>JAMZEH010000036.1:1830000-2480000 GCA_024699665.1 Ostrea denselamellosa
TCATAGACTGCATTTTCTTTATTTCAGAATAATTATATCAATTTCTGTATCATTGTGTTCCTATCTTTTCTTTTCTTTTTTGGCCATGTATTTTATATTGCATACGTAATGGACACAAATATATCGATTACAAAATATTTTGCTGAGATTTAGTAACAAATAACTTGACGTTATAAAATTAATCATTATCTTTCGTGAAATCTTATAAATACACATCCTTATCGCGAATGTAGGAGAAAGCCTTCTTTGCGCCCGTTTAAGACTATCACATCTGTACGTTGTTCTGCCACAAAACCTGCTGTAGGCACCAAAGACTCTCTTAGGGATCCCTTATCAAATGTCTTAAATGGTCATATTTCATTGTAAAAAATGAAGAGAAAAGTGATCTACTTTATGGAAATCGTTTCAAATTAAAATTGTTGAAAGACCGTAATGCCAATGCCCTTTATATATATCTAGTACATTAGTAAATTATAAAGTAACCGTGCTAGATTTACACCGCTAATTAAAACCTGTTTACTGAGTACATTAAAAAATGACCTTGATCACGATCAAAAATAAAAAGTTTAAGGTCAACGGTATATTAAGACTTGAATAACCCATATTTCATAAACATTTCACGTAAGATGATGATATTAATGATTTACTTTACTAGTATGTACTAACTCTATATCCAATCTTTCCAGCCTCTGTTTCCTTGAGTCTTGCCGTGTACACATACCCAAAGCTTCCCTTGTCCACGTACTGAACAAGGGCACAATCGCCGAATTCCTTTCCCTCTAAGTTAGCCATGACTTTCCCAATTTAATACAGGGATTCGCCATCGTGGCCAGGTTTTTCTTTCTTTTTTCAGATTGATGACGTACCCAAAATTCCACTGATGGAGTAATTTTACTTCGAATCACTTTTGAAATATCGCCATTCTTCCTCTTTCGTTTTCTCATTACATGCTACCTGTATAGATATACCATTCAAAATTTAAAGCACGTTTCGATCAATCGATCAGTGACATTTGCAAATACCTTTAAGCCCGATAAATTTGTGGCATGCTCATTGATTCACGTTGTTAAATGCCACATGAGCAACATGCATACCTAGGCGGTGTTCACTTAGTAGAACATAGAAATTAGGTGGTGTTTATTTTAATTCCAACTGGTGTTTATCATATTAATTCACTAACTGAAATCCGGTTGGTGTTTATTAATTCACTAACAGAACGCTGGTGTTTAATAGCAGAAACTCAACTGTTCATTAACTCAGTAAGTAAAACACAACTCATATGCTGATCGCGCGAAACATTAACTAAAGAGATTGGAGGGAAGAAATATAGCGCTCGTGATTGTTACCTGTTACAGTCAAATAGTTGGAAGGTGAAAGGTTTCTAACAAGTACTTGTCGGATAAAATATCAAAATTCTTCAAATATCTTCAACAGTTCTTGGCTCAGTGGACATGGATGTGAAAATGTGAAGCTTGGTCGGATTCAAGAATTTTTTTTATTTTTTTTTTTTTTGGAAAGGGGGGGGGGGGGGCGCTGAATTTTGGCTATTTCATTTCAATTTATTAAAAAAAAAAACATTTTCCATCTGACATACCTTTTGAAAAATGTAGTCGCAAATTAAAAAATGTTTTAAAGAAAGTTTCAAAATTTCTTATGAAAATACATGATAAACATTATAGGCAAATATTGATTGATTATTTGTTTGGTATCCTGTCGAGAATTTTAATTGAGACGTCACCAGCTAGCAAGGAAAAAAGTTCAATTATTTTATTACTTCAGCAAACATGTTGGTATACAATCATGTTAAACAATAGGATATATATATATATATATATATATATATATATATATATATATATATATATATGTAACTTTTAATTTGTAAAAAAAAAATTCAGTATTTGATACCACAAATATATCCAATAATAAAAGTCACGAAGCACAAAACTCGAATTAATTACATTCCACTGTAAGCGTTTTCGGCTTCAATGCCTCTTCAGACAGTTAAAAAATTCTCTTAATTTTTTAATAGTCTGAAGAGACATTAATACCAAATGCTCTTACATTGGAATGTAATTAATTCGAGTTTTGTATATATATATATATATATATATATATATATATATATATATATATATATATATATATATATATATTACATATACTATGTGACGTGAAACTGTATGTGTGCTGCAGTAGTATTGTATATAACATTAGTATAATTATAGCAGTATAAAAGTAAACGATACATAATAATAATATTATTATAAATTTATATATATAGCACCTTATATAAAATAAATTACTCCAAGGTGCTTTACTAGAGTAAGATGAGGTAACAAAGAAATAAAATGCTATTACATGAAATTAAATGACGATCCGACTTAAGATCTTACAATTGTAAAATAATCAATATAAAAATAATCAATATAAAAAACACACTAATTAACCATATTTTTTTTATTATTACTTTATTATTACTTTTTTACGATTTTCTTTTTTTCTTTGTGAATAAGAAACCGTCTCAGTTTAATCTGGCTAGAAACTTAAAAGCTAATTTGTAAAAATGAGTTTTAAGACGTTTTACATGGGGGGTGAGTGGAAGGAGGAGACTAAAGTTGGTTTATATTAACGTAAAAAAAAGAAAAAGATCTGCAATATGTTGTGGGTATTTTCTGTATATGCATGCATGACATTACCTCACTACACGTGCATTATTGAGACAGGAGTTAACATACGTCACGCGATGTCACATTGTCGAACTCAACTTTCCCATTTCTAACCAACAGCTGTGCTCATTGAAAAAAAAAATACGTATCAGTGCATCATACTTTTTTTCAATGAGCAGCTGTTGGATAGAAATATGAAGGTTGAATTCGACAATGTGACATCGCTCGACCGTATATATGTAAAAACTATATTAAAAACCCCTTTCCATAGTTTCACCAACCTGTAAATTAAATCATACTGTAATCATACTAATATACAGGGTGGTGAAACTATGGAAAGGGGTTTTTGATATAGTTTTTACGGAAATTAATATACGTATACGTTCACATGGGGATATATATATATATATATATATATATATATATATATATATATATATCCCCAGTTAATTCATCAAACTTCTTTAGGACAACAACACCGAGTCTGACAGACCTCTCGACAATCTGTATCGATATATACGGTTTATTAATATTAATAAACAAAAACTATTGTGCATTGCCACCGTTTATATTTGCAAATAAATCCAATTCTATTGAATTTTAAATTTACTATCAATATTATTTTTTACATCTCACATTCAAGTATCATAAAACATATAGCGAGAACAGGGATTGTCCTCAAACCACGAGCAATACAAAACTTTTGTTGAGATTCAGGATGAATAATACTAAGGCATAGTCAGAAAAGTTACCCACAGGTCACTGAAATGTTGTTATTGTGAAAAGTACGCTGGTTTTATACATTGTATCCTATACATGTATTATCACAGCCTTCACAAAACAGCAGTGTCAGTGGTACTGTGTCAAGAATGAGCAGAGCTTTTCAACATCAGAGTCGCTAGTACATTAGCTGGCAGCTCATGTTTAAAAACAACATAAACCAGCCACGTATTTCTCTTATCAATACATGCATATCAAACTCACATGTTGTACCCATTTTACAAACTTATTAAAACATTTTATAGAACAGCCCTTCATTCTAAAATAGCAATTACTTTTCACATATTTTGGAACATTTCCTACATTTTTAATATCATGAATCAGATGCATACTGAAAAAAACATGTAGTTATCACATGTATGCACTTAAAGAAAATTCCAGTGCTGCTATAAAAATATTGTCTACCGCGGACAGATCTAAAGTTGACAATATTCTCATTTGTTATTTTTAGTATCTACCACGTTTCAATATATAGCTGGTAAGAATTATTACATGAATAATTTTAAAATTATATGAGAATAGGAGAGGAGTAAAAGCAGCAAAATATTCACTTAAATCGTGCATTTTTGATTTTTCATTGGTATTGTATATACCTCATGTCTATAGAAAGCTAATGTAAAGTATTGATTGACGAATTACCAAATCACACCAACATTACAGAATTCTACTGATCTACTGATGGGTAATTTGCTCATACATGTACTTGTGTACATCAATACTGTAAGTCACTCGTATTTTACAATACTAATTTCCACAATTTCGTTGACACTTTTAATTCATTCACCCCTACAAATGTACACATACACCCTATCATATCGCGGGTTGTATGGTATCGCTGTATTTTCCTTTCCTTGTCGTCACGCACAAACAATGGTACCTAGCGTGTGCATATTTTTAGATTGTAAACAAACAGGCATGCTACACATTGTTCGACAGTTTAATCGCTTAACATCACGTTAGTTGGTGAGCAAGCTCCATCTCTATGATATTTCTGACATTTTTTTTCAATATTCATAGATCATATGCATTTTCAGGTAAGAAGGCATCCATAAATACCTAAGAAAATGAAAAACACACTACAGTCTTGTGGATAGTCTGGTATGTATGTACCTTTAAATCGAGGCTATCGATTTCGTTTTCCATGTAAGGAAAGACTGCTTTAAATTGAAAGTATTGTAAGCAGTTCTTGTAAAATATTTTGTCCTCACTGGGTACACTCAACATTCCGCACACTTTAAGAGAGCAGATATAGTTAGATACTCCCAGTTTTAAAATAGCAATTTCAATTGGTGTCTCAAAGACTTTGTTATACAGCGAATCAATACATGAAAGAAACTGCATTATTTTCGTAATTTTGTCTCTTCGGGAAGAAACCAGACTTTGAGTCAATTTGCTTTGCAGGTATATTGATGTAGAATTGTATTAGCTAATTTCCCCCAGAACATATTTTGAAGCCTTCTTTCGTTATTTGTTAAGTGATATATGACAATTTTTCTATCATAATCACTCTTGTGTTTTTGTATTATAGTATATAATAGCAAAACGAGCATTGGTGAGCAGAGAGTTGGGTAATAGAAGTTTGTAAACATGAATTTTATTTTGCCAAAAACTCAGAGAACAGGTGATGCTAAATGTTTCAATATTGTATCTTGATTACTTATCCTTCGCTTTCTTAGCAGTATGATTATATTTCAGAGGCCATTGTTTTAGCTGTAAATTCCGAAATGATGCGAATTGAAGAAAATATGATAGTTTAATTACACGATTGAATTTTGGCAATATTATGACACTGTCAGGACACCGTAGATTTCTTTGAACCGGATCAACAATGATGCATCTTTTTTTCTAGAACTTTGAAAATATAATCAACTCGATAAAAAAATATAGCAAGAATTATATATATATATATATATATATATATATATATATATATATATATATAACTCTCCTGAAACGGAAAATGATAATTTTGCAACAAAATGTGTTAACTACCGCGATACCATAGAGCTCGGGCTATATCAAAATTATTCACAAACTTGAATCTGAACTTTTTCAGAAAGCTGCCATGTAACTTTGAACTTTTCTGGCTCAGTGGTTCTTGCGAAAAAGATTTTTATTTAAAGATTTTTCCTATATATTTGCATGTAAAACTTGATCCCCTATTGTGGCCCCACCCTACTCCCGTAGGCCATAATTCTAACAAACTTGAATAAGCACTGTATCAGAAATCTTTCATGTAAATTTGAACTTTTCTGATCTATCTGTTCTTGAGAATATTTTTAAATGACCCTAACCTGTTTTTGCCTTTTTGTGATTATCTCCCCTTTGAAGGAGGAATGGCCCTTCATTTGAATAAACGTGAATCCACTTCACTCAAGGGTGATTTGTACTGAGATTAATTGGGATTGACCCAGTAGTTCTGGAAAAGATTTTTCCCTACATTTTCGCATGTAAAAATTTGATTCTGTATTATGGCCCCATCCCACTTCCGGGGTCATGATTTTAACAAACTTTGAAGGAGGCATAACCACCCTTCGTTTGAACAAACTTGAATTTCCTTCACCCAAGGATGATTTGTACCAAGTTTGATTACAATTGGTCCGTTGCTTCTGTAGAAGATATTTAATTTTGTCAGTATACATTTGTTATTTCATTATCTCCCCTTGACGAAGGGCATTGCCTTTCATTTGAAGAAAATTGATTCCCCTTTACTGAAGGATGCTTTTTGCCAAGTTTGGTTAAAATTGACTTAATGTTTCTGGAGAAGATGCAAATGTGAAAAGTTTAAAACTCTGACGCCGCCGAGGACAACAACACTGACAACGGGCAACGGCGACTCCAACATTAGACAATCAAGAGCCTAACAAAAGATTAAAAAGTTCAGTTTGCTATGGAGAAAATTGTTGGAAATAAAAAAAAGCGATTTCATTTATTTCAAGAATATGCAACGTATGGACACAAAATGTTTGTCTGTAATACTGGGGTTCCACCCGGTGAACTTAAGATAAAGCCCCATTATTATCAGCAGAAAAGCAATGGATTTTAAAACAGATAAAGCATACAATATTGGTAACTTTCTGCTAATAAAAGAAGACAAGTACTTGGTCATAAACTGCATACAAAGAATATTTTACTCATATATAGATACTATGTCCTATGGTGCTTCAAAGGTTGATTAATACATAATGAAGTAAAATAGTGTTTCAGTTTTGATCTCTTACTAGGACTAGTGCTCAAATGTTATGAAGTTGGTGAATTTCATGAGCGTATCAGTCCTTTGACAAGTGAAAATTGAGAGAAACTTATTTTGTGGGAATGAATATTTTATTTCATGGAAACGAATTTTATTTCGTGGGAACGAATTTTATTTCGTGGGAACGAATTTTTAAAAACAATTCTTTCACCTGTCCTAAACCAGCCGCCGAATGAATGGCTATACTATGCCACATGCATTAGCGAAATTTTATTCCATCATGTTATGTATAAAAATTCTCTAACCCTAATTTTTTTTATCTCTCTCACTGATCACTCAAAATTAGCTTACTTAAAATGCTTGGTACTTGAAGCACCTCTTTTCATATTGCGTATTAACATTCTACAGTGAAAATTGAGATATGACTTTGGAATATAGCTCGAAATATCTACATATTTGGTTTATAGTCACAGAAAAAATGGTATTTATACATATACACCCGGTTGTATTCTTCAAAAAGTTAATAGTACTAGATAAAACGTCTAAGGGAATCAAATAATATACAAAACCATCAAAAAATAGTTATCACATTACATCAATTTACAAATCTTTTCTAAAACAAATCTCCACACTGTCACGATACACTAAGATATCTTTTGACTGTGTTCACAATGTTGAAAACCTGAGGGAAGGCGTGAGATTCTAATGTCTTTGCATACGGTGTTGGTACATCTGCAGCAGTACATCTCATCACTGGAGCATCAAGATAGTTGAACGCTGGACCTGAAGAATATTTGATACAGCTATTATAATTGATCACTGTAAACATAAGTGATATACCTTCAAGTCTCACTAATGCAGATATCTTAATTCCATGCAAAATAGTAATGATAAATGATGAATACATATAACTGAATATATTTGTGAAATTAATAACATGCAAAATACTGGTCACGCAAATTTTGTCCAGAAACAGAACAATTCGCATAAAAGAAGTCGGACAGCATTATGTAATTTGAAAACATCTTTAAGAAGTTTTAAATCACAGGTAAATCTATCTAAATATGTCTTAGAATGTACTTCAGTTTTAACAAGAGTTCTACAGAATGATTTAAATAACACCACCTTGTAAATTCACACACCTTTAGTAGTTCATCACGTGAACTTGTACACTCACACACATTCATCAAAATGAAGTTATATAGTCAAATAATGTAACTTTTGACACCAATGCATTTGTTACCAAACATCGAATGGTGAAGTTAACAATGTGTTAATCGTAATCATAAATCCCAAAGACATATACAAGTTCGAGTGTAGGGCAACACGGATCTCCGACAAAGCGAAGGTAGGAGTAAGCATCTTCTGCTGACCGGTCACACCCGCCGTGAGCCCTTAGTTGAAATTAGGTATACGGGATTACCCGTAGTCAAAGTTAGTATGAAAATGACAGTCTAACAAAGGTGTATGAAACAAATCATTCAACATATGTCCCAGAGACACTTTGTAATCGCAAACAAGGTCATTATAGCGATCGTAAAATTTGCGAAATGATGACTTCAAACGAGATTCGTTATAACTCTGCAACATCAACTTTTTGTCAGTAGTTGACCTCGCTTTAAAAAGTTTTCATACGCATGCTCTCGCGTATCGAATCAACTGGGAGATATACACATCATAAGGAGGCGAAAGTGGTATATTACTACATAGATATGAAAAGTTGATGATTGCAAAGTTGAAGTCATCACGCTTGTCATATAATGTAGTTGTCAGTCTGCCATTAGAGTCAATTTTAAGTAAAATATCCAAATATGAAGCAGATACATCAGATTCTGTAGTGTCCTTTATTTCGAATTCATCGTGATATATCAAATGGACATGATTATGAAAATTATGATTGTTGATTGATAAGACGTCATCGATATATCTTTATGTATGGTTGAAGAACACGGCAAGTTTTTTGTTTTTATCCTGTACTAGTTTCTGAACAAATTCCGCTTCATATGAATATAAAAATAAGTCTGCCAAGAAGGGAGCACAATTAGTGCCCATGGGAATGCCAATGGATTCTTAGAAGACTTGGTCTCCAAACACTACGTCAATGTTATCTACAAGAAAGCCAAGAATACTCTTAATGTCTGCTTCAGAGTACTTGTGCGGGCTATCGGAGTGGTGTCTAACAAAATATGTACCTTGTTTTCCAATCACTAGAACTTTGTATTTTTGAGTGCCATTTTTGCTCAAAAACCAATTAACTATTATCTGAAAAAGTCTAGATTTTAATTTATCGTGAGGAATTGTTGTATAAAGTGTGGAGAAATCATACGTTTTGATGCTGTCAATTTTAGAAAAATCCTGAGACTTTAGATTTTCCAAAAGTTCCTTAGAGTTTTTGAGAATCCACATCTGATTGACACCACTTCTGGAATATGTAGTGGAGCAGTATCTCTGAAGTGACTCTTTAATAGCTGTTAGCAGTTTAGTTTGTAATAAAGATAAAGTCTTGGTAGAGCACTTACTGGAACCAGCAATATATCTTTGTTTGTAAGGATTTTTATGTAATTTCGGAATCCAATAAAGATATGGTAATTCAAACTGATCCTGATTCTTGGGAATGTCGAAAGTATTTAAAACTGAAAGATGATTATGAATAATTTCATCCTTTGTAAGATTGGAAGTATATCTATATGAAACAGAAGGTGTGGATTTCATCTTAAAGTAAGGCGGAATACAGGACTGTACTTTTTTATGGTTAAGAATGTTGTTAATGTTGACAGCATCATTCCTTTGTTGTCAAATTTAAGATGAAGGAATCGGTGAAGTTTCTTGAGATAACTCTCATCAATATTACGTGGAGGACCAAAGAGTCTGTGATAGGCAACATCCCAAATCATATATTGAAGTCTGTATTCCGGTTTAGAGGAATCCAAGCAGGGCTTAGCGTTAGCTTTTTCTTGTAATTCATTTGGAGAGTTTGGTGCGAATGTGATGAGGACCCAATGGTCTATTCACAAAAGGTAAAAGGGAATCAAGAGAAACATCATGTATTATGGGTTTGTTGTACGAACAATGTCCATGGCTACGTTTACGTCTTGGTGTATAGTTAAAAAGTCCCATCACATTTATATTGTTACACTATGGGGTGGAAATATTTTCTATGCTTCCAATATTGTCGTTGCACACATTTCGAAAGACAGTGCCTAATTTCCTAATCCAGTATTCCTCTCGTTGTCTACGGAAAGGTGTACTTAGTGTAGGGCTATTGGTGTGATGATAATTTTTTTCTATAATTCTCACTTTCATTGATAAGATGGAATGGTCAGGGGAATTAAAATGTTTTAAAGCAGTTGTTGGCCTCCGTTATTAATCTCAAATCTATGGCCCGACATGCGTTTATTTAAGGACCCTTTTGTTTCCCCGATATAAATGAGCCCGCATAGGCTACATTCAATTCCATAGACAACATTGGAAGTTTTGCATGTCAGATTTTCTCCAGTCTTGGTATAAAGCTCTTCGTTGGTTAAATTGCTTTTAAAATCATTTCTAGTGATAAGAATATCACATGTTTTGCAATTCTTGGCACCACATTTAGAAATGGAACACATGAAGCCCGTAAATGAATCATCAAAAATATTTTTCAAGGACACTTGACATTTTTTAATTTGAAAAATACATGTAGTTACTTGAATTTTTATACCAAAACTGGTTACCCGACGATTGTATGTATGGCATATATTTCATGTCCCGTAGGACAATCCGATCTGATTGAGCCTGTCCCAGTAGATTCAACAGAGTGGTACCTTTTTACACTGGGCGACGTGCTAGTCATTATCTCTTTGTTATCCTTCAGTATATTCGTAATAGAATATATATCGAACGACAAGTATCCTCGGGGACAATTGTCCACCAGCAAAGATACATGTTCGGTGATTAAAAAACTCATACGACACATATCTAAAATAAAATTGATAATTTTTTTAGACAAAACTTATACCATTAAGCAGCAGTAAATGCACACACATGGCATTCATTGCAGCTGAGAATCAAGACTCACTTTCTATAATTCTGGTACAGACTTCTGCCCCTATCCCACATTGTGGCCAGCCTCCATCCACAATCACAAGGTGATTGGTTTTGATGACTGACTGAATAATTGGGGCATCATCCATTGGCCTCAGAGTTCTCAGGTTAATTACCTAAAATGTACTTTTTATATTCAATCTTGCAGAAAATATGCATTTTTTAGGTTTATATTTACGAAATGTGGATTCATGTTAAAAATAATTTTGCAACCTGACTTTGAGGTTGCATGCATAGATAACCCATTTCCTTTCACACTGTAAATACGGAACTTTTTGGATGTGCCGAAATGACCTATTATAATTGACGTTTATACATCGCGGTCACGTGATAGCAACTAATACTAGGACAACGTTGACATCGATACAGACCTAAAAAGTCCTAAAAAGAGGACGAACGCTGACGATATGGCATTATTGGTGCTCTGTACTTGGGTGTAAAGCAGATGGAAAGAAATGGGTGCATCTAGATGCGTATCTTTGGTGCAAGGCGTGAAGTTTTACTGATATCCGTATCCTTGTCGGCATAATTGTCTATCATTTGTACGTCCTCGAGATTCAGTTCCATGATTTAATCAAATGCGTTTTCCTATGAATGTTTAGTGCAGTGAACCCTTTCTTGGAAAGACAATATCTTCCAATTTTGTAATAATGTAAGATTTCCGGAAGTGACTTGCCCTACAATTACGTTCAACGCGCAATAAAAGTCAAAGTGGGTCGGTATCTCGAAAGTCCCGTATTACATGTAACAAATTTTACCTCTGCTTCTATTCCAATCCCAGCTAATTCATTTGCTGCCTCTAAACAATGGCCAACATACCGTGAATGTGCCACTAAGGTTACATGTTTTCCTGTCAAAATAGGTTATTGTTTTAATCATTGGTCACAATACATGCTCCTTTTCTTTTCTTTTTAAAACAATGCAAATGCATCAACTAAAGCATGAAATACGACACTTTTTTTGTCTATAATCCTTTGGCCATCCAAGTTTACCGTTACTGTTAATCGAATAATACAAACACAGTCAACTCTGTGTAGCGCTCATATTTGCGTAGTGTTATGAGTAAGAATATCCGTTGATAACACAACAGAATTCAATAACAGACAATTTGAAAATTAACACAATTTAATTGAATTATTGAAAGATTGATTGATTTTTTTTCCCGCCAGACTCTACAATTTTTCAGTTATCTAGTGGCGTCCAATTTTTATTGGTGGAAGAGAGAACCCAGATACAATGTACCCGGAAAGAGACCACCGACCTTCCAAAAGTAAACTGATATATATCGGCGCCAGCAAGAATCGAACACACGTCTGCTAGAGGTGATAGGCGTCCAATTTTTATTGGTATAGAAGAGAGAACCCAGATACAATGTACCAGGGAAGAGATCACCGACATTCCAAAAGTAAACTGGCAAACTTTCTCACATATATTGGCGCGAGCGAGAATCGAAGTCGCACTGAATAGAGGTGTGAGGCCTTGTGACTTTGAGCGCGATGCTCTAACTACTCGCTCACGAAAGAAAAACATACCAATAACAAAATACTAACTATACAATAATAATACCCGTTGTGGGTTAGAATGCCGAGCTAAATTCACATCCAAATATGTCACCTATCGACTATCAAAAGTAATTCCTGAAGTCTCCCAGATAAATCCAAAATGTTTTAAATCACTAGTGCTTAAAGTGCTTGTCTGTCTACGCTTAATGTTACAGAATACACGATGTTACTAAAAAGGAACTTTCTGGCTGTTCGTGAAGGATACCTTTATGAAATCTTGACAGCTAGACAAGTGTTACGTCATCTTTCAAAACATGGAATATCTAGATAACTCTAGGTCATACATGTCATGGAGTACAAACGTATTACACATAACACTTCCCTCTTAAAAATTGCATGGTAATCAAAACCTGAAAACATTATACATATGTACATAAATTCAAAGAACAATTTAAACAAAGTGCACTCATGATACTCTTAATAAGGCATCTACAATAACACTGTCTTTGCCTTTGATGTGTTTAATCTCAATATCATACTCTTGCAATAGCAAACTCCATTTCATGAGTTTTTGATTCTTGTTTAACATTGTATGCAAAAAAAGTGAGATTGTTGTGATAAATAAGAAACAACTCTATCTATATTGTCACTATGTTCTTAAAACAAATCAGCACCGATTCCCACATTACTAGTATCAACTGTAAGCTTAAATTGCTTAGAAAAATCTGGAGTTGAAAGAACTGGACTACTAGTACTCATAAGGACAGATTTTTTACAAAATGATTCATCACAGTACCACTGTTGAAGAAATACATTGGAAAATATTTTCTGTAAAAACCAGTCATACCCATAATTCTCATTAACTCTTTTTTGTTTGTAGGAATCAGAAACTTTGCAATAGCCTCCACTTTAGCTATAATAGATGTAACATAACATTGATCTACTTTATGACCTGAATATTCTACAGTAGCATGTCAAAAGTCACTCTTCACAAGTTTACTGTTAAGTTTGCTTTTGCCGAAATGTCGATATCGAGATGTTCCTCCCATGTGTCGCTGTAGATGATGGCATTGTCAGTGTAGTCTTCACAACCTTGAAGGTCATGTAGAAGGGAGTGAATCATTCTCTGAAAGGTCGCTGGAGCATTTTTCATGACAAACGTCATCACTTGGTATTGAAACAGGCCATCTGGGGTCACAAATGCATAAATGTCTCTGCCTCTTTCAGTTAATAACACTTGCCATTAACCTTTTTAACAGGTCAGATTCACTGACAAATTTCGCATTTCCGATTTTGACAATACATCCATCAGTTCTAGGAATTGAATACCAATATGTTTTCGTGACAGAATTCACTTTACTGAAGTCAGTACGCAATCGGTAGGCACCATCAGGTATAGGTACCAGAATGTAACGTGAACCCCAGTCATTTTTACCTGGTTCAATATTGTCGTTGCCCAACATGTACTGCATTTCTGTTCTTAAGCATTGCAATTCTACGGGATTTACACAATCAAGATTCTGCGAAATGGGCAAAGCGACATCCACTGTAACATAATGACAAGCAGCATTAGTCTTTTTTGAACATCCATGGAGATCGAAGGATAACTGGTCATGTGATGTTGAACTTGTTCTTTTTGGTGAATATTCAGATGTCCAAGTTTGGCCTCAAGATTGGCGAGAATTTCGGAGTAACATAAAGGGAATCCTGACTGAAGTCTGTTACACTAGTTTCTGCATTACTTTAATTTCTGTACAATTTTGAAATATCTTAAAGTTGGCTAAATTGGAAACTGACTCTATAGAATTTCGGTCACATCTATCAAAATACTCTTTCAATATGTTACAAGTAATGTTACAAACTCGTTTTTCTGTACGTCGGCCAGGCGTCTTACATCACTAAGCTTGTTTTCAATTTCATAAGGACCATAATAAAGGGTGACCAGGAATAAGCAAAAATACAAGAATCTTATCGTCTGGTTTAAACATTCTGTTCTTGGCATCTTCGTCATACTAAACTTTCATTTTGGCTTGAGAAACTCTTCAGATTTCTTTTGCCAACTTACAAGCATTGTAGATTCTCTCTTTGAAATTAGGTACATATTCTAAGGTTTAAGAGCACTAGAGTCAGTCAGCCACTTTTCTTTAAGCAATTTCAAACAATCTCTAACTGTATAGCCAAATACTAATTCAAAGGGATTAAATCCATGAGACACTGGATATAACCAAATACCAGGCTTTCTAATGTTGATCGATTTCAAAAAGGCTTTTGATTAAATTTCATGGAAGTTTATATGTCAAACACTTGATGTTTTTCAACTTTGGGACCTTCTATTAAAAAATGGATTGAAACGAAACGTTCTCTTATTTCCGATGGTTCACCAATATCTATGAGTGGTATTCTTCGAGAATTAGACTATTTCGCGAATATTTCAGGTTTAAAGATAAATTTCTCAAAAACCAAAATGGTATGGATCGGAAGTCAGAAATGTTCAAAGGAAGTATTTCACCATTCTAGGTGGAAGCTCAATTGGAATAATACAAAGTTTGATTTATTATAAAATAGGAATAAAATTTTCAGTTAATTTGAAAGAAGTGCTTGAGTTGAACTACATGACAAAACTAGAGGACATAAGGAAAATCATAAATAAATGGAGTATGAGAAAACTTTCCCCAATTGGCAGATTAACGATAATTAAAACTTTAATCATACCAAAATCAAACCACTTGATTCTTACCTTACTAAATCCTGCACCTGAATATATAAATATGTTTGAGGCAGAAGTGCATTACTTTCTATGGAATGGCAAAATTCACAAGGTAAAGAGAAATACTACAATTCAGGACTATAGTTTTGGAGGTTTAAAAATGGTGGCGTCCAGCTTTTATTGGTGGAAAAGAGAACCCAGATACAAGGTACCCGGGAAGAAAACACCGACCTTCCAAACGTAATCTGGCAATCTTTCTCACACATATTGGCGTGAGTGAGAATAGAAGCCGCGCCGAATAGAGGTGAGAGGCATTGTGATTTTGATCACTATGCTCTAACCACTCTGCCATGGAGGCCCCCTGTGATACATATAGATAAAGATGATGTAGTTTATGGACTAAAATACTTTCAGATTTTTACATTTCTATGAATTCATTGTTTGTTTGATTGGGATTTTATTTTTTGATCAAGTTTGTATCAATATTGTTTATCATTTCTTCTGTAACAGCATCTACTGTTTTGTAGGAAACATTGACAGGAAGTCATCTGCGGTTGTGTAAAATAATTAGGCCATGCAGTTGCTATGTGGCGATCGAGATACCGCTCAATGCCATAGCGAAATGTTTATCTTTGTTGTTTTATCGGGTGATGAAGGTAAGAATCATTGCAGAACAATTTGCATAAGCCACAAACGCAGGTTGTGATTTTTTCTGCAATGCTAGCTACATGTACCTTCACCACCCGACACAATAGTATTCTTATACCGGCAATAATCCATTTTATCTCAATATTCAATAGGTAATAATCTACATTGATGTACTGGAAAGTAAATTCCTCTTCCCTACAGAATTTACTGATAAGCTTCAGATATGATATTTCAGGTACTACAAGAAGTCTTACCTTCCCTTTCTATTTTACTGTTTCCTATTGGTATGAGAAAATCGGGTGACAGAGCTTCATCTGAGATTTCAAAAGTGGACCCATACAAAAACTCATTTTCCAAACATATCACTGAAAAGTAAGGTATGCAAGTCAGGAAACATATAAATCACGAGAAAATCCAAAATTGAGGTTAAGGATTATGAAACAAACTGCCAACTATTTGGATTTAATGACATTTTCAATAAAAACAAGAGGCTCATGGGCCACATTGCTGACCGGAGTCACCTTGGCCCATATAGAAAGGTTTTGTCTTTTATATTCACATTTAAAACTTTGATCCCCTATTGTGGCCTCACCCTACCCCTGGGGCCATGACTTTCACAAAATTGAATCTGCACTATGTCAGGAAGTTTCCGCGTAAATTTGACTTTTCTGGCCCAGTAGTACTTGCGAGGAGGATTTTCAAATGACCCCCACCCAATTTTTGCACTTTTGTGATTATCTCCTCTTTGAAGGAGGTATGGCCCTTCATTTGAATAAACTTGAATTCCCTGTACTCAAGCATGATTTGTACCAAGTTTGATTAAAATTGGTCTATTGGTTCTGCAGAAGATTTTTAAAGATTTTCCTTATATTTTCACATGTAAAACTTAGATCCCAAATTGTGACCCCACCTACCCCACTGGAGCCATGCATTAAGCAATCATGAATCTGTACTCTTCAGGAAACTTCCATGTCAATTTAAGCTGTTTTGATCCAGTGGTTCTTGAAAAGACTTTTAAATTACCCCCATCCTATTTTTGTAATTTTTTTTTATGATCTCCCCGACGAAGGGGCCGACAATACCCTTCCTTGAACAAATTTGAATCCCCTTCACCTAAAATGATTTTTACCAAGTTTGATTGAAATTGACCCTGTGGTTCTGGGGAAGAGGATTTTGTAAAATTTTCAGCGTATTTTTTTTTTTTTGTTTTGCTATTTTGCATCTCTCCTTCATTTGAACAAACGTGAATCCTCTTTATCCAAGGACGCTTTTTGATAAGTTTGGTTGAAATCGGCTGAGTGGTTCTGAAGAAGAAGCCAAACTGTGAAAGTTTACAGGCAGACAGCACGACGGACGGACAACGGATTATCAGAAAAGCTCACTTGAGCTTTCAGTTCAGGTAAACTAATAATGTTTAAAAAAAATCATCTGAACTTCAACTTTCTGACAAAAAAAAATCTTCAGAGGTCTATCAACCTTGCTGATAAAAGTTGTCCACAAACTTGAATTTAATGTGTGGTGTTTACCTGGGTTTCGGTCACGAATGGCCGACTTAAGCAATCCTCGGCAGTCTTCGGAACTAAATGGCGAGATAACTTTCAAACCTGGGCAGTGACTGTACCATGAAGCGAAACACTGAGAATGCTGCGCTGCAACACCAACTCCTGCCCCATTAGGACCACGAAATGTAATTGGCACTGGTATCTAGGCATCATCAAAACACTACAATTATTATCTTTTCAGAATTCTATCTTTATTCTTTTTCAGTATCACACATCAGACAACATGCCATTGGAATCAGTTATTGATGCACTCATTGTAATTATAGACTCCAGAATTATTCAAGAGATCATCAAATTAAATAATGTACAATCTCTATAATTGTGTTTAATTATGACTGTTTACCAACTTCCTCGTCATCATGCACACTACATTTAAGAAAAAACAAATTTAAGATATTGCATAGAATTTTTCATTTCAATTCAACAACCCAATGTCATAATATCATAGTGACCACCACAAAATGTAAATAGAACTATTTCTCATCCTTTTAATGTATTGTGAAGCGCTTTGAGCAGCATATGCTGGAAAAAGCGCTATATAAAAACCAATCATTATTATTATTTTATGTATTTACTTAATAAAATATGTTCAAATCAAGAAAGGCAGAAACTTACCTTTCCTCCTGACATGTAGAAGGTTTTCGCTGCCGAGTTGATAACCTGTAGTCATCAAAAAAGTGGTTTAGAAATTGAAAGGGTCATTTCGTAATACCCAACCTTCCCTGGTGCTTCGAAGAATTCCAATTAAATTTCACCTTACAGGATAATTCCCTTTACTTCTATAATTCTCCTTCGATAAATGTGAGAAAGTTTGCCAGTTTACTTTCGGATGGTCGGTGGTCTCTTCCCGGATACATTGTATCTGGGTTCTCTCCTCCACCTACAAAAACTGGACGCCACTAGATAACTGAAAAATTGTTGAGTGTGGCGGAAAACAAATAAACAATCAATCAACCTTCGTCACCAAGACATGTAAGTATCACATAAGATGTTTTAAGCAAATATTCACCTATTGAAAATATATATAGTATACAGAACACCCCTGATAATTGCCAAAGTTTTATTGACTAATCTAATTATTTACGCTACGTAATGAAGACAATATTCATCAAGACAATAATCTGAAATGTTATGTCATTAATGAAAAAAATCTTTATCATAACATTTTGCAAAAGAGCTCCCGTTTGACAATCCAACATGTGATAAAATATTATATACAATAGTACTTGCAAAACGCGCGGTGGCGCTTGCAGCATGGCGAGTGCTATGTCCAGAAAACTTGCGAGTATCAATACCAGATTTATCTAACAAAGTCCTTATCCAACGAGAAATACAGTCTTTGGATGCCTCTTGATATGGCTTTTGGTTTGTCAAAAGAAATGCCTTGTTCTCGCGACTTACAAAAAATTCCGTTTTTGATTTTTTTGTACACTTTTATGCATGACACAAAAGATAGCATTTTATCCGGAAAAGCTAACCAAGTGAGAGGTTTCAGATGGTAAGATGGTCTTTATTGCTTTTACAAGATTGTGTTTGGTTGCTTTTCGTATCATTGACAATATTTCACTCATTAAACGTACGAAAACCACTATTTTGTTTTCATAAACATGCATAAAACATAACGTCTTTCCTCTCTGTCCTATTACGAAAGGCTAATAACGTTACGATCTTGAAACGTAAATGTTTTGCAATTTTTTACCGAACATTTGGATTTGGAGCACATGAAATTTGAAAAAGAAATCAGCACAAATACTTCTTAACGAAACCGGGTAATCTTTAATTTGAGTAAACGAATTTCCATTTCTGTACCAAAGCTGAATATCTGACGATGGTACATACAACAAATTTTTAACATCCCGAGGGATAATTCCAGGAACACCAGCCATCCTGTTAGAGCCTGTGTCCCTTATAGGCTCCACAAAGTGACACCTCTTTATACTGGGCGACGTGTCAGCCAGTATGTTATCTTTGTTATTTATATTCATGAAAGAACATATATCGAGCGACAAGTATCCTCGGGGACAGAGTGTCCACCAGCAGAGATACATGATCGATGGTTAAATAAATAGGTTAAGATAACGAACTGTATTCAAACTGGTATAGAAAATACAATTCAGAGAGATGGACAAACACGGACATACCAGAGGTGGGATCTGGTACCTAGGAGGTGTAAGCATCCTCTGTTACCGGTCACACCCTCCTTGAGCCCTGTATCTTGATCAGGTAAACGGAGTAATCCGCAGTCAGAATCAGTATGTCAAGAACGACCTAACAATTGGTATGAAACACGTCAGACAGCATTTGACCGGAAGGTTGTACTGGCAAAAATTGGTACCGTTTATGTTTTATATTACAACCACTAGGTCGATGCCTCTACTGGTGAACTGTTAGTCCCCGAGGGTATTCACCAGCCCACTTGTTAAGTACTTCGGTACTAGCATGAATTACGGATAAAAATTTGCTGTGATACAATTAAGAAATTCATTTCAAAAATTAAGGATTATCTCCCTCATGCATAGCTCTGATCCTTTGCCGGATTTGTGGCCACTGTTTGATATTTTGTGTTCTTTCAGCTCTTCCAAGTTTGTTCTTATTTCGGATTTCCAACATTTTCCCTTGAGCATCACAGAAGAGATATTTTTTGTCGATATGCGCATCTGGTGCATCAAAATTGGAATCGGTTATGTTTTATATATGTAAAAGTTTATCACCATCCATTTCAAAGTTGTATGTTTATCACTTCCAAAGAGAACTGCTTGTGTTAATATAGCTGCTAAGCAATGAGAATGTGCATTTGTGGTGACTGCTTAGATAAACTGCTAACAGTTAAAGTAAGCAGTTCATGAGAAAAGAGTAGGCAATTTTATAAACTTCTTAATGCCACACTGTTTGAAACTGCTTCGAAACTGCCAATAAATTTGTGAACTGCTCAAAAACTGCTTAAAAACTGTCTAACTTCTCAATTTACTCTGGCCCCTTAAATCTCCAACTACAGACGCATAATAAAACTATAAAATAGATAATTTTACCTGGTCTATGCCTTGCATTGAAAAGCTGAAGTTCATGAATTCACAGATTGGTTTAAGTCCTGCCTGCAGAAACACACATAATATTTATTTACTTGTTTACCCAGGATATGCAAGTTAAAATTCACCTCGGATCCTGTAATTTTCATCTACATTTTGTTGATAAATAACAAATTCAAAAGTAAGCTTATGTAACAAAATGGCAGATACATATTTCATTTTTCATAACTTGCATTTAGGTTTCTCAACCGTCTAAAAATACTGTAAAGCAAGTAAAACGAAAGAGAGAGCACTGAACTCTAGAGATACATGTGCAATATCAGCATGTTATCAAACTATTTCTATCACATACCATGGCTGCTCCTACTGCTAGACCTGTAAAGCCCATCTGTAAGACAAAAATATTTGAAGAGTGAATTTTTGATACATATGTTAATAAAAGTGTGAATTATGTGTTTGCATGTCATTCACAATTTTTAAACCTGGAATTCAACAAAGCTTGTGCTTTCTGTCATCTGTTCTGAATTTTAATTGCGTTAATTATCCTCTAAATATCTCAGTTTTATGACAGCACAGAGTCAGCTATTTTCAGTTGTTTTAAGAGTCAAAATCAGCAAGCATCAAGCATTTCATGGAAAGTAAAAAAAAAACTTGTTTTTCAAAAGGTGTTGATATATAATGGATTTTATCCCACTTACTACAAAAATAAAACTAAAACTAATTTTAGATGTATCACTAGTCAGGTATCCAAGGACATTCAATTCCTTAGCAACGGGTTCATTGTGAAAATCAATGATGATTAGCTAACTAAGGAGGTATGCATTTCCGCTAGGTAAATAGGATATGGTATTTTGCCTATCTGGTTTTGTTTCAATGAATAATAATGATTGGTTTTTATATAGCGTTTTTCCAGCATATGCTGCTCAAAGCGCCTCACAATAGATTATTACCCCAGCAGACCATATAACATTCCAGAGAGCGCAAGCTGCCGTTATACCCCTTTTACACTTGGGTAGAGTGAGGAAATTGGTGTAAAGTGCCTTTCCCAAGGACACAACGTCGGTCATGCCGTGGCCAGGACTCGAACTCACAACCCTTCGGTTGAGAGTCTAACAGCCTAACCACTAGGCCACCGACGCCACCGACGCCTAGGCTTTCTTTATAGAAAAAGCAGGTAGTCATTCACCCAAAATTGTAAATTTCATGATCCCAGGTGTAGGGTTTGGTGTCAGGGTGGAGCAAAATTGGTCAATGATGATATGAACATTTTTAATTTCTTCATGATTACCATTCCAATTCTTTACAATTTAGTTTGACGCATTATTGGGACATGGGACATACGTTGTAAACTTCAAGATTCCTGCACCTCTGAGACCTTAGAGGGCAAGGGTGACAAAATTTCTCTACAACTTAACAGCAGTGAGAAAAACTAAATGCATATGAGAGCAGGAAAGCCTCTCCTAAAATAATAAATTTCATGATCCTAGGCTAGATGTTGTATGTGATTCCAGGGCGGGGCTAACCTTGGTATAATTTGTGCATGTAAGTGTAAAATATTTAGATTTTTTTCTTTTTACCTTTTGATTACCTCACGCCGAACTACAATCGTAACGTGAACATTACGCCGTTACAAATAGTTCGTTCAGAAAATGTAAAAGAGATAAGCATTGACTGTCACAATAATTAATTAATTAAAGAGCGATCTAATATGAGATAAGAATTACATTTTTAGAACGTTTTACATTGAAATTATATGATTATTTATGAAAAATGTCAGTCATCAGATTCGTCATAGATGACGCGCGGTCTTTTTGTGTCAAATGGAATGATGCATATCCTGGGTTCATTTGGTGCGCGGAATTGGAGAGAATGCAGAAATACTCCTGTGTTGATTTTCATTGATGCTGCTTCAATTCTTAATGGACTGGATGTTTTTATGACCGGTTATCTGCATGATCTGATTTGGAGGTACATGATATTCGCTTAATGTTTGTACAATGTGCATTTGTTTATTTACATTACGTCACGCGGTGTAGGAATACATACTATGGATTATGAAAAATTATCCTATGAGTGATATCCACGGGATAAAGGCATATATATAAATATATATATATATATATATATATGTGTGTGTGTGTGTGTGTGTGTGTGTGTGTGTGTGTGTGTGTGTGGATGGATGGATGGATAGATAGATAGATAGATAGATAGATAGATAGATAGATAGATAGATAGATAGATAGATAGATAGATGTGTGTGTATGTGTGTGTGCTGATATATAAAAAGATGCTGATGAACTAATTTAGTATAAAAAGTACCTACACTTTAAGTTTTTATGAAAATGTATAAGGCTTTTCACAGGTATTTTTAGATATATTAAAAATATCTGTATATCAGTGGCCGATTTAAATATTTTAAACCTTTCTTGTTTAGAAAAAAAAAATAAACGACAAAAGGAGCAATATTTTTCACTCTCGAAGAAATAAATTGTAAGATATTTTGACTTAATTTTTCTTTTATCTGGAGAGCATATTTTATTCCAAAAACCTTTAAGATTTATATCATTTTATTGATTTCATCTTATCAAAAAATGACGGGAAATAGTGAAAATGGCTACTTTGGGCAGATATGAAAAGTCACTAAACATCTATAAAATCCAGGACCTGGGCCCAGACCAGGGTTTTGCTCTGGACCCACTGGAGGCCTAGCTTGTCCCCAGACCCCCTGCCTCAAGAGGTTGTACCCTTTAACTTCAAATCTTGGATCATTCCCCTATATTCATGTAATTTTGTATAAAGATCTAGCTAAGCCCTCCCTCGGGGGGGCGGGGTTGAACACTACCTGCCCAAATTGCCGGGGGGGGGGGGGGGGGGGGTTGGCATGCATGGTAAATTCGGAACTAAAATGCATGTTTTCATTTTGTCTTCACTTGCACTTTCAAAAAAGTGGAGGAGAAGAGTCACCCCAGTTTCTCTTTTTGCATATACAATAAACATTTTAATTACCGTTGATGGGGAAAAATACACACACACACACACACACCCCTCCGTGTTACGAGCCTATATTGACAGAATAGTAAGACTTGCTGAACAAAATAAATGTTAATTAAACTGCTTTTTAATAGTACATTCTAGACAACTTCCTGAACTCTTTATTATTTCACAATCACCACTGGTAATGCCAGTACCCAACTGAATATTTCAAAAGTGTATTGATGATACATGTATTTTATATAGAAAAATGCAAAAGCTCTGGTAATTTGTTTCCGGTTTCCTTCACTGTAGAAAGGTGTTATCAAAATGATGTTTGAATCTCCAACTGAATGCTGAAAAACCATGGCCTACACCGAAGGGGCTAATTCAATCTTCAATGGACAGACATACTTTGACTCTAATTAAAACTTCAAAAACCATAAGCTTAGATGATCATGTATTCCCAAAAGGCAATTCCTCTGTTCTGTGATGTGTTTGTTAAGTCTTTGAAAATTCTGTAGTACAATACTGCATATATTTATATCATTAATGTAAGAAAGGAAATAAGTATTCATGTTAATTGTTATGTAGCTACATTTTATGGGACAAAGGTGATTTCGTGATAATTGAACATAGGGTTACTTCATTACTCGTTAACCTGGGTAGGGATTACTTTCCTTAAAACATTGGGGTTTTTTTAATACTTACCACCTTAAATATTTTATGGTCTGATTCTATGCTACAGTTTAATTTCTCAACAGATGCACAAATTGACAAAGTTTGTTTATTCTAGGACTCATATCTACACGAGTCCAAAGAAAGGTTATACCGTATATGGCCATACCAATTAATTACAAGTTACAGTGACCCTGAAATAGGGCTCGACATGCCTTCTTCTTAAGATACATTAACTGACCAAGTTTGGAGATTCTAAATCAAGTAATTGTCCAGTTACGAGTCGGACACGATTTTCCAACATTTGGCCATATCATCTAAATCAAAAGTCACAGTGACCTAATTTCAACGTGCAACCTATCCTCTACCCACGATGTAGTAGCTGAGAAAGTTAGATGATTCTAAGTCACATAGTATTTAAGTTATGAGCCAAAACCGAAGCAGGACTGGCGGACAGGCACGATCACCATACCATAATACATCCCATCTAAAGACGGGCGTACAAATTCCGGATAAATTTAAGTCAATTTTACAAACAAGAGTTCATATTTGTTGTTATAGCTAGTGTAAACAGAACGATATATACAGCTAGGATCAACTAAAGTTTTGTGACATTTCACGTGACATAGCAAACAGAACAGTTTACATAATGATGAATGCTTCTTTTCATAAACAATATATTCGTTGAAAATTTAAGCATCATTTTTACCATGAGCACATGTTGGATTAAACGTAAAACAGCTTATGGTATCAATAGCTGACGGCAATGTTTATACCTAAGACAACATCCACTACGTAAATGCGACGTACATTAGTGATACATAGTGGGAAGGTTAAATTTCATATTTATAAAGGGCGAAAACTTATTTGTAAGAAAGCATTCCATGGTAAATATTGCAAATGTGGCAGAGTGAATTTAAAGTTAATAAATAAATTATATTGTCTGATAGGTCATTATGTATATTTATCATTTATCATTCTAATCATTGCACTCTCACTTATTTCACTGTGCTTGTTCCGGTTGACATCCTGACCTTTGACATGAAAAGGCCAAGATAACTAAGAGTATTCAATCTCTCAATTCCGAAACAAACTACAAATCAGAGAGATGGGCAAACACGGACCCCTGGTTATACCAGAAGTGGGATCAGGTGCCTAGAATGAGCCCTATATTCCGATCAGGTAAACGGAGTAATCCGTAGTCAGAATCAGTGTGTATGCTGAGAGTAATTTTATTGGCCGAAAGATTTTGGCGGGAATTCTGCTATTGTTCAGGAAAGTTGCACGGGAGTAGTCACTTTTCGTACAGACAGCCTAGATAGCAGGTGAATAGTTTTTAGTCCTCGGTTGGTTTAGAGTTTATTGGTGTATATAATAATCAACACCATAGAGACATATACCAGATAAAATTCAGTAAGTTTTATCTATTCTTTACTTCTCCAATTTCTCGTAATATAGATTCTTTGATTAGAAGAGAGAATGAGTGAAGTTTTGAAATAAAATGCTATAGTACCCTGTAAAGTAGTGATGCCAGTGATATGTTTATTGGAAGTACGCTGGATCTAGATGTTGTAATTTGAAAAGTATTAATCATACCAGCAACACGGTCACATAAATACAACACATACAGTATGTCCTGAAAATCCAAGAGGTTCAGAGGGCTGAAAATATCTGCTGTTTAATTTGTTGGGGGTTTTTTTTGTGTGTATTTATTTATTTATTTTTATGAGGGCATGGTAACCGAACAGTGTTCTACTGCACCTGCAGTGAGTACACAACATATTAATATCAAGACTCACAGTATTGAGCATACTGTCAAAATGTTGTTTTCCTCCATTCAAGATTAAATATTACGATATGTATATTGATGCTTGCATCATGAGAAAATGCAGTTTATATTTGAATGTTTTTATTTATTATGTCTCGAATTTTATTTCATGTATAAACTATTGAATGCTTTTTTTGTATTTTACAGCAAAGGAAAAAAAATGAGACACTAAACAAAAGGGAGTTTCATCAGGCAAAAGTGGATACAGTGACACTGAATTCCGTCAACCAAGGCTTGGAGTATACCTGCTTCGTAGCGTAGTACAACTCAGTCGTACATTGAATGTTTATATTACGAAAATTGTGGTGAGAAATGTGTGTATGTGGTGTGAGAGAGAGACGGATTCTTTGAGAGAGAGATAGAGATAGAGGAGAGAGATTTTGACTTTTGTATACATATATGCACATTATAAATGTTTACATGCTTTGTTTACGTCCCTTTGTGAAATTTTCACTCATATTGAGACGTCATATGCTCTCCTGAATTATTGCAAATGTAAGCCGACGCTTAGCGTTCAGAGCCTTCTTTAACATGCCAACGCCTGTCATGACAGGGGGCCCCAGACCCCTTATGTAAGTTTATGAAAAGGTGAAGATAATGAACAGTGATCAACTTCATAATTCCTAAAAAGAATACAAAATGAAGACTAGGGTAAACATGGACCCCGGAATACCAGAGATGAGATTAAGTGCCTATCTGAGAGACCTGGCCCTGATTCTCACTTCTAATTGCCAAGCGTTTGGCGAAGGAACAATCATTAGATACAAATGTACGTCTGATTCTTAGGTTTGACGTTGCCATGAGCGTGGTTCTATCTCACGATCTGATCTCCAAGTTAGGAAGCAAACGCTCTACGACTGAGCTACTGCGACCAATATATATATATATATGTCTCAAGTTTCTCAGTAAGTACAAGAGTAAAATACTGCCATTTTCCCAGAGTAAATCATCTCTAAAATGATATATTGCTCCAAAACCAAGCAAATGATATTGAGATTCATAAGCCATCAATTAATTTTTATGACATTTTTTTATTTCTCAAAATTCTCCGAATATTGCATATGTCAATGGATTCCGTTATGTTCCAATTCGTGAAAAATTATATTGATGATAAGTAAACTGATTTCGTGATTTGAATGTACGCCACAGTTCGTTGTCTTATTTCCCCCTGAATGCATACAAGACACGGACAAATACAACTATGATATCTTTTTTTACTTTGCCACAATCAAGAAAGTTGAAGACAGAGATAGCTGTAAAATATTGATACTGGTATATAAATACTTCTATAATTTGGTGTTCGGACTATTATATTTCTGCACTAGAAAAGCTTTCTACGAAGACCTGTACATTTTGTTTCCGCTGTGTCTGATCTGGTTTCAATTTCCAATTCATACCCATTCAAGTCTGTAAATAAGACCACACTTTTGTATTTTATTGAAAGTTACTTCCTCTATGTGTGGCGCATCTATTATTCTGCTACAATGCCGAACGTCTCAAAACATCACTTGAGGAAAACTCTCGTATATTACATCCAAACTAACGTCAAAGTTGGTGATGTCTTCAGTTTAATATAGAGATCTCCGTTGAATATCTTACAGCTGCTATTAAAGATAATAGATAACAATAGCCATATTCATCAATGGCACATTCATTCTCAAATGTAAGATTTAGTATTTTGGTAAATTTCCTTGACAGGGCCGACTTTGATCAAAACGGTACTTTGCAATTTCGACTCATTTTATCAACAAAAAAGTAAGCTGAAGCAGTTTACACATTACAAATAATATATAGGTACAGTGTCACATGGTACTTTATATCATATCAAATAAGAAGATTCTTCTGAAAAGGATTTGATGTAATTGATGAACAAGAGCCTCTACTTTTTCTGTTATTTTTACATGTAAATCTGCTATTTGTTGCACAATTCAAACTACCGAGTGATCCCTCTTTATTTTCATAGTTACTAAAGTAGTAGAAATTTAACAAAAATGAACCAATATGGACTGAACTGAAGAATCAACTCTGAACTCCAATACTTTTTGTTTTAGTTTTCATTTTACATTTTATTTTATGTTTGCTTGTCAAGAATTTTCAGAAATGAAGTCAAATTCATTTCCAGCTGCATTCCTTACACTTTGAAAATAATATCAAATGCCTGCTTATAGTTAGCATGATAAGTATTAGTTACAAATGTTGATTTCACATATTTATTTAGAAAGATATATACAAATTCCACTGGACAATAGACAAGAAGTTTACAATGAAAATATCTGCAGTGGAGTGGCTTCAGAACTGGTAATCAACCTTGGCTGGATGGTATTTTTTAATCATTCTGACCTCTAGCCAGTAGTATCCGAACGCAAGTGTTTGCCTTTAAATTTACCCTATACCAAATATATTCTTTCTGCATATGTCAAGATGCATTAAGTATTCTTTTGGACAAGTGCCCTGGGGTAATCCAAACCAAACCCTATTTCATAGATGATGAAATATATCTAAAACAATTGAGGTGATGATCTAAAACGTTTTATATTCCTGTTATACATATGAATTGAGTATTCTGATAGGCAAGTGCCCCAGGGTTTTCCCCCAACTGCCATCATTTTTTTTATTGTTTACATATCTTCAAAATAGTTGGCATTCCAACCCTTAAAGCAAATACTTTTTTGCCCATGACAGAATGCACTGAGCACCAGTTGTTTGTGTGTCGTTTTCCCACCCCATTCTCCCTCAGTGTGAGAAACAAAATTCTGGAAATTTATTGCAAATCTAAAGGACACTACCAATCATCTCCCAAAAGATGATTTGGTTACTGCATAAAATACAAGAGGAGTTCTAGGAACCAAGTTTTTTAATTTAAAAAACATCGTTTTTCTACCCTATTTGGGCCCGAGGTTAAAATCAAAATTCCAAATCCTTAATGCAAATCTACAGTACACCACCCATCATCTTCCAAAAGATGATTTGGCTAATGCATAAAATGTAATGAGTTCTGCGAACCAGGTTTTATACAAAAATGCCATTTGGTCCCAAGGGTGACACTGAAACTTCTAATAACTTATTGTACATCTAGAGGAAACCACTTATTACTTTCCAAAAGTTTAATTGATTACTGCTTAAAATAGGAGAGCTTGAGGAAGAATTTTAGACAACCAGATGGACGGACGAACCAGGGTAACAACAATATACCCAAACTTTCTTCAGAAAGTGCGGGTATAATTTATGACATAGAGCTTGTCATGCCTAGTATTTCAATATATTTTTTAGTCGGAAAGTAATCATATTTCCGCAATTTACGTAAATTCTGGATATAATAATTACTTTCATAATGTTTATTATTTAATGTCATACATGGTTTTCACTTTTCATTTAGTGTCTAATCACTTCATGTAACTTGCAGCTTGGTATGTAAGGTATAGTGATGTGTTCTAAGTTTCCTCGATTCACAAGCCAGAAAACAATGGTATTTGTTGTTGCTTTAAATAGTAAGACAAGTATAATCTACTTATCAAATATTCAATGAATTTTTAAATATACTTTGGGGCCACATCGCTCATCTGAGTCACTGTCAGTAATTTTGGTCACATTTAAAGAATTTCCCTATATTCGCATGTAAACCTTTGATCCATTATTGTGGCCCACCTTACCCCACGGTGGCCATGAAAAATTTTAATTGAAACTGGCCTAGTGGTGCTGGAGAAGATTTTATTTAATTTTCAATGTATTTTTCTATTTCGTTATTATCTCAAATAAAAGGTTAAGAAAGCGAATATGATCAGTCTCATAATTCCTATATAAAATGCAAATCAGAGAGTATAACAAACACGGACTCCTGGACATACCAGAAGTGGGATCAGGCGCCTAGGAGGAGTAAGCACCCCCTGTAGACTGGTCATACCCGCCGTGAGCCCTATATTGTGATCAGGTCAACGGAGCAATCCGCAGTCAGAATCAGTGTGCCAAGAACGGCCTAGCAATTGGTATGTAACAAGTCAGACAACATTTGACCCAATGGAAAGTTGTACTGGCAAACTAGATCGTTATAACGATCAAAGAATTTGCGAAATGCTGATTTTAGACGATACTGTACAAACCCCTGTATTATCAACTTGTCTGTTAATTGCCTGCATCTATTTAAAAACTTATCATATGCAGAACAAGTTCTTAAGCATCCAATCAGTTGAGAGATGTATACACCTTATGCAAATAATAATGGAATATTGCTACATAGCAAAGGGAAGTTGACGGTGGAGAAATTGAAATCATTCCGCTTGTCAATAGTTGAAATGGCAGTTTGCCGCCAGCATTTGTTTTCAATAAAATGTCTAAGTACGAAGCAAATGTGGAAGAATCTGTGGTGTCTTTTATTTCAAGTTCACTAGGTTATATCGAATCGAGAGTTGAATAAAAATGATCACTAATTCATAAAACGTCGTCAATATATCTAAATATAGAATTGATAGCCACAGCAAGATATTTCTTTTCATGTAGAAGCTTTGAATGAAAACATGTCAGGTAACAAAGGAGCATAATTCGTGCCCATAGGAATTCCAACAGACTAGATCACCAAAGACTACGAAGATAGTGTCAATGAGGATATCTAGCATCTTTTGGAGCAGGGCGTTGCCTTTCATTTTAAGGAATTTGATCCCCCTTCACCCAAGAATAAATTTCGCCAAATTTGGTTAAAATTGGCCATGGGGTTCTCGAGAGGAAATCGAAAATGTGAAAAGTTTAGGAACAAACAGATCGATAGACGGTCAGATAAACGGACGGCGGTCAACGGGTGATCAGAAAAGCTTACTTGGGCTTTCAGCTCAGGTGAGCTAAAAATTTATGGTATTGACTACCATCCATATATAAGTAAGCATGTATAATAAAGTATAACAAATTACATTAAACCAAGACAATTTAACAGAAGTCAACATTGCTGTTTGACATGATAATGTATACCTCAGTGATGGGCGTGTCTATCACTCGTTTCTCTCCATATTTGTCAAGAAGGCCTTTAGTCACCTGAAAAGAAAACGAAATCTGAATATATTACTTCAAAGTGGATATGACATAAATCCTGTAAACTATGAACAAACTTCATCAACATAATTACAAACTCATGCATGTAATTCTCAGTCTACAAATTTTAAGTACATGTAATTCTACCCTCCTATGACATCAGAAGGTTTAGCAAAATCAATGATTTATTTAGATTTATGCATGATAGAAACATGTATTTTGCTGAAATCTTCCGATATTTACTGTAAACAAGACGCCCATGGCCACATCGCTCACCTGAGTTACTTTTACCCTACCGTTGACCAACTGTTTTGATGTTTAAAAGATTTTTTTATCACTCTTTATTCAGATGGGAAATTTTGATCCCATATTGTGGCCTCAGCCTAGTCCCGATCATAACAAAACTGCAAAAAAATGTGCATAACAAAGAGATGCTTCAGCACTAATATGACTAATATAATTTTGCTGTTCTGGATAAGACTACGGTGAAAGATTATGGTATGATATGAAAAACTTTGTCATAAGAAATCGATACACAAAATATGAAAGCTCTATCTTAAACAGTTCAGGAGATATTGAATAGTCGGATTTTCATTAAAAGTTTATCAAACTTCCAGATCAAGGTCACAAGTCAAATACCGAGGTATTACGATGTCTTACTATAAAGAATCTATAGACAAAATATGATTAATTGATTGTCTGTTTGTTCTCTTTGTTTGTTTTACGTCCCGTAGAGAATTCTTCACTCATATTGAGACTTCATCAGCTGTAAGTGAAGTACCACAAATTTAGACCTCTGCTAAGCGTTCAGGGGCATAGCAGTCAGGATTCGTCAACGTGGTAAAGCCTAACCCGTCACGGGATCTCCATTTTTAAGGTCATATCCAAAAGACCCGTGATTCTCAATTCTAAATGCCGAGCGTTTGGTGAGGGAGCACACACTACCTATTTTTACGTCTTAAGTTTGACGCGGCTATGGTACGAGCGGAGATCGAACTCACGACCTCCCGGTTACGAAGGGAACGCTTTAACGACTGAGCTACAGCAACCAGTTGACAAAATATGAAAGTTATTGTAACAAAATATAAAAGTTCTGTCTTATATAGTTCAGGAGATATTGATTATGTAAATTTTCATTTTTCAAAAAGTAGGTCAAGGTCACAAGATAAACTTCGATTGTATCTCAATGTCTTGTCATAAGGAATTTTCATAAGAAATATGAACTACGAGTTCATGGTCAGAGAAATAACGAGAAATTGTACTTCCGGGTAGTTTCAGAATGGCGTTATCAATACTGTACTAGACTCACTACGTAGCTTTCCTAGCTACTGCCATTTTTTTCAAGAACGATAGCTTAGTTTCAAAATTGAGAAAGGGTGGCTATTGTAACAAGGAAGCCTCTAAATTTTTTCTTTGTTTTTTCATAAATTAGAAAGTTTGCATAAATAACATTGCAGATTCGAAGAAACATCGGTAATGTACCACACCTATGAATATGTGATCGTGGTGTTTTCATCACATATTTGTTAGATTCTTCAATTACTGAATGTAATTCCTCACATGGCTTCAATGAGAAAAATCGTTCAAAAAATCTACAATAGGTACACGTATGCTACATCTGGCCACATAAACTGTAGGCACATTTCTTATCATTTTTGCAAAAGAATTTGATTTTTAAGCCCGTCTTTTCTTCTTGCAGACTAAAGATGTGCAAACTGTGTCCCAGGTGTTTTGACAATATGGTTATTGTCAATATGAATGGGATTTGATAATGCATTTTACGAGTAATTATTAGGAATTTATTGCCAATTAATATAACAAGCCAGCAACATGACTGCCATGCTCACAATGATGTAAATAATTGAATATATGAATGCCGTTCTTGAATTTTACACTAAAAAAAATCATTTTTGGATTACTTCCGTTTTGACAATTTACTGTTTGCTGTTTGTTTTTACTTCGAAATTGTAGGAATGTTTAGAAAAAATCCCAATACATGATACAATTGAGTTTATGTTTAATTTTATTCAGGTATGCAGTGATATGATTGAAAAATACATCAAAAATATATTTTTTGCTATTTTAAATTTCAGCTGGAGACGCTACGCTGCGTTGCAAACTACACAAAGGCCAGACAGCAGTGGATAACAACAAGGTTTAGAAATGTGCTCTAGTTAAAGAGCTCTGCGCAATTACAGCGTTTGTTAACGCGTCAATACGAGACATTTCTAACAATGTACAGCCATGTTTACATTACACGGGCGTCTTTTTTCTGGAAAATGAAAATGATACTGACACCAATTACATCAGAGACATATTAAAGTCCCGAGGGTCAGTTCTGCTGCCACCATGTAGCTGCAGTATTAATATTATTGTATATTCGATTAGTATGTAAAACGACAGACAGGGGCAGATCCAGGATATCAAGTTGGGGGGCTTTAAATTCGCGACTAAAGTATTCTACGGACTCTACAATTTAAGATTACATATAATACATCTTATGAGTTTTAGTTTATTTGAATTTCAGCAGAATTATTCAAAAAATGTATATTATCAAATATTAATTATTATTATTCCAGATAGTCAACATTAATTTTAGTGTGGAATTCTATGTTTAAATTTACATGGTTTGTGTCACAATGACTATAATGTTAATATTTTGGATACACCACAGACATGTACCAATTTTGATGCACCGTATGCGCATTTCGACAAATGATGTTTCTTCAGTGATGCTCGTCAAAAATGTTGGAAATCGGAAATAAGTACAAACCTGGAAGAGATGAAATACTGGAGCCAAATCCGGCTAAGGATCAGAGCTATGCATGAAAGAGATAATTCCTAATTTTGAAATGAATTTCCTAATTTTATCACAGCAAATTACAGGAATTTTTTCTAGGTAAATACAGACATCATTATAAAGTTTTCCTTAACAATTCTTTCAGGCAGCGGTATAATTCAATAAGTTATTATAATTCTATGAGAAAATGTGGAATGTCCAAATCAGAAATATCTTGCAATGGTATTGAGTGAAAGAGTTTTGTAGATGTCAGTCTTTTTAAATGTATTTTTTGTCTGAATTTTTTCTGATTTTTAGAGTGTGACTCGGAGGGTACGCTGCATCTCAAAGAGAGTCATGATTATTGGCATCAAGTTCTCGGCCAGCTTCACTTCACAGGCACCACTTGTGTTTCCATAGTGTAGACACCAGTGAGCATGGAAGTGGCTCACATCCTTTGAGATGGGAATCGCCCTTGGCAAACATTACTGATAGAGTCTTTTTGTCCTCACTGCAATAACAAACTAGACAGACTTGTGAAAATTCAGATGTCTTCTTTCATTCAATTTTTCTCCAATCCATACAATAAATAACTGGTCAAAAGATGTAAAAATAATGATGATAATAATAATAATAATAATGATATTTCTTAGATTAGTTTATTTTTGCTACAAATGATCAGTGTAAACATGTGCATGAATCATCTTTGTGAAAATGTCTCTCACTAGAAACCTTAAATGTTCACTTTATTATTTACACGAATGCATTTAATGAAACTTGACAATGTAGAATAATGTGAATCAGAAATTTCCTTCATTTGAGTACTTGCAAATGCAAAAAAGCCATATCGTATTGAACAATATTGGTAGACAGATATGTCTGTATTGTGAGGTGTATGATTTAGAATATCTTATTCTTTTAAATTCTTTCATTTGCACGCTCCACATGAATTTGACATGTAATAACGCTGTGCTTCTGCTTTACGGAGAAGATTCTGATGAAAGGAAAGGTGCTATGTTTAATGTCACTCCTGGTTTATCGAATATATTCAAACCATTATCTTCAAGGATGATGCATCACCTGGCTTCAACATGTACAATACGCCACAGTGATCGACATTGCCAGCATCAAAGGTAGATTCAGGATCTAGTTCAGAACAATACCCCAGAGACTATTTGGTGCTATTCAACTGGATAGCCTTTGCTGTGTCGCAAATTTTGTACAATGTAGTTGTTGTCAGATAACGCCTAGTTATTCATGTTTGAAGGTTATGTTTGTGACACCCATTGCAATTTTCTTCAGAGGAAAATCTGGGAAGACATTCCAATAAGTTTTAATGCTCCTTCAAATAATATTCCATGAACTGCTGCAGCACAGCATTACTGATCATTTGCTAAATCTAGATCCTTTTGATTAAGGTGCAACTTTACAAGAGTCGTGAGAAATTTATCACTTGTATGAGCGTTTATACCCCCATCTTAAATGGGTCCATTCTCTTCACAGCAGCCACCAACACACTAAATACTTTTGAAAATGGAAATGATGTACATAACAGAGTCTGCAACAATCGTAAATATTAAATTAATATCATTGCAGGAGGTGGATCAAGAAAATTTACATTGGTGTGTGTGTGTGTGTGTGTGTGTGTGTGTGTGTGTGTGTGTGTGTGTGCGTAAAACCCCAAAATTGCAACAAAATTTTAAAAAAATCATTTTGTTACAGTTATTCAACAAAAGGGATATGACACATCCCTTCCTTCTTGTTCTGTCACTGCACAGTGGATAAATGAAACATATCTTGTATTAAGATTTTCAATTTTTAAAAAAAAAATTGAAAAACCGCAATCTAAATGGAATTGATTTAAAAAGTGGATGTGTTACCACAAGGGCATAGTGTTTTACAAATATATCTTCCTTCTTTAACATGCATTCAAAAATATGATGCATGTGTGTCAAAACTTTTGCTCTTGGTCTTGTATTATGATGCTCTTTGAACATGTTGTAAAAGCTTGTTGATCATAATTCTCTTTGCAGATCTTCCATTTTTAGTGCCAAAACTACGGTGGCTGGTTAAGGACAGGTGGATGAAATTTCTTTTTGCCACGAATTTATTTCAAATCAAGACCAGGGTATATGTTCACATTAACTTTCATTACCTAAATCAATGCGTAAACAAAAACGCATTATCGATTTTATATTGCTGTTCTACAAACTCATTTAACAGGCATTATGTCTTGCAATTAGGCAATCCACAATAAATCTGTACAAGTTTAGTAACTTTTGTCCATATATTGTAAACATATTTGTGGCTGTTCTTTCACTTCGGAGTACGATAAACGTACCGCTATGCTGACATTTAGGATCATTAGCACAATAGGCCTTCCATGCACTTTCAACGACTCCCATTTTAGATCAACAGACTAACACTAAATTAAAAGTTCAATTTGTTACGGAGAAATCTGTTTGAAATTTCCCCCCAAAAAATTCATTTATTTTAATATTCTTTGATGTATGCATACATAACGTCTATCTGTAATATTGGGGCTGCACCTATTGAACTTAAACTAAAGCCCCTGTATTGTCAGCGAAAAACACAGTGGATTCTAAAACAGAAAAAAACATAGGACACTGGTTACTTTCTGCTAATAAGAGCAGACACGTAGGTCTCAAACTGCATGAAGGGATTATTTTATTGATATATAGATGATATGTCCCATGATCAGATGTTTCAAAGGTTGATTAATATATAATAAAGCAAAATAGAATTTCAGTTATGATTTTTTTAATTGCATTGATTGATTGATTGCTGTTGTTGTTTTCCGCCACACTCAACAATTTTTCAGTTATTTGATGTCGTCCAGTTTTTATTGGAGGAGGAGAGAACCCAGATACAATGTACCCGGAGAGAGATCACCGTTCTTTCGAAAGTAAAATGGCAAACTTTCTCACATATATGGGCGTGAGCGAGAATCGAACCCGTGCCGACTAGAGGTGAAAGGCCTTGTAATTTTGAGCTCGATGCTCCAACCATTCGGCCACGGAGGCCGTGTTTTTTATTTGGACTATAAGTGCTAAATGGTTATGGATTTTGTGAATTTCACAAGTTTAGTAGTCCTTTGACAAGTGAATATTGAGAGGATCTTATTTCGTAGTAATGAATTTTGTTTCGTGTTAACGATATTAATTCCGTGGGAACGAAATGTATTTCGTGGTAACGAATGTTATTTCGTGGGAATGAATTTTATTTCGTGCGAATGAAATTAATTTTCTGGAAACAAAATTAATTTCGTGGAAACAAATCTTTCTTTTTTTTTTAAATCTCATCCACTTGTCCTAAACTAGCCACCGTACAGATTAGTAACATTTGCTGTGAGGGTGAAAACAATGTAAGGAATATTATGATTATAACATAATGAAATTGATCAATTGCATTGACTAACAAAGTGTGGCCCCTTTTCTTTCTAGTAATCAGCACCACATAAAAATATGTAATTAATAATGAAAATGATTAACTATTAATCAGAAAGATTGATAAATGATGGTACAGATAGATACATGTATATATTCACCCAGGTAAGTGTGTTACTCCCGCCCTATCGACCCCTTTCCTCTTACATTCAAATTGTCTCCTTTATCAAAAATGATAATTAGGTGATGTATTGTTAGTTATAACTCATACAAAACTATACCCTTTAACTGCTTATTACCTGAAATTGTCAGTAAAATAAAATTTAGATAAATCACCCGGCTGTGGATCGAAGTCACTGCTCTCAGTTCCCAACTGATGATTTGATTTTTAAAATATAAGTATTGTGATTTGTTTATCTGCATTTATAAATCCACAAGTAGGGAAGCTACACAGGCTGTAAGTTCGTGTTAAGCCTGTTATGGGAGCGTAACTAAACGCAAATCAAATTTCGAAGTAATAAATCAAAAGTGAAAGTAAATGAAACTTTCTTACCATACTGTGGTCTCATCTTACCCCTGGGGAGGGGGGGGGGGGTACGATTTTAACAAACTTAAATCTGCACTATGTCAGAACGTTTTCATGTACATTTCAACTTTTCCAACGCAGTGGTTTGAGTAGAAGATTTTTAAAGATTTTCCCTACATATTCGCATATAAAGCTTTTATCCCTTTTGTGGTCCCATCCTACCCTCGGGGGCCATGCTTTTAAGAAACTTGAATCTCCATGTCAGAAAGCTATCATGTAAATTTGAACTTTGCTGGTTCAGTGGTTCTTGAGAAGATTTTTAAAGAATTTTCCTTTATAATCGAATGTAAAACTTTAATCCCCAATTATGGTCCCATCCTACCCCTGGGGTCACTATTTTAACAACTTGAATCTACACTTTGCCAGGAACCTTTCATGCAAATTTGAACTTTTCTGATCCAGTAGCTCTGGTGATTTTCAAATTACCTCACCCTAGTTTTGCATTTTTGTGATTAACTCCACTTTGTAGGGGGCATGAATTTTCATTTGAACAAATTTCACAAAACTAAAATCCCCTGCACCCAAGAATGCTTTTCGCCAAGTTTAGTTGAAATTGACCCAGTGGTTCCGGGAAAGAAGTCGAAAATGTGAAAAGTTTACGGTAGGACGGACATCGCGTGATCAGAAAACTCATTTGTACTTTCAGTTCAAGTTCAGGTGAGCTAAAATTCTTCTTTTAGAAGTCTAGGTGTTTTGAAATATACCATTATATATATATATATATATATATATATATATATATATATATATATATAATGGCATGTTTCAAATATATTGGATTCAATAACTCTGTTTTCATTGATTTCTTGATCAAGTCCAATATATTTGACGTATATTTTTCGAAAGAAACAGTTTCATGAATTTTTTATGAATACAATTATATCGTAAATATCATTATAACCAGTTTTGTGAAATTTGATAGTGCTGTTTACCGTAAATTGCAATTTTCTGATGATAGATGATTCTATTTACGTGTATATCGCATCTTAAATAGTGCAATGACCTATAAATTTTATTTGATGCGTTATTAGTTTTAATTCTGATGAATGAAAATAATTACACTTTCTCTACTTTTATGAAATAATATTGCGAGTAAAGAGTTATTTTACAAAGAAATATTCTCATGGGCTTGCAAAATGCAAGCTCATTTAATTCTACTATAAAGTCGTTAATTATGCAACAGAAAGAACAATATTCATGTATTCCAAGTACTGTTCATAATATCAAAAAATTGAAACCACTCTTTCACCTTACAGGCACCACCAAATAGGCCTACTTCTTCTCCCAACAAGACAACCTTCTCATCCCTGGCAATCTCTTCATCCATGGCTGAATTCAAGGCGTCTCGTACTGCAATCTATTGTAAAGGAATTAAGGACAGTCTTTAAGGATGTGAAAAAAAAGATGATGCAAATTATTATTTATTTTTTCTTCAGAAATACGAACATAAGACAGAAACAAGACCCAATTTTGCTAACACTTCTCACACGCCTTCTCACACTTTGCTGGTAATTGCTTACATTCTTAATATAATAATAAAAAAAGTAAATAAATACATAGATGAATGAATCTAGTATCAAAAGTAGGAAAAGGTATGGCAAATTTGTGAGTTTTCTGTGTTGTCAAAAAGTCTTTTTCATACATGCCATGTATTGTCAAACTTTTTATTTCCAAGTTCTGGTATGCAATACATTTTTTGTTGCATAGGTAGAACAATAATTCCAACAGACTTGGTAATTTGCTTTTTTTCAAACAAGAAAAAATATATTGCTTTGTTTAAAGAACATGGACGTTCATAATTATATTGCATTTAGACAATGGAAGGTCACCTAACAATGCCTTCTTCACACGAAGAATTTAATTCGCATTAAACCTAGTTAATGCGCATCAAATCTGAACCATGTTCACACGCAAATTTTAATACGCATTAGTTTCCTGTTAGTATTTATGTTGCTTTTTAATTAATGTGCATCATATTTATATCGCATTAATTCCGTGTCAACGAAAGGCGAAGATAATGCGGATTAAATGTAGACGCATACTTGTGTTATTTCTGAGCCAAAAACTAATTAAAATGATAATACTAAAGAATGTATCCAAACAGCAGGCCATCGGATAATGCGCGACCTAAATCTGTGCTCTGTATTGGCATACGGAGTAATAGATATGGAAGGACTTGCTTTAAATACGATAAAAATTATAACTCAAAATGATGACAGTATGTTTTTAAAAACATTTTTTGTGAAAACAAATATGCTACTTATTGTTTAATTTTCATACCATATGACGTCATAGTGGCTAAATGGGGTCATGAAGAAACTAATATTGTCTCGATTGAATGCTGGTCGTTAGAGGAAATAACAAGTACTTCTCTGAAACTTATAAGAGCAAACACGATAAACTCCTTGTGTGTCGAGCAGTTACGTGTACATTGTAAACATATACATGTAGCACACTATATAGTATTTTGAATAATAAACTCTGTACACAATATTCATTCAAATATTTATAATGATTGCCTATTTCGTATTACTTCGCACACCCGTCAATTTAGGGATCTTATGAATTTAAACCGCATTAGTTTGCTTAGCATTACCACCTTGTGAATGCCATTTACTTCGAATTGATTTGATGCGCATTATTTTACTTATTCACTTCGCATTAGATTTTTTGCATATGTGTGAACGAAGCATAAAAAACATTAAAGCCTATTCTTTTATAATAAATCTACATGCTAAGATAATACAAATTTTGACTGACAAAAAAATTATCAGTCCCTTAAATTAGCGAGGTCTATACAATATGATAGCACAGATGGTCGAGTACTACTTCCTGTGGAAAATAGGGATGTTTTCTAGTCGGTTCCTCCTGTCGCCCTCATTTCTGGGATAGTCCTAATTACCGATGTCCCTTGATCTACTGAAAAGCCCCTAGAAATTACTGAAATGTCCCGTAAAACTATTAAGATTCCCTTTGAATGTATATAATTATGCATATCAAGTTTATATATGATCAATTTTGATAATAAAACGCTAAACTGTGGTTATAAATATAAACGTTGTTTTAAAGAGGGATAACTCTAGCCAAATTTCTACATGTATATATCACCAACAGATTTTGTCGTTGTTGTTGTTCTTCTTCTTCCAGTAAAGTGCAGTCCTCATAGTGCATGGATATCATTGCACTATAACATAAGCTTGGCGTTTGATGTGACAACAGGGTGTAAATATGTACAGGTGTTGTTTAAAATCTACTTATTTAAAGCAATCTGCAAGCCCAGCCTTCCTGTCGGAACATACCTAGGGAGGTACTGTCAATTGCTTTCTCTGGTAAGGAAATTACAGATCCTGATGCCATCTGGAAAAAAAAGACTGCTTGTAGATCAGTGTCCTGACATTTGGTACCATAAATCTGTGGCTGCGGAAGTCGTTGGATGTCACTCAGATGGTGGTTATTACTATTAAGCCATTGACTGTCCTGAACATCATTATTACTGACTCGTTTTTCCTCTAAAGATGACCACAGTAGAGTATCTAGTGTCGATGTTACACTGCTGGTTTGTGTGTAAGTGTTCATCTCAAAACGAGCAGATCGTCGTTGCACTGCCTCAAGTTTATGCATGTTGTGTGCAGTATGAGGATCCCAGACTGTGATGTCGCGTTCGCTGCATGGAAGCTCTGGTGAAGTTGACCTTTGTGATGATATATATGTGTTGATTCCATCTCAGGCTCTTATGAATGGTAATGCCGAAATAACTGGCTGAGTCCAACACTTCTAGATTGTGTACATGGATGGTGTAGACACTGATGACAGACCTGCGTTTGATGGTAACCCTCAGTAGCTGGCATTTACCGTAGTGGAATTCTTCCAATCTGTTTTCCATTTAGGTCCTTTTGGGTTTTAGCAATGTCACTGTAAGACTGGATATTTCGGCTTTTGGTAGCTTCAAGTGGCATATCGGTCATTTCTAGGGACATTTCGGTAAATCACGGGCACAGGAATTCCAAATTTTATCAATATTAAAGTGAATAAATTTCACTCGATTGGTAAAGCCAAGAGATATGCGTTCGCTATGCTAATGCATAGCTCATGCCTTGGTTAATCAAGTGAATTTTATTGACTTTATTAATAAATTTTGAAATTTTATGATTCGAGGTACCGCTCTTTTCTGTCCAAGCCTGTATAAAGTATTGATTTTTTTTTCCAAATAAATTCCACTGAAATAATTTAATTACACATTATAATCGATGATAATCGTTGTCAATTTCAATTTTTCCCTGCCATATGATAAACAATTATTTCAACGCATGCGTCACATAATTTGGATGATACTGGTACATAGAATAACCGTAATTATAGCTAATCGCCGAAATTAACAAAGAAATTACCAAATTAACCAAGAAAGGGGTTGATTAATTGATTGATTATTTGTTTTACGTCTTGTCAAGAATTTGTCACTCATATTGAGACGTCACCAGCTGTAGGTGAAGTACCAAAAATTTAGACCTATGCTTAGCGCTCAGGGCCGTAACAGTGAGGGTTCTTTAACGTGCCAACGCATACCGTGACACGGGACCTCCGTTTTTAAGGTCACATCGGAAAGACCCGAGATTCTCACTTCTAAATGCCGAGCGTTTGACGAAGGAGCAATCACTACCTATTTTTCGTCTTAGGTTAGAAATTTTTATCTTTTACTATATATAAAGAATACTTTTAAATGATTTCATTCTTATTTACACAAAAGGTCAATATGTGTTAAATGGAAAGGGGCCATGTGAAAGAAAAAAGAAAATGATTTAATTGGATGTTTTATTTATAGCGGATTACGTAAGGGTCTGATGAGCCCAACTTTTTCATAGTGACATTCGTCAAGGATTAGTTAGAGGTAATGAATCAATAATCCTTGACTTGTGAAGATGTCTATATTGGGTCCTCTGGGTTTTTTTAAATGATTACCCAACATGTCTGAAACACTCTACAGTCAATATCTATGCAGATGACACCACGCAAGACGTTTCAGATAAATATTTACGCCGCGGCCGAGATTCGAACACGCGCCGACAGAGGTGAGAGGCTTTGTGATTTCGAGCCCGATGCTCTAACCACTCGGCCACGGAGGCCCCGTGTCAGTCAGAAATTTCTTTCTCCACTTACGAACTGTCTCATAAGATATCTTATCTGACCCATAAACTTCCCCCAATTCAATAAAAATCTGCATTACCGAATGACTTAGTTTTGTGTGAACTTTTTATAAGCTGTAATTTCTTGAATATTTTCAACCATGTACTAAATTGTTCCATGCGTTATCGCACTGTGGTACAATACACGTGACATATCAAACAGTCCTCGTAATAACTAAATATCACATTCCTTACAAAATAAGGAAACCATAAATCTATGATGATCAAAAGTTAATATACATTTATTTACCACTCCCTGTATAACTCTGTACAAATTTCCCCACGTTTCGAACTTTATTGAGAAATCATGGGAATACATTGCATGCCATACTGTATATGGTATTCATTATACTTATGAAAACATGAGGACTTGTGCGTATTTTACTTCTCATATATTGATTCTTTCCTTATTATAATTCTTACCTTTCATTAAAGTATTCTAAACAGATATTTGTTTACCTGGGTCGCTGCCCTTGAAGTAGTGGCAGAGAAATTCCTCTGCAAAGCACCCCATGACGATTTCTGCAAATTACGAAGAACATAAATGTTACACTTCTTAAACGATCAAAGAAGTTATCAATGTCAGAATGAAGGAAATACTCATCTTCATTTTGTGTTTACATTTAAAAGCTTACACCAAATATCCGACCCATTGCCTTGTTGTGTTGGCCCTGATATATCCACAGTCTCAGTGCAATTGAATCACGCTCGTCCTTTTCCGTAACCGAAATGTATCGGCGCAGAGATTACACCAAGTTGATGTATCTATTCGCCGGAAGCGCGCATGTGGATGAGGTTAAAAGGCTACAACCGAATCTCTTTACAGGTGTAGGTTTTGAAAAAGGCTTAAGGAGTCAGCCATTAGCATTTCCATAATGAAAAAGAAATATTTTTTTAACTGAAGTTCACCTACTCTTACATATATTCTGTAAAATCAACCAAATTGAAGTTAACAGCCAGTAACCAGCAGCCAATAAGCCCGTAGAAGCAGTCAATAAGGAAACTTATCACAGGACTGGAATAAAGGACACTACAGAATCCGACGTGTCTGCTTCATATTTGGATATTTTACTTAATATTGACTCTAATGGCAAACTGACAACTACATTATATGACAAGCCTGATGAAATCACCTTTGCAATCATTAACTTTCCATATCTATGTAGAAATATATCACTTTCGCCTGCATATGGTGTATATATTTCCCAGTAGATTCGATACGCGAGAGCATGCCATGCGTATGAGAATTTTTTAAAGTTAAGTCAACTTCTGACAAAAACGTTGATGTTGCAGGGTTATAACGAATCTCGTTTGAAGTCATCATTTCGCAAATTTTACGGTCGCTATAATGACCTTGTTTGCGATTACAAAGTGTCTCTGGGACATATATTAAATTATTTATTTCATATCCTTTGTTAGACTGTCATTTTTCGTACTAACTTTGACTACGGGTAATCCCGTATACCTAATTTCGACTAAGGGCTCACGGCGGATGTGACCGGTCAGCAGAGGATGCTTACACCTCCATGACACCTGACCCTACCTTCGCTTTGTCGGAAGTCCGTGTTGCCCTACAATCGAACTTGTATATGTCTTTGGGATTTATGATTACGATAAACACATTGTTAACTTCACCATTCGATACTGAGAGTATTCATAGAAATCAATCATTTAATTTGAAACCTACTTTAAAGGAAAAATCGAATCCTAATCATGTTTTGAATTAATAAATATCAATTCCAACTTGTATGGGCAATTTAGCTCACTTGAGAAATTATGCAATAATGGTTGATTGAATTCATATCAGTAATTTGTGATGAAAAGATGATGCAACACTTTATTTAAACGAATTTATTTTGCAACCTTACACGAAAGAAAATGCGCATTGACAATTTAGCTAATCTAACCATTGTGATCTTAGTCATTAGGTAACATATGAATAGATTTATACGATGAGGGAACTATACGATGCGGGATGCTTTAGTATCTCAAGACAGCTCCCATTTTCATGTCCGGATTCATTGAAAATGGTATTGCAATTAAAAACCTTTTCTGTAAATAACTTCACCCGAAGGTATGATTAGCATTGTCTTCTAGCAAAAGAAATAAGCAAGAAAAATATTTTGAGACTTTTAGCAGTGGTGATTCTTTTACGTGCTACCATAAGGGTATATTCGACAGACTCGTCTTAAATTTAAAGCGGACATGACACAAGCGGAGCTCTAACTCACAACCTTCTGGTTTCGAACGGAACTCTCTTCGACTGAGCTAATTCGATAAAAGATAATTATATATCGAATGGCGAAGTAAACAATGTGTAAATCGTAATCATAAATCTCCAAGACATTTGATTATTTATTGATTTCCGCCACACTCAACAATTTTTCAGTTATCTGGTGGCTTCTAGTTTTTGTTGGTGGGGGAGAGAACCCAGATACAATGTATCTGGGAAGAGACCATCGACCTTCCGCAAGTAAACTGGCAAACTTGCTCACATAACGCCGCGGCCGAGATTCGAACACACGCCGACAGAAGTGAGAGGCTTTGTGATTTTGAGCCCGATGCTCTAACCACTCGGCCACGGAGGCCCCCTATCCAAGACATATACAAGTTCATACAAGTTCGAGTGTAGGGCAATACGGACCTCCGACAAAGGGAAGGTAGGATCAGGTGCCATGGAGGAGTAAGCATCCTCTGCTGACCGGTTTCTTTTATGATAACAAATATTTGATATTGTAAGCACCATGCTCACTGTTTTAAACTTTTGATTGAAAACAATTACGATGACAAATTAACGCTTTTTTCAGATTGAATTAAAGTTTTGTCGACATAAACAATGTACACTCTAGAAGATGAGCGTTCTTGCTGTAATTACTCAAACAGTACCACGAAAATCGTTATCAAAAGTTTAATAAGAATCTACCAGTACTATTACAGTAATTTGAAATTTATATCATGTATTAAAATTAATTTCAATATCATTCTTCAATAAAGCAAATTGTGAAAATTTTAACTGTATTCAATAATCTTTTTTTTTTTTTTTTGGTACATGTGTATTTAAAAAGTCATACCATGATTTTTAAGCGAAAATATAGAGAAGATGTAACGATGGCAACCCAAATTGTTACTGTACAACCTGCTAGTTTAGTTGATTTAAATTTAGAATTATATACTAAAATTGGAAAAATAAATCAAGAATGAAAAGGTAAACATAAAAGTTCAGGGTTATTTTTAAATATAAAAATTGTTATTTAATGTTTGTCAAAGTATCAAAGATTTTTACTATCATTATGTGATTATGATATTTTAAATAGAAAACTATGTTATCAAAGTACCAAGCTATTAATGTTGTATGCTACAAGCTAAATCAAAATTTCAAAACAGTGAGCATGGTGCTTACTATATCAAATATTTGTTATCATAAAAGAAATTTTGTTATATATAATCATCTTCTTTTTTTTTTTTTTTAATCGCATTAGCTCAGTCGTGGAGCGTTCACTTCGACACCAGAAGGTTGTGAGTTAGAGCTCCGCTTGTGTCATGTCCGCTTTAAATTTAAGACGAGTCTGTCGAATATACCCTTATGGTAGCACGTAAAAGAACCACCACTGCTAAAAGTCGTAAGTGCTAAGCATGGGTCTGTATTTGTGGTGATTCACCTACAACTCGTGGCCTCTCAATTCTCAACGGATGCGAAACAAATAAGCAATCAACCTTTTTCAAAATAATAAAACAAAGGTTGTAAAACTGCCTTCGATAAAGTATCAATTTCTTTTACTACATCAGATTACCAGGATTTTAATTTTAAAAACAAATCAAGGTTTCTTTGATAGTGTTCATAAATATTTTGGCCTTCAATTCGACATTTAGATATATCGACAACGTTTTCTATATTAACAATGATTACTTTCATTCATATGTCGAGGGGCCTCCGTGGCCGAGTGGTTAAAACATTGCGCTTAAAATCACATGGCATCTCACCTCTAGTCGGCGCGGGTTCGAATCCCGCTCGCGCCGATATATGTGAGAAAGTTTGCCAGTTTACTTTCGGAAGGTCGGTGGTCTCTTTCCGGATACATTGTATCTGGGTTCTCTCCTCCACCTACAAAAACTGGACGCCACCAGAATACTGAAAAATTGTTGAGTGTGGCGGAAAGCAGACAAACAATCAATCAATCAATCATTCATATGTCGATTCGATATATCCCAGTGAACTTGAAATAAAAGACACCACAGAGTCTTCTTCCACTCAACCTTATGAAAAACGGGATGATTTCAATTTCTCCATCGTCAACCTCCTTTATTAATGTGGCAATATTCCATCATCACTTGCATATGGTGTTTATATCTCCCAACTGATTCGATACGCAAGAGCTTGTTCTGCATATGATCAATTTTTAAATCGAGGCGGGCAATTGACAAAGAAGTTGATGTTACAGGGATTTGTACAGTCTCATCTAAAATAGGTATTTCGCAAATCTTATGGTCGTTATAACGATCTAGTTTGCCATTAAATCAAATACAGATTGAGTTGTTTCATACCAATTGTTAGGCTGTTCTTGGCACACTGATTCTGACTACAGATTGCTCTGTTTACCTGATCGAAATATAGGGCTCATGGCGGTTGAACCCGGTCGACATGGGATGCTTACTACCCCTAGACACTTGATCCCACCTCTGCTATGACCAGGGGTCAGTGTTTGCCCATCTCTCTGATTTGTATTTCCTATAGGAATTACGAGATTAAATACTGTTAGTTATCTTGACCTTTTCATCATTCAAAACATACTATTAATTACGATATGCAATTTTTCTCGTGTAAAATCAGGGGATTTTTTTTCAATGTATCTTTTTAGTACAGTGATTTGTAGTTAACACAGATTTTACTACTAAATAGAAAACATTTTTCTCATAGGAAATCAAACAGTTCTTTATACAGATTATTTTCACTGTGAAAAATCAAGGTTCTTACTTTAATTAATCAAAGGTTGAATGTTATCAATGTAACTATCATTATATGTATCAAAAGTTTTACAAGTTTTCCTATTACATCAGTAGTATGATAGGAAATAAAGACTTCGAAAATTCATCAACTTCAATATAATTTTTCAACTACAAAAAATTAAACTTTCAAGGTTTTAGCAATAGTCATTTTTTATTGATATCATACATGCGCTGTAGCTGAAGTTAAACAAAGTTTTCTTATAGTAAATCAATATCACCAAGTAATTAATAGTATACTTTCAAACGAATTAAAAGAAAAAGAAAAAAGTTAAGGAAACGTTCACAGTTTATTTTGAATCAAATATTTAGCTATCTATGCTGTTTGTATAAATATCAAAGTTTTAACTATTTTTACATGTAAAATAAAGCTTTTTTTCGATAAAAGTCACCATCGACTCCATCTGAAACTCTGTTTAAAAGACATCTCGTATTAATAGTTCTTGTGTTGTATGCTCGATTACTGGACTACCATTAGCCCTTTTCGTCCTGACAAATGAATGCTGTTCTCGTTTTGAGGTATTAGATTTACGAGGGTTCTTAAAAAAAGAAGAAGAAACATCTTTCCAATGCACTACACTTTCAAGCTGTATTCTAAAATTTATCAAACTTAATTTCATTATCATTTTTCAATGACAGTAATTAAATTTTAAACAATGTAAAAAAAAAAAATTATCAGCACTCCCACATAGCAAAAGTTTTATCATAATAAATTTATCTTTTGGAGAATTTAAAAAAATATTCAATTGTATGATATTAACTGATAATTTAAGAAAAAATCATTTTAAGTATGGTAAACAAGATTTCCATCGCTCGGGCTACTCGTATAGTAAATATAAGTTTCAAAATACTTCCAAACTTCACTTTAACTTCTTTACTTTTTTCACGATTTTTATACCAAATTTTTAAATGATATGATTTGTATCAATGAGATAAGATATGAATCGTCATTCTGAAAAAATTGTCAATTTTATTACTTTGGCAGTAATGCTATTCTGATTGAAAATTAAACGTTTTTTGAGATCGAATTTTCAGTCTGTTTTCTTGGGAGGAAATGTTGGCAATGTTTACTTGTTTTCTTTGACTGTACAGCTAAACTGAATTCATTGTTACAGAAAGCTTTTTTCAGTCCAATACAGGTATATAAGTATTAAGTTTCTTCAATTATCGTTACACATTGTGGAATAAGTATATGTACAATATGGTTCAACTTACTCATCACGAGGCAGTATTCGTCGTTACATACATGTGTATATATATATATATATATATATATATATATATATATATATATATAATCTTGAATATAATCAATAGTTTTATGTCATATCCGCTGTGAAGTTTATAGATAGACTGACTGTTCGCAAAGCTACATTTTAAAATTTTTAATCATCAAATTTCTACCTACGATTTAAGAATTTTACTATTGAATATGATCTGATCCTTTGCCGGATTTGACTCCACCATTTGGTATTTTTGGTTTTTTCAGCTCTTCCAAGTTTGTTCTTATTTCGGAACAAACGGGTTTTTTTTTATCAAATGAGTTCGTAATTATTTTATATTTTACGAATTTTATAATATGAATTAGTTTCTAATTTTCTCTTGCTTGATTCTTTCACAGTTTCAATTGGTCATTGTGCGATATTAATTTATAAGTGATTTTTGACCGGTCGCGGTAGCTCAGTGGTTAGAGCGTTCACTTCGTAACCGGGAGGTCGTGAGTTCGAGCCTCGCTCGTGCCATGGCCGCGTCAAACCTAAGACGAAAAATAGGTAGTGATTGCTCCTTCGTCAAACGCTCGGCATTTAGAAGTGAGAATCACGGGTTATTCGGATATGATCTTAAAACGTAGGTCCCGTGTCACGGCAGGCGTTGACACGTTAAGGATCCCTCACTGCTACGGCCCTGAGCGCTAAGCATAGGTCTAAATTTGTGGTACTTCACCTACAGCTGGTGACATCTCAATATGAGTGAAAATTCTCGGTGGGACGTAAAACATCAAACAAACAAATATAAGTGATTTTATGTATTCTGTATTTTATGTATTTATGTTAAACCTACACCAGACACTCATTCTATGGAGTCATTTGAGGTAATGGACTGTAGTGTGATTGCTACTAAGAGGTTGCGTTTGTGCGTTGTATATCGCCCACCCCCTTCCAGAGGCAACAACTACACAGTAAAACAGTTTTTCAGTGAGTTTTCTGCTTACCTTCAACAATTGGTTTCGTGCACTACATCTCTACTCATCGCGGGTGATTTCAACTTCCACATTGAGAATTCTAGTGATGCTGATGCTGCTGCATTTCTCTCTATGGTGACGTTTTTTGGCTTCCAGCAACATGTCACTCAGAGTACCCATCGCGGTGGTCACACACTGGACCTTGTTTTATCCCGATCAGTAGACTCACTTGTGCTTACCATCCTTGCTGAGGACCATGGGTTCCCGGATCATTTCCCTATGTTTGTGAATCTCTCCTTGTACAAATCCGAGCTGCCTAAACAGTCAGTGACTTATCGCAAGGTCAAGACCATTAATCCCAGTACTTTCAGTCAAGCTGTCATAAGCTCTTCTCTTTGCACATCGGCTGCAACTGAGATGTCACTCACTGACCTCACAGATCTCTATAGCAGTGAACTCTCATCCATCATGGACAAGCTTGCACCACTCAGAACTCGCATTATCACCATCAGGCCAGAATCTGAGTGGTACAACAGCTCTATCAGAGAGGCGAAGCAGAGACGCAGACAAGCTGAAAGAATGTGGCGCAAATCAGGCCTCGCGGTACACAGAGAGATTTACATTCAGCGCAGGGAAGAGGTGAACATGCTCATAGATACGGCTAAGCTCCAGCATTACAGGACCTAGGTGCATGATAACAAAGGTGACCGTAAGCAGCTTTTCAGGGTGGTCAACAAGCTGCTTGGTAGAAACTCAGTCACTCCATTGCCTGCTGACAAATTACCATCAGATCTGGCTGTCATGTTTAGTGACTTTTTTGTACAGAAAATTTCACGTATTCGCAGCTCCATTACATGCGACTACCACCATCCACTTGTAGAACTACCAGCACTCGGAGACGAAACCGAACTTGGTCATTTCCAACATGTTACTACAGATCAAGTAACGAAGTTGATAATGTCATCTGCCAACAAGAGCTGTGAACTTGACCCTCTGCCCACATCTCTTGTGAAGCAAGAGGTCACAACTCTCGCTCCCATCATCACGTCCATCATAAATAAGTCACTTGAGAGTGGTTCCTTCCCAACATCTTTTAAAGGAGCTATTGTGACACTACTTCTGAAAAAGGCTTCACTAGACCCTGATGTACCAAAGAACTACCGGCCAGTGTCCAACCTTGCATATGTATCCAAGTTAATTGAGAAGGTTGTAGCAGCACAGATACATACCTACCTCAGTGAGAATGATCTACTCGAGCCATTCCAAAGTGCTTACCGTCAGGGACATAGTACTGAGACGGCACTTCTGCGAGTTCACAATGATGTGGTTTGTGCCATTGGAGAGCAGAAAGCTGTCTTGCTAGTGCAGTTGGACCTATCGGCTGCCTTTGATACTGTGGATCATTCACGCTTGTTACAAATACTCAAGGACCTTGGAATTAAGGATACTGTGCTCATGTGGTTCGCGTCCTATCTTACCAATCGGACCCAGATTGTCAAAGTGAAGGGGGCAAAATCTGGTGCCACTGAGTTGGGCTGCGGTGTCCCCCAGGGATCGGTCCTTGGGCCTGTCCTATTCAACATCTACACATCATCCCTGGGGACCCTTCTCAGAAAGAACAATGTCTTGTACCACATGTATGCTGACGACAATGAATTGTATATCAGCTTTAAAGTTCAACAGGTTGCTCTTGCAGTCAGTCAGATGGAGTCTTGCTTGAGGTCAGTTCAAACCTGGATGGCTCAACATCACCTCAAGATCAACACAGACAAGACCGAGGTGCTAGTAATATCCTCAAAACAAATGGCATCTAAGCTGCACATACCATCACTGCAAGTAGGAAACGATTCTATCACTCCTGTTGCTAAGGCCAAGGGAGTTGGTGTAACAATTGACCAACACTTAACCATGGAGGCACATATATCATCAGTGTGCAGAGGTGCCTTCATCCACCTTAAGAACCTGAGCCAGCTGAGAAGATATCTAGACAGGGAATCGTTAGAATATGTTGTCCATGCCTTTATAACAACAAAGCTGGACTACTGTAACTCTCTCTTTTGCGGCTTACCATCAACACAGATCCAGCGGCTTCAATCTATCCAAAATGCTGCTGCCAGAATCATCTCAGGCACCAGCAAATATGACAGAATTACACCTGTACTACGCTCTCTCCATTGGCTTCCAGTTCAGCAAAGAGTCATCTTCAAGACATTGGTGTTGGTGTACAAAACAGTACATAACACAGCCCCATCCTATCTGCAAGAACTCATAACACCTTATGCTCCCTCCAGAATACTGCGGTCCAGTGACCAGAGCCTACTACGAGTGCCATTTACCACCTCAACGGTGATTCAAACTCGAGCCTTTAGTGTTGCTGGCCCTAAACTGTGGAACGCTCTTCCGTATGATATCAGAACTGCCACTAGTCTCTGTACCTTCAAATCTAAATTAAAGACTCATCTGTTCACATGCTACAACTGATCTGGGACCTACTATGATCTGTTTTTATATACCTCATTTCACTCATTTTATTGTTGTTTAAATAGCGTTTAGAGCAGTATGGACTTTACGCTTTACAAAATAAATTTATTATTATTATTATTATTCTGTATAATTTTGATTTGCATTTTAGTATAGTGTAAAGCGCTTTAGAGTGCATTTAGATAAGACGCTATGTAAGTGCATTATTATTATTATTATTATTATTTCCAATATTTTCGACTTGAGCATCACTGAAGAGACATTATTTGTCGAAATGCGCATCTGGTTTATGTTTTATATTACTACCATTGGGTCGATGACTCTGCTAGTGAACTGTTAGCCCCCGAGGGTATTCACCAGCACAGTTGCTAAGTACTTCTGTACTAGCATGAATTACGGATAAATATTTGCTGTCATAAAATTACGAAAAGCATTTCACAATTTAGGATTATCTCCCTCATGCATAGCTCTGATCCTTTGCCGGATTTGGTTCCACTATTTGGTAATTTTGGTTCTTTCAGCTCTTCCAAGTTTGTTCTTATTTTGGATTTCCAACATTTTTGATTTGAGCATCACTGAAGAGACATTATTTGTCACAATGAGCATCTGGTGCATCAAAATTGGTACCGTTTATGTTTTATATCTCACGATGGGGTTCACTGCTGCGTGATGGTTACTTTCCAAAAGTCACACATCTTCGTCAGTATTATGAGTTATTCATCTCTGAAAACGATAACGGGGAACCAAAAAACGCCGATTAAGGATCCAAAATGGCGGTCTTTTGTGCTTTTTTACTATTACATCTGAAAAGTTTTCCAGATAGCATGAAAAAATCTTGATTAGAAGTCGCACCCTTTGCGATAATATATCCGTTTACCTAAAATCCAGCTTACATTACATAGATGGAATATCTACTATAACGAAGTGATCAATCTCATAAAAGAAGGGTGGAAAGTACAGGATTGAAAGCTTTTATCGTCCTGTGAAAGATGCTACGCACTCTGACAAGAATTTGTGCTCTCTAAAGAGGGTCATGAATTATTTAACTGCCCGATTCATAACCCTGAACAGAGAAATTCTCTGATAAATGCAGGTGGATACAGAGGTGCATGAAGGTGTAATACGTATCATGTTACTTCTCTCGGAGTCGTATCAAATTGAAGTACAGGTTTGAACGCTTTTGTCGTCCAGTGAACAATGACATGCACTTTATCGTAACCCAGTTCATTGTTTTATAATATACTCACCATTGGAAATACGTCACGCTTATAATAAAACAATACCTCATTGAATTTTACAAGGACCGTGTCAGGTTTTCCGTACATCTGTTAGATATGCTATGAAAGCATGTCAAAGTCTTTTTTTAAATTGAATCAGTTCGTAACCATTTGTTTGTAAGAATAAATAATATATTCATTCCCTTCATTGCGTGTAGTTACTTTTGTTCATAACGTTTTGGCGTAGTTACGCGACGCTGAACGTGCGTCTGAATTGTGACGTTACACGGTTAAAAAAAGAAAAAAACAACAATTTCTAGTAGATACACCATATTTGGTAAGCATATTTTATTATTCTGTAATTTATTTAAGAATTATTTAGCATTATTTGTCCTATTTCAACAAATGTGAAATTATTCAATTGATAATTTATATCGGTAATTGTCAGAGCATGTACATTGTGATATTGTATGTGTTCTAAAGTTCTTTTAACGTATATTTAACATGGTGAATATTATATGTTTATTCTCTCTTGTAGTGAATCGCTCCCTTCAAGTTCCTTAAGTCCTATGTGAATAAAAGAAATTGATCACTGTGGGACGCATGTCTCAGTGTGATATTTGAGCACACCAACGATTACAATTCTCAAATATGTGTCATGAATTCTCGGATGCGTGGAAGTTCTAACTCTCAAAGTGTGTAACGAAATTTGGGATAAATTCAAATGATACCGCAAGTATGGGTCCTAAAGAAGAATTCAATTTTACAGAGGTACGGAGATTGAGAACAACACACCATGCTCAACTCACAAAATTATACCAAGATATAAAGAAGAAACTGGTGACTAATGATAACATCGACATAGTAAAAACGTCGGAAAAGAAAGAACACGGACTTTTTCAGTTATTTAAAGAAGCGCAGTTACAGTGTTTAGATAAATGTTCGGACAGTCAGACGATAGAACTGCTTGAACATAATTTCGATAGCTGCAAGAAGAACCACGAGGAGTTCTTTGATTGATTGATTAAATATTGTTTAACGTCCCGCTCGAGAATCTTTCACTCATATGGAGACGTCACCATTGCCGGTGAAGGGCTGCAAATTTAGGCCTATGCTCGGCGCTTATGGCCTTTGAGCAGGGAGGGATCTTTTACGTGCCACACCTGCTGTGACACGGGACCTCGGTTTTTGCGGTCTCATCCGAAGGACCGCCCCATTTAGTCGCCTCTTACGACAAGCAAGAGGGACTGAGGATCTATTCTAACAACCCGGATCTCCACGGGGGAGAAGTTCTTTGAGAGGTTATCGCAATGGCTGACAGAAATTCCGGACATTTCTACTTTAACCCCTTCTCTACCGTACCGGTCAATTTGACCGGTGGCGCGTAAAAACAGGACAACGCAAAAGGGGCGCCTTTAAATCTTTGAAACCACGGCCATAAGACATATGAGTTATATATCATATTTTACAGAATCTCTTGTAGTTTTTAATCATGTAAAAATCAATAATGTAAATAGAGACATATAAGAGATTTTGGCATTTGAAATGAAAGGTGCTGTCGTGAAAATATGACGTTATGCATTGCCGCAAGCCATTTTTGCCTTCGGTGTTGCTTTATTCAATTTTATTTTTAATGCAATATATCGTATACCTTAGGAATGCATACTGTCCACACTTTTAGTGTATATGAAAATTATTTTTATTTTAATTCCTTTACATGATTGTAAGAAAATAGAAAGTTTCTACACATGTACATCTTCTAACGCTGTAATTTCTCAATGTTTAGATAGTTCGGCATTTTACATATATTTGTATATGGAAATAGGGAAAAGTAAATTCATTCTATAAAAGTAGAGAAAATTTACTTTTCAATGAGTGTTTATTTAGGTTCTAATTATACGTAGTTATTGTATTACGAGAAAATGAAATCAGATACATGCTGTGTGGTTTTCCTAGAATTGCGAGAAAATAACATCGTTGAACCCGAATGCCACGCGTCGCACAAAAATAGTATTTTACCATTTATGTTGGTTAATTAAATGTGTGTTGCGATACACTAAAACAGTATTTACGTGTGTAACATAATTGCAAATATATATAATCATTATTTATTCATAACAGAGAGCTGTACATGTATACGAACCATTCGATTTATAAATATAAAACAACTGTTACACGTTTCAAGTAGGCTACAGCTAGGTCTATGTAGTTTTTAAAAATGTTATACGTAACCCTAATTTGAAGGATATCCTTTCATTTGGATTTAGATATATAACATTTCTATTTCGAACAAACATTTTTCATTTGTTAAAAAAAAAAAAATACGTTTATTTATGTAATCCGGATCCGGGGTTTTCTGACGGTTCACAAGCAAACACGTGTTTCCGTTTCACTGAAAACAACAACACAGCGGTCTTACACAGTATCAACATTTTTCCACGCGTTAGTTACTTAGTATGGACAACGATATGATATCATCAGATGAAGAAGATGCCCTGGATCTCCTGTTGCAAGATATAATTGATGATGATCCGAGTGATCCTGCCTTCAATGTAAACGACATGTAAGTTTATTAGGCTGAGTGACAGCTTGGGGCCATGAGGGGGAAAAGAGCGCAAAAATTTGTTTGTACCTCTCTCTTTTGATGGAAATTCACGGTTTATTGTTGCAATTTGTAGTTTCATGAAAGAAAGTAATCATAATATATGATATCACATCTATATATGACATAAAATCCAAAATATAAACCGATTTAGGCGATTACACCAAATTCTCTGCCCCCGGCGCGGCATTCACTGTGTTGCTCACTATAAGTCAACGTGCGTTGTTAAAAGGTTTATCGCCTAGAACATTTGTCTTGTTTAAAAAAAAGATGCAAGCATGCTTAAGAATTGTTACAAAAACACATTATTTTATCGATGTAATTATTTACATTGTTTGAGCTCTGGTTAATATACATTAGGGGGGGGGGGGGGGGGGGGGGGGTCTTGCAGTTGCATACATGCACTAAACATTATAATCATAATGGTAATTTTATATGGTGTTGTTAGATACTTGTATATAATTTATTACGCAAGACTCACTGGCGGATTTAGCGAGTTGGAGGGGGATTGGTTGGGCTGCACCCCCCTAACTTCATTTCCTGGATCCGCCCCTGTCTATAATTGCAAATTGAATTCTGCGAGAACCTTCAGGCATCCTTATATAAATCATGACTGCTCAATTGCAATGCCAGTATATGTATATATATTTATATCAATCTTTTAACAGGGATTTGGCATCTCAGTCTACACTGGGAAGTTCCCAGTTATCCTCTGGAAGTCAGGATCCACTTGCAAATCCAGATTTACATTGGAAGGATGGTGATGTGGAAGACACAGGGGCCCCGGATCCAAGGACTGCAGCATTTCACCCAGAGCGACAGCCAGGCGTGCAGTTGGGACGACTCTTGAGGTTGGTAGTGCTCTCGCTTAGCACCCAGGTGCTCATGAGTTCACAGGGATTTTTCAAGGCTGTTGTTGGGTCCGATTGTCGGACCCATTCCCAACGCGAAAATGGTCTGAATTTTCCCAAAATATGAACAAATTTTCCCAATTTTAAACTTATATGGAACTAATTGAAAAAAGTCTTGCCAAGTATTTTGATTTTTCAATAAGGGTCTTAGGGAATGATGGCAAAGATGCTAAATTTAATATTTGCATTTTTTTCCAGATATGGGGCTAAAACTTTCCGAGCACCTATAGATTTTCTGAAGCTTTTTCTGACGGAAGCTCTGGTGTTCTCAATTTGTGTTGCCACCAATCATTATGCTGATACGGCCATTGCTAGAGGAGATAGAATGTCTTATTCTTCCCACGGAAGTTGGCAGCCTCTTAGTGAAGAGGAGCTGTATAGGTATCAGTAGATCTGAAATATTTCCATTTTTAAATGAATTCAACATCATGTTTTCTTTGACTATTAATTATACTATATATTAATTTTATATATATCTGATGTAAAGTTCAAAGAGTAATTGCAGAATCTTAGACTAGTAATGAATTAAATACTGTACAAGATAATGATTGCAATCCAATGAGACTAAAATTATTGTGGCTGTACATTTAAGCTTGCCATAAGGATGGCAATTGTTTGGTCCATACTCTGCACTTCATGCCTTTGAGCAGAGAGTGATCTACTGAGTATATTGTGTCACACTTATTGTGATGCAGGGCGTCGACATTTGCAAATTGTCCCTTTAATTTGGCCTGTTAATATGACAAGCAAGGGGCATTAGGTATCAATGACCTATTGAGTATTTTGACTCTGATTTCTTTATGTTCTAGGTTTTTGGGCATCATCCTATACATGTCTGTCGTGAAGTTCCAATCTATTGATAGATATTGGTCAACGCATGCTCTCTATCGGAACAACCCAGTACCAGGGATTATGTCAAGAAATAGATTCCAGGCCATTTTGTCCTTCCTACAAGTAACCCCACCAGCTGATATCAACAAAGGTTTTTACTTTTGTCAAATTTCACATTTTTTTAATAAGATGTTTAACTACTGAAACTGCATGTGACCGAATTATGTGAATAGCTGGACATTTCCATGTATCCTATAGCAGTAAATTTATCAGTCTCCAAGGGCACATCTTTTATGTTCATGTATATAATTAATTGCGTATAGTTTTTGCAATGTCTTTTTGTCTGTCTATGATCAAAAGAAAAACTTTTAATGGCAAGAGCTTGTGGATGAGTAATACCTCAAATTTTACATGTTTATGTTTTTGGCAAAATCTTTACAACGATATCCTTTTGTTTAAAAAGCAAAGTTTTCTTTTTATCAGCTGAGAAGTTAACTCGCATCCAGTCCTTGGTTGATCATGTTCGAGAGAAATCCAAAGAACTGTACCAGCCTCACAGGGAAATAGCGGTAGATGAAAGAATGGTCGCCTCCAAGCATAAGTTCTCGGGTATCCGTCAGTTCATCAAGGACAAACCTGTTCGCTTTGGAATAAAGCTGTGGGTTGTTGCATGTAATATGTCTGGCTATACATATAACTTTTTTGTGTATCTTGGTAAAAAGAACACTATTTTTACAGATAAGACAAAGGGTATTGGATTTAATGTTGCTTTTACATTATGTAAACCTCTTTTTGATCAAGGATATAGGTTGTTTACTGATTGTTTTTACACATCTTTAGCTCTAGGCAAAGAATTGCTTGCAAGGAAAGTTTACCTTATTGGTGTCTTGAAATCAAATAGTATGTCCATACCTGATGAGCTTAAAACTGTTAAGATGTGGGAAAGAATAGCCACTAGAGGTGATTTTAGATGGCACAGAGTTGATGAATTTGTTTTTGTCCAATGGAAAGATTGCAAAGTAGTTACTTTTATGTCGCCATTACATCAGGGCTCAGATACAACTGTTTGTCAGCGTACTATGAAATCTAGATTAACTTGGAACAAAAAAGAACTTGTACAGCCTGTTGTTGCCAATGATTATAACAAATGTATGGGAGCTGTTGATCTTTCAAACCAGTTTACGAATAAGTATCCATCTTACATTAGAACTCAGTATCACTGGTGGAAAGTTTTGTTTTTTCATTTGCTAGATATCATGGTTGTTAATTCTTGTATTCTTTTTCAAGAATTTAGAAAATCACATGACAATCAATTTACAAATGTTTCTTCTGTATTTGGACAACTCGAATTCCGTGAGTCACTAGCTATGTCACTGATGGGTTTAAATGAAAAGTGTACATCAAAAGATAACCCCCTTGTATGTATGCCTGAATTTTTAGAAAAAAGGAAAGATTGTACATTTTGCAATGCAGAGGCAATCCTTATGAATAAGAAGGTTCCTAGTTATAAGACATCTGTATTTTGTCCATCATGTCAAGTTCCTTTATGTTTGTCTAATGACAGAAATTGTTTTAAGAAATGGCACAGGGAAGAAGGTGGAGATGTTAGAAAGTGTGCGGAATCATCATGCAAAAAGAGAAAACTATGAATTTTAATATTGTTTCATTGTATGAACTTTTCTCTGTTGTCAAATGTACTGCTAGTGAATGCTAAATGTTATGCAATACATATAAGAGGCCTGAAATAATTGACAATATCTGAAATATTTCTATACTTGTACAGTTTTGTATCTATACATAACCACCACAGGTTGATTTTCACATAGTTATGGCCCTTGGATTTAGAAAAATATCTGTACTTCTGTAGTTACACATCAAAGTTTTGTTTTGTTATGCATGATCTATTTTCAACTGAATTGTACAGTCTGTAGCTGTAATACTTGCTTGCAATACTGTCAGAATTCTTGTCATACATATTTTCATAATTGTTCAATTTTTTAATGGGATATGATATATATTATTTGGCATTTTGCTAGGAATTATGTTCAAACTATGTGAACTGTGTCATTCCACCTTAAGTGTTGTTGCTTAGCAACAGAAAATATTCACTTACTAATAAAAATGATAAATTAACTATAATGTATTTGTAGTCTTTGAATTGGCAAATCAGTTCATACTTTTATAATTTCCCATTTTTAAAATCTAATCCAGTGAAAAGTCATGATGTATATGGCTCAGGGAAAATACTCATTTAGAATTGCACTTACATGACCTTTGACCTTGTTGTCCGCTTTAAAGTCACACAATAACCTCGCAAAAAATGTTCGAAATTGTTTTTACATATTATTATTTGAAAATGATATGGCATATACTTGCAATTATGCCATGGAATTCTGTACAAACTGGGTGATATAGCTACAGAAAGGCAAATTTTGATCAAAATTACTCGATACGTGTTGTTACATAGCAACTGAAAATATTTGTTTGTCAATAAAAATGATAAATTTGACTGTAATGATTTCATAGTATATGAAATGGCAAATCAGCTCATATATTTAGAATTTCCTATTTTTGACTCTAATCCAGTGACTGAGACTGCTATATTTATGATTTAGGGAAAAACAGTCTTTAAAAATTGCACTTAGATGACCTTTGACCCCGTTGACCTCTTTAAGGGCACAAAGTATTCAAACAAATTTTGTTGCAGATTGTTCCCTATCAAATCCTGAACAAAATTATATGTCATATGCTACCCCCAAGTCAGGATAGATATTGCTTTAAATTGATCTAGAAGATGCTGTCATTTTGCCTTTAAAAATCTCTCAAAAGTGCCGGTAGAGAAAGGGTTAAATGAACAATGTAGCAAGGTTGGAAGCACTAAATACAGATCCAGTGAAAACCAGGAAATTGATGATATGTGTTCTATTTCCATTGTGTCGTCTGTGCGTTCAACCCGCTCCCGATTTCGCGACGATAGAATTAAGCGCTTGAAGGATGAACAACAGATAATTACATTGACAAGGGAACAGGAACTGGAAAGTGCACGTAGAGAAATTGAAGACAAGGAGAAAATCATAGAACAAGCGGAACTTGAGATTACTAAATTAGAAGAGTCAGTGTGGCAAGAAGCGGTAATCGAAGACGAAATTGAGACACAAAAGGTGAGCGAATCAGTGATCACAGAGAACCGAGGATCACAGAGACGTAAGTTGTAGGTCGCCGTACGCAGCGAAACTGGAAATCGGAAACACGATGAGAATGATGAAAACGGTGATTCAAGGGACTTCTCATGACATTTAAGATCAAGGTTGCATTCAGTTGATTGGCATCCGTTCCTCAAGAAGTATTCAAGCTCCCGAAACCGGAAATACTTTTCTTCGACGGATCACCCATGGACTGCACCAAGTTCATCAAAAACTTTGAAACGAACATTGAAACAAGATAAATGACTTTAATACTAGGTTAAGTTATTTAATACAGTACTGTAAAGGTGAGATTGGTTGATTGATTTTTGTTTTTTACGCCACACTCAACAATTTTTTCAGTTATCTGGTGGCGTCCAGTTTTTATTGGTGGATTAAAGAACCCTGATACAATGTACCCGGGAAGAGACCACCGACCTTCCGAAAGTAAACTGGCACACATATATCGGCGCGAGCGAGATTCGAACCCGCGCCGACTAGAGGTGAGAGGCCTTGTGATTTGAGGCGCAATGCTCTAACCACTCAGCCACGGAGGCCCCACTGTAAAGGTGAGACTAAATCTTCTATTGAAGATTGTGTTTTATTAGAACATACAGAAGGTTACCGAACAGCACGGGACATACTGTACTCTCGTTATCACTTGTGATTGTTAGATCTTACGTAGACAAATTAGTGTATGGTGAGCAAATTAAGACATCTGATGTTGATGGGTTGTATAGATTAGCTCTTGAAATGTGAAATCACTCTTTCTAAGTTAGGATTTAGATCAGACAGCTCTGATAATCTGAGACGGATAGTTAAGAGAATGCCGATACTTATAAGAACAAAATGGCTAGAGGTGGCCCACTCGATCACCGAATCGGGTAGAGAGCCATGTTTCTCGGATTTAGTTAAGTTTATAGACGAGAAATATAGAGTCGCAAATTCAATATATGGTTATGATCTCACCCGAGAAGGCAAATCACAGCTGAAAACCAAGGACCTGAAAAACAATCATAGCAACGAGGTCAAGGGTAAGATGACTACATCAACAACGCTAAACAAGGGTGAAAAGCAGCGCATTTGTGTTTGCTGGTTAGGTACATGCAAAGAATTAGCAGAATGTAGAAAGTTCAAATCCATGAAATTAACAGATAGATCAAATTTTGTCAAACAGAATAGTTGCGTTTCAGTTGTTTCAGAAAGAAACATGCTTCGAAGTCATGTAAGAAACCAAAAATGCGTTCTGTTTCAGAGTATAAAGGTAAATATCATACGCTTTTGCATAAGTGGGTTAGGTTCAGTGACCACGCAGCTACTAAGAGTTCTTTGAATTGTACTACTGCATATTCTACTTGAAGTACGCGCCGGAAACAACAATTAACCTTATGCTGTTCGTTCTAGTCTGGGTTGGACTGTTCGGATAAATAAGAATTAATAACGCATGCCCAGGATAATTTTTTACGAAGATAAATATTTGAGCGGTGTGTACAGGTATTGATTAATAGGAGGAAAGTGGAATTAAGATGCGAGGAAATTCAAAAGATGATGAAAACATCGTATCATTTACAAGTGGTGAAAAATTCTCGAGCTGAAACATTTGCAAGAGTTGAACAATTAAGGGATAATAAATTAGATTAATTCAGTTGATGCGCTTTTTGATTTGCAAAAGATGAACAAATGCAAGTTGACACGATATGCATAAAGATTGATTGTTTTCCGCCACACTCAACAATTTTTCAGTTATCTGGTGGTGTCCAGTTTTTATTGGTGGAGGAGAGATCCAAGATACAATGTACCCGGGAAGAGACCACCGACCTTCCTACACTGGCAAATTTTCTCACATATATCGGCACGAGCGAGAATCGAACCCGCGCCGACTAGAGGTGAGAGGCCTTATGATTTTAAGTGAATGCTCTCACCATTCGGCCACGAAACCCCACCCCCCCTCCCCCCGATATGCATAAAGAGAATAACAATTCATGAGATGACCGCTTGCAGGTTAAAGAGATGATACATGCAATTCTTGAAACATTTTGAATAGGATTTGTTTTGAAAACATGTAGTTGAATTTTAGTGCAATTGGTCAGCTACTACCTTCGTGCGTCGTCAGTTAACAATTGAATATCTTTAATTTCTCTATGACTACCAATCCTATTCTTTTCAAATTTGGCATGAGGCATTTTTTGAACAAAGACATAAATTATAAATTTCAGGACTTCTGCACCCCTGTGGCCTTACTGGCGGAATAAAAATTCACCAGTTATCAAAATTCTACTCTACAACTGCACATACATATAGGAGTCTAAATGCATTGTGATGTAGAGCAGGAAGTTATAAAATTTATGATTCCCAGGGTAGAGATTCTGACTCCAAGGCGGGGTCAAACTTGTTATATAAGGTTTATGTGTAAAGCATTTAATAACATCTTTAGTCTTGTTGATTGTAAATTGAAACAAAATGAATATTTAGGAAGAGCAGGCAATCTTTTACTGAAATTGTAAATGATAGGATCCCAGGTGTAGGTTTTTTTTCACTTTTTTTAATACCTGCCTTAAAATTAAAATTTAGTATAAAGTGTATGTTTGGGACAAGAGTGACATTAATTATAAATTTCACAACTCCTATACCCTCTCTCCCCCAGGTTTAGGGGTGGGGCAAAAACTGCCAAACATGATCAATGTTCAACAACTTTCTTCTCCACAACCGCACATTTATTAAAAAAAAAATTAAAAAAAAAATGCATCGTGACTTAGAACTGGACGGCCTCTAGTAAATCGATTTATTTCATGAGGACGCCCGGGCGTGGCCAAACTGGGCGTATAGTGTTTACCTGTAAAATATTTCAGTTAAAATAATATTTTGTTTAATATTATTGATACCAAGTTGAAACTAAACAATACGGGGGTAGTCATTTATCAAAACAGTAAACTTCATGATCCCAGAGCCGGGGTTGTGGCACCTGGGTAGGGCCGGAATGGTCGTAGTCATCAAATATCGCTACCATTTGAAAGATTTCTTTAATTTTTCTGATGTTCTATCAAAACTTAAGAATATTCAGGAAAAGCAGAAAGGGTTGTACTAAAGTTGTAAATTTCGCAACCCAAAAGTTCTAAATCTAGAGCTGATCCAAAAAATAGTCACATAGTGTTAATGCAAGATATATTGTGCAATGTTTGTCATTAGTCTAAACATTTGTGGGGGGGGGGGGGGGGGGGGGGGGGGGAGAGGGCTTTTGTTTTATCAAAAGATCACATTTTGTTTTATACTGCTGTTGATTATTAGAATTTAGCCTAGATATGCAGAACAGGAAAACTCTAATTAAACTACATTTCATAACCCTTGGAACTAGTGATACTTTTAAATAATACTCAGATAACCTATAGGGTTTTTGCAACTTTTGCATGATATTGCACGTGGAAACAAATTATTGGGATTTTCAAAAATTGCATCAAAGTGCCTGATGAGTACAGTCAAATGCAACCTGTTTTCAGAATCTTATTTGACAATCAATACCGGTATGGTTGATTGATTGTTTGTTTTACATCCCGTCGAGAAATTTTCACTCATAGTGAGACGTCACCAGCTGTATGTGAAGTACCACAAATTTAGACCTATGCTTAGCGCTCAGGGCCGTAGCAGTGAGGGTTCTTTAACGTGCCAAAGCCTACCGTGACACGGGACCTCCATTTATAAGGTCATATCCAAAAGACCCGTGATTTTCACTTCTGAATGCCGAGCGTTTGGCGATGGAGCAATCACTACCTATTTTTCGTCTTAAGTTTGGGCGTCTTGGCACGAGCGAGGCTCGAACTCACGACCTCCCGGTTACAAAGTGAACGCGCTAACCACTGAGCTACCGCGACCGGTATGGTGATAACTCGATTCTTTATTTTCTTTTTGTCCTTAGAACAAAGAATGAATGATATGGAAAGCAAATTGATTGTATGAGAGAGACCAAAGGACAACAAAAATCCAATGGTCCATTTTCGAATTACCATATTCTGATACGATTTTAACATTTACTTTGAACTCGATGCGGGCACATCAACATCCGGTGTTCAACATGAATTTCCGAAGTTATTGAACCAGAATTAAAGCGATTTTTACTGGATCGAGGAGTTACATGTCACTTTTATTGAAAAGATAACATGTTAATACTCTGTCAACTTGCAGCAGAAATGAATTTAAGTGCATGAAGGAACGGCGCGTCTCCAATTTCAATGGCGTTACCATTCCGGGGATTGGTTAATCTTTTCTAGATACATGATGCTCCACGGATTCCCTGCAAAAATTGGAAGTTGTTATACCGAAAAAGATTGGGGTAAAGATGATATGGTGTTTGTTCACAATCTACAAAATGTCTGGAGCATAATCTGTCTTGGCGTCAGCGGTACGCGGTTGTAGTCACGGCGCCTTAACACTTCATGCCATTTTCTGCAGAGTTTGGGCTGTTTAGATGTGGGAAATGGAAAGAATTTCACATCAGCCATGAATCCATATCTCCCCTTCTTCCTCGTATCTGACGTACATCCTTCCATAACACAATAGAACCTGGGCATTTCGCAACAGCCGAACTCGTTTCTTACAAATACAAAATCGCGCACCCCTCAAGTTTAGAAAAATCACGTGACTCAAGTACAAAGTAAATGTTAGAATACCGCCGGAATACGGTAAGTAGAAAAAATGTGACATTTCTGTAGAGAGTGTGTAACTGTTAATTTTCAACGGATTTAATGCATTTTTTCTGAAGGAAGGAGAGGGAGACTGTGTGTAGCAAATGCACTTGTATGTATTGCTCATATAGAGTTAATTTTTAAAAAAATCCCCAAGAGAGTGGGTTGCTCCAATGCGTAGACATGTCATACTGTCATATAATTAATCACATCTTCATACACAATTTGCCTATTCATTTCTACCTTCAATCAAGATCAATTAACACATGTATCAATATCAAACATTCGCAAGAATGGCATGATTGATGGTTTTGAAGACTTATGTCCCTTTACTTTCTCTTGCTTCCACCTTAAATCTGTTTTGCAAATCAATCAAGAGATCTTGATAGATTTTTACATGCAAGGGCAGTTCAGCTGCTATATTCACCGTGAATTTAAAATTCTTTCTATTTGATCCTCATGCGTATGGCTTTGAAGCTAAATAAATTCGATCCAAAATGCAACTCTATTCAAATGACAGCAACTTAGATTTAGATCTGCTTCCTTTTTTTCTGTGCATACCCCCTCCCTTTTTACAACATCTTATGGACAACACCACCAACACTGAGAGTGTGATAGACCTCTCGGCAATCTGTATAGATGTACTATGTACTGTCTTATTCATATACAAAAACTATTGAGTAATGTCACGTTTATTTACATGTAAATCCAATTCTATTTAATTTGAAATATTCTACTAATATAATTTTCCTACATCTTATACTCAAGAAGTATCATACAGCATATAACGAGAACAGATATTCAAACCATGAGAAATACAAAACTTTTGTGGAGATTCAATATTAATAATACTTTCGCATAATCAGAAAAGTTACCCATAAATCACTGAAATGTTATTATGAGAAGTACGCTGGTTTTATACATTGTATCCTATACATGTATTATCACAGCCTTCACAAAACAGCAGAGTCAGTGGTACTGTGTCAAGAATGAGCAGAGCTTTTCAACATCAGAGTCACTAGTAAACTAGCTGGCAGCTCAGGTTTAAAAACAACATAAACCAGCTATGTATTTCTCTTATCAATACATGCATATCAAACTCACATGTTGTACCCATTTTACAAACTTATTAAAACATTTTATACAACAGCCCTTCATTCTAAAACAGCAGTTACTTTTCACATAATTTTGAATGTTTCCCACATTTTTAATATCGCAGATTAGTTATAAACACAAATCAGATGCCTACTGAAAAACAAACTGTAGTTATTGCATGTACATAGAGAAAATTTCAGTGCTGCTATGACACAGAGAGATATAGAGCCTGGCTTTGATAAAGAATGGATCAAATAGTTCCATTAGACTTTACTTATTGATACACAAACTAGTAAACTGACCACATTCCAAACCTTAACATCTCCATGCAGTGTACTCAAAGTGTCTACCGCGGACAGATCAAAAGTTGACAATATTCTCATTTGTTATTTCTAGTATCTACCACGTTTCAATGTATAGCTGGTAAGAATTATTACATGAATAATTTTAAAATTATATGAGAATAGGAGAGGAATAAAAGCAGCAAAATATTCACTTAAATCGTGCATCTTTGATTTTTCATTGGTATTGTATATACCTCGTGTCTATAGAAAGCTAATGTAAAGTATTGATTGACGAATTACCGAATCACACCAACATTACAAAATTCTACTGATCTACTGATGCAGTATTTGCTCATACTTGTGTAAATCAATATTAAACACTAGTTACTGTAAATTACTTATATTTTACAATACTTATTTCCACAATTTCATGAACATTTTTAATTCATTCACCCCAACAAATGTATATACATTAAAATTATTCACAAAATTTTTACAGGAAAAATACGTTCTTCTGATAAAAGAAGTGACTTTCAGTATCACAGCAGTTATTGTGATTTCCTCATTACTCAATGAACACCAGTATTCTGTTGTTTGTATATGTTGTAAAGCAGGATCAAATTATGTGTTTCTAGTTGTCAATTTATCAATCGAAATATTTAATTTCAGGTTCTAAGAGGATAGATACAGTCTATGACTTCCTGTTACAATGGAACTGCAACTTTTCATTTATTATCGTTATTCTTTTTTCTTTTCTTCTATATTTCAAATTCATTTTTCAAATTAACTTCTCAGATCATGAAAAAATGTGATGCCCACAAAATGTAATGAAGCCATAATATTTCAATTGCACAGTATATAAAAATTTAAGCAAGTAAATATACTACAGCAAACATAAAAAAAAGTTATGTGCTTTAATACTTGAATGGCTACACAATGCCACACCCATTAATGAAATTTTATTTCATCATGATATGCATAAATATTTTCTAACCCTAACTTTTTTATTATCTCTCTCATTGATCTCTCAAAATTAACTTACTTTAAGTGCTTGGAACCTGAAACACCTCCATTCACATGAGTATTAACATTTCACAGTGAAAATTGAAATATGACACTTGAACTATAGCTTGAAATATTTAAATATATGGTTTATAGTCATAGAAAAATTGTTAATTTATACATATACATACCGGTTTTATTCTTAATAACTTAACAGTACTAGACATGATGTCTAGGGGAATCAATTAATAGACGAAACCACCAAAAAATATTTATCACATTACATCAACATACACATCTTTACTAATACAAATTTCCACACTGTCACGATACATTAAGAGATCTTTTGACTGTATTCACAATGTTGAAAACTTGAGGGAAGGAGTGATCTTCTAATGTCTTTGCATACGGTGTTGGTACATCTGCACCAGTAACTCTCATCACTGGAGCATCAAGATAGTTGAACGCTGGACCTGAAAAATTTTTGATACTGCTATTATATCACTGCAAATATACGTGAAATATATTCAAATCTCATTAACGCAAACATTAAAATTCCATGCAAAATAGTAATGATAAATGACGGATACATACAACTGAATATATTTGGTGACATTAATTACCTACAAAATACTGGTCACACAAATTTTGTCAAGAAGCAGAACCATTCATATAAAAGAAGTCAAATAGCATTATGTACTTTGAAAATATCTTCTAGAAGTTTCAAATTACATGTAAATCTATCTAAATGTGTCTTAGAATGTACTTCAATTTTAACAAGAGTTACTACAGAATGATGAAACTAATTCACACATCTTTAGTAGTACTTCATCATAATAAACTTATATAATTAAATAATGTAAGTTTTGACACCATTTGTACATTTGTGATCAACTCATACTACAAGAACTAATATCAACTTGGTTAATCATATCTAAAAGAAAACTTGATACATTTTCTTAAGCAACACATATACCATTAAGCAGTAGTAAATGCACATACATGATATTCAATGCAGCTAACTATCATCGAAACTCACTTTCTATAATTCTGGCACAGACTTCTGCCCCTATCCCACATTGTGGCCAGCCCCCCTCCACAGTCACAAGGTGATTGGTTTTGATGACTGACTGAATAATTGGGGCATCATCCATTGGCCTCAGAGTTCTCAGATTGATGACCTAAAATTCAACATAGCAGACACTTTTTATATACAATCTTGCCAAAAATATGCATTTACAAAATCTGGTAGAAACTTGAATCATTTTAAAATTTATTTGGCCACCTGACACTGAGGTTGCATGCATAGATATCCTATTTCTTTCAACACTGATCATTACATGTAACAAATTTTACCTCTGCTTCTATTCCAATCCCAGCTAATTCATTTGCTGCCTCTAAACAATGGCCAACATACCGTGAATGTGCCACTAAGGTTACATGTTTTCCTGTCAAGATAGGTTCTTGTAATCAATGGTCACAATACATGCTCCTTTTCTTTTATTTATAAAAATAATACAAATGCATCACCTAATTTTGACATAAAATATGATAATTCTTTTGTCTACACCCTTCTTTTTTCCCATCCAAGTTTAGTGTTTCTGATGATCTAACAAGACACACACAATCCACTCAGTGGATCACTCATATGTGTATAGTTTACTGTAGTGTCATTGAAATTGACATGTTCATCCTGAAATATTTACATTCACTGAATCTTTTTTATTACATTTCTTTTGAAATTGATATTGCTTTCACCATAGTCAATGAATACATGTTTGTTGCAAACTACAATTAGTTCAGTCTGGTTTTTTAGTACATCCTGTCCATGTAATCAAATATTGGAGTATTGTCAAGGTCAAAAGGTGTATTGCCTGTTCCATTTAAAATATCGAAAGGTCAATGATATGATATTTTAGTACTTTCCTAAAAAAAAATAAATAAAAAACAAATATAAACAATGAAATGTCTTTCTTTGTTGTTTTATCAGGTGATGAAGGTAGAAATCATTGCAAAAAACGTTTGTATACCCCGCAAACACAAATTGTGATTTTTTTTTTCTGCAATGCTAGCTAAATGTATCTTCATCACCCAATAAAATAACAAAGAAAGCATTTTACTGTTTAACTAGAAAAATGACAATGTCAACAAGGGCCCCGCTGAGGGCTATCAAAGGAAAGTGACATCTGTATTTGATTAAAAAAAGCATTTAACAAAAATGCTCAACAATATTTTAAAAATATGTGAATCTATAGTGTGTATCTTTACAAACATGGATGAGGCAGTTTCCTTTATTCCTAGCATACCATGTATGCACTACAAAATTTCTTAAGCAAATATCAAAACACTTAAGTGAAAAAGGGGGGGGGGGTTAATTTTGTTCTTTTATTTGTTTCATTCAATTACACTTGGGTATGTTGTGCATATGTCCAATGTCCAAGATCAATATTGATTGACAATGTTGTGTACAAACAAGTAAAGGGTCAGTGAAGAGACAACAGTTGGTACAGGTGTGCACTAGTCATTCACCTGTATGGGTTCTATCATTCAATAACAAGCCATAATCAGAGTAATTGACATCCATGGCTACAGTTGATATTATTAGTGTATAATCACATTTTGTTACTGTAAAAACAAACTTTTATCTTGATCTGGGTTTGGTCTTTTTTCCTACAATTTTTTTTCTTCTTCCAATTTTGGACATTTTGTTTCAGTCATTTTGACCAAAATTTGGTCATGTCCGGCAAATATGACCATTTCCAGAGCCTTGCATTATATATGTGTGTGTGTGTGTGTTGATGCTATAGGGTAAAAATTATATACCATTAAACTATCTTTCATTTACAGTTAGTTTTAAATTTCAAATTAAATTATCTCCCTTTGACAATGTTCAATAGATCCATTTTATCAAAGTAGTAGCTTAAGAATTTACATTGCTTTACAAAAAGGCAAATTCCTACTTCCAGCAGAATTTACTCAAAAGTTTCAGATATGATATTTCAGGTACTTCAAGAAGTCTTACCTTCCCTTTCTATTTTACTTTTTCCTATTGGTATGAGAAAATCGGGTGACAGAGCTTCATCTGAGATTTCAAAAGTGGACCCATACATAATCTCATTCTCCAAACATACCACTGCAAAGTGAGGTATACAAGTCATGAAACATACACATTGAGAGAAAAATCCAAACTTGAAACCAAGGTTTATGAAAAAACTACCAACTATTTGATTCAATGACCTTCAAATTGAAAATACATAATTATCAATTTTAATCTTTTTTCTTTTACTTTTCATCTGAGCTTCAACTTTCTTACAAGAAAAAAACTTCAGAAGTCTATCAACCTTGCTGATAAAAGTTGTCCACAAACCTGATTTAATGTGTAGGGTTTACCTGGGTTTGGGTCACGAATAGCTGACTTGAGCAATCCTCGGCAGTCTTCAGGACTGAAAGGGGAGACAACTTTCAAACCTGGGCAGTGACTGTACCATGAAGCGAAACACTGAGAATGCTGCGCTGCAACACCAGCTGCTGCTCCATTAGGGCCACGGAACGTTATAGGCACTGGTACCTAGGCATCAAAACACAGACAATATTATCTGTTCAGAATGTTATCTTTATTTCATTTCAGTATTACACATCAAACAACTTTCCTTACTTATGCACTTATTTAGAAAAGAAATCTATGTAATTATCAACTTCAGATTTATTGAATACATCATCTATATTAATATCATACTAAATACTGTATAATGACTAGATGTTTATAATTATGATTATTTCATCTTGCACAATATACTATAATGTATACATTTAACAAATTTTTAGACACTGCCAAAGGTATCCATTTCAATTCAACAGTCCAATGTCATATTATCAAAGTGACCTCCACAAAAAAAATCGATAGAACTTGTTTCTCACCATTTTGTTGTAATTATTTAGTTTCTCACCATTTTGTTGTAATTATTTAGTTTCTCACCATTTTGTTGTAATTACTTAATATGTTCAAATCATGGAACTTACTGTTCCTGCCGACATGTAGAAGGTTTTCGCTGCTGAGTTGATAACCTGCCATAAAAAAAGTGGTTTAGAAATAGATATTTAACAGATGTCAACATTGCACCTGTAGCTGCCTACTCATTGCATCTTCATTAATTCATTGACACATAACATTTTTCTGGTTTACAAAGTACCAGTCAATCTAGTGGTGAGGATACTTGCTTCAAAAGCAAGAGGTCCTTGGTTCAATTCTTATTCTTGGTTCTGGTGTATTATCAAACCTAAGCCATTTAACATAGGTAGTAACTGTTCCTTTCCCAGGTACTTGGTATCAGAGGTGAAAGTCAATGGACTTTCAAACACGACATCTCCTATCATGGTCAGCATTGACACAGTAAAGAACTAACACTGCAATGGCCACAAGTGTAACGTATAGGTCAAAATTTGTGGCACTAGTGATATCTTTGCATCCGTGAAAAATTCTCCAATGGGATGTTATACAACATACATGTACAAGCAAACAAATACTGTATATTTGCTTGTGGTAACATATTAAAATTTGGCACAGTCTGAGCTGAAGCTGTTTGGTGTTATCATGATTTAGCACTTACTCAGTATTTCATAATGGATAAATAGATATTTTCAAATTTAATGCAATCATCAATTAGGATTCTTGCTTTACTGCCAAATGTGCTAAAACATGAATCCCATTAAAATACATGCAAGTATTCTTACAGTAATACACAAGTGCTTAGTGCAGAAAATGCACATTAATTCATCTCAATGTATGTGAAACTATTACCCAGCACTAGCAGAAATATCTATTACACATCCCACCATGAGGGACATGTAAGGAGGGACCGACGAAAAAAAACTATTGTTTGATTTGGGCTGTACACTTTTTCTGTGTATGTAATTATTTATTTACAAAGTAAATTTCAGCTTTGAAAATACATGAGGACATGCATTGCAATGCTTCACACCAGCATATTTTTTAAAGGGTGTTAGTGCTTAATTAAAAGTATGCTGGCATGAAACTGAAAGAATAGGGTGAAACTAAATGACCTGGCCAATTCAAAATGGGTGCAGAAAAATTTGAATTTGATATAACATGAATTTAATTTATTTCTCTTTTTTTCTTTTTAATGCATGTATATAAATCACATTGAGAATATGGAATAAAACAAGGTAAGTTTGTGAAACACTGATGTCCCCATATGGCAGTAGAGTAAATAGGTACCCTAAGAGAGATCTTGTCACAAGGAATACACAAGTGAAATATGAAAGCCCTACCATTCAAAAGTTATCATAAAAGTTAATTTTTTTTCCACAAGTAAGTCAAACACTCAATTTTTTTTTTTTCAAAAGTAGGTCAAACACCCAGGTCAAGGTGTCCCAGGGGGATCCTGGATGCAATAGATCCACAGTACCCTTTGTTTGTCATAAGAGGTGACTAGATGGGGTGGTCCTTTAGATGAGACCACAAAAACTAAGCCCTTTATCACAGCAGGTGTGACATGATAAAGATGCCTTCCTGCTCAAAGGCCATAAGCACTGAGCATAGGCCTAGTTTGTAACCCTTCACCTGCAATGGTGAAATCTCATTATTAGTAAAAAAAATTTCAAGTGAGACATTAAACAATATATAACTAACCAACCCAAGTCAATGACATGATGTAAAGAATTTTGTCAAAAGGAATTCACATGTAAATTATGAAAGCCCTATCACTAACCATTCAAAAGAAGTTTTGGCCAAGGTAAAAGTTTTTCAAAGTAGGTTAAACTCGAAGGTAAAGGTCACAAGATCAAACCATTTTGGTACCAAAAGAATATCAAAGTTCTATTACAATCATTCAAAAGTTATGACCAAGGTTGATTTTTTTTTTCAAAAATAGGTCAAACTCGAAGGTTTTTGCAGACAGACAAACAAAAAACTATATACCCCCAAATCTCCAATTACGGGGGCATAATAAAACTATAAAATAAATAATTTTACCTGGTCTATTGCTTGCATTGAAAAGTTGAAGGTCATGAATTCACAGATTGGTTTAAGTCCTCCCTGCAGAAACACACAAAATATTTATTTACTTGTTTACCCAGGATATGCAAGTTAATATTAATATTCACTTCAGATCCTGCCATTTTCATCTAAATTTCGTTATATATGAAGAATAAATTCAAAAATAGGCTTGAATAATATAATGACACATGTATATTTCACTTTTCATAACCTGCATGTCAACAATTTAAAAATACTCCAAAACATGTAAAAGCATAGACATATAACAGGCATTAAAAGTGAAATTCTCAATAAAACATGTAAAATATCAACATGTTATCAAAATATTTTTATCACATACCATGGCTGCTCCTACTGCTAGACCTGCAAAGCCCATCTGTAAGAAAAATAAATGTTGAGGAGTGAATTGTTGATACATATGTTAATAAAAGTGTGAAATTTGTGTTCAGAATTCAACAAAGCTTGTGCTTTCTGTCATCTGTTCTGAATTCTAATTTTTGTGAATTATCCCCTAAATACCTCACTTTTATGACACCATAGAGACAGCTATTTTCAGTCATAATTTAACAATATGTTGTGTTTGTTTGCTTCAACTGCTTGTTTACAGTATTTTAATGTATATATACATATCCATTTAATATGTAAAAGAAAATTATGCATAGAGTCTTAGATCATTTTCAAAATTTTTCCTGTACATGTAAAAAACATCCATTATTACACAAGAACCTTCAAAGAGTCAAATTATTGACAACATTCAACTTTTGGAAAAACAACAGGGCTATGGCCCACAATGCTCACCTGTGTCACCTTGCTCATACAGAGATAAAATCTTACAAGTATGGACCACAAAGGAGTAAACTACAAAACCCGACTGTGGCTCTTTGTGTTTCCAGTTAACTTGACCCTACACTACATAAAGATGCTTGCATATTAATAAGACATGTTTTGGTTCTTCAAAAGACTTTTAAAGCTTTCTTCAATGCATTCATATGAAGAGCTTTGAAACTCCTATCGAGTCCCCAACCTGGCTTTGGGGATTATGATTAAACAAGCTTACATTTACACCATAAATCAAAGGAAGCTGTCTTATAATTTCAAGCTTTTCTAGTAAATTCATTCTTGAGAAGAAGTTGAACATGTTTTCAAGCACCCTACCCTTTTACCCTCAATTTCCTTTGTGTATGTTCCTTTACATAAACTTGCAATCCCTTTCATCAGAGGACACTTTGTACCATGTTTTGGTACTGAAGAAGAATTTGAAAATATGAAAAGTTAACACAGAAAAACAACAACAAATTTTCATCAGAGAAGCACACTTGCAACTATGGATCAGGTGCTCAAACAAACATAAAGTAAACTAGAACAGTCCTAACAGGACTAATACCCCCCACAGGGCATACTGGATGGTGGGAAATAGTAAATCTGTGCTCATTGAAGAATAAACACATCCTTTTGAACTCTGCTGTCTTGAGAGCAATTAATGAGAATGGTAGACTACAAATTCTGTAGTAGAATTTTAACTCAGAATATATATCTTCTGAATATTGTTTTATGGACGCTATTCAACATGACTTTCCATTGGTCTGTGGATATGACTTTGTTCATTAAAGATATTTCATTCACTGGCTCATGGAGGGCAGTCAAAGACATATCTTTTGTTAGCAAAATGATATCCATAGACAAAAGTAGAGACAGACAGACAAATGGATGATGATGCCATTATATCCTTTGCAGCAGATCATAACAAAATATGAAGAAAATTGGTAAGTCAACAAAGTACACAAAACACTTGTAAAATGAAATCCATAACTTCCTTGATTGTTAGAGAATTCCAATAAAAATCACAAGTGCACAACTTCATTATATACATATAATATACACCCACAAAGTTTAAATCAAATCTGTTCACTGGTAGTTTAGATACTCTGGAAAATGACATCACCTCTTCAAAAATGGAATAAATACCAAAAAATTCCTTGAATATTAAAGAATCTTAATCAAAATAGTAGGTGCACAACTTCATTATTCATAAACGATATATATAAAGTTTTAATCAAATTTGTTCATCTGCGTTAAAGATATCCTTTGGATAAATTGTCTACTGACAAACGGATAGACAGAGAGATAAGTTGATTCCAAACTTCTTTTGCAGGGTATATAATGAGAGAGAAAAATAATGACAATTTTGTACCCTTCTTGAATCAGAAATTAAGTGTCTAAATACAAGAACTGTAATTTTTTCTCAAGAAATTGAAATATATCATTCTGCAAGAAACAGTGTTGCCTATGTTTATTGTGTCAACATGTACTGCACTTCCACAAAAACAATATGTTGCACATCTAGTGATAATAAAAAAAAAATATTCATTTCGCAAGAAGTACAAACTAATTAATATGCTAACTTTTGATTAAGGAAGGAAAGTAATTTCTACTCATTTTATTCAATATAAAGTAAGCTGAAGCAGTTTACACATTACAAATAATATATAGGTACAGTGTCACAATGTACTTTATATCATATCAAATAAGCAGATCCTTCTGAAAAGGATTTGATGTAATTCAATAAACAAGAGCTCCATAAGGCAGAACACCCCCTTTACAATGATTGTTTACAAGCTTGACCTTGACCCCAAAATCAATAGGGTTCTTCCTCTCTTGATAGCAAAGCTACATATAAAGTATCAAATTAACTGAGAAAAAATATGGCAAATTAAGTGTCTACAACCTCAAGTGTTACAAACTCTCACTCACACACAAACAGTCCCATTATTATATTCTCTCTCACAATGAATCAAATTGCAATAGGATAATGATAAATATATAGAAAATACAAATTCTATGTGACCATACATGTGATAAATTCAAGGAGGTAAAGAGTGAGATCATGCTGTATAGGGATGACACTATTTGGGGGGGGGGGGGGGGGGGGGGGGGGTTAACAAATTTCAATTTAAAATTTTTATACTATTTGCATACATGTATTGTTTTCAAACAAAACAATTTCCTCCTTTTCAAACAAATGTGTAGCAATAATATGATCCTTTATTTAATTTTTTTTATTACAATTAACCAGGCACTTTGCAGTGGATGGGGAGTCACCCCTCTCATTTGCCAACAATGTACTTTTTCTGTTATTTTTATAAGTAAATCTGCTAATTTTTGCACAATTCCATCTACAGGCTGACCCCCCCCCCCCCCCCCCCCTAAACACACACTCACACACTTATTTTCATAAACCTGTAGCAATGGAAATGCCATAAAACTGAACCAATATGAACTGAACAGAAAAATCAACCCTACCCTCTCATACGTTTTGTTTTAGTTTTCATTTTACTTTTTATTTTATGTTTGCTTTTCAAGAATTTTCAGATATGAAGTCAAATTCTTCTCCAGCTGCATTCCCAACACTTTGTAAACAATATCAAGTGCCTGATTATAGTTAATATGATAACTATTAGTTACAAATGTTGATTTCACATATTTAATTGAAGATACATATACAACTTTCATTAGACAAAAAGACAAAAATTTTACAAAATATGTAATCTTAATATGTAAGAACCGGTGATCAGCTGTGGCAGGTTTTTTTTTTTATCACTGACCTCAAGCCAATTAATAATTAGACACTGACAGCTTACTATGACAAGTATTTGAATTTTTGTTTTTGCAATCAGAAATGAATCATTTCCACAATCTGCATAAATTCTGGATATATAATAATTACTTTCATAATGTTTATCATTTAATTTCATACATATTTTAGTTTTTCAGTTAGTGTCGAATCATTTTCAAATATTAAATATCTTAATTGTTTCTTATTTCAACAATTCTTAAATGTCTAGTTGATTTCATCAATTATTTCACTTTTTTTTTCACTGAAAAAACCAAAACAAAAATATATAAAGGTATATACCCTTTCCACTCAAGAGAGAGGTGGTTAAAGACCTTAAAATTGGAAGAAAACCCCCAAAAATACAGAAACAAAACAAGACATATTCAACCAAAAGAGAGGTTGCAACTCCCAAACCCAACCCTTTCTATATTAGCCACTATATTTCATACATGTCACTTGCAATTTTGTATGTAAGGTATATTGATGTATTCCAAGTTTCCTCTATTCACATGCCAGAAAACAGTAGAGTGTAATGTTGCTTTGAATAGTAAGACAAGTATAATCTATTTGCCAAATATGTCATGGATTGTTAAATGTACTCTGGCAATGGTACTGGTTATACCCCATATATAAGTAAGCATATCTAATAAGAAAATTTCATTAACTAAACCAATATAATTTAACAGAAGTCAACACTGCTGTTTGACAACAGGATAATGTTTACCTCAGTGATGGGTGTGTCGATCACTCGTTTGTCTCCATATTTGGCATGAAGGCCTCTAGACACCTAAAAAAAAAAATTCTGAATATATTTCTTCTAAATGGTGATGACATATACCTTCTAAACTATGAACAGACTTGTTCAACAGAAATTTTACGAACCTCATACATGTAATTATCAATTTAAAACTTTGAAGTTTTAGAAACTCATCATAACGTTTGCATTCTAATGGGCTTGCAACATCCAAGATCACTTAATTCTACTATAAAGTTGCTAATTATGTAAAGAAAGACATATATTGACTTATTCCAAGTACTGTTCTTACACTTAAAACAACTGAAATCATTATTTCACCTTATAGGCGCCATCATATAGGGCCACTTCTTCTCCCAACAAGAAAACCTTCTCATCCCTGGCAATCTCTTCATCCATGGCTGAATTCAAGGCATCTCGTACTGTCATCTATTGTAAAGGAATTAAGGAGAGTCTCTCAGAATGTGAAAACAAAGATACTGCAAATGATTGACAAAAATTATCACACCCTTATAGTAACTAGCTGCTATAAGATATAATGGACAGATGGTTAAGTATAACCTAATAATTCAGAAGTCTTAAAGAAAAATCCCAATGAACTCCACAGTTCATATCTTTATTCATAATAACATGCCTGGTATATATTTGGTCATATCATTAGTCAAGTATTCTATAATGAGCAATAAGTGACTGCAAAATTTCACTAAGGTTTCCCATTTCCTACTAGCAGTTGTTACATATTGATCACCACTAAATTTCAAGCAGTTCTCGACAGCCATTAACCTACCTTTTCATGAAAATCCATTTAAATGAAATGCAAGCTACCATTTGAATGCAATATCGAAAACAGATAAACACCCACACACATAAACTTAAAACACGTACCAACACAAACAGGACCAAAATCATTAAATCTCTTTCGAGGATCAGAGTTATATATTATGACATTATTACACAGCTGAACATTTCGAGAATAAAGTTTTGCATTATGATGAAACAACCAGTGTTCCAATCTTGCCATAAAGTTCTAGACACACTGGGCTGACTGCTTGTAAACATCTCCCAATATAGCTAACTAACAATCTAAAAGCTTTGCATGTTGCAAATAAACTCTGTGATTTTAATTTTGACTTTTCTTTTTTTTTTGCCTCAACCTGCCTGGAACTGATCTTGAAATGTATCACGCGAGTTGAATCGCCGTCATTTCAAAGATTCCGACCTTTTTTGGTTATTTACATATGTATGAAGTTAGGTATGTATTCATATGTAATAATTGAAGCACTTGCTCAATTTAATCCATTTTAATTTCATATTCAATGGGTTTTCCTCTTCTACACATATTTAGAGTTTTTTCCGTATTTTTTCCCTTTCATTAAATTTTGAAGTATTCTACACAGATCTGTTTACCTGGGTCGCTGCCCTTGAAGCAGTGACAGAAAAGTTCCTCTGCACAAGACCCCATGAGGATTTCTACAAATAACATGAAAACTGTGTTAGCTATTTTATATTTCTTAAACGATCAAAAAAGTTTTAATATATCAGAATAAATGAAATTATATGTAAAAGTTATTTCATTTTTGTTTTATATTTAAAAGAAGCTTACACCGAGCATCCGAGCCATTAACTTGGACGCCATATTGTTTTCTGCAGTCACCTTCACGGTGATGCACAACGCTTCTTGAAAGTTTTTATATAAAAAAAAAAATCAATAGAAAAGTCAATATTAACTTTATGATTCCATACGATAGTTACAACTCTTAACTTATTTACCTGTCGTATTTATCTTCTTTCTTTCTATTTTTCCTCATCACACAACCAAGTTCGTCTGCATCTTTAGGGTTGTTCTCAAAACTTAAAAAAGAGTAGAAATAAGGTATATTCGACATGTATTGTAATCAACAAAATCTAAAGCAAACCAATCATGTATAAAAGAAAGGATAAAAGTCATATAGAAGATCTGACAAAATGTATATGGTTTATTATTAAAATTAATACGTGTAATTATCATTTTTTAATTATTACAAGATAAACCACTCAGCTTGACTAATGGGCTAAGATGGACATGGAATATATATTACTGATATTTATTTTGCCTCTAATGATTTGAAAGAAAGTTGATGGAGTGTTATCCACATCTCCATACTGTAGACTATAAAGATTACCGGATATAATTACTGTTAACAAAATGTTGATATCTTCCCCAGAGTCAAAGCAGGATCATCATGCACATTATGCATCATGTATTAAAAAAAAAAAGTATCTAACCCATTTTCCAAAATAAATTCGCAATTACACTTCATATTCATTCATGTTATCTAGGTAAGTCGCTGACCGAATTTTTCATGAAACTTTTTTTTTCTTTGGTGACATCATATTACGCTACCCAATGAAACAAAGAGTTGTCAATCTGATCGTGACTAGAATAACCGACCCTTCGTTTCGACACGCCATTGATCAGAAGGTGAGAATTGGAACCGGCTATGCTATTCAAAGAAACTACTTATTTTTACACTGGATCATCATAAATGTTGTATGTAGATTAATGCTAAAAGAGATATGCATTCGTTCTGGTTTATTTTGTAGGGCATCATGTTCCGTTCTTTGATAGAAACTGCACGGAGTAATCCCCTGGCAAAACCTTTTTTTAGCGAAGCCAACTGTCAAAGCAAAAATAGTGATGTAAAAGGAACAGGGATGGCTGCCGCTGCAGCAGGTAAAACCTTTTGGAGGATTATAGTAAATTATAAATTTTTGTGGATGTTTGTTTTAGATTTAATTAAATTCCCATTTACAGGAGTTTGCGGTCATGTCAAGGACACGTGACTGGTTAAGTTTCTTGCACAAAATACCATCTTTTTTGGTTTCTGATAATGAATACAGAAGTCATAAATGTATTGTAGAACAACCGTAGTTAACCACCTTTAAACTTCTTTCATTAGTATTTATTAAAGAAAGTATATTGATTTGCCAGACCTTTGACACATTCTCTGCCTAGTCTTTTGGTGCGAAAGAAAATGTAGTATATAATGTTCTTGTAGGACCAAGGTCGAATGTTCAATGCTGAAAAAAAATCCAGATTTGAATACAGTAATATTGGTAGTTTTCAAATGGTGTATTCTACCCCCCCCCCCCCCCCCCCCCCCCCCCCCCCCCCCCCAAAGTTGTTTTGGATTTGTGTGTGTGTGTTTTAAATCACCAATAACTGTTTTATAGTGTTGAAGAGAAATGTTGATGATATGGTTTAAAGGAGCATATCTATCTTATTCCCATGGAAAGTATTTCCGGTAGTAACGAGAGATGTGAGTATCAGATAGCACCATCTGTTGGACAAAAAATGCAACCCTGGACAATTTATTCTCATGTATTCACAAGAAAAGGGGAAAATGAACCTCACCGAAATTGTTACAACAATAAGAGCCACCTTCTTGAAATATTCAGGAGTTGTATCAAGTTTGTTTATAGGACAAGCCTCCATATTGGTGACTGAAAACTGATTCAGACTTGCAATTATGCCAAAATATAGTTTTTATATTGCTGTAATGTAACACATGAAATAAATTTTATTGAATTCTTTGAGGATTTATAAGTGCTTGGTCCCTGAAAATTATCTTTTACTAATGGAAATCTGATACTGTTGTAACATCTGTAGTTATCATCAACAAGACCTCAAGAGCAAAAAAAGTCCTTGTCCACTTAACTTGCTTTGTGTAAAAGTCATGAAATCAAATTTTGTTGCATTGATGAATATATGAACTTTTCGAAAATAACACATTTTTAAAGGTGAAAATTCTCATTTTAACACAAAAATTAATACTTTTTGGCAGCTCATACAAAAAACATTTAGTCTCCTCCTTGTGGTTATCAGAAGCATGCACACAGAAGGTAAATAGTGGTGCATGTTCAATGGGTAGACTCATAATTTTGCCAAAATTTGCAAGAAAAGGAGTAAACAGTGATACATCTACTAAAATTTACATGGGGATCATTATGACTGTTTTATAAACCAAGAGCTAGGAGAAACACATAAAAAGGACTTTGAAAGTGTTATTTTTATCAAAACACATCACATGTTGGTTTCAAAACAATATTTGGTAAATGGGGACATGGAAGGGTTTCTATTAAAATAATGATTTATAATTACTTAATTATAACAAGCAGAGAATATAATCCCATACTAGAAAAGCTAGTGGGGACCCTTTAAGGGGTATTTAAATAAGTTTCTACATAACACCTTCACTGTCAATGTAAATCATGTGATGTAAAAATGCATTTAAAAGTTCAAGTAAGAATGAAGAAACCTTTGAATTTTGGATGATCTTCAAAGCACAATTGAGAGCAAATTGATGCATTCAAATTGTTCAAAATTGTCAGTACCAATAGGAATTTTGGATGATCTTCAAAGCACAATTAAGAGCAAATTGATGCATTCAAATTGTTCAAAATTGTCAGTACCAATAGGAATTTTATCATTTTAGTGATACTCGTTTTCAAAAACACTGATTAAAATGTGGAAAATGAGCTGTAGAGTCGCTGTAAGTTATTTTTATAATGTGCTAGATGAATTCTACTCTGCTGTGTGCATTGTAACAGTATTTATAGAGTAACTGCCTCAGTCATATCAACATCCAGGAGGTTAACTGGTTTATGAATGTAATAGTTTAAATATTTCTATTGTATTAAACTTCAAAAGCAGATAGAGAATTAGTTGTTATTTGTATATATTTTCATAGGTACTTTTCATCAAACTTAGAGTCATTTGTTTGTATGATGCATATTAATTTAGAGCAAGTCCATAATTATTCTCGGGAGGGGGAAACCGGACAGGCCAGCGTTTTTGAACTTTTTGAGTTTCAAGGGTCATGGTGATCCTCTGTGGCAGAATTCTGGTTGTCAAAAGTTGTTTTAAGATATTAATTAGAAGTATTTAATTTTAATGTTTTTCTGATCAATGTTAGAAGATATAGTCGTTAAAATAATAAGGAGGTTTTTGCGTATTTCGTGCTGCCGTTATGATTTGCGTCATGACACAGGAGCTGGCAGTTATATCTGTGAACAACATAAACAACAACTACCGAGCTTTGAAGCACTTGCGAAGCTCAATGGTTGTTGCTTACCATGTAGACTTTACAGATGAAACTGCTGACTCCTGTGGTTGAGACCATGTCCATCCTGATCACCCACAGGGCTGTTTTCTTGATTTAAATGTTAGTTGGCATTTTATTTGGTTCAGGGTAAATCAAAATTGAACAACATCACCATGTTGAAACATTGTTCTTGTATACTTCTGGGAAAGAACTTTGAGTCCGATTGTGAAATGTGAATTTTGTTTAAAAAAAAAAAAAAAAAATTGCGTCATTTGGGTTATTTTGTTTTTTGGTAAAAATTAATTTTTTTAAAGTGTAAATTACATAGAAATTTGCATCATAGGAAACACTGCTGGCATAGTTTAAACCCACTTCTTTTCACCAATCTTCATGTTTTGATTCTGAAAAAAGTGTAAATGTCGGAACCGGTAATGAATTATGGTTAGCTCAATGTTTTGATTCAAATATGAATTGTTTAAAAATAAAGAATTAAAAGCACATGTCTGCACAGTCTTTCATTATTTGAATAAAAGCATGAATATTATGAGACAAGCAAAAACCATTATGGGATGTTTATATTCATTGACTATTGTTGTGACCCAGACAGACTTTTTTTTTAGCTTGATGGGACAGAAGTCTGGAGAGTTAATGTAATGACCTCGAAGTTGGCAGTTGTATCACACTTTGAGGGAAAACCTTAAAACTTAGGCTTTATCTTTTGAACCAATGGAGATAGACCTTTAATATTTCACTTGATTAGGCCTTTTATTTGATCCCAGAACATGACCAGATAACTTTGACCTACTTTTCAGAAACTTTCATTGGCCATATTTTTAAACTAAGGGGCATAGGGCTTTGATATATCATATTTAGATTCCTAATGACCAGGCCTTTTATTTGGTAACAAAAATAGACCTTGTGACCTTTACCTTGGACTTGGACTTTTCAAAATTTTAACCATGGCAGTATCTTTTGAACCAAGGGGGATATGGATTTGGTAATTTGACACATAGATTCATCATAACCAACCTTTCATTTGGTTCCAAGACTTTTAACCTAGTGACCTTAGGCTTGGACCTTCATTTTGAATACTTTAACCATGGCTAGATCTTTCGATTACTTCATGACAAGCTATATTGTCTTCCGACACATGTCATTCGGTTTTTACGTAAGCAGTGATACTAGTGCTTTCTGTACTTGTACTGCACAGAAGGAACTTTCAGTGTTATAGTGATCAGATCTTTCTCCTGATTTTTTTAAGTACTTAGTTATTGGTTCATTTTCCAGGTCACTACATTATTTAGTCCAATCCATGTTTACTTGTAAAACAGGTTGAAATCATTTGGTAAAGCATTTCCATGCACAAAGCAAAATCATCATCAAGTTTAAAGTCAAGTTGATACAATGGAGGAGAGATCATACATGTTTGTTTTTTTTCTCGCAAAAGTTTTGACTGTTATTTCATGTTTCACTGTCTGTCTCATATCTTATGTCAAACATTATTTTATTCAGCATTTATTTCTAAACCAGATGTGTATATTCACATGTGTGTATGTTAAAACAGTTCATGGGCTCATTTGAGCTCATGTTTGTGTGTGTGTGTCATAACTCATGGTAAACTGTACTTACTTACAACATGATTCTCAAAGTACTTTGCATATGTATGTTTCAGGGCCTGATGATGTCAGCTGTGAATTTGGATCTAGTAAATACTATGCCTTGTGTGGTTTTGGGGGTATCCTCAGTTGTGGCATTACCCACACAGCCGTAGTACCCCTAGATCTTGTGAAGTGTCGCATCCAGGTCAACCCCCAGAAATACGGTGGTATTGTTAATGGATTCAAACTCACTGTCCAGGAAGGTGGTATGCGAGAATTAGGCAAAGGATGGGCACCCACACTCATTGGTTATTCAGCACAGGGACTTTGCAAATTTGGTTTCTATGAAGTTTTCAAGATTCTCTATGGAAACATGTTAGGAGAGGTAAATTGAAAGTTAAAAATAAAACAATGATTCCAGTATGTGTTTGTTTTTGAACTAGGAAATCTATTGTCACTTTCTGTCAGTCCAATAGAGTTTTGATGGACAAAGCCACAGATCTAGGTCCAGTTACAAAAAAGCTATTTATTGATAAATGTAAACATGGTGGAGTCCGGCAATTAACTTGCCATGAATTCTGTTACATCTATTGACGAAATAGGGCAAGACTTATTATTTATATATGAATAAAAGTGGAAAAATTGTCGCCGATGATCAATTTTCAGTCCTTCTTGGCTCCTGGATGTTGCTAATCAATGACTGAATAATTGCTGTTGAGAAAAATGAATCCAGATTGTGGTTTGTTTTCGTCTTAGTTTTTGAAACCACATGCTTAATTTTGTAAGTCGAGCTAGATGATGAATAGAGGGGTGGTCATCAGATTTACCCATACCCATGATTGACCAAGTCTAAAGTTTGGAAAAGTTATTTAGATCTTATTAAATAAAAGAAGCCTCCAAGTATACTTTTTTAAATTTTATTTTATGAGTTATTCAACGTCTTATAATGTTTAAACACCGTACTTGCTGCAAAACAAATTATATATTCAAACCAGTTTGTAAATTTGAATAGACTAAAATTTTATTTTAAGCAACAGTACAAATTGAACCCCGATGAAAATCTAATGATTCCAAAGTAGTACAACGAAATATGATATGCAGTGACTCTAGTTATTAAAGGGAAATGATGTGGGTCATAATACTGTTTTTATGATGTTCTGCGTAGTGATCGTAGGTGTTTACTTTTGTTTTCTTTTCAGGAAAATACTTATCTTTGGAGAACATCTCTGTATCTGGCAGCTAGTGCCTCAGCAGAGTTTTTTGCTGATATCGCTCTTTGCCCTATGGAGGCTGTTAAAGTCAGGATTCAGACACAGCCAGGCTGGTCCGGAACACTACGAGAAGGATTTCCCAGAATTCTTAAAGAGGAAGGTGTCAATGGGTAAGTGCAATCACACAACGGTGTTGATTGGGTCACTATTTAGTGTTTTTATATTCATGAATGTGCATTTATGCAGTGACTGCTTTGATAATTTCATTGAAACAAGCTTACGGTAATTTAAGCAATTCTAACTTTGTGAAAGGGATTTTCCACTGTTCCTTGTAGAACCAAACTTTGACCCCATTCCCAATATCAAAAAAAAAAAAAAATGCTCTCCATTGCAAAATGTTAACAGCATATTTAGAGGATAAAGAAAATGATTCATGCTTAGTCATGGAGTAATATATTAGGACACAGATACTAACTAAAACATGACATTCAAACAATAGTTCATGTAACGTGGTACATTGACATATGTAGCCATGTTACCTTAGGCTTGATCATAAAACAAATTAGTCATTGTGGCATGTTTCATGTACAAAATCATTACCTTGCAAATACTTTCTAAACATTTCTATTTCATTTGATTGCAAAGGACAGTCTGACAATGGATTAAGTTAATTTTCATTTATAACCCAGAAATAATGTAATGGTTAAATTATGAAAGCTAGATTTAAAAAAAAAAAAAAGGTTGTCATTTGGATTTGATTATCATAATTGTTTTAATTTTTAAAAATTGTCCAGTTTTTTAGTCAAAATATAAAAGACAACCTGGGGCTTCCCAGTGGAAAGTCTGGAAGCAAGTGAATAATGTAATTTCAAGAGGAAAGTTAGGTGCAGAGTGTATTATATTCTTTAAAAGTAAAATCTACCAGCTAGATGCACAGACTCTTGACAGTTTTTCATTATGTATGTATTTTGTTTTTTAGCAGTGTAAATCTTTTTATGTCCTTGCAGTTTATACAAGGGACTGGTACCACTGTGGGCCCGTCAAATCCCATACACAATGATGAAGTTTGCCTGCTTTGAAAGAACACTGGAAGCTTTGTACAAATACGTAGTGCCAAAACCACGATCTGAATGCAACAAATCTGAGCAACTGATGGTCACATTCACAGCTGGTTACATTGGTATGTGCACGCCTCAGGACCACGCAAAATTAACCAAACCAAAATTCATAGTGGTTTAGAGTGGCTGTCCACCTGTCGGAAATGAGGCTTTCTGATAAAAGTATACTGCAGCAAACAAAACACGGAAATAGTTTGTTTTGTTGATTTTGTTTTTGAATTTATAACAGTGACAGAAGACCATGAAAGGGGGGGGGGGGGGGGGAGTTTGTTTTGGTGTTGTTGTGTTTTTTAACAAAGAATTTTTATCTAAACGATTAGTAAATTTAAAGTAACTTGACTAAATTATTTTTAAAAAATGGCCATAAGCCCAAAGCCTCTTGGGGGATCTAAATAGAAGCTCGACACTTTTGTTGTTTATAAAAGATTACTGCACTTTATTAGTTTGGATGATGTCCACATTTCTTTATTTGAAAGCTCTCATCAATGCCCTTGTATCGACCAATAATTGTTACATCTCTACAAAAATCTGATAAGGGTTGGTGAAAAGAGCAGATTGCTATCCACGCCTGGGGAAAATGTTTATTTTCCATACTAAATATGAAATAAAGTCCTCATACACTTGATAGACATCATCTCTCCTAAAGCATTGAAATACAGGTTTTTAAAAGTTACTGAACTTTCACTCTTTCAGCTGGAGTATTTTGTGCCATCGTGTCCCACCCAGCAGACACGATCGTCTCAAAACTGAACAATGACAAGGGGAGCAACTTTGTTAGTGCTGCCAGATCGTTAGGATTCAGAGGTAAGATGTCTTGTACATTTATCAATTTTCTTATGAAGATTATGTTACAGTAAATTATAATTTCACAAAATGTATTTACAGTTACTCTTGAAAATTTCATGGAGCTCTTTTTAATTTTTTATTAGGGATGTGGAAGGGATTAGGACCCAGGATCATCATGATTGGTACACTGACTGCCCTGCAATGGTTCATCTATGACTCGGTCAAGGTCTACTTCCGTCTGCCCCGCCCACCACCCCCAGAGATGCCAGAGTCTCTGAAACGCAAGCTCAACATTCAATAATAACACTGAGCTCTAGGATTTAATAATATTTAACATTTACTTCCTAACAAGGGAAAGCCAGTTTACGTGAAAATATTTTTACCTAGTTTGAAAAAGACAAATATTACATTGTTGAATGCATGTGTGCATGCATCTTTTTTCTTGTGACATTAACATCTCAACATTTCACCAACATCTTTTTTTTTCTTTATTTTCTTTGTAGTGGGTTTGTATGATATTACTTTGCAGCCAGGATTTCTTTTGAATCAGAATTATATATTAAAAGAATTTTGTTAAATTCAGTGTCAGATGGGAAAGTGGTAGAATTGTGATAATTTGTGGATTTTTAATCTACTTTCTTTCCTTGTAAACACATTTGCTTGTACAAATGGCAGGATGCTAGCTAATTTGATAATATTTCACTTTGATTTATTCCGTAACGCAGATCTGTTCTACGAGACCATTTCATTTACCTTGTCACTGCATATCTTTGTTGAATTTTGACAGAAAAAATAAACATCAGAGTGGATTAAAAATTGTATTTTTAGTTTTTTATTATAATTTATCTGTGGATATTTACCTTCAGGGAAAGTAAAGATAATCACAATTTACTTGAAGGATTATTCATGCTATGAAATTACATAACATATCTCTGTTGATGAACAATATTAATGAGGAAATCCAAAGCCTGTTCTTAATTTTTAGAAAATACACTGTATAACATTCTTTGTGATGAAATATGAGAATGTTTGGCGGGATTTATTTGTTCATGATAGTAAGGTGGGTTTGTATGTAGGTTATTTATTCCTGATAGTAAGGTGGGTTTGTATGTAGGTTATTTATTCCTGATAGTAAGGTGGGTTTGTATGTAGGTGATTTATTCCTGATAGTAAGGTGGTTTTGTATGTAGGTTTTAGATCTGATTATTAGCGGCTCAGATTGCTTTGGTTTGTATCCTCTGTCTTCTGTGGCTGGAATTGTCACTTGTGTGTCTCTCTATTTTACTTTAGGTTGAGCTAAATATGGTATTGATGTTCTATTTACCGGTACTTTTCAGTTCAGGTAAAAATGTGTTTTCGGATTAAAGGGACTGGTTCACATTTTTTTTTTTTTTTAAATATTTCATTTTTGTTGCGAAACATTAAAAATATAACTCATTTTAAGATGTACTGTTTAGCATATAAGTTTATAGCTTTGTTATTAAAAGACAATGGAAATTCATCAAACATTTGACACATTAAAACCAATTCTTTCTGGAAATTTTTCTATCTATATAAAGACTCAACTCACTCCACAATGTTTGAGTCTTAGTGTAAGAAGTAGAATTATGTGTTATTGTTTCAATGTTACTTGTACAAAATCTACATAGATCATTTGTTTTAACACTAATTTTCTTCAAATAGTAACCAAGGGGAAGAATTCTATGTAAAATTCTATATTGTAACCACTGAACAGAAGAATCACTAGATGTTTTGAAACATTTTAAACACATCTTGCATTGAGATATCACCCACCCCATATGGAGATAGTTCAGTTTTCCACTTGTCCAAAGAAACTGGGATGTCCTCTTTGGCATTTAAGATATTATAAATGATATTGGAACATTTTTCATTCAGTAAAACAGTTTCAAAAAATACAGGCATACATGGATTGATTGTTTATGTGACAGGCTTCTTAGGTATTTCGAAATTGCAGTAATAATGCTATTGTATTTCATTACACAAACTTCTTGACGTTTGTATAAACACGGAAATTTATCTACAGTTAGAAAGTTACAATCAGTATAAAAAAAAATTTCAACAACTTTAATCCCCTTTTCGTACCATTTTTCAATAAACACAGGTTTTCCAACAATTTTAATATTAAAATTGTACCACACTGGAATATTGTGGAAATTACTTTTGATATTAGGAAGATTTTGACTAGTCTTCAAATATAAAAACCAAGAATTAAAGACATCCTTCCAAAAAACATTGCTTTTACCAAGTAATTTTTCCGCAATAAAACTATCTCCAAAGTCATAATTTCTTTAAAATATCATATCCATACATAGCAAAAAAATATTCATCAAGGCTTATGACAATTGGAATTAGTAAGCCTCTTAATCCAAGAGCATTTCAAAGATGTAATAAAGTTATTTATATCTACCACCTGACAGATGAGTTGTCACAGACCTTTTGACTTGATCTTCCCTTTGATTTCCATAAAAATTCAAAAATAAATTTTGTACAAGTAAGAAAATGTTTCTTTGGAGTAGGAAGTGATATAAACAAATGATTTAATTTTGGAATAAGCAAGGTTTTAATGACAGTAGTCCGCCCCATGGGACTAAGTATTCTTTTCCATTGTTCAGTAAGGGCAACAATTTTTGGTATTTGAAATCCAAAATTTGTCTGCAATTTCTGTGAGATCAACTGAAAAATTAATATCTAATAAATTAAAAGTTGTTGATCCCCAATCTAATATCCATCTTGTATAGTGAAAAACTTCGATCTGAAGTTGTTGTTTTTTTAACCAATCCAAACAATTTTGGTTTTAGAAGAATTAATCCTTAAGCCAGAAAAACTGGAAAAATACTATATTGTATCAAGCGCTGCAAAGAGTGATTACGGTGAACCGTCAAGGGCCAGTGAAGTATCGTCTGTATATTGCGATATTTTATGTTCTGTGGGTTTTTTTAATACATATTCCCTTTATACTTTTGTTTAATTAATATTGCAAGAATTTTAGCACATAGGATGAATAAATAAGGTGAAATAGGATCTCCCTGCCTACACTCCATTGTATATCAAACTCTTCTGATAAAAAGACGCTGTAAAATTGAGGCTCTAAAATTTGTGTTTAAAATATTTATCCACTGAATAAAATTCCCTCCAAAGCCAAAATATTTCAAAACTCTATAAATAAATGACCATGACATTGAATCAAAAACCTTCTCAAAGTCAATGAGCACTAGAAGACCAGGGATATTGTTTCTTTCAGTGTATGCCATAATATCATAAATAAATCGAGTATTCTCTCCTATATATCTACCCTTAAGAAAACCGGACTGTGTATCTGATATTATATGATTTAATATTTGTTTGATTCTGTGGCTAAGGCAACCCGATATGATATTGTATAGTGCATTCAAAAGTGTAATTGGCTGCCAGTTTTTCAAAAATTGTCTTGGCTTATCCCCTTTCGGTAAGCATGAAATAATTCCTAGTCTTTGTGTAATAGGAAGTTCGCCATTATTAAATACACAATTAATAGCTCTAACAACAAAATATTTAATATCCCTCCAAAAGAATTTAAAGAATTTGTTGTGTATCCATCGCTACCAGGCGATTTGTTATTTTTCATGTTTTTAGTACATTAAGAACCTCACTCTCTACCATATCATCCTCAAGTTTTTTGGCTAAGTGTGTATCTAACTTTGGAGAAATGTTTTCAGAAACTATGTTCTCTAGATCTACATCTATTAAATTTGAATCATTATTTGTGTATAAAGTTTCATAAAATAACTTAACATTATGCGATATTTCTGTTTGATTGCTTATAGTTTGACCTTCCCCAATTCGATTTTCTTAATGGTTTTGTTTAAATAATTCTAGATTCTAAACTGCAGAAATATCTAGAGGGTTTTTCTCCTTCCTCTACCCATCGAGCTCGATATCTGATCATATGACCTTGCAACTTTTCTTTCCTAAAATTTTCTGGATCTGTTTTTTGTTTTTTGTTTTTGTTTTTTGTTTTTTTCCTCACTAAGGATATCAATATCAGTGATAGATTCCGACTCTAAAATTTCAATTTCATCTAAAAGTTGCTTTTCTTTATTGTCTTTTTGTTTTTTCTTATATGATGAGTACGTTTATCTGTTTAATGCAGAATAAGGAACCAAATCTTGTTGGATTAGTATGTCACCTAAAGTTTAAATATCATGTAGAGAAGTATGCTGCAATTCAAAAATATAGAATACATAACTTTGAAAAAATATGGATGAAGTGGGAACATATTTTTGAAATTTGATTATATTATTACTACTTATTATAATGTTAGGACATGTATTATTATTATTACTTTCACTATTGTACAGCAAGTGATCACAGGGAGAACGAGGCGTAAATACATGTATGAAAGGTATGTTTTGAATGGATGTCTGATGTGAATGTATTTGTACTATATGTAACCAAAAAACAAATAAATCATTTAAAAAATATATAACTCATTTGATATTGACAGCCAAAATTTTGACCTGAATGCAAGCACTAAAGAATACTTGAAATGTGATGTTTAACAAATTTAGATCGATATCCATTTATTTTCAGAAACTTCGTATACTATTACATACCGCAATCTTTGTTTACAAAACAAATAATAAATTCTAAAATGAGCTGCTGTTGTAATGTATAACCTTAATATTTTTGTAAAACCTTTAAGCACATTAGACAGTAGATTTTGATCATTAAAAGTGAAAAACCAAATTTGGGGGGAAATTGTGAATCAGTCCCTTTAAATTGGGTCATAATAATAGATATACGGTATACATGATCGCTCAGTGGACGGTACTACCAGGAGTATATTGCTAAATAATAGTTCTCTATATACCAGCAAAGAGTTAACTCTCTTTATACCAGCAAAATGTGTACAAGTAACTCTTGCAGTTAACATCGTGCATAAATGAAAATTTTGACAGGCATCGGAATCGCCAGACTTGGGTTTTAAACTGTTGAGTACAGATACATGTAATATGCATCCATATAATTAATTGAAAATTAATTTAGAAGTCAAGACAAATTTTGAGGAGGGAAGACAATTTGGGGGGGGGGGGGGGGGGGGGGCTAAAATTCACGTATAAAAGCCAAAGAAAACTCGTAGAATGTTGGATAAGAAAAAGCTATTTTGTGTTTTCAAAGGACTTCACTTATGCCCGTGTGTGTGGCCAATAATACATGTACGATAAAAAAAATGTTATTTCTAGTTCAATCTTTGACCCGCAGCTTAATTTTTACTCCCTCAAAGGCAACTAAATCAATTTTATTGAATAACATTTGGCGAAAATAAAAACTGAACTACAAATAATCTACATAATTAATAAGAAGACCCCAGGCAAACAAAAAGACATACAAGTATTGAGTAACTGATATCACAGAGATAGCGGGGTCTCCTTCAAATCAAGACCAAAAAAGATTATACAACGTGCATGCTGCTTAACATCTCAAAATGAAGGGAGATCACCAGGTACATATATACAAAATATTCAACAACTATGGTCGGGGATCTCTCTGTGATATGAAAAACACAAACATGTAAAAATTAAGGTGACATACATACACCATTCTGCCACAAGTCACAAGCAAACGGCCGACGGCACACATGAAAAACATATTTGGGTGGCATGACATGAAATCTTATGTGGGGATGATGGAGGGTTATCTTTTTTTAAACAATTGTAACAGCACGGGAGAAAATGCAACGGGCCAGACCGGAATTCGAAACCGGGCCCCCAGATTCTTCTGTCAGGTGCTTCTCTCTCTCTCTCTCTCTCTCTCTCTCTCTCTCTCTCTCTCTCTCTCTCTCTCTCTCTCTCTCAGGTGATCTACCAACTGAGCTATCTGGCCACCGGGGAGCGAACTCGGCTGACTGCTACACAATCAATACACCTGGTTTGGGCTTAATTTGAACTAAATGGATATTTAGAAAGAGCAGGTAGTCCTTTACCAAAATTGTAAATTTGATGATCCCAGGGGTAGGGATTTTGTTATCAGAGTGGGGCCAAAATGGTCAGTCATCAAATGTGTGAACAGTGGAACATTTTTAACTTTTTAAAAAGAAATAGTTTATTCATATTTCAGTTTGCCCTTACAATGTTCAAGGTGTTCTGGTGCATGCATGTCATGATAGCAAGAACACGTTTTATTTCAATATGAGTATGTATATTTTCGATGCTTTCTTTGGCACTACAATACATCTTACATTTTTAAATAACAGTTGCTATAGTAGAAATTAAGGTATTCAAAATGACAATTCTTTGGTTTTCTTCACCATAAAATCCAAAGAGAATGCGTTTCCATTTGATGTCAAATTTGACAACCCTTGAAGTTATATTACATATATGCTTTAATTTTCACGAAAATAAATCAAGTGTCCATTGTCTTCAACAGCTTTTTTACATTAATTAACACATGTTCGATTCGATTTTCTTGAGAAAAATTCTATTACATCGAATATTGTTATTCTGTTACCTTTTTTATATACACATCTACAAATTTGTTTCTTGTATATTTGACTCCAAGAGGACTTATTAATATTTAAAGTTCTACTTATAAAAGGATTGATACAGGGGTGATATTTTTTACAAAAAATGTATACACCGTTTTCGCTTAAACATCAGTTTTTTCAATAACATTTTCTGATTGATATAATTTCAAAAATACGTTTCATGTGCAAATTTTGATAGGGTAAATCTTGAAACTTCAAATTCCTTAGCTTTCGAAAAATATTACTCATAACTTTGTAGTAGTTTAATTATACCTAGTGACATGTCTATACAGTATGATCATAAACATTAACACACACACACACACACACACACACACACACACACACATATATATATATATATATATATATATATATATATAATCATTGAGACAAAAATTTAATGCTTATGTTTTGAAAATAACTGATTGTCTAAGCATTAACGAGAAGAATATAGATACTTTGCAACCTGGCGAGGATAATTTGAAATTAGCATACGTAACACCAAATAATATTGTGACAATCAGTACGCAATTTTGGAATATCGGAAATTTCATTGGCCCAAAGGTTTGAATAATAAAAGTGTATTTTTGATTGAACCATATTTATTTCTGCCATTACCATTGACTCAAAATAATAGTCCAACTCTAAATGATGAAATATTTCTTTCAAATCACTGCACCATTTGTTATATTGTTATCTATTGTTATATTTGTTATCTATTGTAATCAAATTCAAATGCATTTCTTGTAATTCGATCATTGTCAAAGGACAAAACTCTACTCCAATATCAGATAACATTTATCCAGCGTCTATATTGACTGAGTAACCATCCAGTATCTCCGTAAACAGCCATTGTAGGGGCAAAACAGTGCACCCCAATAAAATACCGAATAACCCTGTTTTGAATATTATCTATTGATTGGAAATTTTTTAATCCCCAGACATAGATGCATTGTCCAAGACAGGTACTGCACAGGAGTAAAATAGTTTCTCATAAGCATTAAACCCAAAGTCTTTATTACTATGTATTGTAGATATAATTTTCCCAGAGTACGTCCCCCTGTTTTAGCAAGATTCTCTGCATTTTTTACGAATGGACCGGTATAAGTAAACATTATTCCCAGATATCTATAACTATCCACCGTTTCTAACTTATTTAATGCGATATTGAATTCAAAATTGGTTACTATGGACCTAGTTTTACGAAAATGTTCACATTGTATTCACAAAAAATACTTCGATTATCGTAAAACCATTTAGTGGGTTTAATTCCATTTTCATCAACAATATCAAATATATACCTGAAACCGCTCTGTAACCAATTTTCAAAAAAAGTACACATTTTCCTTTGTATTGAAAACGTTTGTTACATCGCAATGGTTGACATAAAACATACGGTTTCATATCATTTATGTTCAGGCATCTTTTACATGAATTAAAAAGTATAGAAATTGTTAGAATTAATTCTGTAGCGTTTGTTTTCAATAATCGATATCAATATTTCTTACGATACAAAAATATTTAGAATTCTTTTTTAAACTGGCAGTAGAGGAACATATCTCCTGCACCCATGCTGCTTTCATTTACTTAATTTTGGATTCAATATCAACTAAAATGATGCCACCTATATATATATATATATATATATATTCCCAATTATCGTGTTTCTTTTAATTCTGTCTTTTTTGTTCTAAATCAAATGAAAAAAAAAGAAGTTTGACATTTTGGATAATCGAATATAGCTGCTGTTTACATAAATTCTGAATTCTGAAGTACCAAGAGTAAGAGTATTGTTTAGCCACACCTTCCCCAAAATAGTTAATCTCTCTCTCTCTCTCTCTCTCTCTCTCTCTCTCTCTCTCTCTCTCTCATTTTTCCCCATGATTCAAACACCTTAAATTCTACAACATCTATTCTTGGAGGGGTAAAAACTGCCAAAACATTGACCAATTTTCAAAACATTTCTTCTATACAACCTTTTACCTTTATGAAAATCTAAATGCACAATTATGTAAAGCAGGAAAGCCTCTACCAAAATCCATGATCCACGGGGTAGAGTTTCTGACATCAGGGCGGGGTAAAACTTGATGTATATTGTGTTTATGTGTGAAACATTTTTAAAAACTTCTTCTTTAATGCTATTGATATTAAATTGAAACTAAATAGATATTTAGAAGGAGTAGGTAGCCCTTTACCAAAATTGTAAATTTGATAATCCCGCGGGTAGGAGTTTTTGTATCAGAGTGGGTGAAAACGATCAGTAATTAAATGTGTTAAGAATTTCAGGAACATTTTTAATTTCTTGGTAACTACCATTCCAATTTTTTTTCAGATCTGGTATGAAGCGTCTTTTAGACAGAGGGGACATAAATTGTAAATTTCAGGACTCCAGCACCCCTGAGGCCTTAAGAGCGGGTCAAAAACTGCCATGAATTGACAAATGTTCAAAAATCTTCTTCTCTACAACCTCATATCTTTATGAAAAAAATTTAATACATAGTAAAGTAGAGCTGAAAGGCGTCTACAAAAATTGTAAATTTCATTATCCCCACGTTAGAGATTCTGACCCCAGAGTGGGGCCAAATTTAGTATTATATAGAGTGTATGTGTAAAACTTCTGTGATGTTATTGATACTAAATTGACACTAATTAGATATTTAAAATGATTAGATTGTCCTTGTCCAAAATTGTAGATTTCATGATCCCAGGGGGTAACGTTTTGGCTCCAGAGTGGGTCCAAAATTATTCTAGTAATTATTGTCTTTATTGTTTGAAAAACTTCTTTAAGTTTGCTGATACGGTATAAAAACTAAGAGCATATTTAGGAAAAGCAGGAAAGTTTGTACCAAATTGTGAATTTTGCAACCCCAGGATTTTGTCTCTAGGACGGGTCCAAATTAGTCATATACTATATTATGTTAAGTCTTTCATCAGTATAGGCACTCTCAGGGTTTTAAGAACACAGCCTGTTTCTACTGTTGCTAAATATCAAAATTTAGCTTTGATATGCAGAACAGATTTTTTTTTCTAGATTCCATAGCCCTAGGCACTAGTGATACTTTTAAATAGTATCAGGTGGCCTATAAGGTCTGTGGGTCTCTTGTCCATATAAGGCCCAGTGGCGAATCTAGAGGGGAGTTATGGAAGTTACACCCCCCCCCCCTCCCTTTTGATTGAAAAAAATTAACAAAAAAAGTCAAGCATTTTAGGGCCTTCTAGTCTCCCGTTTTAGACGGAAACGGTACAAACAAGGGTGGAAACCCTTTTTGAAAATTTCTCGATCTGTCCTAGGGGTCTAAATGAAATTTGTCATTTCTCCTGCAAGTCCCATGGCTGTATTGAGCAATGATGAGTCTTTCTTGAGCGGACAAACCAATCTTGAACAGAGACTTTTGGGCGATATCAAATCTCTTCACCACTTCTTGTATTCAATTCCTACAAAAATATCAAACCAAAAAATACAAATTGACGACTTCTTTTATATTTTATATAAAAAAAGTATTTCGATTGAAAAAATGTGGAAAGACATTTTTTGGTATAATGTACTTTTCACACCATGTAAGTTTCTCTCAGTCAGATCACTGAATTGTAGGTCACGTCATCAGACTTAATTTGTCACATAATTATGTATTTTTAGAATAGGATCTTTGTATGAACATGACCATGTAATTGTACAATTGACCTCTTTATAACACAATTAACCCCGGTATTTATGAAAGTATCAAATGTACATCGTAATTGCAAATGATATCGTGCAAATTGTGTGCAGCTGTCGTGCGTCATTTTACATGTACCGCATTCTCTCATCAGCACAAAATACAGTTATTTTCAAACACAACAACAACAAAAAAAAAAAGAAAAAAAAAGAGATAAATATATGACAGCGAAATGGACTTCATGTAATTTTTTTATTGGTAAATTTTGAATTATTGTTTAACACAATATGTTATACAATTATAGCATGATAGTTAGGAGTGTATTACACAATTATTGACATTTTTGAGGTAGAAAAAAAATGAAGATACCAAGTTAACAGTGGTCAATCTCATAAGCACTTTAAAGAATACAAAATTTAAGGAATAGCTTCACGATTTCTTCTTCTTTTTTTCTGTTTTATTTTTTTTATTATTATTATTATTATGTTTTTTGTTTGTGTTTTTTTGTTTGGTTTTTCTTTTTTTTTTTTTTTTTTTCATGTTTTCATTTTCTGTGTCAAATATTAAAAATATTACTTATGCAAAGTTGACAACCAAAATTTGGACCTTAATGCAAGGATAAGGGCAATATTTTAGCCTTAACTTGCAATATAAACAAGACTCGGGCATTGTTTATGATTACAAACAAACTAGTGGAATATCAATTTTGTAATTTAAAGGATCCTAATTTTGCAGACCCAAATGGCACATTTTACCTAAAAAGTACTTGAAATGTGATATATATCTTAAATTTATATCGATAACCATACATTTTCAAAACTTTGTAAACAATAACATACCTCAATCTTTGTTTGCACAAAAAATGAACTCTCTATAATGATCTTCTGTCATAATATATACATGTACCCTTGATATTTTTGTGAAACCTTTTAAACACATTAGACAGTAGATTTTGATCATTAAAAGTAAAGAACAAAATCTGGAGGGAAATCCCGAGTCAGTCCCTTTAGGAGTAGGACAAACAAGGATCCCTAGACACATCAGCAGTGGTGTTACGTGCCTATAAATAGGACGCGCAAGTATCCCCTTGTTAACCGATCACATCCGCCTTGAGCCCTATATATTGATAAAGTTGGTTGTATATTGTTTAACGTCCCAGTCAAGAATTTTTCACTCATATCGTGGAGACGTCACCATTGTCGATGAAGGACTGTAAATTTAGGCCCAAGCTCGGTGCGGTGCTTCTGGCCTTTCAGCAGGTAAGGATCTTTATCGTGCCACACCTACTGTGACACGGGGCCTCGGCATTTGCGGTCTCATCCGAAGGACCGCCCTGTTTAGTCGCCTCTTACAACAAGGACATATTGTAACCTGGATCCCCACGAGATATTTTGATAACGTAAACGGAAAAATCCATTGTCAATATCATTATGCAAAAACCGGTTAAACATATTGGTATGAATAGCGTCAGACAGCATTTCACCTAATGACAAACAGGTAGCGAAGATATGAGGTCAATACGATGCTTTATCTAGCTGAAAAGTACAATATTCACTGAGTTCAGTGGGCGAGATGATCATTGTACTTCAAGGGTAGCTAAAGCATCATATGAACATCAAAAATTCCCAATAATTATGTAATATTATCCTCGAAGACACGTGAATGTAGTTGTAAAGTTCAGTTGGATCTCAGCCACTCAGCAAACTATATGAATTATTCAGCCATGTACTAGGAAGTTTTATCCCTGAAAGTTCCATATGCCCTTGGAAAGCTTTTGTTTATTATACTTAATCAACATTTATTTTCAGATGTTTCGTTTGTAAAAGAATTTTAAATGTTTGGATATTGCGACATTTGATTTTGATGCCATGTTGCTATTGGAAAGAAAATGGAGGACGGATGATATTCTAGTTTGTTGCATATGTGAGGTAATTATCTACAATGGAAAACGTTATTTATGTATAATGGCGTTATGCAGATTATCACGCCTTAATCACTTCACATACCCACCAATCGAGATATAGTTCTTCAATCTGTATTTCAAATAAAAATGGAAACATGAAAAGTGAAGACAACAAGTAGTGATCCCATAAATCCTGTAAAGAATACAAAATAAAGAGTAGAGGAAACACGAACTTCTGGACACACCAGAGGTGGGATCAGTTGACTAGGAAGAGTAAGCATCCCCTGTTGACCAGTCACACCCGTCGTGAACTCTCTATCTTGATCAAGTAAACGGTAATCCGTAGACAAAATTTGTGTGCCAAGAACGATCTAACAATTCGAACTTTATCTTGATCACGTAAACGGAGTAATCCTTAGGCAAAATCAGTGTGTAAAGAACGGCCTAACAATTGGTATGAAACATGTCGGACATCATTCGACCCAACAACATGTTGTATTTGCAAATACAGTTATTATAACAACAATATAATTTGCGAAATGCTGACCCAAAAAGAGACTGTTGAATGACCTGTAACATCATTTGTAAGTAGCTCCCCTCGATTTAAACATTCCCCATACACAGATCATGTTCTTGCGTAACAAATCAACACCATAAAATCATGCAGGTGGTAATGAAATACTGCTAAATGAGTGAAGTTGACAATGGAGAAGTTAAAGTTACTCTGCTTGTCGTAAAGTTCAGTTGTCAGTTTGCCGTTTAAATCCATGTTCAATAAAATATCTAAATTTGAAGCAGATATGGAAGACACTGTGATGCCGTTTATTTCGAGCGATCTGAGGTATGTCGAATCAAAACATATCAAAAAATACTGTCCAATAAAAGTTAAAATAGACTTAGAATTCCATGCTGATTTTCATAATCCCCATCCAATAACGTCATTCATTTGCATGTAGTTGAGAAATGTACATCTGGCTGTGTATATGGGGAATTTAATACACACAAAAGCGAGGTGATGCAACTTTTCTCAAATTCACAACATTAAAACGTATGATTTTACAACACTTTACACAACCATACCTCACGATAAATTAAAGACTATACTTTTTGACATCATAGACAGTTGCTTCGTGAACAAAATTGGTAAAAGAAAATGTTCATATTTAGTGACTGGTCATCCCAAAAATAATTTTGTTAAACACCACTTTGACTCCACGCACAAGTACTTTGAAGTTTATATTAAAAAGATGGCAGAGTTCCTCATTGACAATATTTTCGAAAGTTTTGGTGATCAGGTTTTCCAACAGTCTGTTGGAATTCCCATGGGCACGAATAGATACATCCCAGTGAACTTGAAATAAAAGACACCCCTGAGTCTTCCACTTCTGCTTCATACTTAGATATTTTACTGCAAATAGACGCCGGTGGCAAATAAACTCAATTTTATGACAAACAGGATGATTTCAATTTCTCCATTGCCAACTTCCCTTATTAATGCGGCAATATTCCATCATCACGTGCATATGGTGTTTATATCTCCCAACTGATTCGATACGCAAGAGCATAATCTGCATATGATCAGTTTTTAAATCGAAGCAGGCTACTGACGAAGAAGTTGATGTTACAAGGTTTTCTACAGTCTCGTCTAAAGTCAGCATTCGCAAATTTTATGGTATGGTCGTTATAATGATCTAGTTTGCCAGTACAACTTACCATTAAGTCAAATGATGTCAGATGTATTTCATACCAATTGTTAAGCTGTTCTTGGCACACTGATTCTGTGTACCGATTGCTCCGTTTACATGATTGGAATGTAGGGTTCACGGCGGGTGTGGCCGGTCGACAGGGGATGCTTATTCCTCTTAGGCACCTGATCCCACCTCTGGCATGACCTGGGGTCCGTGTTTCCCCATCTCTCTGATTTATATTTTCTATAGGATTTACGAGATTGAATACTATTAGTTATCTTGGCCTTTCCATTCATCAAAATAATACAAAGGACTTCCGAGTGACCAGATCAGCAACAGATAAAAGGTAATTCATATTATTTATTTTGATTAAAATCATAATTGACAAATCTTTTCTATTCAAATTAATTGTAATAATCAATACTCGGACTGCAAGAGCTGAGACTCTTCAGAGCCAATTGAGCCGTGCTGTAAGAGCCGGGGGCCAAAGTGAACCGAGCTACCAGAGCCGAGAGCCGAAGAGAGGCAAGAGCCGAATTGAGCCGGGAGCCAAAATAGAGCCACTCCACTAAAGTTAAGAGCCTGGAGTAATACATCATTTATAAATAAAATTGTAAATAAGAAATAAGTTCTCCAATCATATATATATATATATATATATATATATATATATATATATATATATATATATACACTGATCTACTAGCATCCGTAGCAAGTATTCTAAGGGATCTCAACCGCCGCGTTTTAAGAATTAATAGTGATACACGCTATACATTTTGGTAGCAGCGATGGGATACATTCCAGCAGTGTCAAGTATTTTTATATCATGGAGGATGTAAATGCCACAATAAGGGAACCAGAACGGCAAATTGCCTCTAATGAACTGGAGTTCACCAGAAATAGCGCCTGCACTTCAAGCGAATTCGGATTCTCTGATAACGCAAGGACAGCTGAAAACCCCGTATATGTTCAATGATTTCATATATAACAAGTGTCTATTGTTACGAATCTGTTATTAGATGCGATACTTGGTTTATTTTCTTATAAACAAGAAATTTGTCATTGACATGAATGCCATGAAATGACAACTGATGGAACACCCATTCCACTGATAAAGAGAGGATATATAAGATGCTGTCCATTGCTACAGCACCTGCAATTCAAAAAAACATCCAGGACAGAAGTTGTTTCGAGCTGCGATGTGTGCACCTCTAGCAAGGAACAAATAACTGCTGATATCGGATTGTTAGAAGGGGATAAATACTTTTTGTTTGTTTGTTTGTTTTTTTATTTATAGTCGCCTGAGCAATTTTTCAGCTATCCGGCGACTGTCACTATTACCGGTGACGGGGCTGCAAATTTAGACCTATGCTTAGCACTAATGGCTTTTAGCAGTGAGGGTTCTTTTACGTGCCACACCTGCTGCGACACGGGACCTCCGTTTATAAGGTCCCATCCGAAAGACCCGTGACTCTCACTTCGTAATGCCGAGCTCTTGGCGAAGGAGCAATCACTACCTATTTTAACGTCTTAGGTTTGACGCGGCCGGCCCGAGCGGGGCTCGAACTCACGACCTTCCGTTCACGAGGCGAGAGCTCTACCACTGAGCCACCGTGATCGGTAAATACTTTTTGAAAAGTATATTTGGGTTGTCACCACAAAAAAGTCAACATGTAACTGTTATGTCAAAATCGTTTGGGGCGCAAAATCAATCGTTGGAGATTCAAGATGAAATATTATACGGGAAAGAGGTAGATGATAAAGGAATCACACCTCAGCCACCATTCCATTTTCGAATGGCGCAAAGTCCTTGATTATGGCCATGACCACAAATGTCTGGGCATCTAGAGGTCTGAAAAACATTAAACAAAGTACGACAGATATTTAACAGGCCCGGATTGCAAAGAGATGCAGGACATTACATTAAAGGATGTGAAGTGTGCAGCATGTTCAAGCCACTACCCCCCTCCTCCCCCCCCCCCCCCCCCCCCCCAAATAGAGCTCCAACGCAAACATTAGAAGCCGGAATGCCAGTGTAGAGAATAGTTTTCGATATAAATGTCGGACCTCCCCAGATAGAAAATGGCAACCGGTATATATATATATATATATATATATATATATATATATAGTTGTTATTTGTGATTATTTTACAAAATGAGTGAAGACATTTCCAATGCCTAATATAGAGACAATAACTATTGCTTGTTGGTTCAGGAGATGGCAGCAATGTTTGGAATGACAGTGTCGGTTCACTCAGACCCTACGGAAGCGTATTAGTGCCACATATACACTTTACTTTTTTTTATTTTCCACACTTTAATCTGTAAAATTTACACTTTAATCTGTAAAATTTACACTTTAAAGTATAAAATTCACACATTAAAGTATAAAATTCACACTTTAATCTGTAAATTTTACACTTTAATCTGTAAAATTCACACTTTCGTCTATAAAATTCACACTTTAAAGTATAAAATTCACACTTTAATCTGTAAAATTCAATTTTACAGATTAAAGTGTGAAATTTACAGATTAAAGTGTGAATTTTACAGATTAAAGTGTGAATTTTACAGATTAAAGTGTGGAAAATAAAAAAAAAGTAAAGTGTATATGTGGCACTAATACGCTTCCGTACAGACCAAGGCAAACAGTATGAAGGAAATATTTTCCCTGAAATGTTTTGAACAGGATGAAAACCAGATTATGTCCCTATCACCCTCAGTGGGATGGTCTCGTGGAAAGTTTTAACATAACTCTGTTGACAATGCTAAGGACTCTGATTGATAATTACCTATCAACTGGGACGATCTGCTACCATACGTACTGATGGCATACAGGTTGGAATTGGCGCATTCATTTGTGCAGGGCAAATGTAGCCTTTACGACACGAAATTAAATTGACAAACCTCTAGATAAGGACATGAAGTTTATGCGTTGGGGAGGTCTCCTAAGTTGACTTAATTTTGGCGACGTCCCTTTGTAATGGAAGGAAACTGAAGGTCTTTCTTGTTTTCATTAATTATAATAATTAAAACTTGAGATGTAAGACCTGGAACTCAAGAGAACCAATTAAGCCACGCTGTAAGAGCCGGGAGGCAAAGTGAGCGAGTTACGAGAGCCAGTTACAGCAAAGAGCCGAATTGAACGGTGAGTCAAACAAGAGTAAGTGTAGAGAACAAATCATCTGTTCTGTTCTTGGTCTCAAAACACGAAACCACAAAATCTATGTCAGAACTGTATTTGAACATAGCATCATTAGCTATATTATGGTGTGCCACCAATGTCCGAAAGGCCTTCACATCTAGAGCTGAATAAGCATTATATGTCATTTTCATAGTCTCTTTAACCAGTGTTTGAAGTTTTTAAGAGGTCATCGAGGTACCGCTTCTCTGAAAACATGAAGACAGTCTATAAATCTACCAATTATTGACTTCTACCCACATTCTGGATTCTGCATTTCTGATTTCATTAATATAAGAGTCAATAGCCTTTCCATTGTGACAAACCAGAAAGGGTTTAAGAATGCCTGTTGTCTTGAGCCAAATGTTGAAGACTTAATTTACTGACTCAAGAATTGTTTGCTGATAATATAAATGTCCACTAACAACATGAAGACTAGTGACAGCTTGTCGTAGAATTACGGAGTTTCTCTCTATAGTTGGTACAATTGTTAGTTTTAGTTCAGATCCATTGTGTATTAAACAATGGGAATAACTAGTCACGGTCGATGTAGCGGACGTATCTCGAAGTTTTCCCTTGTTGTGATAAATAAATACCAACCATCCTTCGAAGCAGTGTCTTTTTTCTCTTCTATTTAGGCTGTACAGAAGATTGGGTACTGCATGCAGTGCGAAGAACATCATTTTCAGACGGATCGGACATGTAGCTTCTGCATCAATCGCAATTTTTCCGCTGTTGATTTTAGCTGACCTGTTTTTATTTTATTCTTACTATGCAGAATTTATTCAAAAGCTCCTACATGAGAAGAAAAATATCTTGCTGTGGCCTTCAAATCGACATTTATGTACATCGACGACGCTTTATCTATTAACAATAGTCATTTTCATTCATATGTCGATTCAATATATCCCAGTGAACTCGAAATAAAAGACACCACAGAGTCTTTCACATCTGTTTGGTATTTAGATATTTTATTGAGCATAGATTTTAACGGAAAACTAACAATTCCACTTTATGACAATTTATGATTTCAGCATTGCCATTGTTAACTTCTTATATATTTATGTAGCAATATTCAATATCACCTGCATGTGGTGTATATGTCTTTCGATTGAATCGATACGCAAGAGCTTGTTCTGCATATATTAAATCGAAGCAGGCTACTGACAAACGATGATGTTACAGGGGTTTCAACAGTCTCGTTTAAAGTCAACATTTCGCAAATTCTACATTGTTCGATATAATGATCTAGTTTCCCAGTAAAACCTGTCATTGGATTGAATGCTGCCTAACGTGTTTCAAACCAATCGTTAAGCCGTTCGTTGTGTAACGATTTTATCTATGGATCACTGTTTACCTGTTCAAGATAAAAGGCTCTCGGTGGGTGTGATTGGTCAATAAGAGACACTACCATCTCCTATTTAGTGGATTCCACTTTTGTTGTGTCCAGAGCTCCATGTTTGTCCTTCTCTTACTTTTGTATCTTTTATAGGATTTATGAGATTAATTATCCTGGACAGCTATTTTTGGAACACAATTTGTGCCCATAGTAGTTCCAAAAGTCTGTTGAAAGACCTGATCACCAAAGACCACGAAAATAATGTCAATGAGGAACACCGGTATCTCTTCATTATCAAAATCAAAGTACTTGTACGTAGAATCAGAGTGGTGTTTAACAAAGTAATTTTTTTGGATGATTGAGGACAAGATAGGATAGGAATATTTTCGTGTTCCATGTGTACAAAAGAAACAACTGTGCACAATGTCAAAAAGCCTGGTATTTAATTTATGTTGAGAAATGGTCGTGTAAAGTGTTGAAAGTCGTTAATTCTAATGCTGTTAAATTGGAAAAAGGTTCTGATTTCAAATTTTGTAAAATTCTTTGGAATATTTGAAAATCCACATTTGATTTGCACCATTTCTTGCATTTGTTCTGGCACAGTATGTTTGAAGTTTCTCCTTTACAGCTGTTAATATTTTCTTAAGGAGCAAAGATAGGAACTTTACTGGATCCTGAAATGTATTTCTATTTGTAAGGATTTTGTGTAGTTTTGGAATCCAGTATAGGTACGGCAATTCATATTCATTCGTTCTGTTGATTGGGATATCAAACTTTTTGAAAACTTAAATGAGACTAAGTAAATATAGTATATATGTGGTACAGTTTCGGTTTATTTTTCAAACAAGTTTATCTCAGTCATATAAAAGTTTAAGTTAACACGTATTTCATTCTAATCAACATGGCCAAATATGATGCCAAATAAACTAAGTTCTTTGCAAATGTTCGGATAACAAAAGAAACATTATTTGCATATTGAGAGATTTTACAAATGTCTCTTTCCGTGTAGTAACTTTATCCTCTGCCAATACATTTCACCTTAAAGTTGGATTTGAAGTTGATTTTATACTGGGTGCCATTTTCGAAAGTTTGAAAGTCGCATAAGATCTTGTACACAATTAACTTAGATATTTTCCTATGACCTTAACTCAAATGTAATCTTCAATACAAAGGAGAACCATGATCATTATGAAATTTCCATTCCCTGCTGAATAAAAGTCGAACACGAATGGTTTAAATCTTGAATACAAGGCTGTATACTAGACGATGTCAGTATATAAACACACAGACGACGTGTGAACAAGTCAGTTAATGCACATAATCACCACTGCAACTCTTTTCATTGTAGATGCATGCTGATCGCAATTGATAAGGAAGCGTTAGAAAATTCCTTCTCCAAGAGTAATTTTGTATGGTTAAGTGATACTTTATCAAATTCTTAATGGCCAAACACTCGCAATTGGTGAAGCAGAAGGAAATTCTTTTTTGGACCCAGTAGCGAATCTAGAGGGGAGTTATGGGAGTTGCCACACAAAAAAAAAATCATTTTGGGACTTGGGTCACAACTCCCTCTTTGAATTTTTTCTAAATCTGCCCTTGGGGCCTAAACGAAAATTGTTATTTCTCCTATTAGTTCCATAACTGTATTAAGCCATGGTGAGTCATCATTAAGCGGAGCAACCAATTTTGAGCAGACAACAATTTTCAACACACTTCAATTCTCATATTACATTCCTGCAGAAATATCAACAACAAAAATTCAAATGGACAATTTCTTCTATACTTTATATATAGAAGTATTTCGATTTAAAAATGTGGAAAGACTATTCCTTTGATATGATGTACTTTCCACATCTCGTAAGTTTCTCTCAGTCGGGACACTAAATAAATTGTACTTTACATGATAAGCCTTAACTTGTAACGAAGGATTGAACTGCATATAATTGTCATATATGTATTCTTAAAGTGGGACTTTTGTGTATTTGTGAAATCAACCTATTCATTATAGAAGTATCAAATGCACATTGTAATTGCAAATAATATCATTTAGATTGTGTGCAGCTGTTGTGTGTCGTTTTACCATGATCTTTCGTCAGCACAAAATACTGTTATTTCAAACATAACAAAACTCTAGGTAAGTATATGACAGTTTCAAAATAGCCTACACCCATTGTTTCTTTTTGTGTGAATTTCAAATTATTGTTTAACATGATATATTATACATTTATTACATGATAGTGAGAAGTATATTACACAATCCTTGACATTTTGAGGTCAATTGTGCAAAAGTATCGTACTGACCTACAAAGTGTCTGTAGGTGAATGATATTCACCTCGAAGGCACATTGATGTGAACGTTCTGGTTCATCACAGCCAATCAGAAAACCATACGAATTATTCAATCATGTAATAAAACGATTTATTCACCAAAGAAAAATCACATTCTTCGATTCCAAAGTTTCATATGCCACGGAAATTCACGCAAATTATATTCAATAAAGTGTTTTCATATGCAACATAACATTTGACTATGACGTCACAAAGTGATTAGAAATCAAATGTTGACGGTGATATTTAAGGAATTACTGTCGAGTGTGTTAGGTAAATGAGGTGATTTAACTACAATAAAGATCATCTAACAAACTAGACAGTGATTCCTTATATTTATATTTAAAATAAAATTTAATAAATAAAATCGACACCTCAAAAATACTACCCAATAGAAATTAATACACATGACATTCATGTACATTTCGATGATGTTAGTCATTTGCATGCACGAAATTTGCATCCAGTTTTGCATATGGTAAATTAACTCATACGAGCCACAAAGGTTTAACATAGAAAGAACAGTTTGAAATGTAAATATATCAGTATAATCACAACATCCCTGTAGCATAAAACACAAGTATTGTTCCTATGGTTGTTTTAATGGAGCAAATATCTCTAATGGACTGGTGGTATCATGTATAGATTACTGGAAGCATTGAACAATTTGTAAAATATCCTCCTAATGCACACCACCTTACCAATTTTTCCCTAATCTTTCATTCCTTGCTGTTGTAATTACTCTCTGTTAAGTCCTTTTTGTTGTAATTACTCTCTGTAAAGTCCTTGCTGTTGTATCTATTCTCTGTTAAGTCCTTGCAGTTGCATTGGTGACGTTATTGTACCAGTAGTCAGACTGTCTCGCCCAAGTCGAGGGAAATAACTCTTTGCGCTAGTCCCAGTGGCAAGGTAGAACGAAGTTTTACTACAAATAAAAGTACTGTACAGTTACGCACTCCTTAAAAAATAATTTGAATCTTCAACTTAATTAAATCACGCATTTTTAGAAACAACTTAATTCATATTTTGAATAAAATTCACTATACTGGATGCAGTCCTCAAAACAAAGACTTTGCATGTTGCGGCCTTCGCGTACTTTGTCAAGGTTTCCGATGACTATAATGAAGAGGCAAGAGAAGTTTTGCTCACAAAACTCTTATTTGTCAAAATATATTCGTGATGGAACACATTAATATTTGATGTAATGTTAAGTTTGAAATTAAAATCGAACAGGAAAATTGACTGCCAAATATTTCTAGGCCCAGCAATACTTAGCGAAAGGTTTTAGCTATTCTTTCTAATACAGAAACAAAAGTCCCGAAAACGGTACATAATACGCTCGTGAAAAGCTTAGATGATGTATTTTTCGTAAGATCAGTCATCCAAAATTACTTTGTTAAGGATGAATGCTACACCAGAGAAATATGATGATGAAAAGTGAAGGATATGAACAACAATATTTTGAAAATTTTCAAATATGGAATACAAATTAGAGAATTGCGCTAACGGTGACCGTACCAGAGGTGGGATCAGGTGCCTAGTAGAAGTAAGCATCCCCTGTCGATCTGTCACACCCACCGTGAGCCCTATATTTTGATCATGTAAACGGAGTATTCCGCAGACAGAATCAATGTGCCAATATCGACCTAACAATTAGTATGACACATGCCAGACAGCATTTGGCCTAAAGGAAGATTGTATTAAAAAAAACTAGATCGTTATAACTGCCATAGAAATTGCGAAATGTTGATTTTAGACGAGACTTTAGAAACCCCAGTGCCATCAAATTGTTTGTCAGTAGCCAGCCTCGATTTAAATATTGATCATATGCAGAACAAGCTCTTGCGTATCGAAAGTTGAGATATGTATACAACATATGCAGGGGACGATGAAATATTGCTACATAGATAAGTTGACAATGGAGAAATTGAAATCATCCAGTTTGTCATAAAGTTGTTAGTTTGCTGACGGGATCCATTTTCAATAAAATATTTAATTACGAAGCAGATATGGAAGATCCTGTGGTTTCAAATTCGCTGGGGTACATCAAATCGACATATAAATGAAACTGATCATATTTAATAGATAAAACGTAGTCGATATATCTAGATGTCGAATTGAAGATCATAGCAAGAGATTAATTCAGCTTCATAAGAAGATAAAAGCAGTTCAGTTAGCAAAGGAGCACAATTCGTGCCCATGGTAATTCCAACAGACTGTTATAAGACCTGATAACCAAAGACTACGAAGATACTTCAGAATACGTGTGCGTGGAGCCAGGGTGGTGTTTAACACAATAACTCTGGATGTCTGATCACCAGATATAAGTATTTCTTTTTATCAGTTTTGTTGACGAAACAACTGTCTATGATGTCAAAATGTCTACTGTTTAATTTGTCGTGAAGAATGGTCGTGTAAAGTGTTTTAAAGTCATACTTTTCAATGTTGTTCATTTGAGAAAAGTTTTGTGATTTCAAAGTTACTAAAGTTCTTTAGAATTTTTTTTTAGAATCGACATTTGATTTACACCACTTCTTGCATATGCAGTGGCACAGTACGTTTGAGGATTTTCCTTCACGGCAGTTAATATTTTCGTGAGGAGCAAAGATAGGGACTTCGTAGAACATTTACTAGATCCAGCAATGTATCTTTCTTTGTAAGGGTCTTTGAGGAGTGTGGGAATCCAGTATTGATACGTAACTTATATTCATCCACTCTATTGACTGGCGTATTAAATGTGTGTATAGCTGAAGCATGATTTTGAAGAATTTCATCTTTTGAAATGGCAGTTAGAGTTTAAGTGCGATTACTAAATGTGGAATTAATGCAAAGTTCGTTTACAATTCAGTTGAAATAATTAGGTTTACAAAGAAATACAAGCTTTGTGAGCTGGAACCAAAACATATTTTTCCTAAAACCTATCTAACTCTTTTATCACTTCTAATTTACTAAACATGTAAACGTATGCACTTTTGTTTTGATATCTTTGATATGGGATTTTGATATTCCTCTTAAGCCTATACTTTTTTTATCCATTCTGACAAGGTACCAAGTCCTTTTTTTTTCGATTAGCCCTTCGTCTGGAGAAATCTTCGACTAAATTCATAATAGAAATGAGGTTCTCTGAATTTAGGATCTTTTAAAATAAGTGATTTTAGGTCTTCATTTTCAATTATATCAAAATTACCAGTAATGATTTGTTTAGCTGGACTACAGTCAAAAGAAGGAGAACAAGAACACTTAGGTGGATTTCAAATGGTTTAAATCTAATTAAGATTACATGTTTTACATCCGCTCACGAAAACATTTAATTTTGATTAAGTTGATATAAAGCCAGTGTCAATAACGGTCAAATTTCAAACTCGATTTTACCCCGTGAGGATCTGGGTTGTTAGAATAGATCCTCGGCACCCTAGCTTGTCGTAAGAGGCGATTATATGGGGCGGTCCTTCGGATGAAAACGCAAAAACCGAGGCCCCGTGTCGCAGCAGGTGTGGCACGTTAAAGATCCCTCCCTGCTCAAAGGCCATAAGCGCCAAGCATAGGCCTAAATTTTGCAGCCCTTCACCGGCAATGGTGACGTCTCCATATGAATGAAAAATTCTCGAGCGGGCATTAAACAATATATAATCAATCAATCAATCAAACTCGATTCAAAATGTCAATAAAATATTTGTTTAATTTCAGCAAGCCAATGATAAATGCAAATTCTCAATATGATCATGGAGCTATTTTTAAACAGGAAAACGTAGCATAGCCAGACGCGCTTGATCAATGATCAGTGATGACGGGATACTAGTGGCTCAATTATATAGTACAAGATAAAGCACCTACATTGTCAGTTGTGTTTTCTCTTTTCCGTTATATTTAATGTTGTGATCTACCCCTGACGTTGTCGTTGAGTGTACCAGCCACACCGATTCAACTATCGGACCAGATACACGCAGTTCAGTGGTAAAACTACCACTAAAATCAAGGGTCCAGTGTTTGACTCTCCCTGTGGTCGACTGTAGTTCCTTCTCTTCCCATATAATATCTAGTACACCCTTATAAGTTTATAGTTTAAAATGAATTATTTGAAATTAAGAATGGGTAATTTGTAATTACTAAGTATACAAATTATTAATTTTAAATACTTAATTTATATTTTAAATTAAAGACCAAATCGTTTTTAAAACCCAGTTTACGTAAAAGAAATTCTTTAGAAACCAATATAGTCTTATACAATTTAACATCTAAAGAATAGCAATAATCATATTGAAACTTAAAATGCCAACGCAAAGACAATTCTGTAGCCACGACCAATACTCTTCCTGCATCCGTGTAATACATACAATTCGTCACAAAACAGCATCGGACACTAATCCAGTATGAAATCAAACGAAAAAAAACAAGGTTTGTCTTCATTTCCATTACAGACCGTTGCACATATCGTAGTTTCATTTCAAATTACTGCAACACTTTCTCAAAACTGAAAATTCAACTGTTTACATAGCTGATGAAGAGAAGGAACCAGATGTTTGATAGTGTATATGTATCTAGCTGTGCTCACCTAACGGTAGCGCTGTCAACATATTAATTAGTGAACGTAGCAAGCTCTAAACATTAGGACAGAGAAAGTCTAACACATACATCCGATGAATTTTTGGATGAAAAAATCTCCCAAAATCCTAATGACTATAGTCTCGATCATCCAGATGTTTGGGTATACTCCCCACAAACGTCTGAGCGCTTTCAATACAAAAACGATTTGCCAGTTAAATGGCGCTGATCTAGTAATCAAAAAATTAAGGACGTTATTGAAAGAAAATGTGTGTATAGTAGTGCCTGATAAAGATTGCGAGTTCATTGTTTGACCATAAATAAACGATACTTTATCAAGATAATTGAAAATTTTAAATCATGGTCATCCCAGGTGTTGCATTCAACCTCCATTACAGTCTCGCAAGGTAATCCATATAGACCTTTTCCGGAAAAAATGTTCTGAACAGTGAATCTATTTCTCTCTAGAGTTCGATTCAAAGTAGTTCCTATGAACATAGAAATTACCTTTTTGAACTAGCCAATCAGCGTTTTATCAAAACTTTGATAAGCCTCACTTCGAGTTCAGAGAGAGTTTAAGTATACGTAAACGTCTGGATATCGAGACTATAACGATCGTCTTTTTCGATCTCGAAAAATCACATCTCGTTGATCTAAGGTTACGAACTTGTGTTGATTATGTCACTTTCATCCCAGCCTTGTGCTTCCCTACATAATGCAGTCCTCTTGGTAAGGAAATGCCATATAAATCATAGCCGTGACAAGATATTTGTGAGGGCATAATATAACTGAGGCATTGACAATTTGTTTGTGCAACAGAAAATAACAAATTAAACCTAGACTTTCCGCATTTATAAGTGGCTGTTCCTCACGCTGACTTCTTGGTATACCCGGCCCAGTGATGTAAAACCTAAGAACAGCCCCTCTCTCATCTATTTGCCTAGGGTTAGTTTAGCATGGCAAGCAATCAAATGTGCTATATTAATTACTATGACAAAAATTGTATTTTTGTCATTGAAACGATGTAACTGTAAGTTTGACATCAAATGGTCATGATTAACTCGATTACAATGTATCGTTGCCGATCTAATAAAGAGGAGGGATAGAGGAGAGGTTCAACACATATAGCAAACTTAAATCTATATTTATGTACAAGATGCAAATGGTGAAATGTTTAATCAGTGGGTTAAGATTCTGTGGATGGTGAAATATTTAGATATACTTGTCTATACCTCTGCACTACCAGTTGTAAAATTCCTGAGTATAGATTAAAAATTGCTCGCGGTAACAACCATAATTCCAAAAAGATTCTCTCTGTACATGCGTTCACCCAAACGGTAGCACCGTCAACATATGAATTTGTAAGACATCATATACACTGACAGAGTTTGATTATGATCAACATGGCATTCATTCACACCAGATAGACGACAAAACTAATAATGTAATAACAGTATATAGTGCACTAGCTTGTGTACTAATAAATCACTTCATCTTATTGGACTATGTATAGTCATGTCTTATAGTCTACACACAGTCAGCTACTCCAATGTTGGCACGGGAAGATCAATTCTGTAAATCAATACCAAATACATTTAATGTGAATGAACGTCATTTCTTTTAAAAAATATCAAAATCCACTATACCTCGAGTTCTATCAAATACTACAGATGCGACAAGAGTATCGGCCATGTAAATCTTTAAAATGTGGCGCCCAAAGCAAACGACTTCTGCTGTGACGTCAATCATGGAATACTCGTCTGGTTTGGGAGTGACAACACCATCAGTAGTGTTTCCTAAAATAGTAAATGTTGAGCTTTAATTGGAATTAAGCATATCCAGGAGGGTCAATTCTACTGAAATTTTTGCTGTTAATATAAAAATTGAAAAAGTGAAAATTTGTTAGATATGACTATAGAAAAAGGCCAAATTAGGTAAATGTGCAAAGATGATCAACATCAAGATCTGAAAGATTTTTTTTTTGTGATGAATAAAACAAAATACAATGATTTTGCGAGTTTTTGTACCTTCGGGATTTTCTATTGTTGCCCTCATCACAACAGAGTCCGTTTTGATCGGAATCCCTCTGTAATCTTGTGGTAACAATGTGAATTTAACAGAATCGTCTTCCCAATAAGTCTCATCCACTATCGTCATACATTTTTCGGGAAATACTGATGAGGACCAAATCTGTGCATTATCTGCGATGACCTGCTCGAGTTCTAGTGCCAAATCGTCTTCGTAAAATCCGAAAGTAGACAGCTCACGTGGACTTTGATCAAAAACTTCATTCGCTAGTTTTTCAAGTCTATTAATTATTGTCTGTTCCATCTAAAATTGAAATAGCATATCATTATTAAAGAACAAGTTTTTATGGAGAAAAGGGTTGCTTTGTAATCTCAGAGCAAGTGATGATTCCCCATAAGCGGCGTGTTCACTTGGGTAAAAATAGCAGGTATCACGACCTCCCTGTAGGTTATATTCTCAGTGGCCACACGTACCTGTATTATAGCGAAAGAGTTTGGAGAACTTATAACGAGATCTACCAACTCTTCAGCCTCAGCGACCTGTTTCTTTAGAGTAGCCAGCTCCTGTTTTTGCACTTCCAATGCATCCAGCTTCATATTCGCCGATTTTCTTAACTCGGTTTTTAACTCATCTTTATACTTTTCAATTAGTTTGATTAAACTATCGAATTTTGAATCAATACTTTCAACTACGCTATCAGTAGTATTTTCGATATTCTTTCTCTCAGACTGAATTCGTTCCATTGCATCTGCGATATCACGCCCCACTCTCTCTACATTGCCTTTCAGAGCGATGATTTTCTGACGTTTTTCCTCTGCAATGTTTTCGATCCGTATCGTTTTGTGCACATCTTGTTCTTTGCACTTCCCCAGAGCACATGTGGAGCACATCGACTGCTGGCAAGATTCCGTTACGCAGTACAACGTCGCATAATGTTCTGAATGATGTTTACACTTCATATTCCGTTTAAACCCTTCTAAAGATTTTGCAAGTTTCATGTCATCTGTGGATAGTAAAGTATGCTTTTTTGTTGCCGTGACTCTTTTGTGTGCATCATGACATTCAAAACACAACCATTCTGCACACTTTATGCATCTGTGTGTTGCAACTTTTCCCGGACAAACACTACAATATAAATTGTAGTTTTCATCCATTAACTGACAATACTCAATGAAATTATATCTCGTGTCATCTCTTGGACAATCTCTGTCTATGTTGAATACGTCATAACTGACGTCACAAGCTGAACACTGGACTTTATTGCTTATAGTTGTGCGCTTTAAGCACTGAATACACAAAGTGTGAAGACACGGCAATAGTCTGGGGTGTCGATTTTCCAGATCGAAAGACTCGGAGCATTTCTGGCAATGGAGATACCGCTTCATCATGTCCGATGACTGCATTCTGTCGAGAACAATAGCGGATGAGGGGACCTGCGATTCATCTGAAAATCGAAACAGCAGATGTTTTATTTTAAATCCAGTCCTATAGAAAACGGTCCTCGTTATGTCTACGGGATGGAAGCATGAGTCAGATGACTAGAGAGTCTTCTACCCTTTGATTTTATGAATATGAATTACAAATTTTATTAACAAATGTAAACGTTAACCTAGAAATATGCCTTACCTTTGGAAATACTAGATCTTTGCTTCAAGTTTTGGGAAACTATGTGGACAAAAATGGTTTGTTCTTCCTCCAAAGGAGTTTTAAATTTTTCAAAGTCGATGTCTAGAACTCCGACTTGTTCCAATGGCAATTCAAAATTGCTTTCTCTTATGGTGGGTGCTTTAGCAACACTGATTTTCCCGGTAGTTTCGTATGCAACGAGACGATACGCTTAAATATATAAGTCAATTTCCTAAATGAACGTGAGGAATTGTCAAAAGCTATGTAAGATATAAACTCTAAAAGAATGGAGCAATTTCTTAACATTTGAATTACTGTATTGACCTGTAATTAAGATCAAATCAAATTCAAGTACTCGAAAGACAATTAAAAGCTATACTTGTCACCTACTCTTACAGAAAATTCCGTGTGAGCAGTCTTATTGATTTTAGTTACATATGTTTCTTGAGAAGATGTCAGACATTTAAGCTTTAAAAAGATTTGTGATCCACAGAATTGAAATACCAGCGTTATACAATAGACTAGATAGCAAGCCAAAAGGTTTAAATTCTTACGATTTTATTTTACTCATTTTTAAGTGTTATCCTTCATTAACCACAATTTAGTCCACCATTAACTAAAATGGCATAACATATTATCGCTAGACATTGTACGGGTTTACAATTTCGTGAACATTGTATGCGTGTTCGATGTTGTAGAATTGTGATGGTCGACAGGGAAAGTTTGTTCAATAATTTTTTTTTCTGCAGCGCAAGTAGTTAATGAGGATAGTGAATTTTCAAGGCTCTATGAGCTTATAGATGGATATTTAAATGAAATGGAGAATTTTCAAGCGTTCAATAAATTTCATGGATATTCTAGCAGGCACGGATCCAGCTTTTTTCATCGGTGGGGGGGGGGGGGGGGGGGGAACAAATGGTCGGGGATCTGGGATCTCGTTCCAGGGCGAAGCCTCCGGAATTTCCACGTTTTACAGATAGTAGACTATGCGAAATCTGCATCCAGAATTAATATATGATGCGTTCAACGAAAAAAAAACCATTAGTGGGGCATCTAAGACATAAAAATATAGTGCATGGATGTTAGCCGTTTATTAAAACATTCTTTCAGCTGAAAATTCCAAGGGGGAGTCCAGTCCACGCTTGTTCTAATGAAGATGGTGAATTTTCAAGCGTATATGAAAATGTTACGGGAAAATTGAATGAAGAGTATGAAATTTTTGGTGATCTGGTAAAATATTTTGCTTACTATTTTCAGGATAAATACGACGTCGTTTGCACTCCTCCAGTGTTCTACACGAGACCTGTAATACTTCTAAAAACTTCTCACATTGTTCATCCTCCTTGCAAAAATGCACTGTTACACAGCGTTCTATGGAACCATATCGCCGGGAAAACTCGTGCCAGTGCTTGCCTTTTGTTGTGTAGTGAAGGTTGTCCTCTAAGATATTGTTCAGGTCCAAATCCATCTTTATCTATATACGAATGTGATACATGTTACATGGCTGTTATTCATCTTTATCACACTGTGTTAACAATTCGAAGGTTAAGTCCATGCTATTTTTCCTTTCAATGTTTGGTGTATTTTTGTAGCTTATCAACTAGGTTCAATCGGGCCACTAGATCTTCCGAGTTTAAGGCGAAGATTGTGAAAGTGCCAAAGTGAAAAGTTGCGGAAAGGAGTCAAAAAAGGAAAGCGATCGTTCATCAATCTTACTAAATTATTACTTACGCCCTCGTATCTAAATTCGAACTACTGTACCTACGCCCACGCACTTTCATCCCTTCAATTATATCAGAAAGATGAAGTCTGATGCTGCCCATAAGGATGTCGTAGATTATTTTTACTACAACCTAGGATACATATTTAAAGGGTATTTATATTCATGATCTACAAAGTTGAATCTCAATTTCAAAATAATTTTCCTGCCACAACATGCGCATGATCAGTGCATTATCATGGATAAAATATACAATGAACATAAGGTAAAACATTGAATTACGCTAACAGTCTATTTCTGCAAATAATTTAGTTTCTTCGCGTTTATGTTCCTTCACCCTCGCACTTTCATTTCGCCACCTTCGCATTTTTGCTCTAAACGGCAAATGAATGGATCAGACAATCATATTAGTCTGTACTGTGGAAAGCGTATCCATGAATTCGACTAGTAAGTGACAGGTTGCGGTTGCTTATTGGTTGGAACGGTCGCTTCGGGAGGCTCGTTTCACACTCGGGTTAGAACTCAACCTACCCGAGTTGCAATCGAACGAAAAGAGGTTTTTTTTTCTTAAGCCTTATACGAGGACTAGAGTGATAACAATATGGCGGTTTTAGTTTAAACAATGTTCATTCAATAAATTATGATAATAATTACAAGGTACCAGTATCAGAGATATTTGAATGCAAGCATGTGATGTAAGTCCGCTTTCAAAATATAGTGCTGTGATGATCTTTCCCATAATAATAATAATAATGATAATAATAATAATGATGATGATGATGATGATGATTGGTTCAAAGCGCTTCACAATACATTATTACCCCCAGTAGACCTTGTAACATCCCAAACCTTTCTCAGTGCAAGCTGCCGTTAAGGCGCTAGAGCACTAACATTCTAACAATATCTTCACTGTCTGTAGCCAGGTAACCCTTTTACACTTGGGTGGTGTGAGGAAATTTGTGAAAAGTGCCATTCCTAAGGATACAACGTCGGTCCAGTCGCGGCCAGGACTCAAACCCACAACCTTTCGGTTGAGAGTCTAACAGCCTAACCACTAGGCCACCGACGCCCCATGTATCCGTTTTCAAACTATGAATGTGATTGGCTATAATATTATATAGAGTAATAAAGAACACTGGAATACCGTATTGAATCTGCTACTGTAACTAGGTACGCACTCGGGTACGAACTGAAGTCGCCCTTTGAGATAGAGAGGTTGGGGGATCTAGAGCCGCTTGTGCTAAGGCGTAAAGATAGGTTTAACATTTCATTATAAGGAACACTCACTGCTGCAACCCTCAGTGTCAAGATTAGGTCAAATTAACCAAATACAAAACTTAACCTGTATATTCATGTGGAGTATCTTCATACCAAATTTTAGTTGAATATGTGTATCTGTAGAGAAATAACGAAGAAAAAATGAATTATGACAGAAAAGGGTAACACTACCTGCATACGCCCCTGACATTTCACTGCGGAGGCTAAAGAAATATCAGGAAACCGAAACACTTTATTGACTGAAGGACTTAAAAACAGACGAATGGTACAGAGACACAAATTAATACCCCCATGTTCACTATACAGTGTGAGACAAAATCATTTTTTAAGAGAATTTACAGAGCAAGTTCGTATCGCTCAATCAGCAGGGACTTTTTTTCAATTTACAACAATATCCGAAGACTACATAGCGATGTCATGTTCATTCCGTCACATGGACTGTGCATACAATCTTATGCAAGACACTTTTGTCTTGTATGGTATTTCATCATATTTCCCAAGGAGGAAGGAAAAATCCGTGCAGGTATGAAATTTCATAGCCGTATTTATCTGACATGATAAGTAGCGAACAACAATGTTACAGTAGCACGGACTATGTTGAATATATATACGTAATAAAGATGATGTGTGAAATTGAAACAGTCTCCAGACCTTGATGGGTCTTTATCTTTAAATATTGTTTAGAATATCTCGTGATTTAGATTTGAACTTCTTATTTATGTATTTGGCTAATGTACATGATGTACAACAGATATGATTTCTTATACTTAGGTATGCGATGTTGACGTTCAAAAGTAGATACTGACCTTATTCTGTCCTGGTATGTCCAGAATTGACCCTGATGCTGTATCCGTACCTCCGGCAGTTTGAATCAGATAGACGTCACAATGTCCGAACGAATGCAGCTCACATTTAACTGCCAAAGTAGAGGTTTCCGGTACGAACGACGGAACGTAGATGTCACAAGTTGTTGAGCAGACGACATTCTCGTCTTTGTAAATTCCTCCAAATCGACTCATGTCCTTTTCTGAAGACCTTATTTTGACTCCCAGCCACTATGATGAATCAAGCAGTTACCTACTTGTGTCTTGTAAACGGGAGAGAAAATTCGGACACTCTATCCATGAAATAAAGACGTTACAGGGCGCGAGCTAATTATGTAAAATCGAAACAGCCCCCAGACCTTGTCGGGCATTTGCCTTAAAAAAAATGAATCGTCCTATATAGTTAAAAATGTCTCATGATTTAGGTTTGCACGCGTGGATGATCACTTTCCATATATGTATTTGGCTAATGTACATGACGTGTTAGTTATATTTACAATGCATCAAAGCCAGCTAAACTATTTGTCCTGAAGTGTAGTATTGTATTTCTGTCATCTAAAGATATCAAGTAGCACAAAGTAGTATTCTGTGGTACTTTTAGATCTTGTTTCTTACTATATATGGATATAAATATTATTTAATCATGCTCATGTCTGTTTTGCTCTCTTTGTTAGGAATCAGAATAACTTTAAACTTTGGTATATTCAAGGAATAATATTTGCTTTTTACACGAAGGTAATCATGAATCAAGGCCTTGTCATTAGGGGACAATGAAATGTTGAAATCTTGTTATTTTAGTATGATATTGAATTGCCAGTAGATATGTAGTGATCATAAGACAATAGTAACTTGGAAACCATCCAGATCAGGCTGTCATTGGCTACATGTAATCTAGTGTGGAATGTGGTTTGGGTTTTCAAAACATTTCGTTTCTGTAGAATTGCTATGATTCAATGACACAGATTTTTTCCACAGTTTATGTTAATTAATTGCCGTTACATTAATTCAGTACATGTATATGTTACATCTGTCCAGTGATACAATTACCCGCCCCTGTCCATCATGCGAGATGGTTTATTATAATTAAAATATAAATTTTAAACACATTTAATATCCTACTCTATTGGATCGATGAATATGAGCTACGTACCGTACCATACTGTACCTATACTGGATCCCCAAACTTCACAAAAAGCCTTATAAACAAAGATACAATGCTGGATCTATTGTTGTTCTACCAAGCCTCTCTCTCTTTGCTCCTCAAGACAATACTGACAGCTGTGAAGGAGAAACTTCAAACGTATTGTATCATATCATATACTAGAAGTGGCGTAAATCAAATGTGGATTCCAAAGATTCCCTAAGAAATTTTAGTAAATTTGAATTCAAAAAGCATTCTCAAATCAACATCATCAAAACGTATGACTTTTCAACACTTTGCACGGCCATTCCTTTCCTCACGATAAATCAAAGACTAGACTTTTTGACATCATAGACAGTTGTTCCTTCAAAACCAAATAGAAAAAAGAAAATATTTATATCCAGTGATCAGTCATCCAAAATATTACTTTGTTCAACACCTGATTCCACGCACAAGTACTCTGAAGTAGATATCAAAAAGCTGCTGGAGTTCCTCATTGACTATGTCTTTGGTAAGCAGGTCCTCCTACAGTCTGTTGGAATTCCCATGGATACGAATTATGCTCCTTTGTTAGTAGAACTGTTCTTATATTCTTATGAGGCAGAATTTATTCAAAAGCTTCTACAGGAGAAGAAAACATCTTTCTGTAGCCTTCAACTCAACACTTAGAGTACACCGACGACGTTTTATCTATTATAAATCATCTTTATTTTTTTCATTCACACGTCGATTCGATATATCTCGTTGAACTCGAGGATCCGGCTTGTTAGAATAGATTCTCAGCACCCCTAGCTTGTCACAAGAGGCGACTAAATGGGGCGGTCCTTCGGATGAGACCGCAAAAACCGAGGTCCCGTGTCACAGCAGGTGTTGCACGTTAAAGATATTTTATTGAACATAGATGCAAACTAACAACTCAATGTTATACTGACAGACTTTAAAAACGCAGCACACTTTTTAAAATTTTTTCATTGAAAACATTACATATAACATTTTATTGCAAAATTTACCCAACATACATTGTATTGATTTTTAAAACCCATCTCTCGATTTACCTGTGTTCACTGCTTTTTTCAAACGAACGCCATAGACGTCCTTGATTGGCCCGCTATGTCCCCAAACTTAAATCCAATTTGTGGGACGAGCTGGGAAAACGTGTGCGAAGCCGCCAGCCTTAGCCTCAGAATCAGCAAGAATTAGGGAGAGCCTTGTTAGAGGAATGGCAGAATATTCCTCAGAGGACCATCCGAAATGTTTGTCAATCAATGTCACGTCGCCTTCATTGCTGCTAATGGAGGTCATACCCGGTACTAGTGAACAAAACCACATTTTTAACGCACCTCCATTGACATTCATTTCAACTGTAGCTTCTTTGTCAATAGAATGATGTTCAAAATCAAAGAGTAGTGTTCAGTTAACATGGTTTTTAATATACCACTATGAATTTGTTTATTAGATATATGAACAAATTTATAATATATAAAATTATCAAGTATTGCGTTTTTAAAGTCCGTCAGTATATGACAAACGATGGGGTCGACAGGGGATACTTACTCCTCCTTTTCACTTGATCGTACCTCTGTATACCCAGGGGTCCGTGATTGCCCAACTCTTTATTTGGTGTTCCTTATAGGAGTTATGAGATTGATCACTGTTCGTTATCTCCACCTTTTCATTGAATAGAATACATATCTTAGATGAAATTATGAGTTTTTCTTTGGAAGTCAAAATGTATACATTCTATTTGTCCTAATTAAATTCAGACTTCATCAGAAAACGTCCGTCTGATTAGTCTATCACACAAGCCTGTCTCAAGGCGATCATTGGCAGGGATTGTGCTTTATAACATTAAATTAGTCAACACAATATGTTTCTTTGAAAAGAACGAAACTTTACATTGAGAATATGAGCTTGTAATGATCCTGCTTCCTCTGAAACAACAACCTTGCTTACTCGCGCATCAGTTACTAATCTTCGAGGAAATACAATTAATGAAAGACATGGAAAACTTTGAAATGACATTCTAAAAGATACCATTGAACCCGCACATCGGGGCTAACCTGCGAATTATTTGTAATGTTGAGAAGAATTCGTTCATTCAAATAAAAATATCTATGACCGTATATATATTTGTTCTGATGGTTATTATTTATTATTATTATTATTATTACTATTATTATTATATATTTATATAGTTATTATCTAATTAAGAGAATTACCCTAAAGCGCTTTATATGTAAAAGAATAAAACAAGAGCATAAAAAAGGGCATAACTTAATACTTAAAATAGAAACTAAGAGTAGGTAAAACTATGTAATTGTAGTTTAGGTTTGTTTTTTTTAAACAATTGATTATATAATTCAATAGTTCAATTTTGAATTTGTACGTAACACATATTTGTATCTCCAGAAATACTTAATTGTTTGCACTTCGCGTATCGTGTACCTATGACATTGAGTAAATAATGACAATAATTCCAAATTGAAACAAGACCAAAAAAAAAATCAAAATTCGAGATGAAAATACGCCCTGGCTAGTATATCATGATATTGAGTTTGCATTGTATCTACCATGTTCTTTCTTAACAATGCTCTAATTATCTTTTAACAATGCTCAAAATAAATTATATAAAAAGGCATTTGAAGGCTTGCTATGAGTTACAAAAGGAAATTATGTCTAATCTTCACAATGTCAATATCGATCTTCATTTACCTGATCATACTATTGCTTCCTTTCTTCGGTATGGTCATGAATTGGGAAGTGCGGATTACCCTTTGGCATCCAATTACGAGCTTCAAGTATATAAGCATGAAGCGTCGCAGTTCATACACTCAGGTATTGTCAAAAGTGGAATTTCTTTCTTAGTCAAATACTGTAAGGCTATTTTTATTCATAAAAAGCCACCAATTTTGTTATTATAATATCATAATGTTTAAAGTCTATTATCGTCACATGATTCTATCATAAAGGTCTTATAACATAAGTATTTCCTAAAATAGATTATTACAGACCTGACTATACTAAAAATAGAAAGTTTATAAACCTATTCTTCTAAAAATAGATTCTTCCTGTCTGTAACGTAATTTGTAGTATAATAGGGTTTATTAACGTTCTATTTTACTGTTGTAAGGTCTGCAATGATCTGTTCTAGGAATTGTCTATTTTTAGTAGAATAGAGTTTATCAACTTTCTATTTTTACTATAATAAGGTCTGTTTATATTAGGCAAACACTAAATTAATTTCCGATGCCCTATTCTATAACTGTTCAAACATTTCTATTAATTATAGCATAGTGCCAATTTAAGACAGTGAATAAGCTTTATGCATACACCAAGTGAGTTTGTTCTTCATACTTGTGGTGTTATAGTTGTAACATCATGTTCAAATCTATTAATATTGTTTACTGTTATTTAACCTTGTGTTGTATAAGTGTTAGGTTAATAATTATGCCAATAATAATAAATTAAAAAAAAACAATTTTAGCCTTCTGATATGTGTCAATACTTGTTTTTTATCGACCTGATCAGAGTAAATCGACCTCGGACTTCGTCCTCGGTCGATATACTCTCATCAGGTCGATAAAAACATGTATTGGCCTCATCAGAAGACTATAATTGTATATAGTTCTATACAAATTCCGTAAATTTCTATCTATCAATTTATGAAAATAAATTATTAAAGCTATATATACTCTGCAAAAAAAGAAACGCATAATGGATTTTTTAAGATTTTAGTAGATGTATTTTGGATTATGATTTTACAATAAAAAATGTAGATATTCACTAGAATTGTTTCAATTGAAAAAAATTACAGTCCAAACCTTAGATATTGGTGAAAAAAAAGTCAGATCATCACAGTTAAGAACACTTCCTGTCACGTTTAAGTTAGTACCGTGTATGACCACCTCGAGCTGCCAACACAGTTCTGCATCTCCTTGGCATAGAGTCAATCAATGTTCTTACGTTATTGCGTGGAATTGTTTGCCATTCTTGTTGTAACATTTGACGGAGCTGATCGAGGGTCTGAGGCGGAGGTTGGCGCAGGCGCACACGTTTATCCAGTTGGTCCCATAAGTGTTCAATCGGATTCAAATCCGGTGATTTGGAAGGCCATGGTAGCACATTAATGTTGTTCTGCTGAAGGTAGTCAATTGTTAAGCGGGCTGTGTGAGGCCTAGCATTGTCATGTTGGAATAACTCCCTCTGTCGGTCAATTACGCGCATAAGGTGAGGTTGGAGAATTTCGTCTCTGTACCTTTGAGCCGTTAAATTGCCCGGGACATGTACCAGTTCTGTTTTACGGTCATTAGAGATCGCCGCCCACATCATGACGCTACCTCCACCGAAGCTATCCACTTCTTGGACACACGAGGAAGAGAAACATTCATTCCTGCGCCGGTATACACGGATTCTTCCATCACGTTTCTGTAGCAGAAAACGGGACTCATCGCTGAACCAGATTCTACGCCAGTTGCGCAATGTCCAGTCCCTCAATCTGTTGCACCATCGAACTCTTTCTCGTCTGTGTAACGGTGTCAAAACTGCTCCAAAATACGGTCTTCTGGGTCTAATGCCATATTGTCGAAGTCGGTTGCGGACTGTCTGCGAGCTGATTCTTCTCAATCCAGGTATTCCGACTGCAGTAGCTGTTGCAGCAACGGTTCGATTCCGTAGATGAAAGACCCGGATGTAGCGATCTTGTCCAGGAGTCGTAATGCGAGGTCGCCCACTCCTCGGTCGGTCATTAGTAGAGCCAGTCTGCTGGAATCTGTTCCACAGCCGAGAAATTGTGCTCTGATTTACGCTTTCAGTTCGTGCAATCTCACTTTGGGATACTCCGGCCTGGAGACGGCCAATGACGATATTTCGAGTAGCAGGGTCCAACCTTGGCATGGCAGCATTTTAACGTTATGATGAATTCAAGCTTCAAACTTCGTCCTTTTATGCGCTTTAATGTAGTGGTTGAATTAAGCACAAAGTTCTCGTGAAAAACGTAAGCCAAATTCCATGGCGATAGAGGTGATGTGCAATTTTAGAGAGTCGCCGAGCTAATTTGGCAGAGAGCCAAATCAAATGAACAGACCTTTAAAGTTTCATACTCACCTGTAAAAAATCAATTACTCAATTGACCATTTCAGTTTACCTGGTAAAATACATAATTTGCATTTTTAACATTTCAAAAAGGCTATGCGTTTCTTTTTTTGCAGAGTATATGTTGCATTCCATCTTTTGCTCTTATGAAGGAAGCACATTCTATCTCAAACACCTTTTTTTCTCCATGATAAACTATCATGTTTTAATTCCATTCAGGCATTGTAATTAAATAATATGATTTCGAAGATAATGATTTATCAAAATTAAATCCCTGCTATCATGAAGAATTATGAGACGTCAATTGATAAACATGTGGCATAACGGAAATGAACAGAAATCTGTAAGCTATGTAACATTTAAAATATAACTTTAAAACTTTGGAGGAGAACACTATCTCTCCATTGTTCACAATTTTAATCAGAGCGATAGTATAATTATACTTCGCATTTCTCCCCATCAATTGAAAACGGAGTATACGGGTGACTTTTCCCTGAGTTCAGATTATGCTCTCAATGGATTATGAAGGATGTTGAAGATGAAAAGTACTTTTTACTGGTCTGTCCAAAATATAGCAATGAAAGATTACAATTAACGGAAACTACGTCCAAAAACGAAGTTTTCTTTTATAGCACCTGTTAAGAAACTAAAGTAGATTTTTATAGAAAAAGCAAATACGTTTTACAAGTGCTTGTTTGGAAATTCTACTAGTATTTTTAAACATCCTGTTGTGACTTCACTGTGCATTAATGATTATAACAATATCGTATTTTGTTCGGAACTAATATTTAAAATATACGCTTGTTTTTGAAAATGCCTTCTGGGACCCTTGATTGGTCAATAAAATATTCGGTTTATCTTATATTACTCCGAGTCATTACTCGCATTATTCAAAGGCAGAGCAAGAATAAGGTAATCATGGGTTACATCAGGCTTAGAGAGTGATATATATATATATATATATATATATATATATATATATATATATATATATATAAAGTGTGTGTGTGTGTGTGTGTGTGTGTGTGTGTGTGTGTGTGTGTGTGCGTGTGTGTGTGTGTGTCCTGTATTAGTTACAGTATGTTTTTCTCTTGGTTTGCTATGGATACATGAGGACTTTTAAAAACGCCCACTCGGGACGGCTCCAAGGGTAGACGTTTTAAACAACAAATAAGAAGAATATCGTAAATAAACACACTGCGTGACGTCAATTTTCATTGTAAATTAGATTTTGGCAAATACGATTCTTTTCAGCATTGTTGAAAAATACCTGTGTATACAAATATCTGTCAAAGAATGAATAGGAATTAATTAAAACAGTTTGGGTAAAATTCAGTGAGATGGATAGAGTTATAATATTCGGTAGGATGGACTGACGCGGAGGGAATGGGCATACATTTTATGTAGGTCACTAAATCACCCCGTGCTGGCACCCTTCACGACATTCACCTTGACGCAGAAGCTGCACAAAGTGTCATTCGCAGTATTCACCATGACGCAGAGGAAATCAACGGTGGTCTCATGTATGTGGTCAGTGTCCAGTGAAAAAGATGAATGAGAAATGTCAAAATCCGTCATCCGTTGGTAATCTACGCACATGCTGCCTATGTTTGAAATACACATGTAGCGTGTGACGACATATCATCATATGATGTAAAGGTAATGCTATTGTATGGCTCTCTCTCTCTTTCTTTTTAATGTGGATCTACCAGTTTATTACCGGTAACAGAAGATTTTTCTTTTCGTCTTCTTCTTCTTCTGTTGTTCTTTTATTATTTATTAATATTTATTATTAATTTTACATTTATTCCTTAAGCATATCGATTCGTGAAATGAGTTTTGTACTTTCATATAACAAATGTTTGGCTTAAAATAAACATGTACAAGACGTAGGACTTAAACACACATGCATGTGTCTATATGAATATCCATAATTAGTCAGACACACATACACACAAACATGTGTGTGTGTGCGTGTGCAAAAAGTCATGTAATCGGAGAAATTGAAAATTGTACATTAACCAGACACTTGCATGAGACATTTTCATAATAATGAATGTATATAAACAATAACCTCTGTAAATTGAATATATATATATATATATATATATATATATATATATATATATATATATATATATATATATACGTGCAAAAAGTCATGTTCTCGGAGCAACTGAAAATTAGCCCGACACATGCATGCGGCATTGTCATAATAATGGATATATATAAATAAACAATATCAATGTCTCTATAAATGATATCAGATTATGAAACACTGAGGATAAGTTGGAGTGCAAGCTCGCGAACCAGGCGGAGTAGAAACACTGAGTAATAAATTCAGTTCACTCAAACCACAGGATGGTATATGAGAGGAATGTACAAGGGCTGATTGATATGTTGTGAGCCTCATATGTAAGGGGTTGAATTTTGGCGTACATATTGCATTGTTTTTCGCCACAATCCCCTTCAGTATCTATACACTTTTACCAGCGATGTTTGAAAGAAGCATGCATGTTAAGAGTAAACTGGTGTGACGCTCGGTCTGTGTTATATTTGTTGTATAAATATAATGTTTCAACAGGTATTTGTCAAAAATATTCGGGATGGAATACGGTCCTTCGTACCCCAGCCTTTTAAGCCTGCTAAGGATAAGAAGTACGTGCTAATACATTGAAATAAAATCCAAGCACATAACGTTAAGATCATTCACTCGCTGCATGAATAATTATATTAACAGAGATAAAACCTTTGGTGTGAAAATATAGAGCGTAACCTAATAAAATACGGAATTTCGTAAGACAAATTTTAATGTAAAAGGTGCTTGCTAATTGGGACAACCAACTTCCTTATTTCCATTCGTAGTCCATATATTCGATTTTTCCCCGGAAGTGGGGTTCACCTTGGACTAAGTTTTGTTTATAGTGTGTCCAACTTATAGGGTATAACAATTAACAATACTGTATATTTTTCAACTAAAACTGCATAAAAGCGGGGCAGGCACACACACACACACACACACAGATATATATATATATATATATATATATATATATATATATATATATATAACCAATCTCAGAGGAAATGTTTTGAAATATCTGCGTGAAATATATATCGTAAATCTTAGGAAAACTCTTAAACATCGGAAGTGTAGACGGAGATGGGCGTGAGGTCGGAAGGAAAGCTGTTGGATTTGTGTATTTCAAGAGTAGTTAGAAATTATGGTTTTACAAAATATATTACAAATGAATAATTCGTTCACTAATCTTCTGAATGGAGTCAAACTTTCGCCAATATTAACTTCAGAAATCGTAGAAAGGAATAATTTTGAAAAAAAAGATTTCCCTCCAGTGTTGTTCTCATTTCCTTTCCACGGTTGTCGCATCCGATCAACAAATTTATATATGTTGATTAAATACTTAAGCAGGATGCGTTGGCAATATTAATTTGTGTATTTCGTTAAATGTGTCAGAAGGATACACCACCACAGCGGTATCTTGCCATATATAGATAGGGTTTGTTACCACATTTAATTCTCACATGTATTGAAATGCGGTGGATCATCAAAGAAAGCGCGATGTTGTTGCGCATGACTGCAAAATCGTACTTCACGATGAAAATATGTTTACAAAATTTACGAATTTTACAGGCACAATGATGAAATTTGCCAAAATTATACAATTCTTTAAATAGATGTTTTTTACGCTTGAAAACAGATGGTTTTCTTTGTTCCGTTCAATGATACTTCGTGGTATATCAAAATATAAAACATTGAACAACAATCAGTGATTCGGTAATTCGAAACATTTAGTGTCTACAAACTAACATAATATTTTTTCGTATTTGTGTGGAAACACTACGATGTGATCCGCCACCAAGAAAAAGAAAAAGGAAAGCATGTGATACTTGGACAAGTGCCAAAATGTATGTTAATACCAAATACATCCACATTGTGATGTGATGTAAATATGTGCGAATATAACTAAAAGGAGAACCACCATTTGTGTGATGTTTATGTAGCAGTTAAAAAACTTGCACATTGAAATGTTTTGTTTTCTGCGTTCATTCATGAAATTTTACGCGCTCCGTCATACGAATAATTTATTTACATGCGCATGCGCATCGTCATGTAGGTCACTATTTCAGCTCGGTGTAGTGATGAAACCCTCGTTGGGAGAGTAAACATGTTTTTGAACATTTTGGAAATATTGCTTGGATTTGGGAAATATTCTGCAGTCCTGTAAGTAGGATATGATTTATATTTTGCGAGGAACGTAAAAAATTCCGATATAGTAGCGACATTTTTTTTATTTTTGAAAAACTCTGTTTTGTTGTCATGTGCAGTGGATTATGGCGAAAATAACAACAGTCGTGACCGAGTGTTGACCTCGATATGTTTTGTAATTACCATGTTTTGTGAAATTTTTTACATAGTAACATTATTCAATGAAAAAATATTATTCAGTATAGCAAGTTAAATGCAGTACAAACCATTTAGTTAAATATTTGTGAAAAATGGGGTGAATTTGAACCAGCTGCGTATTTCAGAGTTAACACATATTATTTTTGTTGATTTTTATAACAAATATTAGTGATGGTGATTTAAAAATATAATTTAATAAAAAGAAGGATACAAAGTTTTATTTGTACATAAGAAATTGATGGAAATGTTTAACCAATCTTTAAAATTTCTAGTGAGAAAAAAATGTAAACAACGGTGACCGACTTTTTCAACCGCGAGCTAACGCATGTAAACAATAGGCCAAGGGTGGCTTGTTTATTTGTTTTGTAACGAAATGTCACGACATGATCTACCACTCGGGTTTGCAACCTGTTTTTCTGAATGATTTTTAAATGGATTGGATGTATGTGTACCGTGCTGTTATTTCAAATCGCAAATCTATAAATTTTAACCTATGTGGGTCATGTCAGATAGTTAGGAAATAATACATTCACACAAACTTTAATTAATATTCCGTCCACGTCCAACTTCAAGCGTGTAGACAACAGAAGAAGAATGCGCAGTTAATATAATCCGCCAATCTGAATCTCGGCACATTTCCAGAAAATGTTCCAAGTCATAAGTAGGTCACATGTTTGGGCGGCAACATCGGCATGTGACGAATACGTCTGGTACGCGTCTGGATTTTAAGAATACTATTTCATCGGCAATTAATTAATATAATTTAACAGTTTTATTTAAAAGATATATTTTTTCATCCTGGATAAATATGTTTCGGAATTATAATTCATTTCAGGATATATGGTATAAATTAATATTTTGAAGATATCGTATATCCATGTATGGCGTGTTTATATGATTTAAGTTACTACTATTACTATGAAATAGTGCAAAAAATTAAAAAAAAAAAAATAATGATAAAAAATAGTGGGGGGGGGGGGGGGGGGGGGGGGCATTTAACCAAAGAACATCTAAAAAAAAAAAAAAATGAAATACGTTGCGTCACAGAATAGATCAATATTATTCTCTTCCACTTGAAATCTGCATCCATACCTTTACTCGGTGCCGTTCCCTCGGTTGAACAATCCTTTTACAATCTTGCAATTGACTGTACACAGAAGTAATTACAAGCGGCAGTTAATGGAGCATCGTGTGCATATATAGCAAAATATTTCTGCCATATTTACTATTTATTTATTCATGTATGCAGTTCCTTAATGTTGAATGTATGTGAGGAATTTCTCAAGGATATAATGGTGTATTTCTTTATTTATTTTTCAAAGAAAGGGGGTGCATATAAATAAGATTTCTGCACGAATTTTGGCGCATAAGTAAAGTAAATGATGATCTTTAAGATTTTTAATATTTTACTTTATGATGATAGGCGTCACTTGTACGTGATACAGGATATTGAAATTTGAATTTATTTAAATTTTTTTTTGTTTTTTTTTTTTACTTTGTACATTTGTTTTTATCAAAATATGGTTACGCATGGCATTTGTTTCAAAAGTGACATTTTAGAGGCAGTTTTGCCATTTATTTGTTGCCATGGGTGCACGACAATTCATGAACGCGATAGTTTGGGAGTTGGCTTATATGCAACGGGAGCTCGACGGTTTGGGACAGGTGTCCCGCCAGTTCCTTAACGTGATGATTTGTGTATGTTTTCATCATTAAAGCTTTAATTTCTCCTCTCTCTCTCTCTCTTTTTTTTTTTTCTCTACTATTTCTCTGAAATCTTTAAAATTGACATGTATATATATTTTTGATGTTTTAAATCTGGTCTACATTAGGTATCATAATTTTGAATTCGATTATTACCCGAGGGGAGATCAATACTGAGGAGCACTGTAATGAAGATTCGCTTATATATATGCCCAGTGAACGTCTTAGTTTTCTATTTCAATTTTTTTTTCAAACCTTTATGTTTTCTGTAATGTAGACCAAACTACCGTAGTACTGCTCGATGTAGATTTCCGATATTAGATAGAAATAAATAAATAAACATTTAAGGATTAAAAGTATCCTCTCCCTTTTTAAAGGATATATTATTCATTACATATTTGTGTACTTTATTATTATACTGCATGCTAATACACTGTTTGATTCAAGTCAACAGTAGTTTTCGTTCAGCATATAATGTAAATAAAAGATTCCTCACATTAGATGAAAACAACTTTGTAAATTTTTGTAACATGTATTTCATTGGAACAGATTTCTATCAATACTTTTTCTTATTCTTATTTCAACATCAATCTTATGATGTTATCAAAAGAACATGATTTAATATTGAAAAGAGGTCTCCATGACCATGTTTTCTTGATAGAGGCATACATTTATCCAATCATATAGCCCGAGTTTCCTTTGATGCATTAAATAAGATAATATCTCTGCTGTATTATAACACAACAAAAAGACAAATTTATGCATTCCGTTACTTTAAGTGAGTTACCGACAGTTCGGGTGCGCGATGTATGCACACTCCCGAACTGTCGTTAACAAACTCCCGAACCTTCACATCATGTGCCGAACAGTCGCGCACCCGAACTGTCGGTAATTCGTTACCAACAGTCCTTTTGCTCAGAGCGCATAGAATGTGTTTCGTTTCAAGAATGGATTGATTGATTAAATATTGTTTAACGTCCCACTCGAGAATCTTTCACTCATATGAAAACGTCACCATTGCTGGTGAAGGGATGCAAATTTAGGCCTATGTTCGGCGCTTATGGCCTTTGAGCAGGGAGGGATCTTTTACGTGTCACACCTGCTGTGACACGGGACCTCGGTTTTTGCGGTCTCATCCGAAGGACCGCACCATTTAGTCGCCTCTTAGGACAAGCAAGGGGTACTGAGGATCTATTTTAACAACCCGGATCCCCACGGTGATTCAAGAATTTATCAAATTAAAATCTAAAAAATAAAAAAACAAAACAAAAAAAGGGGGGGGGGAAATAACGAAGTTGTGGACATTTTGATATATTTTTTTAAAGACTTCAATATTCGACACATAATCTGACCTTATAAAATTTGAGTATTTATCTCGTATAACTGACACCTGTCGGATAAAGGTACTTCCGGTTGTTGTGTGCAGGTAAAAACACGACATTATTTTGCGTGAAGCTACATGCATAACTATGACAAAGTCGGCGTCGGAATTAAAACGTAATAAAGAACAGATATAATGTGATTCTGTTTGTTTTTATCAATTTCGTTAAACTATAATGTTTGGATATTTTATTTGTTCTGCAAAGCCTCGCGAATATGTAAAGTATTTTTATATAGCAATTCAACTTGTTGAAAAATCAAATTATAGAAAATCACGTTGTACATTTATTTTTCAATATTTTCAGATTAATTACCTGACCCTTAACTAGAAACAAACATGGATGACGAAGAAAAACCATACGATATCATAGTCATTGTTCGTTGTGTTGTCATAGTAACTGCCGCAGTAGTTTGCGTTATTGGCAACTTCATGGTGTTGGGGACTCTCTTCTTCGTCAAGTATCCCAAGATTCCGTTGTTTGTGGTCATCGGCTGCTTGGCTTTATCGGACATCTTTAGGATGATATCGGAAGTTCCATTTTACGTCATTCAGTGGACAAAAAATGGCGATTTAGTGACCACAGGCTATTGTAAAGTTAGCGTGTATGTGAGTGAAGTGAGCATTTTTGTTGCTGCGTTTAGTTTGGCCATTATGAGTATAACGCGGCTGTTGTTACTAACGGACAGGGGTCACTCGCGTAAATTCGTCAATCGTACATACGTAACGTGCGTAATCATCTGGCTTGTGACGCTTTTAACAAATATTCCTAATATTATTACATCGAAAAAGGACGAACTATCGCAAAATTGCGTAGAAGAGAACTCGGACATCGGGGTAAGTGAAGAAGTGAAACTGTGGCTCTATGTGACTTTCTCATTCTTTTTCCAGCTGTTGTTGATATCTGCTATCTACCTCATTACATTTTTCCTGTCCAAAAAGTACTTTACTGAAAGTTACTCAAGAAAGGAGCGACGGTTGTCAATGATGGTGAACATCCTGATTGTGACTTTTGCGATTTTCAAGTTTCCATATATTGTTGTAAAACTTTATGAATTTTATACGAGCAGGAAAGTGAAAGATTTGATTGATAGGTTCAACAATGGTGAAGTGTCCATGGATGAATTACAACAGCATAAAGACATTCTCAGTTTCGTGAAAGTAGACAAAGTTCGACGAATTACAGAATGCGTTTCTCTCCTGGATTTGGCCATTCGGCCATTCATCTATTACAAACTTTCTTACTATTTCAGTAATAGCTTTGACAAAGTTATAAACTGTAACAAGTACAATCGTAATAGTGATGTTAGGATAATAGCGCGCAGACGTCGTAACGACACCGAAAATACCACATGCACGACGGTTACCATAGATACTGCGCGAACTCCGCTCCATGACGATGTAAGCGAGGGCGGAAGTTCAGACAACGTCAGCATTAATGGGTGTCAATTCGAAGGCAGCATTACTGAATATCGCTTTGATAGCAGCGTATTAAACGACGAGCTTTATGATGGCAGCTTCTGTGAAAATCTATACGACTTAACCACAGAGAAGAGGAAATTCGGCGGGAGTTTCTGTGACAATGATGTTAGAATACACGAAACGGACTTTTTATGTCAAGATGCGAGACAAGTTCAAAGCTCTTCGGTTTTGTACTCAAACAGACAAGAGGAAGCACATAATTGTCAGAGAACACCCAGTACTTCTCAATTTCAAACAGACTCGACATCTGTAGCAACGGAGAGGGTTGTGTTTGAGGTCTAGAGAAAGATTTCATAGCGTGGAATACATGCAAACTGTATCTTTGTATACGGACGTTGCATTTTGGGCCCCAAACCGATTGTTGTTTTATCCATTGAAGCTTAAGGGTATTTGGTGACAGCCAAAGTAGCTTGTAGGATGGAAATTTAGAATCAGATATTAGTACATATGTGTAGAATAAAGTAGCTGTATATATTTAGAACCCAAAACGAAAATTAGAAAGGAATCTTGGAGCACATTCTACACCTTCCTGGAATTTAAGTAACAATGTGTAGTTTGTACAGTTCTAAGAATTCGAATAGACTGTGTCCAATAAAGCTCTGATTTGATTTCGAATTTTTTTTTTAATGTACTTTTTTTTCTCTTCCAAAACAATTGTATTTTGTACCATAAACTCTGAACAAAAACACTGAACTTAAAAAAAAATATTTGACCAATTTTGCTATATAATTCATTTTTCCCAAAGATTTGCTAGTTTACGGGTATATTTGTTTTTAAAATGCTTATATTCATTCGATTTTCTTGTTTACTGTTTATAAGATTTCTTAACAATGGGTGAACCGTTTGAAGATTTTTTTTTTTCAGCATTGTGTACTCGGTATTTTTCAGTTCCTTTATTACAATTCATTATTGGGCGTATTAAAACGGATTAAAAGGGAGAAATAACAAACGAGGAACATGAAATTGTATACAAACAAATTAAAACAAGCCAATAAATTTAATGACAATGGGCATAGCTAATGTTTAAGTCCTAGAAGGGCATTCAGTAGTATAGGGCGATTTGATAACAGAACGAAATCTACCTCCATGCACTAGGACGAAAATAACACAGGATGAAAAATATCCAGTGTACAAAGTGTGTTATATACGTGATGCTTAATTCAAAATGCTATGTGAGAAATACTTGTGTGAAAAATGTATGATAATTTATTAATTGTACAAGTATTGTGTGTAAGAGAAATAGATGTACCTTTATCAAGCTTATGGCAATCCAGTAAGATTTTATTGTTCTTCAGAATATGCATTTTGTGTAATCTGTTAGAAATACAAAATCGCAGTGTAGATTTTGTTGTCCAAAACGTGCCCTTCCACCCCACCCCCTTCTTCCCTCCCCCTCCACCACCCCCTCTGTCTAGTAGTTGTATAAGCTAAAGTTAGCATTACGTCGGTGGAAAGGGAAGAGGGCATACATTTTCAAATGAACTGTGTGTATTGATCTTAAAATTGTTAGGAGACATCAAAGCCTGACACGTGGAGTTATACCGGTGTTGGGATTTGATTACAAAATACATAGAAATGTTTTCTGTAAAGTTTTCTAGTTTGGGAAGAAATAGTCCACGAGTGTGCTTCAAATTTTTCGTCAAGAAGTTGACATGGTATTTTAAGTTGGTAAAGAAATAATTCAACTCTGTAAATATGTTTTCATTTCATTTTTGCCCTTCCCTAATCCTCAATTTCCGGCTGAGGGATTATCACTAACAAAAGCCAAAGTTCTTCCAAGGCTTATGCCTTTACTTAGGTGCATAGGGGATATCATATAAAATACTACTGAAGAAACCTAAAATACAATTTTTTTAATAGAGAATGGTATCCACAATATTTAAATATCTATATATATGTATGTATATATTCTAGTGCTAAAGGTATGCTTTACCTATGAGGATTGGTATTCCATGAAATATGTGTGAATATTGTACATTACTACAGTATGTAATGAAGAAATATGTACAAAGCTTCCCTGTGTGTTGCGATCTATTGTTAATTTGTATTGTATTTGCTCATCATGCTCATTGTTATGAATAAATTATTTGTTACATAAAGTGGTATCTCAGTTTTCATGTCTCTCTCTCTCTCTCTCTCTCTCTCTCTCTCTCTCTCTATATATATATATATATATATATATATATATATATATATATATATAGAAGCACGCCATATCAGTTGGACGTCGGCCCGTAGACTTTTGGACCCAGTCTTCATACTGTTGTAAATACACTTGAAGTACATGTGACACGCGAACATGTATACATCATTCATATGTATGTTTTTGTTGAGAAAACATGAATGTGAACAAGTGCGTGGTGTGTACATGAATCCCCCACGAGGAAAATAGCTCATCTGATCAAATATCAACAAGCGATTTGAATAGATTTATGACACCACATATATGTACTGAGGTTTGTTCGAAAGGTCAACAGTGAAAAATCAATGAACGTATAACTGTAGTGCATCGTGCACAGATTCATATATTTGTACGGGAACGAAAAGATAACGGAAACACGAGAGTTTTTAAGTCGATTTGCACTTAAGATTTCTCTCTCTCTCTCTCTCTCTCTCTCTCTCTCTCTCTCTCTCTCTCTTCGGTCACACGATCACAGAAATATTTCTTCTTTGTTAAGTTTGATCATGCTTTGAATTGATGTAACTTTACCATTACTATCCAATTTGTCAGGGCATATTACACCGGAACTGTGTGGAATGTCAAAACGCTGATTGAAGTACATTTTATAAACATTATTTCAAAAATTGTGGGACATATTATTTTTGGAAGCTAGGAGATAATGTGCATCCCCAATTTCGTACTGACACTGGTTGGTTATATATTGTTTCACATCTCTCGCTTATAACGGCCGGTGAAGGGCTGTAAAATTTAGGCCTATGCTCGGCGCTTACGACCTTTGAGCAGTTTGGAGAGCATGTTTTCTCGCTCACTTGAGTCATAAGAGAAGAAGGATCATACTTCGTCACAATCTCATACGGAAGTGCGTCACGGATGTATAATACATTTCTTACCAACTGACAAGATTGGAAATATACAGTGTTAGTGATTGTCATCTGTTACAGTCAAAGCATTGGACGTCACAAATGAACGGGACGGGTCAAAATCTCCCTGGAGCTTGTGTTGTATTGTTGTGTTTACATACCGACTTTAAATAAATCTTACCTTACAGTTTAGCGCAGACAACTGTTATAACATGGATTAAAATTGTAGTTTTTTTAAGTGAATTTTGATCCACTTTGCAATTACACATTTCATTACAAATCGGGGGCAAAACATGTGACATCACCTGAATACTTGTAGCAAATTGTAAGATATTTAAGGAGGTTCTCTACAGCGTCATAATACATGACTTCCTTTTCAACCATTAATGGAAATATGAATATCGGCAATATTTGTCTATTCATTTCAAAATTCAGTGCCTAGCTGAGTAATTCATTAGGTTAGCACGGCGACTGCTAAGCTATAGATCGCGGGTTGGAGTCAAAGTATTCTTTTTTTTTTTTAATTGCTTTCTACTAAAACTGCGTTTTTTGACTAGATAAAGTAAATTTGAAAATTTTCAATTTCAAAATATTGTAGTTCATATCCTCCACTTTTCATCCACATCAAATATCTGTAGTGTACCATTCCCTCTTTAAAAAATCACTGTCTAGTTGTGGAGCATATGCAGTAGAAAACGTGACATTTTGCATAACAACAGTTAATCACGTCGCATACACAACACACTAGATAATAGACATTGACTCCTCATATTTATATTTCAAATAAAAATAGAATAAATATGATGTGAAATTTACAAACAAAAATATTGTCCAACAGAAAATGAAATAGACCCCAGCCCTCTACACGCAAGTGAGAAATTTACATCCAGTTGTGTATATGGGTCCTATTTCCATAACGTCCAGCCACTTGCCTTTTGTAGCAATCTTTGACTTCAAAGGTCCAAAACACGTTTTCAAAGTTACCTGCATTGCACAAGGCTACTCCTGAATATCTTGCAGAATACCGAAATTAGACTAATAATGCCTTGCCAAGCGCTGTGATCTACATAACGAGTCTGACGTGGTGAAATTTATTCACGATCTTACGGACGCCCTGCGCAAGAGCGCTGTATTTTTTATTCCATTTACAGCGTTCAGTCCCTCCACACGCCCAAAATGGACGAAAACTGTCAAAAACTTGCACGCGGTGGAATGCACAAAACGCCTTATTTGATTATCAAAGGGAAGAACTCGCGGGTTGAGTTTTTTTAAAAGTCACATTGAGTTCGATATAGGAAACCAAGATCCTCTAGAGTCTATCCCAAAATACGTGATGGTATTCTAATCCTGAGAGTTGTGGAAGCCTTTTCTCGTTTTTATGAGACATCATATACATGTAGTCCCTATCTAAAAAATGATGTTGATTAAAAATTAAAAACATTGTCGAGCGATGTGAAAACGACTTGCAGGACTTATTTACAATAGATGAATGAAAGAAACTGAACCGCATCTTAACATTACGGAAAGCGCCAGGCGTTGATTTCATCACTAACGAGCATATCATAAATTTTATGGCGGTAATACCTTACGAAAGCATTCAGTGCGATATTACAGGTAAAACTTCCTCATAATTCTAGGTAACCAAACACAATTGAAATGCTTCTCAGTGCAGCAAGGGGTTCGACAAGGTGGTCTTTTATCCACATTTTTATATCTGTTACGTGAATGATTATATGAATGATTTAGAACATCATAGTTCAAATTTGGGTGAGTTTTTGTTTTGTTTTTGTTTGTTTGTTTGGTTTTTTTTGTTGTTGTTTTTTTTTTATTAGTTATTTTGAATGTACGTAGTAGCTACCCTTCTGTACCAGGTGACATATCATGTAATGCACTCTCCCCTACAACTCTCTAAAATTTACTGGACGCGGTATACTGCTATTCAAATACTTGATCTTTTAATTTAATGCGTCAAAATCATGTGTGCTGAAGTTCTGCGGAAAGAGTACGAAACTGAATAGCGATACAGTGTGGTATTTTAGTCAGTCTCGGATCCCCAGTAATGACACATACAATCACTTCGGTATAGTGATACACCAAAAATACAAGCTCTCTACAAGAATAAGTGAAGCGTGTAACAAGGGAAGAGCATCTATCATTGCGTTAACTTATTTAGGATACCAGCACCTGAATCCAATCGCCGTGTCCCATCTTTCCAAACGAATTGTGTTTCCATCGATACTCTTTGGTTTCGAAATTTGGAAGAAGACCATAAACAGCTTGACATTTTTCAACACTTTGTGTGTGTAAGAATACACTTAACTTACAACGATTGTGTAGATCAGACATTTTCGAATTACTCTTTAATCTTCATCCTACTATTGCAGAAGTGAACAGTAGAAAGCTACTATTTCTAGGACGACTGTGTCGTTTGGAGTCTGATACTTTATTTTTGGCTCGTTTGTTTTCTTTTTTATACAGCCTATCCGAAAAGTAAACAGGATTCATCCCGGATGTTGTATCTATCCTACAACTGTATGACTTACTGCCATATTTACAGCGTTGGTTAGACGACGGATATTTTCCCAATAAAAGAAACGCTATCAATCTACCATACGAACTTGATTTATCGACATCAAATGACTTCTGACTCTGACTTGATCCAGTTTTAGTTAAATATTCCCTTACATAAACCCTGCAGACATTTGGAAACTTCCATGTAATGATATAACCTTGTGCAAGTTTGTTGCCAAACTGTGTACCAACACTCATGTACATACGAAGGCTTTGCCCTCTAACTTCCCGTCTGTATGTAGAATCCCTTTCATCGATGTTTTTTTTCCTCTCCTCTTCCTTGCTATTATTTACGTAGTTTATTATCAGTAACCTTTTTTCACTTTTCTACGTACTATTTTTGTTCTATCATACGTGCAATATAATTGTTATGTTTGTGACATTTTCATTGTCGTATCTCTTAAAGGGAGGAAATAAACCATAATCGATCGGTATATATATATATATATATATATATATATATATATATACCGATCGATATGGTTTATATTTGGTTTTACTATACAATGAAGGTGGGTTGGGCGCCTCCATAGTATGACATACTACTTTTCGATGGGAGGATTTACCTCTACATTTTTAATCTATCTCCGTCTATATTTAACTGTCTATCTACATAGCTCAGTCAGTTACAGTGTCAGCTTTTGATCTCTGGGTCGCAAGCTCGGATTCTATGAGCAAATTTTGAAAACCATGGTTATATTTTGCTGCTCTTCCATTTATAAGAATCTCTGTCATTCCTTCTTAAAATGCTCTACTTTATCTTGAAGTTATTGATTAAAAGCCTTTCGGTTGTGATTTTTAATCATTATTATTAAAAACGGCAACCCTGAAAATAAAAAAAAATAAAAAAAAAATGAATGAAATTTTAATCTTACGATTCCATTAATGTAAATTAAAGGTAAAAGCACCTATTATATATTCCTTATGATATACTTAAAATTGCAAAGTGTATTGATATCTAAAGTTTTCGCGGTCGTCCGTGCTGAATTTTTACTGTCCGTGTATTTATTGGCACGGATTTCTTCGCGGAATGGTATTGGCCTTTTTATTGTGACGTCAAATGCTTTGACTGTAACAGATGACAATCACGAAATGCTGTATTTTTCCAATCTTGAAATGTAATGTCCTGCGATTGTATGAATATTCTTACCTGATGAAAGCAGTAAATCAAATCTGTAGATCATGAGTGTCACATTTTTTTTATTTTTTATTTTTATTATTTTGAATTTTTTGGTTTGAATTTATACCTTACCTCAGTTGAAAGCTCGCGCTTTTATGATCAAAGTTTGTCCATCATCTGTCTGTCATCTGTAAACTTTTCTCGTTTCTTGAATAGTATAATAAATAACTCTAGTGATTAATTAAAAGTAAAAAATTAAGTAGATGAAGAATATTAATGTAAATTCGTCAAAGCACACAGTCGAATGTTTCAACCAATAAGGCATGCCTCCTGGAGTATCCCATCATTCAGATGAAATATATGTATTCTAGGAAAGAGAATGATTGTTGATTGGTTGTTTGCTTGTTTTACGTCCCGTCGAGAATTTTTCACTCATATTGAGACGTCACCAGCTGTAAGTGAAGTACCACATAATTAGACCTATGCTTAGCGCTCAGGCCGTAGCAGTGAGGGTTCTCTAACGTGTCAAAGCCTACCGCGACACTTGACCTCCGTTTTAAAGTCATATCCGAAAGACCCTTGATTCACTTTAAAATGTCGAGCATTTAACCAAGGCCCTGTGTCACAGTTGATGTGGCACGATAAAGATCCTTCTCTGCCGTAAGCGCCAGCATAGGACTAAATTTTACAGCCCTTCACCGGCAATGGTGACATCTCCATATGATTGAAAAATTCTCGAGCGGGACGTTAAGCAATGTGCAACAAACCAACCAGTCGAGCATTTGGCGAAGGAGCAATCATCACTTATATCTATATGTGTTTTGTTTGATGTGGCCATGGCATTCATGAACGTAAGTCGAACTTACGACCTCCCGGTTACGAACTTACGACCTCCCGGTTACGAACTTACGACCTCCCGGTTACGAACTTACGACCCCCCGGTTATGAAGCGAACGCCCAACCACTGAGTACCGCGACCAGTAAAAAAGCAAATTTAGTACGCCTATTTTACCGGCTGGGAATTCCAACAAAACTATGATAAATAATTTAGATCAAAGTAACTTTGATTCAAACGCCACAACAAAATACTTAAATCCACCAAATATATATTTATATATATATATTTGCTAAGACAGAGAGGTTATGAAGTAATATATATATAACACATGTAATAAATTGTTTGTTGTAAACCTTTTGATGTTGATGAACATAATCCTCTCACATAGTTCGCATAACTTCGTAACAGGTAAGGCATATATTTTGTCTGCTAATAACGTACAGTGGAGCGTCAGTATTTTGTATGAAATGTAGACAGTGTTAGATCAGAGTCGTATTATCATTCTTGCCAGTTTGTTGTCGTTTAAAATCGCATTAATTCTATAAATAACTCCGCATTAAAGCATGTGATTGTACGAACAGCATGCCTTTTGAGAAATGAATTCAGGGGGCTTGATGACACAGCTAATCTCTTGATTTTAGTTGAAGTGGAAATCGGGTACAGCATTCATACACCTGCACAAAGCATACACAAGATGCTAAACATGTTTCATTAGAATCAGAGTTTCATTCATTATATCCTATTTACCCGGGCATACCAATGTGTGGACATTTTTAAGCTGTTCCTGGTTAAAAATATTGGTATGTTACACCTGTGCTATAATTTTTATCTATGCATGTATGTATGTATTATATATATATATATATATATATATATCAATTCTTATCAATTAATAAAGAGAAAAATATAAACAAACAAGAGGCCCATGAACCTAAATACTTTTTAAGTTTTATGATAAAAGTAACGTTCTTCTGTTTTTCCATCAAAATATCTTTAACGTAAAATAAACTTTTAGCATTTTAGCTTACGTGAGCTGTAAGCTCAGATGAGCTTTTCTGATTACCCATTGTCCGTAGTCAGTCCATCTGTAAATATTACACATTTCCGTCTTCTTCTCCAGAAACACTGAGTCAATTCCAATCAAACCTGGTACAAAGTGTCCTCGGGTGAAGGGATTCAAATTTGTTCACTATGAAGGGGCATGTCCAGAGGAAGATAATCGAGAAAACGTCAGAGTAGGGTGGAGTATTTAAAAATCTCAACAACCATTAAGCTAGAAAAGAAACGTTCAAACTTATGTGAAACTTTTCTGATCTAATGCAGATTTTAAATTGTTCACATCGTGAGCCCAGGGGATAAAATGCAGCGAAAATAGAGGATTAAAATTTTACATATGAATATATAGAATATATTTATTTAAATAATCTTTTCAAGCACAGCAAGGTAATGATTGATTGATAGTTTGTTGTTTTTCGCCACACTCAACAATTTTTCAGTTATCTGGTGGCGTCCAATTTTTGTAGGTGGAGAAGAGAACCCAGACACAATGTACCCGAGAAGAGACCACCGACCTTCCGAGCAAGGTTATGATCAGTCATGAGATTAAAATGCAAGCAACCACGGGTAGTGCATGTTCCAGTTTATTGGCGGGTAGTTTGGGGCCATAATAAGATATCAATTTTTTTACATGGCAACATATTGGAGTTTTTTTCTTTAAAAATCTTCATTACTATACGAGTATCATCAGGTAGAGCTGATTCAAATCATAACCTCAGAGGAGGAATGTGGTGGTTGGGGGTGGAGGCTCGACAGGGGATACAAGTTTACAGTAATATCTATAGAAAAAAAAATCTTTTTTTTTCTCCAGAGCAGCAGGGTCATGGTTATTTATATTGACATTCAAGCATCCACCGGTAGTGCAGATTCAAGCTTGTACACAGGGGTAGATATAGAAGGTACGGCTCACACTACAGATTCAACATTAACGTTTTACGAGGTAATATATAGGGATAAAATTTCTTTTAAAAAAACAACAACAACAACCAAAAAAAAAAATAATAAAAAAGAAAGAAAAAAAAAGAAAGAAAAGAAACACAGGTCCACGATTAGCATGTATTATTCTCAAGTTTAGCCACAGTTCAGATACGTAATATAAAAATTTTATATGAGAATATATATTTGAAAATTTTTTAAATATCTTTAAAAATCTGTTTATCGAAACTTACTGGCCATAATATTAGTCATATCAATGTGCAAGCATCCCAATGTAATGCAGATTCCTATTTGATTAAATCATAGTCCCTGGGACTAGGATGAGGCTGCAATAGAAATTCATTAGAGTATGTCGGGATTTTGTTTTTAAATCTCTTCAAGGGTACTGATAAGAAGGTCATTTTAATTCACATCAATATACAAACATTCCAAAGTTGTATGGATTCAAGTTTTATTTTCTTCAAACTTATAGACCCTGGGATTAAAGTGGGGCGAAGTCGGATATCAGATTTTACATAATACATAAATACAGCGAAAAAACCCCAATCTTTTTGACATTTTCTTCTCCAGAATAGTAAGGACATGATATTGGTGTTGAAGCATCCCTATGTTGTGTGGATTCAAGGTCGATTAGGTCATGACCCAGTGGAGCTAAGTTAGCATTACAATGAGTATATTGTTCAAGGCACTACAGAGGGTAAAAAGACTGATTTTTTATTTTTTTTTTTGCAAAGCAGCAGGTCAAAGCAACAGGTCAAAGCGATCGGTGACCGTTATGGTCAGTTAGCCTCTTGTTTATCTGTGGCCTTGATCTCTGATATAAACATCAATTCAAGGTCATGATTTTAATTAACTTTGTGTCTATAATGAATTCCTTGCATAATTATAAAGTCATGACCCAAAAATGTTAGAATTTTTCATCAGTCACTACGGCCAAAGGACACACTGTATTGTAATAAGAAATTTTTCTTTCGTGTATTAGTCTCCGATGTCTCTCAATATGCAATTTCTGAGTTGCCTAATGGCTGTTTCCCTTTGTTGAACTCTTACGCACGATGTGGAGGAAAAGATACTTTTGTACACATGCAGTGGTTACAAACGCTTGTCGCTGCGTTTATACGAGGATGATTACTAACTGTTATGCATACACGCAAAACTTGTGAAATGTTGTAAGTGTATGTGTACATGTATCCGAGGATAAAAGAACTCAAACAAAACTCGAAATTCACCATCCTTCTTTGTAAAAAAGTATCGATAGTGTCGAAGAGGAAATGAATAATAATTCCTTAGCTAATTTTAAATTAATTCAGTGGCCTAATTCAAATAATTTTTTCTTGATATGGTCAGTTGAATGTATACCATAGGTTAATACGTTATAAACAAAATACACGCTATATATACGTATAAACACCTGTGTTCAACAAAATACATTATTAAATGATCAGAAATTTTGATGCTCACTGATTGGTCCACATGATCTTTTCTGGTTTATGTCACCTCAAATATTACCTTTGGGAGGGTATTCGGGATTTCTCTCTTGACCAACTATAACTTTTTTGCATTTTTATAGACCAATCAAATTGCGCGTTTGAAAGCATGTTTTCGTATGTCAAATTCAGTGCCGTTAATGGTAACTTCCCTTAAGTGCCATGATTATATCGGCTTCAGATGCCTCTCCATTTCAAAGTTAAGGACATACGCGACGTTTCTCAATTATATATAACTTTTTGTGAAATTTCACATACAATTCACTTGCAGTATATATATATATATATATATATATATATATATATATATATATATATATATATATATTTCAGCGTATGTTACCATGTCTGTTTTGGAGTTAGCATATTTTGATAGTTACTGGTTATTACAAGTAAAACAGTGGAGTAGCTGCCATTAGGCACTTAAGGCACGTGCCTACACATAATTTTTACAACAAAAATTTTGTGTATTACATGTGCCTAGAATTTGTTCCCAAGTGATCTCTAAAACACGAAATCTGTTTTCCGTCGGGGTGGGGGTGGGGGCTTCGCCCTCCCTGAGCCCCCCACCAGGGCGCTGCCCTGGACCCGCTGGGGGCCTTGGGAGGCCCCCAGACCTCTCACCTTAATTGGTGCTTATACTTCCTCAAGGTCCTAGCTACGCCACTGTAAAATGTATAAATGGGTATTACCACAGTGAAGGAGAGAAAAAGTAAGAGGTTATCAACCGGTACCCTTACATTTCAAGTTAGGTGTTCAACCCACTGAGTTACCCATGCCGACATAAAAGTTTCGGTAATATTAATACATTACAAAACCTAAAACCATTATACAAAAACTCTTTATATCGAAGACATGATTGAAGACATAATTGTAGAGACAATGTCAGAAACATCGCGTGTGAAAAGTAAGAGTGACCAAAGATAAACAGACAGACAAAAAACTGCTATAAATCACTTCAACTTTATTACATAGTCTATTTTCTATTTACTTCTTTGTTTCAAGATGCTTTTATACAAAAGTTTCGCCGCCCGCGTGGCGCAGTGGTTAGAGTGTCGGGCTCAAAGATCTGATGATCCTTGAGTCGGGGGTTCGAATCCCACTGTGGGACGTGGGTGCAGGTCTTTCGGATGAGACCGTATAAACCGAGGTCCCGTGTCGCAGTAGGTGTGGCACGATAAAGATCCCTCCCTGCTCAAAGGCCCTGAGTGCCGAGCATAGGCCTAAATTTGCAGCCCTGTCACCGGTAATGGTGACAGCCGCCGGATAGCTGAAAAATTGCTCAGGCGGCTATAAACAAACAAACAAACAAACAAAACAAATACAAAAGTTTCTTTGTTTTTTCTTTGTATATTGATTACGTCCCTTTGGAGATTTTTTCACTGAAGAGAAGTCGTTGCTAACTAGTAGCTATAGCTAAAAGGCCATAACATTTGACCTACACAGCTCTACATGGCGCTCAGAGCAGTAGGTGCGATGATTCTATTCTATATCGTGCTAATGTCTACCATAGCACATGACCATTTTACAGGTCAAATCACTTCTAATGTCGGGTACTTGGTGAAGGAACTGATACTACCTATATATTATACGTCTTTGGTTTGATGCGGTGTAGGAATTGAGAATTGAACCCGAGTCCTACTGTTGCGAAAGGACCGCTCTAACAACTGAAGTGGAATAGATTTAAGGAGGTCCTCTACATCGTCATAATGGCTGACTTCCTTTAAACCCATGAATGAAAATAGAAATATCTATTACATTTCAAATTCCATTGCCTAGCTCAGTATGTTAGCGCGTTGACTGCTGAAATGTTGATCGTGGGTTCGAGTCTAGCAGAGTTTTAATTTTTTTCCAGATTACTCTCTACTAAAACTTCATTCTTTGACTAAATGAAGTAAAAGTTTTCAATTTCAAAAAATATTGTTGTACATATCCTCCACTTTTCATCCACATCAAATTTCTCTGATGTAACTTTCCTCCTTAATAAATTTTCATTATACGTTCTACGGGGCCCCAGAACTGTGGTAGAGGCATTCACCGCATTTAACTACGTGTATGCGGTCAACTTGTGGAATTGTTCAGGTGTATCAAAGGGGAGATTTTTTTATCTTTCAATAAATGTTATTGTTTTGTTTTGTTTTGTTTTTTTGTTTTTTTTGTATTTTTTTAAATTTTTTTTTTTTTTTTTTTTTCTTTTTTTGTTTGTTTTTTTTTTATGTGTGGTTTTTTTTTTGGTTTATTTTTTTTTTTTTTTTTTTTTACTATGATCCATATAAACATGTCGTAGGGCCTTAACTTCCTCCCTAGAGGTCACGAGTACATATTGGCTTCTTTACTCATTATTGCTATTTACACTCAGTTTAGCTATTTGATGTCCAAGACCAAGCTGAAGATGCACAACAGCTTTGTGTTATCAGTGTTGTTCTGTTGAGTAGAATGCTACAGAATCAAGATAAGGACAGCCAGAAGTTATCCACTCTCCATAATTCCTGTCTACGGAAATTTGTAGCTGTACTGGAATTGCACTTCATTGAATATTGATCTGTTTATAAGGGCCATCCCATCTGTTGTCAAACAAAGCGCGGCCCAGGGAAGGTTAGAAGTACTTCAGGTCAAAAGACAAAAAGGTGAAATAGTGAAAATAATTTTGTAATGGACATCAGATTTTGGAAAAAAAGAGGGGACGAGGAGGTTACATTTACCATCTACAGAGAAATAGAAAAGCAGAGAGAAACGGAAAAGCCTAATGTCCGCCTTGTCTGCTATAGGACATATGAAGAGGATAAGTAATGTATTTTCATCACACACACACACACATACAGATATATATATATATATATATATATATATATATATATATATATATATATATATATAATTTGTAAAAAAAAAAATAAAAATCCAGCATTTGATACTGCAGATGTATCCAATAATAAAAGTCAAAAAACACAAAACTCGAATTACATTTCACTAAAAGCGCTTACATTGATTGAAATGTAATTAATTCGAGTTTTGTTTTCTTGACTTTTATCATTGGATTTGGCGGAAGAGGAAAATTTTTCCAAAACTAAAAGCATCAAACTTCCCACAAATGAAGATGATAAATCTATTGAATGAATTTGTGCCAAAAAATAAAGCGCTAAAATTTCAAGGTAAGGTTTGAGAAAAATCCACCAAATATTCCAGGCGCCCAAATTACCCGATGTACGGATTAGTCATATGCATGTTAACCACGAGCTCCGTCCTAGCACCATAACCCCCTAATCTAAGGGTCAGGGATTTCGCAATATTGTTAACAACCTACTAACTCATCACGAATGTGATTTTTTAAAGACTGTATACATTGTTTTTAGGTTTTGGTCTCTACCCTCAGCCCCCCAGAGGACAGGAGTCACGAAATTCGATATCAGTATCCACCTTTCCCTATCGACGTTATAAAAGAAACTGAAAATGCACAACGGACGAAAAAATCATAAATGGTCACTAGAGTAATTTCACCAATCTGACTTAATAAATAACGCCATCCATATTTTGGGGTATACACGAGTCTGCATACCTTCACAATGAATTCGTCCTCCATATTTTCAATACACAAAGCAACTCATAGAATTATATAATCACATATATATGTATTATTGAATTAAGATTATACAGTATTAAAATTATCAGTTTGGAAAAAGTCATTTGCAAACCCAATATAATATCAAAATCAAATCTTGACACAAAAATATGTTTAAACCTCTCTATTTCAACCAGAAAAATCTGTAAAACTGGCAGGTGCTCCCCGAAAATGATTAACCTTTCTCATATCACTCTAATTAGAAATTTCTCTTTCAATAAAATTAAAAACATACATCATTTATCAAAGGGAATTGTCCATTAAAATTTAGATGATGTGATGCACACAAATGACAAAACGCGTATTGTTATGGCGTGTTCCAAAGCAGCAGCATCACCAGTGACAATTTCCTAATTTAGAATTTATAATTGATTAACTTTGATCTCCGAAAATATATTTAACTATGATGCAAACTAAAGCTATTCTCACTGCAGGCCGCGCAAGAGCGTGGTCTATGCTGATATGGGTTTTTAAAACGTGCATGCGTTTGTGCGGGATTACTGTAAATATATATATCTTTTAATGATTTCTTCCAAAAATTACTGTAAGTATTTAATTGGGGATTGAAGTTATTGTTAATTTTAGCATTTGATTTGTATAATCTCTAGACAGATAAATCAAGCTTATATAAAATTTAATAATAAACATTATGGTTGTCAATTTGTACTGCGTTTATTTCGGGTTCTGTTTATTTCATTTCTATCACTGTTCTTTCATGAAATACAAAAAAAAGTGTACAGTGTTTTGTGGATTTAGTACTAATTTTGTGGATTCACACAATTAGTAATATATCTAAGTGGTCTTTAGGTGATATGGGGAGTCAACTCTAGGCAAGTAAAACCTCCAAGCATTTATGCCTTATGAAGTGTTGATTTTCTGCGTAAAATTGTCTCTATTAACTAATTTTGCTAACTAAAAGACATCTCAGTTAAAATATGACTTCACAATTAACTCTTCATCCTAAAGTGATGCACAAAATGTATATCGTCATTATGATCCGATCTTATAAAAAGAAGTAATGATAATAATAATGATTTCTTCCTATTTTCTGCAGCCTGATACCTTTGACGCTTGCGTATCTTCTGCGGCCTGATACCTTTCACGCTTGCGTCAAGTTGCTTTCTTGTCTGCAATTGATTTGTAAAGCTTTATTAGATACTGTGTCTTCGGTAAGAAGCTTGAGCTATATTTGCTCCTCTATGTAATATTTTTTTGAATGATTTTAGCCTCTGAGATATAACTAAGAGTTTGTCGTAAGATATATCTGCGTGAAGTTTTGACTAATCTCATTAATCATTAGAGATGAACAGACACAGACGGTAAGAAACTCACAGTCACTTCCAATAAGAGCTTGAAAATAGGTCGCTCTAAATGTGATGCAATATGTCCGTTAACTAATGAGACACAGTGCACGCGTCCTTCCGCAATGTCCGCATGAAGATGGAGTGAGAATATGTCAATGAATGTTTGAGGCTTGCATACTTTTCCAATGGATTGCCATGCATACTTAAGGACTTCGCTTGTTTGTTTGTTTTACGTTTCGTCGATAATTTTTCACTCATATTGAGACGTCACCAGTTATAGGTGGAGTACCACAAATTTAGGCTCAAGGTCCTAGCAGTGAGAGTTCTTTAACGCGCTAATGCCTACCGCGACAAGGGACCTCTATTTCGATCATATCTAAAAAAAACCATGCTTTTCACTTCTAAATGCCGAACGTTTGGCGAAGGAGCAATCACTAGCTATGTTTACGCCTTAGGTTTGACACGAACGGGACTCAAAACTCACGACCTCCCAGTTACGAAGCAAACGCTCTGAATCACCTCGACAGGTGTTCTGACGTCGTGATTTTATCAAAACACCAAGTGCTCTTAAGCAAATATGAGATATTACGAGTGCGTTGGATAAACTTCATCGTTACGTTTCGCGAGGAAGCTATCATATGAGAATCTAGAGATGAGTGCTACAGAAGTATTTCCCCCTGTTCTTTCTTTGCGCCTCATAAATATACGCGAACACATTTATAGCCTGGTGCCCCCGCCGTTGCGAACCTTGGAACAATGTTCGAAAAAATGGCTTCTGAACACCAAGCTAAACGTAACACGTCCATGGCATTTGCAAACAACCGCCAAAATCAGAGCAAGTTGTAGATCAATTTGCCCATGATGCTTTACTGTCATGAAAATAATGTATTATTCTAAAAACAAATGATGCTGTGGGAAATACGTTCATTACATGCACGTATATGAAGATAGTCTGGGGTTTTACATACGTAAATGCGCTCACAATAGATGTCAAAATCCACGTGTTCTTCATTGATAGCGAGGTAAAGTACTATGTGTAATTTTTGTGTTTGCAGATGGAGCATCAAATGAAAAGTTTCCATACGAGGAAAACTTTTCACCACTTCATGACATTTAATGATATGAATGTATATTTACTAATACAGACTTTAATTCCTCTTTGCTACTTCAGATGGTGCACTACAAACCAGGATATACCTATCTATGTATTATACCGGCGCTTGTTAGCTTACGGATGGAAGAATTCCAGGGTCAAAATCTACGTCATATCTTGAGTCTATTCCGTGAACTGAGCTTCTGATTGATACGTTGTCTTACATGCACAGCTCTTCACATTTTTCTCGTGGTCAAATGATACACTGTTAGTATTTCAGAGTGTTGCATATTCCTGTTAATAAGTTATCATAATAGATGTATAATTTCCTTATTCAACACGATTTTTAAGCCTAAAACATGTTTTGTCATATCCAAATACCCTTTACGTCTGTAAGCAATGCTTTTAAGGAGGGAAAAGGCACCGAAAAAATTGATATGAATGAAAAGTAACAGGGAGATCGTGAGTTCGATCCCCGCTCGTGCCATGGCCGCGTCAATTTTAGCAACAATTTTTTTTTAATTTAAAATTAAAAATGAAAATTCAAAGATGTGCATGTTTTGTTACAAAAAAGAGGAAACAACAGAACATAAACTGTGGGAGTTTATAATATTCAATCATTCCTAGATGAGTTTGAATTTTATGTAAAATATAAAATAAATTTCATTTGGTTTTATCATTTTAGGTATTCATGATTCTTACACTTTGGTTGAAGTACTGTATTTATACATCAAGATGTACTGAGAAATCACTGAGCGTTCTATTCAAAACTCTTTTATGAAACACAAAAATTCATATATTACAAAAATGGTAATAACGAGAATTTTGATACCCCCTGGAACAAATGGAACCCCTCTCTCTCTCTCTCTCTCTCTCTCTCTCTCTCTCTCTCTCTCTCTCTCTCTCTCTCTCTCTCTCTCTCTCTCTCTCTCTCTCTCATGTCTGTCATGATCTTTGCTATATATATATATATATATATATATATATATATATATATATCAACATAAAATATGGATTTGTATCCAAAAACAATTTCTCCAGGTCATGAAAATTAATTTGAAGATGAATTTTATTCAACTCTTAAATAGAAAAAAACTGGAAGCTTTTTAGATATTAGCAAATAGTAATATACTGATAGTTTCATTATTTTAGTATTCATACATCTATTGTTAATCTGGCATTTGTTCCAACATATCTCCCGTTTTGAGCCCTGTTTTTCTATTGCATCAGTAACTTTTTGCAATTGTTTAGCAAAAACAAAAGATGAAAATAACGACCATTGATCGATTTCATAAATCCTAGAAAGAATACAATATAGAAAACGGGGTAGACATGGACCCCTGGAAACACCATAGGTGAGATCAGGAGCATAGAAAGAGTAAGCATCCCCTGTTGACCTGTCACACGTGTTGTGAGCCCTCTATATTGACCAGGTAAACAGAGTAATCCACAGTTAAAATCAGTAAGTAACATGTCAACAGCATTGCACCTAATGACAGATTGAGTTTGCAAGTATCATTGTATCAATCATAGAATTTGAGAAATGCCGAGTTTCAACGAGACCATTGAAAACCCTGTAATAGTAACTTATTTGTCAGAGCCTACTTCGGTTTGAAAATTAGTTATTTGCAGAACCTGCTCCTGCGTATCGGATTAGTTAAAATACATAAACATCACGGATAGTTGATAATGGAATATTGTTACATAAATATGGGAAGTTGATGGAGTCTGAAGCCATCCCGTTTGTCATAAAGCACGGGTATTAATTGTCGTTAATGTCTAGGTTCAGTAAAACATTCAAATATGGAATATATATGCAAGACTGTGGTTTCTTTTATTTTGAATTCATACAAATATATCAAATCAACACATAAATGCAAGTGAATGTGTTATAGATAAAACGTCGTCGATGCATCTAAATATTGAATTGAAGACCAGAACAAAATATTTCTCTTTTCCATGTAGAAGTTTGCCTCATACATATAGAGTATCGTAATAAGTACATAATGCGTCTGTGGGAAGGGTATATAGGGGGTGTGTCTCTTATAAGATGTTTGTTTTGTGACATTGATTAGCAATCATGGAAAAATGCCATGACATGTAAAACTTGACTTAAGCTAGTGTCAGCCATTATCAAGCTGAAATATACTAATGTATTACATCAGCTCAATATTGTATGAATGTAATACTTTCCTTTTATTATGAATTTCTTGGGTTCTCATACGTATTTACACCTCCTTCAATAAGACATTCATGTGTTGAGAAGCTAAATCCCTTTAAGTGGTTTGCAAAGGCCCTAGCTATTAAACTGTGACAGGAGTCAAAGAGACATCATACATTCACTTTATAAAATTTTCCCAAAACTGACTAAGTTCGATAATTTGTAATTTTCTCAAAAATTGAAGAATATCAAAATCATTCAAACATGCACATCTTTAATACCCATACAAACTGTGAGAGCCGCCCGCGTGGCGGAGTGGTTAGAGCGTCGGGCTCAAGGATCTGATGATCCTTGAGTCGGGGGTTCGAATCCCACTGTGGGACGTGGGTGCCGGTCTTTCGGATGAGACCATATAAACCGAGGTCCCGTGTCGCAGTAGGTGTGGCACGATAAAGATCCCTCCCTGCTCAAAGGCCCTGAGTGCCGAGCATAGGCCTAAATTTGCAGCCCTGTCACCGGTAATGGTGACAGCCGCCGGATAGCTGAAAAATTGCTCAGGCGGCTATAAACAAACATACAAAAAAAAAAACCAAACTGTGAGAAATGTTAAAATGGCAAATCATGCACTCTCTTTATAATATTTCCTCAAAACAATGTGTAATTTTCTCAAAAAATAAGAAATTCAAACTCACATCTGCAGTACCCATACAAACACTCTGTGAAATAAGAAGGTCCTCACTTGAAAACTTTGGAGGAGTTAGCCGGACAAATTATGTACCCTCCATATAATATTAATTTTCAATTAAAGGGACAAAACTCCTGCAAGAGAAGTTGAAATGGACCAAAATCCCAATATGATCTAGAGTGACTCACAAAGAAGGTGCTTAGTAGTTTCAGCTTGATATGTGACAGATACATGAAAAAAGAAAACCCAGAACGGTTGGGCGTCTAAAGACGGGCGTATAAAAACAGGTCAGCTAATAAAAAAAGCACTTTTTTCCCATTGGAATTCTGGCAGACTAGTTTGAAGACCTGGTCTTCAAAAACTACATCTTAGACATTGTCTGTTAGGGACTCCAGCAACTTCAGAATATTTGTGCGTAGAATTGGAAAGTAATATTTTGGATGACTAATCCTGAAATATGAATATTTCTGAATTCCATATTTATTTGAAGCAGCTGTCTACAATTAATGTCCAAAAACCTAGATTTTAATTTATCAGAGAAATTGTGACTGTGTTGAAAAGCCGTACGTAATGTTGCTGTTGACTTTAGGAAAGATTTGACTTTTGAAATGTGTTAGAATATCTAAAGGTAGGTCAATAAATAAATAAATAAATAAGAAGTTTTCACTATTTCATCAACCCGCGTGACCTTCGATATTGTATGTACATGTACATTATATAACAAGGTGTATTTGTATTCTATTAAGGTATTGTTTTACTTGGTTGTATGTCTGAAGGACATTCGTTTTTTATTTCTAATATATTATATGTTTTAACATTATAACAATAATATTACCATATAAAGACTCCCATCAAGTAATCTGACAGGTATACAAAAACAAATAAGCCCTAGTTCACGACAGACATCTACTGACTATTGTCTGACATGCAAAAACAGCACATGCGCTTCACTTTTGATCGTAGTTTGACGTCAAAATAACCATAAATTAAGGGATTCACAACGTGGTTCAACAACAAGAAGCGAGCAAAAAATATCCAAACGTTCAACAAGCTCTCTGGTAACTGGAGGTAGTAAAAGTCCTTTAAAGTATAAGTTAAAATTAATATTACAATGGACGGTATGTATGAGAGGACATAGAATGCAACGATAACCATGAACATTCCGTTGATTTTGGTTCGGATATTTAATCGATGTTCAGATCGCTTAGTCTCACTGAAATTGCTTCCTACACTAATTTTCCTGGTTTTTTCGTCAGCGTCACTATGTTCAATGCAAATATTAAAAATTTCGTCCTTTCCGTTGATACGTACTTTGTCATCTTGCAGGGTTTTCATCAAATTTTTCCTTAGTTTTTTATCCTCGTACAGAGTTTTATAAATCGTCTTCATGATGAGAACATACAAGACGGATGTTATGATAATATTGGCGGTCGTGAGTAGGAGAAAAGATCCGAAATACACGATGGTAAGTGTATTGGGGTTCACATCGAATACACAAATATTAGTTGAGAATGTCCTGTTCAGAAATGTCTTCTGTGACGTTTTAACGCCACTGATAATCAACAAAGGGGTCCCATATATAATACAAGCAAATGTTATCACAATAACTGCTAGACGTCGCCGGAATAAAGTCAACTGTTTCCTATATGGATGACATATTAAGAGGTATCTTTGAAGAGCTATTGCACAAAGAACATGACCAGAGAAACCAGAGGCAAAGGTCAAAGCGAATAACAACACACGACACAGAATTTCACTGGGGAAGCTAAAGATATAGAAATTGTCTATGACATAGAATAAACCGTTAGAAATGCTCCCCATGCAATCTATAAATGCGAGGATTGGAATGAAGTATCGGTCGCCTTTTTTGTCGTCGATATGGGCGATGTAAATGACGATGATAGTTGCATTCCCAAATACACCAGCCACGATTCCACAGGACATTAATATAGTGTTCGGAAGCACGGTGGTAGAATACTTCTCATTTAATGCCGAAATATTATCATCCATACTGAATACTGTCACATCTCGAACGAATCAAAATATATTCTGATGTGAAGGAAACGTACGATTTGCACTCTCATTTCAATGGTTTTTGAGATCACTGCTAATTAGAAAAAATTCCCTTCCTCATGATTCATTAATCACGTACTGTCAATATTAACACAGCCACAATTGTCTGTCCTTGCACTTAACCAATAATATGAAAAATCAAAATGCTCAGAGCTGTTCATAGTGTCTATATGCTACTGTTCACTCGAGCGAAAAAAATTTTTTTTGAATTGCTGATGTTAATATCTTTCGTATTCCAACTGCAGGTATAAAATGGCAATTTCAGTTATTAATACTGTTGTTTTATAGCTATTGTGGTTTTTTATTACAGAAGGTAATATTGTTAACCGACTTATTTTAAATAAGTGAATTAGTATGGTGACATTTCTTTAATTTCCAAATTCTTTCTTTCTATAAAGTTCAACGCCTACTCCGGTATGTTTAGTAATTAAAACTTGAGATATGAAAATGCATATTGAATCTGTATATCAGTTTTATAATCAAATGAATCACTGCATTTTCATAGATGGATAAATATATAGTGAAATATGTATATGGCTTGATACGATGTATGATAACGAGTATTCCAATTACCCGAATTTTTCATCCACTTAGACAATATTTTCATCCTGATTTTAACTATGTCGTTTTCTTGATCTGCGTGTGCAATGCTCAATTAAATCCACAAGGAATGTTAGAACCCACGTTTGATGTGAAAGCAAATTGCTACAGCCAACCAAAAGCCATTACGGTCATATTAATAAAAATAATACAGTTTGTGGAACCATGCATTGGAAGTGGCTAGTATGGTAAGTGAGTATGGTAAGTGAATATGGTAAGTGAGTATGGTAAGTGAGTGTGTTAAGTGAGTGTGGTGAGTGAGTATGTTAAATGAGTATGGTAAGTGAGTGTGTTAAGTGAGTGTGGTGAGTATGGTAAGTGAGTGTGGTAAATGAGTGTGTTAAGTAAGTGTGGTAAGTGAGTGTGTTAAGTGAGTGTGGTGAGTATGGTAAGTGAGTGAGTGTGTTAAGTGAGTGTGGTAAATGAATGTGTTAAGTAAGTGTGGTAAGTGAGTGTGTTAAGTGAGTGTGGTAAATGAGTATAAGCAGTTCTAGAAATATCGATTCTGTCTTCATCAAATGCCAAAAAGTAAGAATATTTCCACGAAATCATTTAGGACCATTTCTGCATGAATATGGATGCAGCCATTCATGACATTCAAAGTGATTATATCTTGGCATATCAAACCCTATGATGGCCATATTGAAATTATGATCGCTGCATTATGTAGTAACACTTTTGCCAAACTGCTAGAGCAACATTTGTAAACAGAATACGGTAACTTGTAACAGATTACTGAGAAGCAGATTTTGTTTCAACAAATCAAGTCATGACAGACATATTGATATTTGGATAGCTCTGAAAAATATCAACATTACTAGGAGGGTTACCATATGAGCACACTGTTCTACACTGGAAATATATCCATTTAGGAGCAGAGGGTGATTTTTTTTTCAGTCAATCATAAGTCTGGCGGCCATATTGAAATTCGGACATTTAGAGGAATATTGGTACCAAATATGATGACTGGTTGGATAGTTGTAATTGTTTCACGTCCCGCTCGAGAATCAAGCCGTGACAATAATAAAGGAATTCTGACCACCGAAAAGCAATAACACTTGTTACACACACAAAAAAAAACCAGTTGTAAAACAGCATGGTAACTGGGTATGCATCCATGTTGGAGAAGAAGATGTGATATCATTATAGATGGCGACAGACGGAATGTCGTAGGCTAATATAAATCCAGGATAATAGGCAAAATGTATTGTGGTTAATTTAAAACGAAGCAAAACCGTACCCCAGTGCTTCATAGCAATCATAACACAACGCTATATATTCCCACAGTAACTTGCAAAAACCCTTTTCTTTCCTCCCTTTATTTTTTCAGGGGAAAAATATTAGCAAATAAATTAGGAACGACTTTTCTTTACGCAGGACTTGCGTCTTGATATTATGGAAATTAATATAAACAAACTGTCCAAAAGCAAAAATTTCATGTACATGTTAAAACGTACAAAATACTGTTGGAGTGCATTCTGGACACAAATGGTGTTGAATTAGATTTCTGGAAACGGTGACATGAATGACGAATCAGGATTCTAAAGATCACGGCCGTGTACACTTTAATATTTATGTAAATTACAGCAGATTCTATTTTGGTTAGAGACTATTTTACTTCGGTAGATGTATTTCATGGAGACCAATTTATTTCAGTAGAATTTTCATTATTCTTTTTAAAACTCATGAGATCTTGCTAAATTGCTTATAGTCAGCAGAACAGTTCTACGATTGCTAATTTTATTATATTGCTAATTTGATTGTTTTAAACAACATTTGGAAAGAAGTATACTTCGCTTTGGATTTTTAAAAATGGTATTTGAATCTTCTTGATTACAAAGATAATAAAACTAATTCAAATACTATCAAGTGATTTAAAAGAAATGTCTAAACTTAAAAAACAATTTCCATACAAAAGGCTAAAGAAAACTACAAAGTACAAGGTCATCTGTACAAAAGTCAGACGAACAACAAACTATCTGTCATAGCGAGAGAGAGATGAGCAATTTGTCTATGACAAAAACAATTTATTTATGACAGTACAATACTTTTACCTGAATGAATTTAGGTTTTTCTGAGATCCGAGTGTACTTTGAAATGTTCAGACAAAGTATTAATCTTATCTGAAAACCAGTATTAAGTGAGCTGTCTGATCTTCTCTTGATTTCTGTTGTTGGAAGGGAATTGCGGAAGGACAAACATGTTTTTGTGAAGTGCATTGCAAAGAGAAGGGGACTACAGCGCAAGAAATGTCAAAGAAAGATATAAGATTGATTAAGATATCTTCCGCAAAAATATTTACAGTGTTGCGTTTATGATGAATTTAAAAAAAAATATTTTAAAATAATTTTTGCATATACATCAAAGAAATATGTACAAAATGGTTGTACGTACAAATTCTTTTACTGGGAGCACAAGGTTTGCAAGGATTACTTGCCATTGTCGTCTGCTACCTGTCACTGTATATCGTCAGCGACTGTTGCTGAATACGTCTGTTCAATGGAACTAAGAACAGCCGTGGATGCAGATTTTGTGGGAGATGTCTACATAGATGAATAGCCAATAGCAATATATGCTGGGGGTGATTATTTTCCCCAAGTTTAATGAAGGACGTTATGATTTCAAATAACGTCTTGAATAAAAATGAAATTACTATCAACGCCATTGATATAATAAATCCAGTTTCCAGCCTCAGCTTCCTCAAAATCGGTTCCGATCCCGATAGGTACCTTACAGTGGTGCAACAAAACTGAGACTGCACCTCTTCATCATGGAGTCTTACAAGCAGCCATGCAGTTGATAGCAGGCATTGATAATTAACACTAAACAGTAGCAAACGACAGCATTCAATGTTATTCAACACTATACACTAGTGAACAGCAGCATAAAGTGTTAATTAACACAAGGCTGTAGCAAACAGCAGCACAGTGTTAGTTGACACTAGACAGTAGCAAACAGCAGCACAGTGTTCGTTAACACAAGACAGTAGCAATTAGCAGCACATTGTTAGTTGACACTAGACAGTAACAAACAGGAGCACAGTGTTCGTTAACACAAGACAGTAGCAATTAGCAGCACATTGTTAGTTGACACTAGACAGTAACAAACAGCAGCACAGTGTTAGTTAACACAAGACAGTAGCAATTAGCAGCACAGTGTTAGTTAACACAAGACAGTAGCAATTAGCAGCACATTGTTAGTTGACACTAGACAGTAACAAACAGCAGCACAGTGTTAGTTAACACTAGACAGTAGCAAACAGCAGCACGGTGTTAGTTAACACTAGACAGTAGCAAACAGCAGCACAGTGTTAGTTAACACTAGACAGTAACAAACAGCAGCACAGTGTTAGTTAACACTAGACAGTAGCAAACAGCAGCTGAAAGTGTTATTTAACAGTAAGCAGTATTTAGCAGGCAGTAATAGAAAGTGGTAGTCAACACTACACGGTAGAAGATTGTACTAAGAAGTGGTAGTCAACACTAGACAGTAGAAGATCGTACTACGAAGTTGTCGTCAATACGAGACGGTAGAAGATTGTACTAAGAATTGGTAGTCAACACTAGACAGCAGAAGATCGTACTAAGCAGTGGTAGTCAACACTAGACAGTAGAAGATTGTACTAGGCAGTTGTAGTTAACACTAGACAGTAGAAGACTGTACTGGGCAGTTGTAGTTAACACTAGACAGCAGAAGATCGTACTAAGCAGTGGTAGTCATCACTAGACAGTAGAAAATTGTACTACGAAGTTGTCGTCAATACGAGACGGTAGAAGATTGTACTAAGAATTGGTAGTCAACACTAGACAGCAGAAGATCGTACTAAGCAGTGGTAGTCAACACTAGACAGTAGAAGATTGTACTAGGCAGTTGTAGTTAACACTAGACAGCAGAAGATCGTACTAGGCAGTTGTAGTTAACACTAGACAGTAGAAGACTGTATTAGACAGTAAGGTGTCGTTTGTAATAAATATATCAAACCTATCATGGGTAAACTTTATTTCATAATCAGTTAAGATGTGTAAAAAGCTGGGGGAACTCAGTTAATATATGCTTTCACTTTTTAAGTTGTATTTATTTGAGTTCTACATTCTAAAATGGGAAGCATATGACCAGTGAGTATTTCTTGAATTATTTGAGTTAGTGACCTTTGATCTCAAAATTAATAGAGGTCATCCATTGGTGATTAAGACTCATTGGAGATATCCGCAAATCAATTTTTACAACCAATATTAATCTAATTAAAAATCAGATCTCTAATCGTTACACTGGAGAAGTGTCTGATTTTAGATTGTCAGCATGTTACCGTATGACCTTGACTTTTTGACTAAGAACAATAGGGACCATCTTCATAACGCAAAACTCAGTGGGGATCCGGATTGTTAGAATAGATCTTCAGTACTCCTTGCTTGTCGTAAGAGGCGACTAAATAGGGCGGTCCTTCGGATGAGACCGCAAAAACCGAGGTCCCGTGTCACAGCAGGTGTGGCACGTAAAAGATCCCTCCCTGCTCAAAGGCCATAAAAGCCGAACATAGGCCTAAATTTGCAGCCCTTCACGGGCAATGGTGACGTCTTCATATGAGTAAAAGATTCTCGAGCGGGACGTTAAACAATATTTAATCAATCAATCAATCATGACGTGAATATTCTAATTGCTAAAGATCACATAGAGAAATAGTGTGTGTCCTTGTAACTCTTTATGGTAAAACCGTGCTATTGACCCAAGGCAGCATTGAAGTTCTGTTTGTTTCCATGTAGATCATCTCGTAATAGGCTTGGATTTCTCGAGAAAATCTCAAACTTAAGTTTTAGTTTTCTTTTATTTGAGCAGTCAGAATTTGGGTAAAATCCTTAAGTCTAAGTTCCCAAGAAAACATGTTAGGTGTAAAAGCTGGTCATTTATTTAAACACAAACCCGCTACAAAAATGCAAGATATTGAAGTACTGTTACACAATACCAACAATATTGTTACAAAACACAAAAGCTATTTAAGTTATGGGAAAACTTCATGTGAAGTTTCATGGCTAAATCTGGACAGACTAAATATATACAATTACTGTGACCTAGTGACTTAGTTCATTTGTCCTTTGACCCTCTGCCTAACAACAAATAGGAAAATCCTTAAATCATAGAGATTCTTTGTGGCTAAAATAAACCTCAAATAGCATTTGAAATATGCTAGGGAAATCGTTTTTATGATAGGTGACTTTGGATTTTATGAACCAGTAGGAGTCAACCTTTAGCCAAAAAGAGATTCCTCTCGTTTTATTTTTTACATTTGCGATTTAAATCAGACACCAGAGTGTTACCGGCGGGAAATCCTAGATGTCTACCACTAAAGTCCGTTTAAAAGCTTCATTGTGAAGCGGCATGGGTGGGTAGGGGTGGGTGGGGTGGAGAGGCGATAACCATTCATCAGGTAATATTTATTAAAGATTTCCTAAGAGCACCAGAAATGTCATGCATTTACTAAATTTTAATGCATAGATACCTTGTTATTATGATTTCTTATTTCGTAACAACGACTGTTTTTTCAAAACAAAATCTATGCTTTTAATTAGCTTTAGTAATTAGGCTTTTGTACAATCTGATTAAAACCTACCCCTTTCTCCTCACACTCTTGAAGAATACAAGAAGGGGTGGTTTTATTTTAACCAGACTGGTTTTCACTCTATATTTCAAATATATCTTTTAATTGAAAAAGAACACACACACACCCACCCCCACCCCCACCCCCACCAAGAATGAATAAGAACACACAAGTATGATGCACAGAGTATGTGGGAAAAAATCTCCCGCAGGCATGCATTTCTAAATAGAGATACAATCGCGGAGCGCATGTTCCCAATGCACGATGGCGACAACAATACGAACCTGCAAGTCCAAGGTCATTTCTAAAAGTTCGTCGACTCCAAAACTGTGAACTTTGGTGTCAATGATAATATTAATTAGGAATAAACAGCCAAAAATATGTTTATAAACTATGGTGAACCCTGTTCTGTGATATAATTATTATTCAACTGACATTTATTAGACAATCAAACATGACAAAAACGCTGTAAATTTAAACAAATCTTGCTTTTTTTATTTCAAATAGTGTGGATATTTTTGACATTTTAAAAACAAATTAACAATATTGTATTTCTACATCTGTATGACCGAGAGGTAATTAGCAAGGAATTATTGATCCTCAGATGAACAAACGCGAGAGGTCTACGCACACCTGATCATCATGTACACAACTTGAGCTTTTAATACATTCTGCAATGACATGTTAATTAATACATTTGAAACGTTTAAACCTGACATTACTAAAATTATTGAAACTGTCGTGATTTCATTCGTAGTCGAATTTTAAGGTATGCGTTTTAAAAGATCACTGCTGAACTGTCCTGGTGACGAGTAAACCCATGTACTTACCCATGCACTGGTTGTCTTCCTTCATAAGAACAACAATATGAAATAACTACAAAATCATGCCCACTCAGAGAATTGGCGATTGCCCAGCGGGGAAAATTCACATACCGGTTCTCACCAATGACCTTGATCATGGGCAAATGACCTTGTTTCAAGGCCACGATACACCACCTTGCCACTAGCAGTCTTAAGTTTGTGCCTAGTGTGAGCTTTTGACGTCTGTATCTTTTTACTTTTTCTTTTCACGTCACATTGACACAGCACTACGGTTTTATTCATTTTTCCCCGGAAGGTAACACACACTATCAACCAGTTGCAGTAGCTCAATGGTAAAGCGTTCGCTTCGTAACCGGCAGGTTGTAAGTTCGAGCCCCGTTCATGACATGACCGCGTGAAACCTAAGACATACACCCAGGAAATGATTGCGCCAAACACTCGGCAATGAATGAAAAATTCTGGACGGGACGTAAAACAACCAACCAAATACACTCTATCAAGCATACCAGTGTTACCACCTAAACTAATTTTTGCTTAAGTGAATTAATTTGCATATTTTGATTGATTGATTGATTGTTTGTTTGTTTGTTTTATTCCCGTCCAGAATTTTTCACTCATATTGAGACCACACTAGAACAGTGCACTGCGCATAATGTTACGTCATTACGGCTTATGATGGCGGACGCGTCAAAAGGATGCATGGGATCAAACACCTATCTAATGACAATATATCTTGTATTTTCGCATCTTAAACAAAGTTGTTAACTGAAGAAAGGCCTTTACGAACATCATCTTGGTATTGGGCTAGATGTGACCTAAAAAGCACAAATATATATAAATCATTTTAGGTATAAATTTAAGGTGTGAAATCTGTTAAACGCACAACACCTAATAATCCGCTGTCTTTTTTCTCGAGTCGGTGCACTTTAAAGAACTTTAGTAAACAACAATCAGACCATCTCTTTGGATCAAGGACAACGTCTGGGTAAACAAATGATCCTATTTAGGGGCTTTGCTGATCATTATAGCACACCCAATCAGTAATTCATCAACCTAAAGGGTTCAATTAAGGACTGCAAGTTCAGCTGGTATTTGCAGATACTCCAGAACATTTATATTCAGAAAATATCAAATTATAGGACGCAGCATATTAACTTTTCTCCCAGTTTAGAACAATGTAATGAGATTCCATTTGCTCTGTCCGTTGACTTTGTATCGCTATCCATAGTCAAAGCTTGGGATGAAGATTCTTTTTTAAAGATATATGAATACATAGGATTGGGAGCAGGCGCAATGCCCATGTAAGTCTTCACCCCATGTAAGTCTTCACCATTTGTCGCAAGTCAGTTATGACAAAATGTGATTAATATAGTGAAATATCAACAAAATGATTAAGAAAAAAAGAGACAAAAAAAGAAATTACAAATATAAGAGAGAAGAGTTAAACAATTATAAATAAATGGGGGCTATAATGAGGTACCGGTTCTGATAGGAATATATCAAATACATACAATGATTTGGATTCAGAAATATGTTTAGTTATAGAGTGAAGTATTGAGTGAATACATGGGTTCGTTGCATTTTGCACAAAAGTATCAAATACTGGATCTTTTTGAACAATAGTTTCTGATACTGAATATCTTACTTTTTTCAATAAAGGAATGTACTGTATCAAATATTTTCGAATTGGTTGGTACTTTTACCATTGACACCATACAACAGTATTTCGATTGTTACAGGGATATTGATAAGAGAACTTAAATATTTAAGAATATTTCTCTTTGTACGTTGTAATATGAACGCTCTACGAAGAAATAGTAACCATCCTCATATGGATTACTATAAAAATTACAAAATTAATTACTAATAATACAATGATTAAACTGATGTGCATTAAGATTGCTAGCCTGATTGCAAAGCTGGCAATGTATGATAATTATATATATATATATCTTTACCCACTCCTTCACTTTGAAGTATTTTCTTTACTGTCAGCACTAATCATAGATATACATAATAAGATCTGTGCAGATGCGTGAGGAATGACCCGAGTTTGAGAACAGGACTCGAACCTGCTAACTACAGTTGCGTGATACACATGTAATGGATGTAAGCAAGTCATAAAATTGTATCTGATAGAAAGTATAAGATCAATAGTTTTACACTAATGATTCTTTTTAACCTCATTTAGCGGGAAATTTTCAACTGTATTGTAAAATAATCTCGAGAAAAATCAACATCCCGGCAGAACTCAAACACTATCTACAAATTCGAAGCTTAAGGACACTCGATACCAAACATAAAAAAATAGATGAAAAAAATGGATGCATGGTCGATATATAGTTTAATTGAGATTTATATATATATTAAGAGACTTAATATATTAACCCTCCAAATATAACTTTATACAAATTTTCCCCACCGTTTTGGACTTAATATTGAGAAATCATGATAATAAATAACATACAGTAAATTGTTTGGTTTTTTTTAATAATAAAGTGCACTGCCACGGGACATGATACGCCCGTCAGATGTTTATTCATTATAAACAGATAAAAGTGCATGACACAAAATCATGTCAACATTACTAGTGCAAATATTGCATCACTATCTTTGCATCAATACCTTTGCTTTTAGGTCTGGGGTAAATTCCCTGTAATGTGTCTATTGCACATTGCAATTGACTTGTCAATATATTTCTTGAATTCTTCAAACAACTACAGAAATATTCAAAAACATATTTTCATTTTATTACACATATCTAAATAACTTCTTTCACAAGATATAAATTACTTAATTTGAGTTGTACAAAGAAAAGGAGTTCGCATTCCACAGCCTTCTTAAATTATACTCGTTAATTAATCTTTAACTGAGCAGAATTAATTTAGGTCCTATCAAAATAATCTTTGAATGTCCAGGTGAACTATGAAATACCACAGCTTACTCCCAATGGGCTAATGAAATCTTAATTGGACAGACAGATTAAACAGCTAGAAACATCATTCCCATGAAACTATTCCTCCGTTCTGTGAAGTACTTGTTGTCTTTTGCAAATTTTGTAGTACAATATTGCATATATTTATATCACCAATATTTGAAACAAAATAAGTATTCATATTTTAAAATAAAATGTTATGTAGTTCATCTTATGAAAATATGTGTATTGATGTAATGTGTATTGATGTAATGTGTATTGATGTAATGAATAGTGTTACTGCATTACGTTTTAACATATGTAGGTTGATTGATTGATTATTTATTGCTTACCGCCACACTCAACAATTTTTCAGTTATCTGGTGGCGTCCAGTTTTTGTTGGTGGAGGAGAGAACCCAGATACAATGTACCTGGACTACCTCCCTTAAAACATTGTTTTTTATGAGTACTTATCATTTTAAAAGTCTTAATGACCCGATTTGAAGCTACAATTTACATTTCTATATATACACACAAATTGACAAAGTTTTTTCATATCTGTATGAGCCTAAAAAGGGTTATGCCATATAATCTTAATTATAGGTCACGCCGAATGGTTAGAGCACCGGGCTCAAAATGTGAGCAAGTTTGCCAGTTTACTTGCGGAAGGTCGGTGGTCTCTTCCCATCTTCCCAGGTACACTGTATCGGGGTTCTCTCCTCCACCAACAAAAACTGAAAAATCGTTGAGTGTGGCGGAAAGCAATAAATAATTAATCAATCAATAATTATAGGTCACAGTTAGATTGGTTTAGGGTGCGACTCACCTTCTTCATAAGATGCATTGACCAAGTTTGATAATTCTAGACCTAATAATTGTCCAGTTTTGAGTCGGACACGATTTTGCCATTTTGGTCATACCGTCTTAATCAAAGGTCACAGTGACCTAACTTTCATATACGACCTACCCTCTATCCAAGATGTATCAGCTCAAAAAGTTCTAAGTCTCATAGTATTTAAACGTGACAGGCGGACGGACACGATATCCATACCATAACATGTCCCATCTAAAGACAGGCGTATAAAAACATGAATTTAGTTTAGTTTTCATCATTTTTAACAAAACTTTGTCTGTAACTAAGTGTATCTAATCTTTAATCCACTGTGCTAACCAGAGGGGGTAAGGAATAAATGATATTTATCCATGCATGTGACGTTTTGCATTTTTTATTTTAAAAAAAAGCACCAATGTGAAATATTCTAAGGTCATCTGTGCAATTACTATAAATGTATTATCGGATTCATCTGACGTCACTTAGTTGTACTCATCAAAAACCGCATAGTCGGTAAACAAGACAATACATTATGAATAATAAAGTTCTCATTAAATTGCTAATGCAAAAGAATGTTTTAAATCTGTTAATTCATCAAACGAGTCACTTGTTTATTGCAACGATGTAAAAGGTTTCTCATTTCAAATTAATAGATCACATCTTCATAATAAGTGTCTCGTGGTAAAAAAGCCTTCTATCTTCGGAAAATCCTACATCTCATGTTGTTCGTGCGCAGTTTGCAGTAAAAGACCACGTCTTTATGAAAATACAACTTGTTGTATTACAGCCTAAAGATTACCAAGGTCAATAGATATTTACGTTACATCGAGATATCAAAAGATGCTGAACAATTTTAATGTTTCGAAATTGGATTGATATTTTTTCATTCTCAGTATTGCTTGACAACAATTACAGACATTTTTTAATATTTGGGAATTCGATTTCAAACATATTACACCCAACTTTTTTCATCAACAGTTTTCGTGACTTTCACCAAAAAATATATATATTTTATATTTTATACAACGTAATTCTAGTTTACTTCAGGATTTAAATTCCACTTCAATGTACGCATCAATATTTTTAACATTTCGTACAGCGGAGCATTTTTTCAACGTACGAGGGGCGAGTGAATTTGTAACCAGTCTATCCCATTCCGATTGACCGAGACGGTCACGATTTTCATGCCTTGTTTCATACATGTTTTATACTTGGGAACAAAACTGCAGGCACATCGAGTCATTCTTTAATAAGATATTGAATGTCAAACACGGCTAGTGATGCAAAGGCATGCTTTTCATTTAAAGTTGATGTAATACGGTATTTGTATTTAATAGGTAAAAACAGGCAAGGAAATACACGGCGAGTTGACCATGTCTATGGGTCTTCTGTGCCATCTTATGCTCAGGTTAAATTCTGGGTAGGGGAATTCATCTTTAAAAGATGAAGACAGGAATGGACGCCACCGATGAAAAAATGTGTTACAAAGATCGGAATCTTATATACTCTGATAGGCGAATCCAGGTGGTAGAAATAGCGCAGGCATTAGACATTTCACATGGTAGCTTTTCATCAACCTTGCATGATCGTTTAAGTATGCGGAAGCGAACAGTCCGTTGGATCCCAAATCCCTTAGCGATGAGCAAATGGCAACCTGAGCATCGGTATGCAGCGCCTGGTTGAAGCGTATTAGGTGAAAAGATAATTTTCCTTTGAATCTGGTGACTGTAATGAGACTTGGGTTCATTAAAATGAGCCAAAGAATAAAGCTCAGAGTTGTCAGTGGGTAGGGCCGGGGTTCCCGAGGCCAGAGAAGCTCAAGACGCAACCATCTGCTGGCAAAGTGATGGCCGCAATATTTTAGGCACAAAAGGCGTTATGTTGAACTTTTTAATCAAGAGAAGTACAATAACTGGAGTGTACTATGCAAATTTGCCAGACCTGCTGAGAATTGCCATCCGTGAAAATCACCGAGGTAAACTCTCTTAAAGGTGTTCTGTTGCAACAGAACAACGCGAGAGTCTACACTTGCAATAGATGCTGTAGAGCGAAACGAATATGAATTAATAAATAAATTTATTATTATTATTATTATTAATACCACACCCTGTCTATTAGGCTGACCTAGCTCCTAGCGACTTCTTCCTATTCCCAAACTTGAAAAAGGATATCCGTAGACGTCATTTCCGGTCTGATGCAGTCGTGACAGCAGTTGCGAGTAGACCAATGGAAAACACCCCGACTTTCACATTTCTAAGCTGATGGCATTTGAACACCGTTGGTCAAAGTGCATCACACTAGGGGACAATTGCATCGAAAAAGAAGAGGTGGATCTCAACCGGATATAAGATAGGCTGGTTACTTATTGACTCGACCTCAATTCATTGTTCTTGTGGGCGGACATCGATTTCTTTCGGTTTCATATATGGATTTCAACCAACTTTCACTGTATAGGTCTTTATTTAAAGAAAACCAAAAAACAATTCAATACCAAATTGGAGTATGCAGTTCACCTTTACAGCAGATATTATTGCACAGCCACATTTTTTACTTCAAGGAACGAGTCGTATCAGTTTCCATTCATTAAGTCACTGTAAAATGTGACAGGCGTGTCTTGTTCAAGAATACCATCGACTGCATATAACTATCGTACGAGTCGAGTTTGTTTGATCAGGCCGACCATGTTCTCGTCAGACGCCAGTCAGTGGTTTTGTCGTAGAGATATCCATTCTTCTGATGTGTGTACAAAATGTCTCCGATGTGAGTTTAAAGAAAAATAACTCTAAAATATTACATATATATTGTTGAGTGATCGTTGATAATCTTTCCAAGATATTTGCAATTTTTGCTGGATTAAATTCATATTAAAAGAAAGGACAAGGTGTAATACCATTCTTTACTGGTCCAGAATCTGACTAGGTGCGATAAAGTATTTTGCTGAAGGACAAAGGACGATTTCCTTTCTAGATTACAATTCAAATGATTGGAATTGTGAATATTTACAAATCATCATTATATTAAAATATGTTCATGGTATTCATAATTTCTAAAGTTATCGGTTTAATTCATATATCATACAATTACAATACAGTACAATAGATTATAACTCTATGTTTATTTTAGCTACCTTATACAGCAGAAAGAATATCTCACACAATGCCCTATTTTATTTAACCACCAAATAAATAATATCATTTGTCAACCGCACACTAGAGTTTATACAGGAAATCAATTCGTTATCCAAGTTCACTGAAGTTGTGCAGGCATGTACATCAATTGTCCTCAGGATGAATAGAATACATCCCTGGTAAATTCCCGGCCTCGGGATTACGGAATACACGTATCAACACTTAGCCCAAGTTACGCCCCTTGTCCACCATTTCTCGGATGAAAAGTCGTTTTTCCTTACGTTGGCCTTTGTAACTTTCTGATGCATAGTTTTGACATTTCATATTTTTATATCAATTGCAGACACAGAGTGGGGCAACCCATAGACTAGTACTAAAAATTAATAAATAGCATTAGCATTCACATTTGGAACCTCTTACACTTGGTAGGATACGGAAGGAAAACTTGATTTTTTACCGATTTACCTTTGTCTGACCCCGCAAAAGGACGTAACTCGCTGCAAATTGTTGATACGTGTATACAATCCCGGGTAGATTCCCGGCCTTGGGATGAAAGGAACACAACGTGGGGTACATGGTACGGGCGGAGGGGGGGGGGGGGGGGGGGGGGGGGGGGATAGTAGTACGAATCCGTACATGTGTCTGTCTGATGGTTTTCTGTTTATCATATTCACTGGAAATGGAATTTTCGCCTGGAGCTCTGGTAATACCAAAGGAGGGATCAGGCCCATATATCAATAGTAAGTTATGAAACCATGGCGATTCATTTTTTCATCAGACTGATACTCATTTTAGGGATTTGAATTACTCATGTAGAAACACAATAGCTCTTGCTTTATAATCCTTCTGAAGAGTATACCCTTAAATATCTAAATATTTATCCTTCTTGAGATTAACTTAAATATCTACAGAGACAAATGATGAAAATATTTACAAAACGTCAAACATGCATCTAGACACCATTTGGTTTCAGGCTATGTTGACCAAAGGTTGCCATTTTGTCTGAACTTTAGAGATACTTGATACATTCAGAAAGTCATTAGGCAACCTAATTCTAAAAGTAATCAGGTCTGAGAGACTGAATCTTTGTAAAATATAGAGAAGGAAAAATCCCTCCAGAATTTGCCACTTCCATGTAAATTTTAACAATGCATACATTTAGAAAATATTAGATACCACAGTAACATAAAATTTTACATATTGATAAAGCATTTGCAATAATAGAAAGAAATATTTGGTTTGACTTTATTCAGAAAGACTTTTTGTATGTTAGTAGATAGATTTATCAAATGTAAAGCTAAAATCTTCAAATTTTTAAAAAATATCTATTACCCCCATCACATAAATTAAGTTTGTAGCCAAGGTAGGGGGGGGGGGGGGGACTTGGGCTCTACAAACTGAACAATTAAATTCCTACTTCAGGTAGTGAATATTAAACACATTTTTTAAGGAAAAAAATCTAACTTATCATTCCAGTATTACATGTACATGTAAAATCTTCCAATTTTATAAAAACAAAAGCAAACAAATAAACTGCTTAAAAATTTTCAGTGTATCCCTTCTTGAAAAAACAAAAAATACAAAAAACAAGTCAATAATAGAGGGAATGTATAATATAAATGGGTGTATAAATACACATATCCATTACATTTCCCAAATGGGGTGCAAATTTTTGAATTGGCAAGGGATTTTATTCCAAAAATATATAACACAGAAACCATAGGTAAAGTTACAGCATGTGTTTACTGAGAACTAGGAAGAAAATGGTTTTTTTTAAACATATAATTTTCAATTTGACAGTACTCAAATAATTTCCAAGAGAGATATGAATGTATATAAAATCAACGTTAAAAGTGAAATCTTTTAACAAGTAGTCAATGAAGTCACAGATGCTGTGGAGAGTACACATTTGATAAACATGTTCACAGGTTAATTTATACAATAATCTATAGCTGGTGTTGTCTTGTAAAAATTCTTGAAGGAAAGTGAAAAAAGTCAAACAATCATACAACAACAAATAGCAACAACAAATAATTTTGAAAAGGTCAAATTTTGAGGACAAAATCAAGATCACAAACTTTGGTTCACTAGTACTAATAACAAGAGTTTTTAGGAAGAAATATACATCAAATATGACTACTTTAAGTTATGAGCAATAAGTTTTTGACAAGTAGATGAAAGGTCATTATCAAGGTCAAATGCTTGTGTGTTGTTAGATAGGTCTTATTACATGGAATAAATAAAAGAATTGTTAAAGCTTTACCTTGAGAGCCTAGTACTTTATTGGCAAAATCTTTACAATATCAATAATATCATAGCAAATATGAAAAGCACAGTCTTATCAAAGAGAACACACATGTGAAATATGAAACAATAGACAGCACTGCAATACACAAATGAATAACAAAACTACATGCAAATCATATTTCAAAAATCATATCAATGCTGAAGACATAAATATTTCATTTCCGTTTATATCTATAAGCATTTGATTGCACACAGCTGAGCCAGAACAAGGGTTGCAAGATAAGCTATCAGTCGCTGACATTCAAATAATCATAAGGTCTTGTGTACGATAATGTTACCTTGTTTGGCTTTTGAATTGCTCCTTTATCTACTATTTCACTGTAAGCGTCTATTTCAATATACAGGTAGGTAAAAATAACCTTAAAACCAAACAAAGTAAAAGTTAGGAGTAATATACCCTCTACATTACATTATATACATGCATTAACTGATAAACTTGATTCAATCAGTACTTTAAAGCTAGACCTATAGGGTCTGTTTACTTTCTCCAAATTGTGTGCCTACTACGTTATGTAAACTAAACAAAGTATTAAACAATATCTTTATATCATTACGATACATATCATACGAGTTGTGAGGCAAGAGTGAGTTGTCAAACACACAGTTTTATATACACTTCATACAAAACTATTATACACAAAAAAGTTTCAAGTCTCAACCAAATATATAAAATGTAGACTTACCTTTGTTCCAATATACAGGAGACCTAGCACGTATGGGAAGAAATACGCGTCTCAAGCTTCTAGAAGAAATTCTATTCCATGTTGTCCTAAAACTTTTCTTGACACATTCCTCTATGTAAAACTCTCTGCATCATAGTCTCCTCTAAAAGCATCAAACTGCTTCACCTGCAAATTTTTAGCAATATAAAAAAATCTCTTTCTGCAAAGTCATGTACTTGTTAACTTTGTTCCCTGTGGCCCCATTAAGTCATAATCTTAATAAAAAAAGACCCATGGGCCTTAAAGGTCACCAGGATGATCAGGGCTCAACACTGATTTTAAAAAGTAGTACACCTGCAGTCGGACCAGTAGCTTTAAAATTTTTACTGAACTTGACCTCTACATCACTACACCTAATCTCAGTTATGTATTTCTTCCTTCTCTCTCTCTCTCTCTCTCTCTCTCTCTCTCTGTGCCATAAATAGCATACTCTGTTTTAAATAATTATTATCAGAATTATTTTATCATCAAAATGATGAGTATGAATGTATTTCTAGAGAGTGAAATATGAGATGATTGATTAATTGTAGGTTGTTCAATGTCCCTTTGAAGAATCTTTCACTCATATGGAGAGGTCACCATTACCAGTAAAGGGTTGCAAAATTTAGGCCTGTGCTTGGCTCTTTTGGTCTTCGAGCAGGGAGGGATCTTTTATCGTGCCACACCTGCTGAGACACAGGGCCTAGGTTTTTGCAGTATCATCAGAAGGACTGCCTCATTTAGTCACCTCTAACAACAAGCAAGGGGTACTGAGGACCTATTGTAACCCTGATCCCCACGAGCTCAATGATTTTTAGAATAAAATGGGTTTATCATATAAAAATGACTTGTGCTTATGCTGTATTAAAAGATGCTCTGTTTTTCGATTTCTTTGATGTACCCTCATCTTCTTTGGCATATGCAGCTAGTGACGTATCAATATGAGTGAAAAATTCTCGACAGGACGTAAAACGAACAATCAATCAATCTTTGGCATATGCCCGAGAAACTGACATATAAAAGTAGATATAGAAACGACACTGTCAGTGTAAACAAATCAACATCAAGAATTGGTCAAATATGGTAGAGATAAAAAAGTAACTTATCTGTACATCATCAATCAATTTCATTATATTTGATCAGAAAGGAAGTCAATACTAAATAATGTTCTTATAGTTTAGTTTACTACCACAGCAGTTGGCATAAAAAAAAAGACTTGCATGGTATAGTACACTACACAATGATAGGAAGGATAACTCTAAGTAAAACATTTGGATACAGTCAAGCTTGTATTGAGAGACCGTCCAACAGAGAATGGAAAAAAGGTCACATGACAGGTGGTCTCTTAATACAGGTGGCTTATTTTCTGCTGTAAAGGCATTTAGCAAATAATATACTGAACTATTTTGTACAAGAGAGAATTGTACATGTATTTGAAATTTGTTATTAAGAATATCAAGTATGGTTTTAACAGTTCTAAAATAAAATAAGTAATAGCTAAACATCTGAAATACAGTATGTTGTCATAATTTATTATTCATCAAAAATTACATTTAATCTCTTTAAGAATCTCACTTATGAAGTAGATGCAAAATTTCTAAAACTTAAAAACATTTTGTTGTAAAGATCATTAATATATACTTGCAACTAAAAAACTGCATCAGTGCTTCTCTGGTCATCAAAGAAAGTGAGGAAGTGTTGCTTCTCCTTTTGTACAGTTGTGCTGGAAATGTGTTATTCAATTTGAAAGACATTAAATAAATTACAATATCCATTGTGCACAGCAGATCTTTTTAAGTTTTGATTCGGATGTAACTAATACTCGGGACTGTCAAAGTGAACTGCCACTCCTGGTCATGTCAACACGTCGAAAATTCGTAAAAACGTTGTAAAAATCATGGTCGTTGGACATGTTAGATAGGTGGTCATTTAATACAGGTACAATATATGGGGCAACACTTTGGGGGGAATTTTTAATGGTATCTTACGACAGTGAGTCGCTTAATACAGAGAGTCACTATGGCAGTTTTGACTGTACATTGGAAGTGAAACATGATAAGTACTGTAGTTACTGTAGAATTTCCAATTATACACACATATTCTATAATAATATATATATATATATATAATAGTTAACGCAACAAGATGGATGGCCTAGATGCAAAATAAACCAGACCATGTAGACTGGACCAAGACTTCACTGGTTCCGAGTCAGTCAGACATGCCCTAGTGTCAAGCTTCGACAATAATAACAAATTTCACAAAATCATAGTTTTCTTTGCTTATAGTCCAGTGCAAGAGTAAAGAAAATTTTCTTTTCAAGTAGTGATGCATTTCATTCAGCTGCTCTAATGGTCTTTGCAATCAATAACTAGTCTAATAACAATAGCTACAAACTTACTTGCCATGTCTCTGAAATTGCTCTATAAAATTAAAATACTTAAAGACTTATGCCTTTCAAATAATTATCATGAAGAATGCTTCTTTATTTTAAAGAATCCCTTGCCTTACTTAATACACCGTAAACACTTATAAAAGCCCTGTTTGAACTGAAATTAATTGAATATAATGTTGGCCTCTCTGCACACCTATGTTAGTTACCAGTCAATTTATACGCCCATTGACTTCCATATTTATTCAAAGGTTTCCATGTACAGAAACATTTCTGTTCCATACAAATATAATTGTACAAAGAGGCTTGAATTGTATTTTTTTAAAAATCTAAAGGATCTAAATATACAAAACAACATGAGGCCCATGGGCTTTCATGGTCACCTGATTGACTGACATGCGAAAACTCTTAAATGGACAGCTCAATCGAACAAATGTTCTTTAAAAAAATGAAAACAAATTGTCTTTATTTTTCAGATTTCAATTCCTTCAATATGTTAAAGTTCAAAAACATTTTTAAAAATTTATGTACTGTATTTCATTAGACAATTATTACACCCTAAAACCTTAACATTTAGTCTAGGGGGTCATGGATTTCACAGTTTTGGTAGAAGTCTTCATGCTCCACATAACCACACATAGAGTATTTTGTCACCATTTTACTAGATAAACAGTATCACCACTTCCTTAGCCAATTCAACTCTGCCCCAAAGCCCTAGAACCTGAAGTGGAGAATTTTAGTTTTGGTGGACAGCTGAAAACTCTTTGTAACCACGCATATAATTGTCCTCAAACTGTGATGGTGTAAAGAAGATTTTTAAAGAGTTCATGCTATTTTTTAAGATGAAATGGAGTCAGAGTTTCTTACTGATCTGACATTCCTAACCAAATCTGGTACCTATTGATGAATAATACTTTCTAACTTGCCTCTGTGACAATGAGTAGTTTCAATGTCTCATCTGCGGTTGTCTGCTATTCCGTGCACATTCAAATCTTTAATAATCATGCTCTCTTTATAAACATCACCAGATCTGAATAAAAGTTGTTTCATCTCTACTGAAAAACTACTGATTGAATATAATCAATTTTCAGTTGATTGACTTCCGATTCCATATTTTCCCCCAGATATAATATATACAGTACTAAAAAAAGAGTACCAAAAATGGTACATAATATGCCCATCAAAGTGTATGTAGGGTGTTTCCCTTTAGCCACGAGTTGTAGAACTTTACTGAAGGTAGAATCAGTCATCAAGCTGTGGCATATTTTGAATGAAGGTCCTAGAGCTCTTAATCAAAGGCCTGAAAGGTTGATTGATTGTTTTCCACCACACTCAACGATTTTTCAGTTATCTGGTGGTGTCCAGTATTTATTGGTGGAGGAGAGAACCCCGATACAATGTACCCAGGAAGAGACCACCGACATTCTGAAAGTAAACTGGCAAACTTTCTCACGTATATCAGCGCGAGCAAGATTCAAACCCGCACCGACTAGAGGTGAGAGGCCTTGTGATTTTGAGTGCAATGCTCTAACCACTAGGCCACGGAGGCCTGAAGGACCACAAAGGCATCAGGTGCAATATCATACATTAGGGTTCTCAATAAATTTAGAGGGCAGGTACATTAGAGAAAGTAATAAAAGAAAAGTAACACAGGAGACATTTCCTCATGTTTAAGTACATAAATAAAGCATTACAATCATTTGTAAAATGTCAGCAAACTGTGTTTATTTACATAAAAAGAAATAAAGAAGAGAGCTTAGACTGAATTTGCTTATCCTAACAAGTTCATACATGTACCCTCCTCTTGCTAGATAATATCCCCTCAAGACTAGTTACTTTACAAAGGCTATAATAAATAAATTGAAATTGCAGACAAAAAATGCTGAAAAGAATATAATTGCTTCAGAGTAAGACTACTTGTTTATAGAAGTTATATCTTCTGTTCATGTCTCCATATGAGTGAAAAGCCGCCCGCGTGGCGCAGTGGTTAGAGCGTCGGGCTCAAAGATCTGATGATCCTTGAGTCGGGGGTTCAAATCCCACTGTGGGACGTGGGTGCCGGTCTTTCGGATGAGACCGTATAAACCGAGGTCCCGTGTCGCAGTAGGTGTGGCACGATAAAGATCCCTCCCTGCTCAAAGGCCCTGAGTGCCGAGCACAGGCCTAAATTTGCAGCCCTGTCACCGGTAATGGTGACAGCCGCCGGATAGCTGAAAAATTGCTCAGGCGGCTATAAACAAACAAACAAACAAAAAAACAAAACCATATGAGTGAAAGATTCTCGAGCGGGACGTTAAACAATATTTAATCAATCAATCAATCAATCATGTATGATGTTACTATTATATGGTATTAACTCTCTGTTTTCAATCATGTCTAGCAATTCAAAAGTTCAATGTAATATGTAGCAAGGTTATTGGAATTCTGAACAAGATTCAATTCCCAATGAATGCTACCTAGCCTGGGTTTCTTCATAAAATAACCTGTTATTTTCGTCATGATGCACACACTACTTTCATTTTGCTTAATTAAAAATCGGGATTGGGATTACCAGAAACAAAACCAGAAATAGTCTTTGTGTTTTTGAAATAGCAACCTAACTGTGACCACTTTAGTTTTATCTGTTTCTACTGATCTGAAATAAGGATTCTTGGTGCAACTACAGATATAAATAAAACCAAATTTGAGCAGGTTACTTTGTAAGTACTTAATGATATCATACGACACAAATTTCACGGGAAAATCTGTTTTGTAGTAAATCCATCCATGAATAAGGAACTTTTCTTACCAAACAATCATTATCTAACTATTGGACAAAGATATAATAATAAACAATGACATCAACAACGGAAATGGTATTGTGCCTTTCAAATATCAATCAAATTCAATGTTTCAAAGTCTTGAATAATAAGAAACATTAAAAAACAATAGGCACTATTTGATTTCGCCCACTGAGATGAAAGGCGGTGTAGAGGCAAAATTTTGCATATTACTAGAAGGCTCTCGAGCAAGCTCAACACCTTAAAAATTGTGAGAGGAGGTCAACAGACAATCCATGTACACACTTTCTAACATTTCTTCAAAATTTATGAAGTTAACCAATCTGTAATTTTCTTTATAAAAGAAAATTAAAGAAAATCAAACTCATTTCTAAGTCCACATCTTCAATACCCATAACAACACAAGAAACAAGCATTCCGAGTGTATTGCAGGCAATATAAAGTCACCTTCCGGTAGGATAATTCAGTCAAAATAGGTCAAGCTTAACAAAACGCAAACTTGATCAGTAACTATCCAAGACAAACCCCATGATGTCCAAAATACGACTGCTCGTGTCACAACCAGGACATCACGTTACAGCCACATAACTCCGGTACTGAAGGAGCTTCATTGGCTCCCTATACATAGCAGAGTGGAGTACAAAGTCCTCATATACATGTTTAAGGTGCTTCACGGACAGGCACCTACGTACATACAAAACCTGCTGAGCGTTTACACCCCAGGCAGACAACTTAGATTCCAGAATGATTCAACACTGGTTGTACAGAAAACTAGAACTGTGATGTATGGTGATCGTGCATTCATGACAACTGCACCAAAACTCTGGAAAGCCCTACCAAACACACTAAGAAACTCAGCATCTCTGCCCGTGTTTAAGAGAGCCCTAAAAACTCACTTGTTTCTAATATTTTATTCAAACTGATTTTACTACATGTAATATCTAGCACTGTGTTTAACAATTTTAAACTGTTTTAGATTATAATGTAATTTATGGACTCATTAAATCTTACTTATCTAAAAAAAAAAAATCTGTTTTACATGTTTGGTATTTTTATATGATATGGCATTTTATTATGATGTAATAAAAGTACTTTTGAACATGTTTTATACATGAAAAAAGTGCTCAAGAAATTTGGTACATAATAATAATAATAATGTATAAAATTCATTTGATTATCTCCATCCAGTGCAGAGAAAAGTCCAGAAAACCTCAAGCAGAATGGCAGACAAACAGATGGACAGACAGACTGAGAGTAAACTAATAGTCCCCTCTGGCAAAGCTGGTAAGGGTCTAATAGGAAGGTCCTCAATTAAAAACTGAAGAAAATCAAAATCCTTGCCACATACACATTTTTAATACCCATACAAAATAAAAAGTTCTGCACTTGAGTTAGACAGACAATCCTTCCATATAACATTAAATTTTCAAATAAAGGGACAAAACTCCTACAAGAAAGATCTAAGTGGATTAAACTTGCAACATGATCTAGTGTGACCCACAAAGAAACTACACAGCAAGTTTCAGCTTGATATGTAACTGAGAAATGACAATAGAAACAGAAAACCATGAGTTTACAGACAACATCGCTGTACCATAACACATCCCACGTAAAGATGGGAGTATATAAAGGCAAAATATTGTATTTGTGGAAGTACGCACTCCCAAGTCATGTTGGTAACTTATCAAATTTTGGAATAACAAAAGGAAACCTTATTAAGGCTGTTCAAAATAAATTCTACAATGCAAGTAAAATAACTTTTCTAAAAAGCCATCAAGAGAGAATGAAAATAAAATTTCTATAAACTTGGATATCAAGAACCTGATCAGCCTTCTGAATATCACACAATGACGAATCAATTTGAAGTATTTTACATTTATGGTGCAGTGATGATAATTATTATAACTTGCATTTTAACACAAATTTTTAATGCTAAAATTTAAGTAATACATTACATTTCATACCAAGTGACCAGAGGACAGATAAATGTTGTAGAGAGAATACATGCAACTTTCAATAGTTACCAGTCCTGTGGACCTGCGAATTTTAAAAAATACTAATTTGCGAAAACTGGCTACAGGATATCAAAACATATATGATACATGTATCACAGAATAGTAAAATCTGAAACTTTCTTAAAAAATAACAAAATTTCAAAATTTCAAAGTCTCTCTCTCTCTCTCTCTCTCTATATATATATATATATATATATTTTTCAGTTATTCTGGGGGAGGCAGTATTTTTATGTCATAATATCTGGACTGGACAATGTGAACTATGTTCGGTAGCCTTAGAACGAAAACTTTACAAGTAAAAATCCAGATAAAAATTTGGTGATTCTACTATACATAGTGTACTTACACTGGATAAAGAAAAAAAAATCAGAGTAAGCCATGAATACCTGAGTCAATTTCCCCTCCCTCTGTGATGGTTTATTCCACCTTGTAAGAAACATGCCAAAATACTTCCAGAAATCTGAAAGATTCACCCTCCATCCAAAATATAACCTGTACCAAACAAAACGATCAAGACAAGTACATGATGAAGTGCTTAATTTAAATAAACGGACCAGAACAATCATTCCCCATCTGACCCTAAATATCAAAATAGTGCTTGTGCTACATGTGTATTTTCATTGGCTTGATGAGTATGTAGAAGAGGCCTATGGGCTGCAACTGTCACCTACAAAATCTTTCTGTCCTTTCAGCAAAACCAGGTGAAAAGTGACAATGCACACTGTATGTCCAAATGACTGGTAACATCTTGGCCATGTGTCAGAATGACCTGTCACACTGAATCATGTGTCGTCCTACCTATTTAGACAATCAAACATTTTTAAAATGCACCAAATCTAACAATCATATTGTTTACAATTCAAACTAAGTTTATTGGCCTATAAAATTTTCTGAGGGAATCAAACAGAGCAAAAAGTCAAAATGATAAGAACAAACTGCTTCTTAATCCAGCATTCATTACAAGGAATTCAACCATCTTGATAGCGTAGATCCATTTGGAAAGAGAAACAGATTTGCAAAAAAGAGTGTAAATAAATGTTTATTCGGTTTACACATATAATTATACATAGAAATCAAGGATGGACCATGAAAGCTGAAAAGCTTATTTCCAGTGGGGTCCTTTAATGCATGGATTTTGGCGCTTGGGGGTCATTATGTAGGAGGAAACCAGAGTACCAGGAGGAAACCCACATATCCAAGCAGACGACCAGTCACCACCATACTCTCTCACGTACAACCACTGCCAATCATGGGGATCAAACTTGGGTTGCATCAGTGAGAAACAACAGTGCTAACTCTGTGCTACCCAGATACCCAAAGGAGAGCTTGAGGTGGAAAGAGAGTGTGACAATCTAATCAAAATTAGATCCTTTGATCCGTTCTCCTACGATCGCTACCCAAAGCAGTGATCGAAGGTGAGCGGATGAAAGGATCTAATTTTAATTAGATTGGAGAGTGTGACAACTTTAGAGTAAGCAAGTATGCATACGAGGACTTTAAAGTACGGCAACAGTTTTATTACATATAGCAGCCACAGTTTTGTAAATTGGAAACAGACGTAAAAAAAAAAGTTTTAAAAAAACTTTTATCATGAATGTCAAAGAATGAAATAATTTATAAATAAAATCTTATTTTATTCCAAATATCTGAGATGTTTGGATCACTCCGATGATTAACCTGGAGGAAATATGTAAACAACATTTCAACTACTAAGTTGGTTTTATATTCAAAATAAAAGATGATATCATTCAGAATTAAACAATTATTTTTAAAGAATTGCAAATGTCAAACACTTGTCTGTCTCCAGTAAATAAGCAGATACCATCCAACGTCTTCCACTTAGAACTAACATCACACTACACTGGCAATGTCCCAGCCCTACAGGATTTTTTTAATAAGTAAAGGTTTCTTTCCATGGCTTAACAATAATATTGCTATTTTTTCTTACTTTTCTTGTGAAAAGATAAAATTTTAACTGGACAAGAAATATACTGGGCCAATTAATTTGGTTGTAAATATCTTCAGATTGTAACAATTTTGCTATTTACAGATCACAGAATATCACATTTGCAGCTCTCAAGTTTATATACTATGTCTTCTATACATTTATTTACTTTGGAAGTCATTATGAAAATGTATAAGTGAATATTTTGATTTTACATATGTTTACCTGTCATTTCTTTAAGTAAATCATTATACCTGCCATACTGTCAGTCATCCCAAGAGTAATATGTATTTTAGAATTCTATTGGCTAAGTGACTAAGTCCTGGCCATTCAGATTAGGTATTTATTTTTAGTATTCTATTGGCTTGACTGACCTATAAAGAAAGTTACTCAGAGAGTGAATTTCACTCTGCTGTGGGTCAAGAACTCCAAGGTTCGTTCCCTTAGAACTTCATGTTCGATGGCGAAGTTTAGGGTTTATTTTGGTTAACCATCATCAGATTGGTTCAGGGTAGAATCAGATTTCTCTTATGCTAGTGTAGACTATCCCTATACTTTGGTGACATTTTATGGATGTATGGAAGCTTTTTAGTGCTATAAGTACATATTTTTTCAGGAGTTACCTTTTTTCCCCTATATAAAGACTTCTATAATATAATTTATTCTTCTTATATCTTGTTACTAAATTATTTCTTAAGATAATTACAGTGGCTATATTTGGAAAGCATATTTGTTATTAACTAATTTAATATCATATTTTCTTTTGTCATAATAAATTCATAAACTTACAAAAATCTTTTTATTCCAAAACAACTTGATGTTGTTCATAATCTAGGAATCACTAAAGAACCTGGGTATACATTTCAACCAGTGTGATTTACACTTAAGTCACTCGATACACTGGCTCCCGTTACAAGATTACGATACACGGGTGCTAGAATATTTAAAGAATATTCTACTGAGGATGAAATTCGGTTTTAAAATATATATATTAACAGTCCTATGAACATGATGATGCGGTGATGTACCTGCTTACAGTACTACTCTGTGTGCCTACTCTTTCCTCCATGTCGCATTCTTTCTCTTCAAATTCCTCGATCGCTTCTTCAGCTATTTGACAAGCTCTGATGACTCCATTCCCTTTCTCCTCGTTATATGCATATGAATATTTCCATACGTCTTTCGTAAATCCTAGTAAGGTGTAATTTATCTGGAACATTTTATCTAAACCTTAAGGCTCTTGCACGTTTTCCCGCGTTTTCAAAGGCGACATCATATTTTCAAGGTCTGTGATATTTTTATCATATTACTGGACACTAATTTCGGACAAATGCTCTAAATTCCAGTCCGGGGCCTGCTTAGGAAATTTTATGTCTTGTCTAACAAAATTAGACAGTGAATTAAACTTACCAGTTTCCTCACTAGACGATTCCATGCTCAATTTATTATAACGATTACTCCCGACGTCTTCCGAAGTTGATTACTTGTCAAAACACTACGACTGAATATTCGTCTTTATACAGATATTGTTAATTACTAATATTATCTTTTCATACAATATTCATTAATAATGAAAAGTGTATAAAAAGATAATATTAATGATTAACAATGAATCATTATATCGTTTTCTTTATTTCTACATTTTTTTTATGTATATAAAATATAACCCACCTTGTAAGGAAAATGCATTGGCTTTGGGTATTATCCTGAATTTAAAGATGTTCAAGCTTGAAAATTGTTAATCATTTGTTGGCAGGTGTATTTCTAATTTCTGCATTGAAGGTAATTTATGACATTTTTTTAAAGAAAAAAGAAAACACATGGGTCATCATGTAACCATATTTTTAAGTTACTATATATTGTTTTACTCATATGATATGGAGATGACACCATTGCCGATGAAGGGCTGCAAAATTTAGGTCTATGCTCGGCGCTTATAGCCTTTGAGTAAGGAGGGATCTTTATTGTGCCACACCTGCTGTAACACGGGGCCTCGGGGTTTATGCCTTCTCATCCGAAGGACCGCCCTATTTAGTCGCCTCTTACGACAAGCACGGGTACTGGTGGGCTACTATTCTAACCCGTATCCCTACAGGATATATATATATATATATATGTATATATATATTATGTCGTGTTCATACACGGGATAATATATGCGCATGACTTATTATCTCGCGTGCACAACTTATTATCTCATCCGCACGACTTAATATCTCGCACAAGACTAATCTGATACTGCGCATTGGTGAATGACAAATCATACAAGCAGGATATTAGCATAACACATGAACATGAAGCTCATTGACCAAGCATTTCTAGTGACCAACAGATTTAATCATATTTTATAATTATATGAATATAATATACAATTACACAAATACATTTCATATATATATATATATATATGTGTGTGTGTGTGTGTGTGCAATCTTTAAATGTCATTCAAAATGTCATGTTAATCAAAATCACTGAAATGTTTTTTTGTTAATTTATTTGCGTATGAAAATCGATGTCCAATGACATAAACTTACGGGAGCTGTACCCCCACCCTTCCCCCTAATTATTTAAATTTAGTTTCTGACAATGATCTTTTGATCTCTCCCTTTTAAGACCTATAAAACATATCAAACTCACGTGACCATTGATAGAAAGCTTCCTATTTTTCTCATTGACTCAGTAGACTCTTTATTCTATACACACATTATATTGACATGTATTAGTGAGCAGAGTGGAAAGATTATTTTAACACATCTCAAGACTTTGTTGCCCATTGGATGCGGTTCTCATTAAAGATTATAACATTGATTTAGAGTTGCTTCTCTCTGGAAGAGGGAGGGAGAGCAATGTAATGAGAGGGGTGGGGGAAAAGTATAAGTGGGTATCATGTCCGTCTTGCTCCAATGAATAATGAATAGATAATATGCAAAATCTTTCCATAGAATAACTAGGCATTGGGCAAGGACGGTCATTTCCTCTGCATGGAACTTTTCACTGTCTTGCCAGTAACTGGTTTTTACACTCATTCGTAAGATTCTCTCTCTTTACAAACATGTTTGCATAGCAAAAGTTACTCATGGATAAAGGCATCGTCTCCTCCATGGTAAACGTGAAATTTTCCTCTGGTTTGTACTGCACCATGTCTTTAGTTTTTGAGAAATTTTTCTCTCCACCAACAATTAGAATCTTCCCATCAAGTGCACAAACACCAAATCCTTTTCTCGGAAAATTTCCAATACTTCCTCTTTTCTCAAAAGAATAAACTCCTCGGTTTTTCTGCATATGGAAAATTTCGCCATCTTTAGATATTATAAGTAGTGCATCGTTCACAACCACAGCTCGTGCCTGGACTCGAATTTGTTCTGGAATAGAGCACCAATTTTCTTCTGCGGAATAGCCTTTTCGCATGTCAAAATATTGAAGTTTTTCTGCCTTTTTCCCACCTGGACAGATTCCTCCAAAGAGAAAAACCTTTTCTTCAAAGACGCTGAAAGCACTGGATTTAACAACTTGATTAAGAGTTGTTCTAATTTCGCTCCAACAATTTCTTGTAGTATCAAAGACATCAATTTGCTTGATGAATGTCGAGTTGTTTCTCGTATCAGTGCCTCCAAGGATGATGATTTTTGCATTGGAAAATGTCATGCAGTGGTTTTGTCGAGGAGATAAGAGATTGGGTAGATTTGTCCAAGCATTTCTTTCATCGTCATAAACACAGAAACCATTTCCTTTACCAAAACCTCCTGATACATATAATTTACACCTATCCGTGCATATTGAGAAATACAGCTTGGGATCATACAGAATGGGTGGTAGTGTAAACCATTTTTTCTGACGAAATCCGAAACATATGACGTTTCTATTGCTTCCCTCGTCGTTCCCGCCCAAAACAACCAAACATTCTTCCAAGTTCTGATTTGCCCAGTTTAATTTCCGTGCTTTTCCATATTTGTTCATTGCTTCCTTAAAAACGCCGCTTTCGCTTACTTGCGGAAATTCATCTGCAGAGAGCAAGTCACTCAGTGTGTTGCTGCTGGTCTCCAGTGCTTTACATATGTCATACGAATGAGCTTCTCTGTTTACAAAGTCACTTTCGATCCACTTCAGTCCAGCTTTCACAATGGTTTCCTCCTCCGCATTTAGATCTTTTTTCGTCAACAATTCTATGACAAGTTCAGGTCGATTTAACTGCAGGAATTCCTCCGTTGAAGACAACAAGGCGAATTCTTTTGAAATAATCGTGGAAGATTTTTCCTCCAAATCTTTAAGTTCTATCAGTTTTGCGATATCCCACAGCCGCAAGCAATACTTTGTGTCAATACTATCATGTAAGAACTGCAAACATTGCTGTCCTAGGGAATGTATCTGGTACATATGTGATAAATGCAGCATATCAATGGCATCATCCACTGTTTCCCAAACATTTTTACCAGTGTAGATAAAATCTAGAAGAGTTTTGCATTGCATGGGACTCAATTCTATCATTATTTCTCTCTGTTTTTCTTCCTGAAAAAAAAAAATGACAGTGATATTTAAAATTTAAAAAAGCGAAATAGTGATTTCATAAATCATATCATGATGTACTGATAATTCAAAATCCAATGTCCTATAACGAACCTTCAGTTTTAGAAAACCTTTCGATGATAATACCCCGTGGGGATCTGGGTAGTTAGAATAGATCCTCAGTACCCCCTTGCTTGTCGTAAGAGGCGACTAAATGGGGCGGTCCTTCAGATGAGACTGCAAAAACCGAGGCCCCGTGTCACAGCAGGTGTGGCACGATAAAGATCCCTCCCTGCTCAAAGGCCATAAGCGCCGAGCACAAGCCTAAATTTTGCAGCCCTTCACCGGCAATGGTGACGCCTCCATATGAGTGAAAAATTCTTGAACAGGACGTTAAACTATATATAATCAATCATTTGAACATGTGGATCGTTGAAGAAATGAGCCGTCGAACTAGTGGTCCGTGACCGATATTAACAGCAACTCTTCACACTAGTATAATTTTCATGAAGCTCTTGCGCACTCATGAAGTATACTGGCGTAAAGCATTGCAGTACATGCCCTCATGTATCTTAATAATGCAAGTAACTTATTTCTTAAATTTTAAAATTTTCAATGTTTTTGCCTTTGATATCTTTACAAATTGAAATGATAGTCATGCATTTCCTCAGGAACGCGCAGCAGTTGTAAAGAACTAATAAGAAAGATACCTAGTAAAGCAGCACAGAAACAAAGAAGGATTTCTTCTACAGGGGATGAAACATCAGACATCGAAAATGTAAAGACTGCGTTGGACTCCATCCAAGAGACACTCAAAAACATTGTGACAAAAGATGACATCAGAGACATTGTCAAAAGTGTAGTGGCAGAATTCAAGGATGAAATAAAAAAGGATATCCATGAAGAACTGAAATTGACAATAAAACAGGACATTCTAAAGGAGGTGAAAATAGAAGTAGAGGAAAAGCTAGGGAAACAAAAACAGCAACACAACAATGAGGTGTCAAAGGTCAGACAATTACTTACAGATAAGGTGGATGGCCTGGTGATGGATAATGAGACCAACAAGGACAATATAGGAAAGCTGAAAACCTGGCTCATGAAACTGGAGAACCAGATTAAAGAGACCAAAAGAATTGCAAATTCAGCCATCAGCATGGGAAACTTTAACCAGCAGTACTCACAGAAGAATAACATAAAGATTCTCAATTGGCCAGAACACCAAGGTCAGAAATTACAAGAGGAATTCTGCACCCTAGTGAAAGAGAAGACTGGTGTAGCCTTAGATCAGAGAGACATCCTGGCGATACATAGGATACCATCCAGTAATAAAAACCACCCCAGACCAGTGATTGTCAAGTTCTTAACCAGTGAGATGAGGAAGGCCGTCATCACAAAGAGGGAGAAGTTGAAGACCAGTTTCACCATGGTTGATCACATCACCAACATGAACGCGCAACTACTCAAAAGACTACGTGCAGAAGAAAAGGCGCATAAGATCGACAGTGCGTGGTACTTTAATGGGTACATATTTGCCATGGACAAAAGTGGGAACCGTCATAAACTGGATGTGACCGATGACATAGACCAAAAAATGGAAATAGTGAGCTCAGAATGAAGTGACCGGATTGGGCAGGAGTAGCTAGAGACAAGTGTGACAATTACCTGAAGGCGTTAAGGTATGCCTAACAATAGACCTGTGAATGATCAGTCTACATGTATAAGTGTTTGTAAGTTTGTGTGTAAGTGTATTTGTGAGTGTCTGTGCACCTTTATGTCAGTTTGTATTCATTATGTTTTTCATGTTTACTTTTTACACAAACCATGTCTGACAAGGTTGAATGCTTAGGTATTTTAAGTATGAATGTTAGAGGTTTTTCTTCTGACAGTAAAAAACGTAAGGATGTCCTTAATTGGGTAAGAAATAAAAATGCTTCCATTATATGTTTACAAGAAACACACAGTACACCTGAGGTAGAGAGGTTTGGGGAATCAGAATGGGGATATAAATCTATATTTTGTAGTTATACCAGTAGCTCAGCAGGTGTTGCCATATTATTTCATAACAATTTTGAAATTCAAACTATCTACAAGGATTCCTCTGGGAGATTTATTGTTTTAGATATGACAGCAAATGGTATTAGATTTACATTAGTTAATCTATATGGTCCAAATTCTGACAGCCCAGAATTTTTTCAAAATATTTTTAGAGAGGTACAAAAGTTGGAGAATATGTCTATTGTTTTTTGTGGTGATTGGAATGTTATTCAAGAAAAGGAAAAAGACACATTCAATGTAAAAAACTTAAATAACCCAAAAGCACACGAAAAGATAAAAACAATTAAGGCGGAACTAGAATTGTGTGATCCATGGAGGATATGGAATGAGGAAGCTCAGCAGTTCACTTGGAGGAGATCTAACCCAATTATTCAATCTAGAATTGACTATTTTTTAGTTTCTGATTGTATATTCAGTAGAATGCTTGACACCAAAATAATTCCAGGATACAGAACAGATCATTCTGCCATATTTTTGAAATTTAAAACAAGTGAAAGTAATAGGGGAAAGGGATATTGGAAATTTAATTCTCAATTATTATTTGAAGACAGATATATAGAAAAGGTGAAACAATGCATCAGAGATACAATAGAAGAGTACATGGAATCAGGTAACATTGAACAAAAAGAAAGCATTGAGTTCAGAATTAGTAATCAATTGTTTTGGGAGACTCTGAAAATGAAAATTCGGTCAGTATCACTAGAATATTCATCAATAAGAGCCAAAAAAATTAAGGAAGAAAGAAAAGCATTGGAAAAAGAAATTTTACAATTAGAATCCAAAGTAAATGTTTCAGGGAAAGCAGAAGATGTTAAATTACTTGAGGAAAAACAACAAGAATTACAAAATTCAAGGTCAAAGTATGTTGAAGGGTTAATTTTAAGATCAAAAGCAACTTCGCATGAAATAGGGGGGGAAAATTTGGAATATTTTTGTAAATTTGAAAAAAGAAATTTTGTAAATAAAACTATTTCTGAACTCATTGACTCTGAGGGAAATCATATTACAGATCAAAATCATATTTTGACAGAGCAAGTTAATTATTTTTCAAATTTATACAAAAGTAAAACAAAACCTGGTAGTCAAGCATCCCACTTTGAAGATTTCTTTTTAAAACATAACACCAAATTAACAAATACACAGAAGGAAAGCTGTGAAGGTATTCTTAGCTTACAGGAATGTAGTGAAGCTTTGAGGAATATGAAGAGTAAAAAGTCACCAGGTTCAGATGGTTTTACAGCTGAGTTTTACAAATTTTTCTGGAAGGATATTGGTTTGTTTGTCTGTCGTTCTTTAAATGAAGGATACCAGAATAGTAAATTAACACAGTTTCAATCACAAGGCATAATAACGTGTATTCCAAAAGAGGAAAAGGACAGACGTTATATAAAAAATTGGTGACCCATTTCTCTGTTGAATGTAGATTATAAGATTGGTTCAAGTTCTACAGCAAATCGTCTCAAGAAAGTACTCACAAGTATCATAAGTGATACACAAAAGGGCTTTATCAAGGGACGTTTTATAGGTGAAAATACTCGGTTTTTATATGATTTAATTGATTACTTAAAAAAGCAACAAAAACCTGGATTGCTCTTGCTATTGGATTTTGAGAAAGCATTTGACTCTTTGGAATGGAACTTTATTACAAAGGCACTGAAGTCATTCAACTTTGGGGAATCGATTATCAAGTGGTTTACAACATTATACTTTTCTAGTACAAGTGCAGTTATCAACAATGGAAATTTATCCAAATTCTTCAGACTTGAACGAGGTTGTAGACAAGGAGATCCTTTGGCACCATATATCTTTATTCTCACTGTAGAACTATTAGCTATATCAATCAAGGAAAATGTTAATGTCACAGGTATAACCGTTAATGGAAGAGAAAATAAAATTGGTCAGTATGCGGATGATTCCTTTTTAACTTTGGATGGTAGTGAAAAAACTCTCAGAGAATCTATGAGTACTATTGATAAGTTTGGTGTTGTTTCTGGCTTACGATTGAATATTTCAAAGTCACAAGCTATTTGGTTGGGCAGTAAATCAGGTTGTGAAGAAACTTTGTGTGATGAGTTTGAAATAAAATGGGATAATAAAGAATTTAAGCTTCTTGGAATAACCTTTACCAAAAATCTGGAGGATATGGTTTCATGTAATTACTATTCTAAAATTAAATCCATTAAAAAAACTGTTAGCATCCTGGATGAAACGAGGTTTAACGCCAATAGGTAAAATTACAATTATCAAAACATTAGCTCTTCCAAAGCTCATACACTTATTTTCTGCACTGCCTGATCCATCAAAACAATTAGTAGACGAGATAAATAAAATATTCTTCAAATTTATTTGGGGATATAAAGTAGAAAGGTTGAAAAGAAACACAATTGTTGGTAATTATGATGAAGGGGGATTGAATATGGTTCATTTGTCATCTTTCATATCTTACATAAAGTTAAAATGGGTCAAAAGGTACCTATCAGACAATGAGGGCATGTGGCAAAATATGTTGCATAGCACTTTAGACCTGAAATGTGTTGATTTTATTTTTTATTTGTCCAAAGAAAAGTTGTGTGAATTTGTGTATCAGATTGATAATGTATTCTGGAAAGATGTGTTTAAAGCTTTAGTGAAAGTTAAAAAAAGTCCTCTTGATGTATCAGATTATTTACAATTAGATATAAGAAACTTTGTGGATATTAACAAATGGAATTTTTATACTGAATGGGTAAGAAAAGGTATCAAAACTTTGAATGACTTAGTAACACGAAATGGAACTTTTAAATGTTTTAATGATGTTAAAGATGTGGTTGGTACAAAAAAATTTTTGAACTATTTTTGTATTATTTCTAAGGTTCCAAAGAAGATCAAAAGACAAATTTCAGAATTTAAAACTGAAATGAATCATGGAGGTCTTGTATCAAATCAATGTATCATACAGCCAATTAATTGTAGATCAAGTATCAAATTTTTGTACCAAGTTTTGAAGGAAAAGGAGTTCATAGCTTCAAAACTGAAAAAGGAAAAATGGGAAAGTTATCTCGGTGAAAGAATTTCAGAAAAATGTTGGAAATTGTATTATGAAAATGCTTCAAATTGTACAAAGGAAACAAAATTGATGTATTTTGAAAATTTTCTTATTCTTTTAGCAAAAAAGCATATATACTATGCAAGAGCCCAAGGTCAGAAGCCTAAAATTTTAGAGGCTATTAACTTGTTCAAATATTATAGAAATATTGAAAAATTTTGTGCAAAAGTTTTTCATAGCAAATCTAAAATTCTTAGGAAATGGGCATTATATGATAACATTTTTGACAAGTAGTTTGTTGAAAAACCTATTTAACATGGTATAAAGTTATATTTTTTTATGATCTTTCATTTACGTGTATTATCATTATTATATTATCATCATTATGCTATTATTGAAAACTGAAATGCTAATTGCATAAGGTGCACAGTATGAATGTAGGATGAATGAGTATGTTGTATGCATATGTATGAAAAATACAAAAATAAAGAATTAAAAAAAAAAAAAAAAAAGAAGAAAGATTAAAGTATAAGAAGTATATTTCATTTTGAAAATACATGAGAGTATAAACTGTAAGTTTCATGGAGTGGGTGTTCCGACCGAAGAATCACAGGAAAACAAGAGGTCCCAATGGGCCTTCTCGCGAAAAAAAAAAACTGTGTGCACTTAGAAGTTAGATAAATATGTAAAAAAAAAAGTATAATTCTTTATTCTTAAAGGTATAGTTTAATATACTAAACACGTGTTTGAGTACACAATTGTTAAATATCGCGTTCGATTCGCCTTGATGACCACAGCACGCTTTTCTGGAGTTTAGAGCCTAAGCGACACGTGGTTAGTAATCGATTAGAATTTCTTGCATTCATGACAGTATTCAATGTATTGAAACAGAAAAACATTGCTTTTTGCAATAAAAATTTTGATTGAGACAGAGATGCCTCGCATGATTGAAAATGATCGTTTAAGTGCTGTTGGGATGTGGGAAGCTTGGATGTCTCAAAGCAATATGGTAAGGGATTTTTGACTACATAGTAACACTGTAAATGCTTTAAGGAGATGACATCAGCAAACTGGCACTGTTCGGGACCGCCCACGATCTGGACAGCCGCGTGTGACATCACGTTGGCGAGATACGTATATTATACGGACGTCACATTTGCGTAATCGATTTCAATCAGCTTCTTCAACCGCTAGGACCATCGCTGGGCATCGATGGATAAATCCCCGTATCGTAAGGAACAGATTGAGGGAGTCTAACATCCGTCCTCGTAGTCCTGCTATCCTCCTTGTTCTGCTCTGGCGTCACCGTGTTGCGAAGTTAGCGTTGTGTAGGAAGCATTGTCGTTTCATTAACAGAGATTGGGCGGAAGTTCTGTTTACGGACGAATCGAGATTTCACTTCGAGAGCACTGACAGTCGTGTTTCGGCTTACCGTCATGCCGGAGAACATTACATTGACGCCTGTGTTAACCAACCAACTACAACATCTTGTTTTCTTTCAAACCATGACATTCAGTGAGCGGTATACGCCCATCGCAACTTGTTTTCTATTAAAATCTAGATTTCGGACTTGTGGACTTACAGACTAGTGGACCTTCGGATTAGTGGGTGGTCACCGTACATATCCTCATGCATTGTTAAGAAAATTATTCTGATCTTTTGCAGTGTTGTTTTCGAAAGCGGGTAGTGGAGGGGTTCTTATTCATTGGATAGGTTCATATAATAGTTTCTTAAGGATTGATTGATTGATTATTTATTGCTTTCCGCCACACTCTACAATTTCTCAGTTATCTGGTGGCGTCCAGTTTTTTTTGTTGGTGGAATAGAGAACCCAGATACAATGTACCTGGGAAGAGACCACCGACCTTCCGCAAGTAAACTAGCAAACTTGCTCACATAACGCTGCGGCCGAGATTCGAACACGCGCCGACAGAGGTGAGAGGCTTTGTGATTTTGAGCCCAATGCTCTAACCACTCGATTTCACTGTAATTTTTGTTCCGGCCAAGGTTTCAATCTATGAACCGCGACCTTGTCATATTTCATTCTACCTAGAAGATGTCACCACCCAATAATTGTTCTGAAAATGAATTGTCGTTGTATCATTTTCTTTCAAAAAGAAAATTTATTCGGACAATACCAATAAGAAATAAAATAACTATAAATCGATAAAAATAATAAAATAACAACACAACATTTTCTATATAAAAAAATTACCCGCAAACAAGATTACCCTCAAATTCACGTGTTTTTCACATGTGTGTAAACAGCCCGAGAGCTCCCCAGAAAGTAGCATCAGCTACCAACATCAAATAGTCCCACTGTAAACAATTGATTACTTCTACAATTTACACAAAATTTCCTAATCAGGGGTACAAAAAATACGAGAAAAGAAGGGGAAATGAGAAATATCACGCATTAAAAAAAATATTCTTTTAAATATACGGAACTACAATTGACTAAGTTTATTTTGATTGGAAAATTACCAGTGTTATACCTTGAATGTGTGTCCAGAACCAAAATTATGACCACAACCAAACTTACGCGGGCAGTAACTGAAGGAAAATTGATTGATTGTTGTTTTCCGCCACACTCAACAATTTTTCAGTTATCTGGTGGTGTCCAGTTTTTATTGGTAGAGGAGAGAACCCTGATACAATGTACCCGGAAAGAGACCACCGACCTTCCGAAAGTAAACTGGCAAACTTTCTTACATATATCGTTCAATCGTTCTAACCCTCGCCGACTAGAGGTGAGAGGCCTTGTTATTTTGAGCGCGATGCTCTAACCACTCGGCCACAGAGGCCCCCTGAAGAAAATGATAAGTATTTAAAAATAGCGTTCAGACTGGAACGCTTAATACCCGAAACGCTAAATATCCGGAACGTAAATAATGCGTCAGTGGCACTCACAAGATTTGTATGAACTTTTAAAAAGTATATTAAACAGTGGATTCTGAACATGACATTTCGTTTTCTATGTAATTTCTGCTTCTGTTGCTTATAATAAGCCTTTTGATTTTACAAAATGCTGACCTCCTTCCAATATTATTTTAATTTTGAGTTTCGCATTTTAGCAGCATCTTACCTTGAAGGGGCTATCGAACATTGTATCGAAGAATTCTGACAAAGCCGCCAAGACGACCTTGTGGCAGGGGAATTTCTCACCATCTGCCACTAAAACAACATCACAAAACTTTTCACTTCCCCTCTGCTTTTGTAGACCATCAGCAAAATCCTCGGTGTACGACATCTTGTTCGAAGGATCGATGAAAAGTTAAAACGAAAGTAGAGAATTTAAAAAAAAATAAAACTCATACTTTATTACGTATTTCATATAAAGCATATATATAGCAGTAAACAAAGACTGTATTGTGTCTGTGGGTATGGTGTAAGCAGAAACGTATACTCTGTTACGCAAAATCGCTAAGGTGACGCGAAAATACAGTGTACGATATAGCTAATATATGTTTCACGATAAAAAATATGAACGATTTAACTTGATAATTAATGGCGGTAGTTCAAAATAAATATTTTTATAATTGTATTAACTCAGCACGGCTTCATGAAATTGTTATACTGGGATAGGTAAGTTATGAAAGGACAGAATATATATAATTTAGTGGAGTAGGCCTAGTTCGGAAATTACATATCAAATGGTTTTAAAATATTTTCTCGACCGTGTCGAAGAAACACTCAACACGTCGATTACTGTTTGTTAGTAGCTAGTCTATCCGTCTGAAGATCTAGCAATGGTCAGAAATGTTTATCTTGTATGGAATTAATGTAAAGGTTTTCATTGCATTTTCAGCAGTGCATTGATTGATATTTATTTCGAATTTTCTTTGTATCATGTATGATTTGTGTTGACAGTCCCGCTTTTCTTTTACCTTACCCCAAGAAAACGAGTTCAGGTCGCGATAGCAGTGCTGAGAAGCATCCAGAGCTCAAAGATTTAAGTTGTATGGTCAGAATTTTGACGCATTTTGCCCACCTTGTAAAAGCGCTGTTAAAGCACATACATATTTATGAAGCTCTATGACATGCCATGTATTATTTCACTTCTTTTAACGAGAACTATTTGATTTTGAATATGTGTTTACAAACAACTGTCACTCAGCAATGCATATTCATAAGACAAAGCAAGTGAGAGTCACATGACCAGTTCAGATTACCAATTTGGTGGGTCTTATCTGTGTAAAGCTCTGTATTTTGTCACTACAGTACCATGTCGTAAGTTTAAGAGAAATGAAAATATTGAATGCCTCATATAATTCATTGTTCCACACTCTTTCAAACCCAAATGTAGACAGTTGCATCTAAGTGATATACATCATGTTTGGATTCTGCTCATGCATATGGGGCTATTTATAGATGCTGAACACACTTAGCAAGTTGCAAATGCATTTAATGGAGTCCCACTAATATATACTTCTAAATAATCTCATCAATGTTTTCTTTTCCATGCAAATGTTTTCAATCATGTTATTAAAGGGACATGGTCACAATTCAATTTGAATATGTTTTTAATTTTATTTTCTCATTTTTACTATTTAAAATGCTTAATTTAAGTATTTCTAATGGTCAGCAAAATTTTTACTGTCAATTGCAGGGTTACGAGTGAGATACATCACTCACAATTCTTTGTTATGTAAACAAGAATTGTGCCATGTTTTTGTTTACATATAGATTGCTTGATAGAAAATACCATGTTTAAAACAAAATGAGATGTGACAAACACTAGAAACTGTTTCATTGTGTTCAGAATTAAATTGTAAATTGAAAATCTGCTTTAAACAAAAATTTTACTAGCATATTTATTCTATATAAACAAAACCATGTCACAAGCCTTGTTTACTTAACAAAACATTCTGATCTCTTTTTTAACTCAACAACTAACATTCAAATGATTGCTGATCACAGAAATACCTTAGTTAAGCATTGTAAACATTAAAAATGAAAAAATGAAATTTGAAAATTTTCATCTCAAATCATGTTCAGTTAAAAATGAATATCTTTAAAAACTAATCATCTACATTAATATAATTCTGCCCAAAAATGCTCAGCTTACTCGTGTTCCTCCAAGGTTTTTTATTTTTATTTTCAGTTTGAAATTCAGAGAAGATTCATTATAATGATAAATTCATTGTTTGCACTGTTTGTCAGATTGTTACTGTGTAAACTAAAGCATGGTGTCGGGTGATCCAGATTCATTTGTTTAGGTGTAGACAGTAATGGCATCCTCAACAGGTTGTAATGAGTTTCCCAATTCAAATATATATACTGAGTATGGTATGTAATGAACAAAGCATGTAACATGTAACAATTTTTACTTTAAAAATAAAAGGATGTTACTTGTATAACAAGGGATCATTCAGATTTTGTTATAATAAATACTAATAAATATATCACACATATTTCATGCATAAGATTACAAAATCTCAAACCAGGTATTATGTTTTGCAAAAGTGACACTGTTTAGAAAATGCTAGGTGGAATAAATTTCATTGTACATAATAGAAATTTTAGTATGTCATGTGACTTTACAAAGGTTTTCTTTATCAATTCAGTGAGTAGCTGAGCATTTTAAATTCCACAGTCCACATATGTTGACAAGACTTGATTTTCTTGAAGCTCAAAAAGTGCGTGATATAATTCATGAAGTAAAGATTCTGTCACTGTGCAAAATGTTTGAGCACAATGCATTATTTTGATGTAATTTCAGTTAGATTTCATTTTTTTCAAAAGAATTGTAAGTACATGCTGTTAAAAGGTTTCAATTTCTTTGACAGGATTCTAAGAAGTTCCTTGTGTAGAGATGAGAAGATGACCATAAAGAAAGGATATGGCAAATAACCCCTTGTTTTCCTGTATTAAACCAGGCAAGCGCTTTACTTACAACCTTGAATCAAGTAAAGACAGCCCTTTGCCTGGTAAATATAGGTAATGCATGTATGGGCACATGATTTAAAAACCAATGAAAGCATTGCTTTGTTCACTAACAGTTGAATATGCTGTGAATGACATTAAGCAGTAATGAAATGTTATTTGGTTTTCATGACTTACTGTATATTTTTTGCTCATCTTCACTTAACAAGAATGTTTAGCAACACTGTATACCAAATACTGGGAGTTTTAAAGATAATCAAACAACTTGTATAATTGGTATAGGTTTTAAAATAATGGTTAAACTTTTCTTGGAGGGGGGGTGCTACAAAATACAACACCACTACAGTAGAAACTGCCATGAATATAGACATCATTCTGTATGCTGTCTTGTGCAATACTTTGTTAAAAGTCATTCTTACAATGTGAGCAAGTGACCTTAAAAAGTTTCTGGTGATAATTATATGCTCTTTGGAAAGAGTGCAAATATTTTTCTTCCCAATGAAGTGGATTGAGGATTGTTTGTATCAACTTGATAAACACACTACAGTTGTCTTTGACAGGTTTACTGAGGTCAGCCTGTCAAAATTGTTGAATCCCACCCACCCACCTCTCTCTCTGATGGTTGTATTGTAGGACATCCTTTTCACAGTTGATCACAGGGTGATTTTGCATTACAAAACTTTTTGATATGGACTTTTTACATGTCATGATGAATACGATGTACATGGTGGACTCATCCGGGACAATCATTGAAATAACGTCATATGGTTAACATCTACCATTGTGTCTTAACTGCACTGTATAAGCATGTACTGTATGCCAAGCACTTTAAGGAGGATTGCATATAAATTAAATGAATTAAAATTATTAATTTTCATTCTTTGTGAAAGTTCGGAAATATATGATCAAAAATATCAAAAACAAATTATCCTGCTTGTACATAGCTTACCATGTACCAGTACTTGTTGATGTCACTAATATTTAAGCTATTTATGGTGTAAAAGTACATTTAATAATTTCCATTTTTATCCTAGACTTCTCCAGCTGAAAAATGTAAACATGCAGGGATCAAACAATGAATCTCCAAGAGCAAAGAGGAGGAAGACAGAAGAAGAAGAAGAAGATAAATGGGATGGCGATGATGATGACTTTGTGCTCACACAGGTGTGTTCACTGACATGTACCTAGAGCTTTATCAAACAAAATCACCCTTTGCAAAAATGTCTTCTGTCCAGAAACCTGTTGGACAGGAAATTGACCAGGGGATGGTTCATGGGGGTGGGGCTAACTGGATTATAGTGCATAACTATATTATGTGTAAGGAGAAGAGTCCTTTAATAACAAAATTTATATTCCCACTTGTAGGGTTGAGTTTAAATGTTTCTAAATTTGTCTTCTGTGCTCCTGGAAATCTGCTTGTCACAGACTGTATGCATGTTTAGATAGAATGGGCAATATTTGTGAAATTCACCTCTTAATGAATGAGGGTTGCTGAACTAGAATGAAGAGTGTGTTAGATGCTGATATTGCATGAAATCTTTACCACCAAAATGCTGACCAAGAAATATTATGCATACTTATAAATCTACCCATCTTGATATTGTACATGTAAAGTCTGTCTAATGATAGAATTTCTGTTTTCCTTAAAGCAATATAAGCTGCCAAAATTGCAATTTTTTATAGTGGCATTAAAAGAGGTTAAATGAACGTTGATATGATTGAAAAAAAGAACTGCATCGAATTTCCTCTCTTATGCATCGTTTACACACCTTTACGTGATGAAAAATATATTCCTCGACATTCTGTTTGACCCTAACAACGGCAGCTGATTAATCGTCGGCAACAATCCCGAAGATAACCGATGTTGACACGAATGATTCTGATGCTGATCGGGGTGGATGGGGGTTGTATCCGGGTCATTAAAATATGGACGGCGAGGTGAGATAAAATTCTAGTTACCATCATTATTTTGGCATTGTTAACGATGTTATATGTTTTTATATCTTTTTCGTCCCGAATCGGTCAAAGTCGGCTTTCTCCCTCGCTTCGAACCTTTCGTGTCAGACATCTTTCGTGCTTACCGGAAATATTGCACTTGCGCATTTGATTTTGCCGAATGAGTTCAACTTTAGGTCATTGCATACGGAAATAATGTCGGAAAAATTAAGGTACGGGAAGACTTAATTTCAACTGTCGAACAATTTTTACATTTAATGCAAAAAATACAACATGTCAAAAGTTTAATCGATAAAATCAGGTATTAGAAGGTAGATGTTACAAAATTTCGATTAAATTTTAGGGACCCCAAAATAACAATTTTGACAGCTTATATTGCTTTAATGTTACTTTGTTAAAATTCTGTTAGGGAAATTCTATGAAGCTTGGTTACCATAAGAAAATTTTGGAAGTTCAAATATCCATATTTTTCAAATGTGGAGTATGTTATTTGTATTATACCAATGAAAGCATTTTACGTTGAGAAAGTCTTTTCCAGAAATAGGTCAAAAGTCATGTCCGTTGTGCATTGAGTTCCTATCTAGGGATTGATGTGAATAGTCAAGTGACTAGAGATCATATCTAGGGATGTTTATACATCTTACTAAAAGTAATACAGATCTGTATTCTTTGTCAATTTAGTAACTAACCCTTATACCATTGTTTTATCTTTGGAAAATATTTTAAGTTTGTGTATCATTCTGATGTTTTATTTGATGTGTTTTATTGATATACATATTAAGAACATTTAGCACATTTTTTGATAGGAAAACATAGCCGAGTTGGACAAAATGACCCAAGCGGCCATTACAGGACAGAGGACAACTCATACAGACCCTGGCCCATCTACCACCCCTCTGTCCCGACAACCAGTCACCAAGCCACCTTCAGCACCAACATTTACCCACAAGACTTCCACCCCAGCAGGCAGAGCGACATTTAAGCCCCCTTTGTGTGCTGGTGTTTCAGATATTTCCATTACTCACAACTCTGATTCTAGCTCTTCGAGGAATTCTAGATCCACAATCTATCCTGGTTCTCTTTCCACTGGCAGGAGGTCCACCAGTTTATCTTCACATGAAAACTCCTCAAGATCAGGTACTAACAGTACAGAATTATTGCATAAGAATACAGTGAATCTTGATATTTGCTGGTCACTGTAAAGTGAGACATGTCATAATTCTTATGAATGAACTTCAGTAACCTCCACATTGCTGTTTTTCATGTCAAGTAAACCTTATTTACCCAATTAGAGTGTGGTTTAATTGCTTAACACTGTTACATTATAATTCTTGAATTTTTGCATATGAACTTCACCAGTTTCCACAGATTTATGTTAACCAGGGTCAAAATTAACTTTTTCCACATGCTAAACTGAACATCAACAAGCTAAAATAAAAAGAATAGTGATGATTAAATTAAATTCCATTTATGAAGTTTTTGTTATTTATTTATCTTAAACCATAGGAGTCTGTTTTAATCAAATCTTCTCCCGGTTGCCATTTTTATAAAAACAGTGTACTATTTTCACTTGCAATTTTTCAAATTTACTAGCATTTTACGAGCATTTCGAGTCCTTTGTTAACTTTATTTACCCTATGAAAGTGTGGTGTAATTAGGTGATGAATACAGATAAATATATCTCCTTCATATAATGTTTTGGATTACATTATAAATCTTGAATTCTTGCAATTGAACTTAACTGATTTCCATAGTTTCTATGTTAAATAAAGTTAATTTACTCAATTAAAGTGTGGTGTAGTTAGATGGTGAATACAGATAACTGTATCTCCTTCATATAGTGTTATAATGTTAGGAACATATACATATGTACAGTCTCTCCATTCCAATATGAGTCTTGGTCAAAATTTTGTTGTTGAAGAATTTAGGCCATAATACTTGACACTGACATTTGCATATGTCCAAAGGTTGTGGGTATATGTAGGCCAGAGCATATAGGTAATTTGTGGAAGGCATTAGGCTATCAGTAGAATGACACTGACTTCATACCCTATTTCCTGCTGGGATTATTATTCCCACATGCTGTAGTTAATGTGGCACTTATATTATCGTTATCTTTTCTTTTAGCGGGCTCAGAGGAGATTCCTTTTCAGCCTCCCAACAGGAAGCCATTAATGCCCTCCACTAGCAGTTCCTCCGAGTCTTCGGAGAGCTTGGGAATGAGGAGCCCAATATCTGAGGGAATGAGAGAAGAGTTTGAGATGTACAAGAAACAATGTGACCACCTGAAAGCTGAGGTATTGATGTTTCACAGAAATATGTGGGTTATCTGAATGTTTAAAACTTATTACAAAACTCTTAACAAAAGTTATAATTTATTTGTAATGCAAGCATTGCAGAATAAGCTGCATATGTTGTACATTTAAATGTGATAAGAGCATGTTCGGCATTATGTTGAGAACTTTTCAGATGGAGTCCATAAAGCAAGAACTCTATGTCAAAGAAGGGGAGAACAAAATTCTGAGAGACAAACTAACTGAAAAAGATGCAGAACTCAGTGCCAGTAAGCAACAAAAACTTAAACTAACAGAACAACAAATCAAAGAACAATCACAGAAAGAAAAGCAACTCAGGGCCGAGGTCCAGAGCCTAAACACACAGCTTCAGTTCAAAGAAAGAGACCTGGCAGAAATGCGGGAGAAATGCCGAAATTTGGAGATGTCAGTGTCTGCTTCTGGAGATTCAGAAGTCGCATCAACTTCTTATCATAGTCCCAAGGTTAAAAAGGTCATTGTGTCACCAAAGCGAAAACGAAGTGGATTTCCTAGTACCAGGTCTTTTATGGCAGAGGAAGGATCACAGCTTCCCCATTCAAAGCAGAGTAATAAGGAGGAAAGTTTGATGAAAGATGTTGGTATGTACATCTAGATTTATACTTGTATGATGTATCTATGCTGATATTTAACTGTGATGGGATTAACGAATGTAGGGGTTAAGTGATGGCCAGATAGCTCAGTTGGTAGCGCACCTGACTGGAGATTCAGGAGGTAAGGGTTCAAAGTACGGTTTGATCCATTGCATTTTTATTTTTCCTTGTTAATTTGGTGCCATGCTTTTGTTATAATGGTTCCAGCCACAGTGTGTAGGTAATCATAACGAGCAATGAACCCTCAATGAAAGTAGTGAATCAATGTCCTCTTCTAAAAGGGGTTGATCTCAAAACTGTTAATACCCCATACATTTTGTATATATCCGTTTACCACATTACCGAGGTGGATAATGATAGTGTTTCCCTGAAACAAAAGTCATATTACTCTTTTAGCATTCCCTTCAAGTTCTTCATTTAATCCATAGGTAGTAAATGAGTAGTGTGTTACGTAGTACACACAATCTAATTTCTATTCTGTTTACAATTTGAAGTGATAATCTAGATTACAGCGGGCAGAAATGCAAGTCAGAGAAATGAAAGACATGCAAACTAATACAGCCTTACTTTCTTATCGGTCCAGATTGAGTAAGATACACATGTATGTGTAAATATCAGATTAATTAATATTGAAATTTTAAACAAAATAACCACGTGAAAATGAAATGTGATATTTGCCTAGTGATGGTTCATTAAATTTCACAAGTATGTACATAGAAAAACAGGTAAGTCACTGATGTCTGAGTGAATAACAAATAGAGGAAGGCTTTTATATCAGTTTATCATCATTTTTAGAAAAGAATGTTCCCTTTCTGGGAGGCAGTTGGCATACAATGTCAAGTCTGGTCCCCCTACCTCCATTTAATTAAAAATGTAAAGTTCTCATGCTTGATAGAATTTTTGTTGCAAGTTCTCGGTTGACTGATGTGACCCACTAGCTTCTTTGCACAGTTACATGTCTTTCTATGAATATTGTATGATTGAATACATGAGGTTTAGCAGCAGGACCATTATGTAATGATACTCTTTCCTACTCTATTAATAATTGCAATATTCTTTTTTGTCTAGCAACATCTGCTAATATCACTGATAAAGCAGAAAAGAAAGGAAGGAGTAGAAATTTTCAACTCAAAGTTCAGTCATCAAATGGTAATTTACTTGTTCTTGAACGTTTTATATATTAGATAATAAAAATAATAATAATGATTGGTTTTTATATAGCGCTTTTCCAGCATATGCTGCTCAAAGCACTTCACAATACATTATTACCCCAGCAGACCTTATAACATTCCAGAGCTTTCTCAATGCAAGCTGCCATTAAGGCACTAGAGCACTAACATTCTAACAATATCTTTCACTGTCTATAGCCAGGTACCCCTTTTACACTTGGGTGGAGTGAGGAAATTTGTGTAAATTGCCTTTCCCTAGGACACAACGTCGGTCCTGCCGCGGCCAGGACTCGAACCCACAACCTTTCGGTAGAGAGTCAAACAGCCTAACCACTAGGCCACCAACGCCACCGATGACCATATATATATGAATAAATTACAAGTAGATGACCATATATATGAATAAATTACAAATCAGAAAGTTTCACCTATTAAATAAAGACTTAGTGCATACCTCTAATGAAGTATTTCATTTGTTAGTGCATACATTGTTTTTCTTTGAAGTAAAAAATGCACTAAAGCAGAAAAGTCATTTTGACGTGATTGTGTCACATATACTGTGCTTTTCGCTCTCTGTAGCCAATGAAAAAAAGAGAGGAAAAAATTGTTTTGTAAAATATGTCAGTTTGAATGTTGAAGTATGGTGTTTACAGGCATAGTAACTGGAAATCACCTCCTGTCCAAGCTTTCTGAGGCAGGTTTACAAGGATCTGGTGAGAGCAGTAGTCCAGACAGAGGGCTGATGGGCAGTGGTCCAGACAGAGGGCTGATGGGCAGTGGTCCAGACAGAGGGCTGATGGGATTACTGCAGACTAACCCTCCTTCCATGGACCTCCATGCTTTCTTGTTTGACAGGGACAGCTCCAATCAGCTTTCACCAATCCCTACCAAAAGGTATCAGTCTGCAGCTGAACATATTACAAACATAATTATGGCCGGATTGCTTTTAATGCAGATTTGTGATCTCTTGTTGATTGATTAATTAAATATCGTTTAACGCCCGCTTGAGAATCTTTCACTCATGTGGAGATGTCACCATTGCCGGTGAAGGGCTGCAAAATTTAGGCCTATGCTCGGTGCTTATGGCCTTTGAGCAGGGAGGGATCTTTTACGTGCCACACCTGCTGTGACACGGGACCTCGGTTTATACTGTCTCATCCTAAGGGTGACCTCTTGTTGCCATGGTGCTAGTTTTGTAGCAATGTACTACAGGATCACTAATAGTTGTGGGGTAAAATTTTTGTGGTTTGAGAAAATTAAGCATGTTTTTGGAGACTTCATTATGTGGGTGTAAGAGTAATGATTCTCAATTATACTTCACTTATTTTGGAGTTTGTAGAGGGCTTGTTTATACCACAGAAGCAACATACAATTGGATCTTCACTTACATGTATTCCACATCTTCTGAGATTTTAATGTAACCATTGGAAATTGATTATGATTTTGTGTGATAGTTAATGAATCTGATACTTTTGTAGAATGTCTGACAAAAAGGCTGCTACTAGTGAGAGGCCAAAACCTAGACCCATTGTGTCAACAAGCAGTTATTCCAAGGCAATGGAAGGCCTACACAGCATTCTAAGTTGTAGTAACCAATCACCTCTCCTGTCTCTTCTGGATCTATACCATAGCAACCTATCCAGTGACCAATCAGAAAACTTGTTACAAACTATGGAACCACCTTCAGAAAGCCAGAGTGGACTTTTTTTTCTTTCTTTACTAAATGACTACTTGTCTCATTACATTGAGATGATGAACTGTTATGTGGAGAGAGGCCAGAGCTTACTCAGTCCCCAGAGCTCGTCATCATCTTCATTCGGACCTTCCAGCTCCTTAGATAGTTCCACTGGCTCTTTGACTAGTTCCCTTAATGTTTTATTACGAGATGGAGCAGCCTATGCAAATAATTTAGAGTCACAGGCTCTCTGTGCTCTCAATATTTTATACAAGCTTGTCCTGTATTGTGATGCAGTGAGAGATATTTTATTGTATTCAGATGACGTTTTATCCGATTCCAGCATATCCAGTTTTGGCAAAGTACGTAGCATATACATTTATAGCATTGAGAGTAGATGCAGTCAATAACCTCTATCTTTGGTATCTATAACATGACTTTGGATTGATATTTTACATGTAGGTATCATTTATTTTTAAATATGTATGCAGTAGAATTTTTCCCCCCAAAAAATTATAGAAAATCAAATGACTTGCATTCATTGAAGCAGTTCAATTTTTCTTTTGTGTAGGTGGAGGAAGAAATGGACACAGACAACCCACCTTCCTCCCTGAGCTCCCTGGCCAGTACTGACAGTGAGGGGGACAGCCTCAGACAAAATGTACTGGACTGTCGTCTACTAGGCAAAGTCTTCAGACTGGCCAATCCTGGCAAAGCATCTAATGAAAAGGGGGAACCAAATGTGAGATATAAATAAAATATAGGTTTGTGTGATGGAGTGATGGAATTTTGAAGCATATCAATGAGGGGGGTCGGGGACAGGATATCAATACAATTAACAAATGGGATGAGTCAGAGTAAAACGTGGTAACTTAGGCAGCAGTATCAAATAAAGATCTTAAGTGTTAAGTTTGATTTTGACTTACTGTGGAAACATGTGGAGTCATTGAGAACCATGCTGAGGCTTAGCTAAGCATTACTAACCCTCTATGTTTCTATAGCAGGTTCATATCAAACCTAATTTGGATTCTGGCCAAGTATCCAATTTGATCAGATATATATGCAGATAAATAGTAGGTTACTTGATATCAGACTTTCAAATCTTTGGCTCTTCTATAAAGGGGTGTAGGGGGTCAGTTTTGAGTTTGTTGAGAAGTCAGGATAGAAGATGTTTATATTGCAGATTAAAGGAATATTAAATTCTATCATTATCTATCAATGAAATAGATCTAAATACCTGCATTTGTACTTTGGGGCGGGGGGGGGGGGGGGGGGGGGGGGGGGGACTTCATTCAGGAAAACAATGGTTCATGTATACTTCCTTATAAGATGTCTTCCTATTGTCTTTTCAGAAATACAATGAATGGGTTGTACACAAAGCATTGAAGATCATCAAAGTTCTCAGTGAGAAGTGCAGAGATGACCAGCTAACTCAGTAAGAATCACTATGTCCAGCTCTATAGTGCATGTAATAGGAATATTCATGTGAAACCTGTTGTGGATGAATACAGTATGTTTTAACTCATCTTTATGAAAAATGGGATGAATTCAGCATCTCCATTGTCAACCCTTATTTATGAAGCACTAAATATTCCATTATCACCTGCATATGGTGTTAATGTATTTCAGGTGATTCAGTATGTGAGAACATGTTCTGCATATGATCAATTTTTAAATCAAGGCAAGCTACTGACTGATAAGTTGATGTTATAGAGGTTTCAACAGTCATGTTTAGTATCAGCATTTTGCCAATTCTATGGTCTACATAATAATCTACAGACTATTCAGTTTATAGCACTCACAGTGGGTGAGACTGGTCAACAGGGGATGCATGCTCCTCTTAAGCACCTGATTCTACCTCTGATGTGTCCAGGGGTCCATGATTGTCCTTCTCTTAATTCTGTATTCTCTGTAGGATTTTGTGATTGATCACTGTTCATTATCTTCACTTTTTCATGTATCTGATTCAGTAAAAATCTAAGTGCATACTTTGCAAGGGGATTTCCCACTTCATGGAGCTCTTGCTTATAAAGATGTGATAATTATTTTCTTTAATAATGGATTTTGAAATCATATAAATCATACTAAAATATTTTAGATTTAAACATAACCATGTACACTTAGTATGCTCAAAATATCATTAACCAGTCTGATTGTTATATTCAGTGGATTGTCTTTATAGCTAGTCTATGAAACATACCTCCTAGAGTTGTTTTGAAAATTACATTTATCCAATGACTGTGCCAAAATTCATTAGTAGGAAAAAAATCTTTTCAGACTTCTTCCTGTGTTAAGGAAAGGTGTATTATCCAATTGTTTGAGGTGTAGCTCAACCCCAGCAGTAGTCCTGGGAGGAATTGAGGTTATGTGTTCGCTGGCTAAACATGAGAAAGCTGTTTTGGCAGCCTGTTCCTGCCCAGGTAAGGTTTTTTTGTATAGGGAAGAGGCTACTAGGGGAAACGTTTTTGTGCCTCTTTGAAAAAGAGGAGACCTATTGGTTTCTACCTGTCAGCTGGTCAATCATTTGCGGGGTAAACCAAATGTTGTCCACACATCTTCAAAAATCTTTACTTTGTATACTGGTCACCCCTAAGGACTAGATGACCCCAGTTGATTTTGAAGTCTTAAGGTCAGGGGTCAAATTACTCTGGACATAAGAAAATTTTGTCCAATCAAAATCTTGAGAATTGTTTGCATTATAGATATCAAACTTGGTACAATGGTGCCACTGAAGGAGAAAATGACCACTATGGATTTTGAGGTCAAGGTCATGGGTCAAATTACTCTGGGCATAAGACAATATTGTCAACTCAATATCTTAAAAACCAACTGCTTGACAAATATCAAAACTTAGTTTCCTGGTAGTACCTACATGTAAAGAAGTAGATGACCCCTATTGATTCTAAATTAAGGTCAGAGGTTAAATTTTCTCCACCTAAGAAAATATAATGCGTTCAATATCTTCAGAACCCTGTGCTTGATACACATCAACCTAGGTACTAGGTATAAGGGTACTCCCGAAGGAGTAGATGACCCAAATTATTTTGAAGTCACAGGGTCAAACACTAGGCTCCAACTTCTCCAGATCAATTTTGAGATTATAAGGTCAGAGGTAAAACTTTTCTCCACATTGGGAAATATTGTTCCCTCAATATTTTTAGAACACTTTCTTGAATATTATCAATATATAGTGAAAGGTCTCGGAATCCTTTGAGTTCACTGTTTTAAGGAATCCTTTGAGTTCACTGTTTTAATATGTCCCTCTTTTGGCGGGCCTGCCATATTATGGTATAGGATTTCCTGTCCATCTGCTGACATTTTCATTTTTCGAATACAGTAAGAAATGCAAGACGCATCAGGACTTGACATTAACGCTTGTCCGGTACCAGTGGAAAATAATTCAGGACAAGTAAATATTACAGGGCACTTTTCCGATTGGACAAGTGCTTTTTATGTAAGGAAGTCTCCAAATAATAAAAAGAACAATTGGTGAAAAGTTTATCAGTAGTCAGAAGCAATGCAGGAAAAATTAACTTCAATCCCGATAACTAATTGAGTCACACTCGATCAGGATTGGTATTCACTTATTGCGTACTACTTTCAAGCAAGCTTAAAATGGACTACGTTTTAAGTAATACAGTTTTCAAGTTGACAATATTGCCAATATTATTGGATCTTCTTTGACAATTATTCGGACTAGTAAATACCTTTGTCCCTTGTCCGAATGGACAAGTAGGAAAAAAAGTTAATGTAGAGCCCTACACATTGGTTTGGGGTTTTTTTTTCTAATAAAAATAATTTTGGAGGAATTTTCTGCGCTATAATGTAGATTTTGCTGTACAAAGGTGTTTCTGCTACATTTTAAATCAGGTATGGCATGAAGTTTAACAGAAATGTTTATGTGGGAGTAGTAACTATACAGATGATGAATATTTTTGCAGAGTAAAAATGACGTGATACATAATGTGAAATTGAATTGTTGTTCTTCCATACGTAGGCCACTGTGTATTTCTCCCAATGTATCAGCTGTGCTTGTCACCAGTATCCACTTTTACTGAGGAGTTTCTAGTGGAATTTGCAACAAAGGTAATCCTTCACACATTGATTTAAATTCTATACTTAATCTAAACATAACATAGTGTATTCTAGATATAACTCAAACGTAGGTCAAAGACTCCATCCCAAGCTCCACATTAACACTCACTCTGAACCAGTCTAAAGATGAGAGGGACAAGTAACTGTTGATTTATAGTTGTCTACCTATACCTAATTTATATATAAGAGTGAATTCCCATCATTAAAAGAAAAGAAATGTACCTAATCTATATGAAAAGAGTGAACTATCCTCAATAAAAGGAATAAAAACAGATTTTTCATTCAATGTTATCTGTCTGTTAGTGACATCACATCTTCGTGCATGAAGTTCATGTGTGTATAGTGTACTGATGTGTGGCTTTATGGTTTTCTGTATTCATAAAATCATGATGTATTGATATGACACACAACAGGGTTTGTATATTGTATATTATCATGTCATTTTTTAGAATCAAATAATTTTTTCAAAAATTTTGCTTGACAAGTGGAAATTGAGGCAGATTAACTATATGTTCATCTGGACAAGAAAAAAAGTTCTTGTAAAGCCCTGATTTTGGACTATTTGAAATTAGTACTACATGTATTTGTGTTGTGTAATTTGGAACTTGTAGAAATCAGTACTATTTGCATTGTGTTATTTAATGGTTTGTTAATTATGGAAAGTTGTGTATTATAACTAAAACCATTATGATGTCATTGTTTTTATATCCCCGTCAATACAAAGAACCTAGATATATATTCCTTATATTTTGTGATGTAGCTAGTTTATTTGAAATTGAAGAGTCAGTTCTTTTATTAAGAATTATAATGCATGAAAACGATAGGATTAAAACTAACAAAACATTAGTAAATATAATTATATTTGTGTGTGTGTGTGTGTGTGTTACAGGTTTTACATTTCTTATATTATCATGAATGAGTAGTTCAGTACACATGTGACTGTGCCAATTAAAACACTAGATGTAAACATGTCTTGTGCCGGGGCTCATGCAGTGTATGAATAGATTTCAGTATATTGAATATATCTTTCTAGTTGTTCTCTGCAGGTTTTTCTTTGTAAGTTTTGAGGTGTCTCTGCGATGTGTTAGATATCACTTTCTAGTCATGCTGTATGTTTTCTTTGTTAGTTTTGAGGTGCCTCTGCGATGTGTTAGATATCACTTTCTAGTCATGGAGTGTTTTTTCTTTGTAAGTTTTGAGGTGTCTCTGCAATGTGATAGATATCACTTTCTAATCATGCTGCATGTTTTCTTTGTAAGTTTTGAGGTGTCTCTGCGATGTGTTAGATATCACTTTCTAGTCATGCAGTGTTTTTTCTTTGTAAGTTTTGAGGTGTCTCTGCAATGTGTTAGATATCACTTTCTAATCATGCTGTATGTTTTCTTTGTAAGTTTTGAGGTGTCTCTGCAATGTGATAGATATCACTTTCTAGTCATGCTGTATGTTTTCTTTGTAAGTTTTGAGGTGTCTCTGCAATGTGTTAGATATCACTTTCTAGTCATGCAGTGTTTTTTCTTTGTAGTTTGGGGTGTCTCTGTAATATGTTAGATATGACTTGTAATTATTCTGGGGGGTTTTTTTCTTGTAGGTTTTTGAGGTGTCTCTGCGGTGTGTTAGATATCACTTTTGAGTCATTCTATGTACTATCTTTGTAGGTTTTGAGGTGTCTCTGTAGTTTGATTGATTGATTGATTGTTGTTTTCTGCCACACTCAACAATTTTTCAGTTATCTGGTGGCGTCCAGATTTTATTGGTGGAGGAGAGAACCCAGATACAATGTACCCAGGAAGAGACCACCAACCTTCAGAAAGTAAACTGGCAAACTTTCTCACATATATCAGCGTGAGCGAGATTCGAACCTGTGCTGACTAGAGGTGAGAGGCCTTGTGGTTTTGAGCGTGATGCTCTAACCATTCGGCCACAGAGGCCCCCTTGGTGTGTCAGATATCACTTTGTAGTTGTTCTTGGTTTTTCTTTGTAGATATTGATTTCTCTGCATTGTGTTGGATATCACTAGATGTGTCTTTCCAATGTATTATATATCACTTTGTAGTTGTTCAGTATTTTTTCTTTGTAGGTTTTGAGGTGTTTCTGCAATTTTTTTTTTATGTCACTTTTTAGTTGTTCTGTGTTTTTTCTTTGTAGGTTTTAAGGTGTCTCTACAATGTGTTATATATCACTTTGTAGTCATTCTGCATTTTCTTTGTAGGTTTCAAAATGTTTCTGTAATGTGTTAGATATCACATTTTAGTCATTCCGTGTTTTTCGGTGTAGGTTTTGAGGTGTCTCTGTAATGTGTTAGATATCATGTTTTAGTCATTCCATGTTTTTCGGTGTAGGTTTTGAGGTGTCTCTGTAATGTGTTAGATATCACGTTTTAGTCATTCTGTGTTATTTCTTTGTAGGTTTTGAGGTGTCTATCCAGTGCAGGAAGCCACAGTAAAGCAGGAATTAATCTTCTTTTGGGCATAGAATGTAGCATACAGGTTTGGAATTTTAGCACTGAACAAACAGAAGCTATTCTTTTGGAATTTACATCTTTTGGTGTCCCCAAAACTGTAGATAAGGGCCATTGGGGGTACAGAGAGGGTGGTATGGGACTTGTTCATGCTTATGGTCAGTGTTTCCCTTTTTTTGAAAGGAAAATTTTGAAGAAAACAAAGGGCAAGGTAAACTGAAATTTTGCAAAATAGTTGTAGGAAATATTAGCATTTCTTTTTTATGTGCTAGCATAAAATGTGGGTGTGTTATGCTATACTGCTGTCGTCCCTCTGTCCCCTTTGTCTTTGCAACTCCTCCTAAACCCTTGGGGGATTTTAATGAAACTTGGTACAAAGAAAGGTCACAATGTGTAGATGACCATATTACAAGGGGAACACCGTCAATCAATCAATCAATTAAAACAATCCCATTTTTTGTAAATGAGTTATGGCCCTTAGACTTAGTTTTTTTATGCAAAATACTTTGTCTTTGCAACTCCTCATAAACCCTTGGGGGGATTTTGATGAAACTTGGTACAAAGAGAGATCACAATGTTTAGATGTGCATATTACAAGGGGAACATTGTCCATATTACAAAGGGAATGCTGTCCTAAAAAATTTATGGAGTACATAATTTGGGTCAATAATGTGTGCGGTCATATCATGTACCAGTTCAGCAGTGTTCTATTTTTCACTTCAGTTGCAAAAAGCAGTCGTGCTTCTTCTTCACAAGGTTTTATTGCGATACCAAACAAATCAATCTCCAAATGCCAAAAGAGTTCTTCAGAAGGGGACATTATTTCTACATAACCTTAGCCAAGTAGACGGCCAGTTTGAGGAACACCACTACATAGTACAACATCAGTATGTGGAGCTGATAAATGGTCTGAACACCATGTTTAAACCCACAGATTATGAAAATGAAAGTAAGTTTATGTTATCAATAAAACTCACACCTGGACTTACAGTACAAAATGCTTTCTTTGGTTTCTTAAATGGGATGTGAAGGTCACAAACATTACAGAAGTATGTAAAATATAGATATTATTGACCTGCAAGTTATTTAAATGTAACAGCTGAGATTCACCTGAACTTGACTTGTCTTCATATTTGGTAATGATTTCCATATTTGAACAATGATAAAGGGAAATAGTCCCAAAAGGACAAACCCTTAACTCATAAAATAAACTGTCATATAATTTTGGTAAATATTATTTTAGATACTATTCTAAATTCAAGTAAATGGTAAAAAATAAACCAGAAAACGCATTTTTCTACAAAAGGGTAGTGGAGTTTGTGGAAGGAGTATATTCACATACAGAGAGACGGCACTTTAAAAATAGATCTAACTAGATTGAAACAAAGTGTGTCTCCATAGATAAGCAATGGATATCATAGAAATTAAGCAAACTACACACAGTGAATGTAAAACTACAGATGTAACATCCAAATCCTTTTTTAAACAGCACATCTAGGTCTGTAATCAACTTTCCACAACCCTATAACAAAACAAAGGTTTCAATTCTCAGTGAAGGTAACTTTAATTAAATCAATAACATAAAGTTGGAATTATAAAATTCTAATATCAGCAATAATTTTCAATATGATATGTACATGTATCATACATGCAGATATTCAATGTACCCAGTTATTTGTTTACGTATCTAGGATTGAGTAAAAAAATTAAATGTACCTAGTTCTGTGTTTGCAAACACCACCCTCTTTCCAAATGGAAAATCAGTTCTGTGGAGACATTTCAAGTCTTGTAGTTTTTAATGATCGTCTTTTTCCAGTGTTTTGATATTTTGGGTTTCAGGATGTGCTATTTCTGAGCTGTTATATTTTGGGTTTCAGGATGTGCTGTTGCTGAATTGTTATATTTTGGGTTTCAGGATGTGCTGTTGCTGAATTGTTATATTTTGGGTTTCAGGATGTGCTGTTGCTGAATTGTAATGTTTTGGATTTGAGGATGTGCTGTTGCTGAACTGTTATATTTTGGGTTTCAGGATGTGCTGTTGCTGAATTGTGGTATTTTGGTAGAGATGACTCAGATTCCTCTCAGGATGATGATGACGAGATGGAAATCAGCTGATATAAAACATTGTTTTTTCTCATAAATTAAAACATTTAGAGACATTTTATATTTTTGTTTTGTTTAAGGCTTTATAGATATTTGTTGAAATAAATGAATTAACACAGACAAAATTGTTTTAATGTTTTTCTATGATTTGAGCATTAATGCAAAGCATGGTCAGGAGTGTGATTTTTTCCTTTTTTTAGAGGAAATCCTCTGATTGGCTTAATTTTAGAAAAAAATGTAACAATCTGGGTTTTATCTAAAGTGACAGAAAATAATAATTTTCCAGGTGTTTTTCCATTTTTGATCAGTTTTCCTCTGATTTCTGAGAAATTCAGTCACATCCCTAAGTTGACGAAGAGCTGTATTACAGTAATTAATGTAATCATTAACTTTTGATATTGGGCAATGTTTAATGTCAGATTAACAGTTTTCAGGATTTGTTTGCCACAATAATGTAGCGTATATTGAGTTTTATCATTTAATGTAAGAATTTTCTTTAAATAAAAGATGGGGGACTACATTATTGCAGCATAGGATTTACTAGCCAATATTAACATTCCAAACTTGTGTATAAGAAAAGCCATGATTAGAACCTAGCATTAAAGATTTTGAAATCCTTCAGTTGACACTGTCTGACCATTAGATTTATTAGTTTTGTTTTTGCCCCCCCCCCCCCCCCCCCCCCCCCCCCCCCCCCATTTAAAGGAGTATGTGTAAACTACATCTTCATAATAGCCAACTTCCTTTTCAAACATAAATGAAAACATTAATATCAGCAATATTTGTTTATTCCTTTCAAATGTAATTGCCTATCTCAGGTTAGCACGTCAGCTGCTGAACTGTAGATCGCGGGTTCGAGTCCAGCAGGGTTTTAATTTTTTTTTATTATTATTACTATCTATTTGAACTGCATTATATATATATATATAGACACACAACACACGCACCATTAAATGAAGTAAATGTGAAAGTTTTCAATTTCAAAATGTTGTACATGTCAAACACGTCAGAATTCTCTGGTGTAGCTTCCTCTTTAAAAGTCCAGTTCTCAGGCTGTATGACGCTCTAGACGATGCCGTTTGTCATTAACTGATCAGGATACTTGTATCACCTATTCTCTTCGAATAGGTGATATCACGTAGTGGTATTAATTAAATAAACGTACGGCGAGAGGTTTGGTGGGTTTTTCCCCGGTTCTGGAAATCGAAATTAAACGTGTAAAGCAAAGTTGCACAGTCTAAAATGTTCAAATTTATTGGGGTTAATCATGAGGACCTGCAACACAATGAATGTCATTCAAGTAAATTAATAATTACCGGTCATACATGTCTAAAATGCAAAACTAGTATTGTCATAGGCCTCCTAGCCTTCTCTGTTATTATAGATACTTAGACCTTGGGCATGTCATACCGACATCACGGACTTTGCTGCGATTCTATCCGGCTTCTCTCCAAGATTTCTTACTTGTCACGCTGAATCCTGAGTTATATTGATGTCAGATTAGTTCGCGCCAATGTCATTATACAAAAACAACATTGCATGCGATTATAACATATATTCGTGTCTTTGAGACATTTCATAATAGTACGTTGTCAATCTCGGTAATCTTATTTCAGATACTTGCGAAACTGAACAAACATGTTTGAGAAAGTAGACTAATTGGATAGGATTGCACCCTTAAACTGGGTTAGATAATTAAATCAGAATCCGCATCTTGTGGGGAAAGTATAAAACAACATTTATTTAACATTTATAAAATGATAGCCATTTCCCCATGAATGCGCCGCAGTTGTGAAGAATGTGTGTATGAATCTTGATGAATATAGTACGTCTATTTTAATGGCTGGGTTTTCCTGGAAAAAATTGATAATGGAATTTGTGAATATAAAATAAATTTATGAGGGTATAAAAAAATTTCATTTGAAAATACATTTGGGTATGAACTGCAAAGGCTTCACGCAGGTCTAACGAAGAATTTTGACCTGCGTTGAAAATAGACCCGAGGTAATTTTTTCAACTTTGAATATTAAGACCAAACGTTGAATTTAGCCCCTAGTCCGTTGAAAATTGAGCCGCGTCGTGGAAATTTCACTATTAATCCGGTTCTAAATTGAATCAACACCATAAAAACATATTAATGAATTAATATTTACAACTATTTAGTCAATTAAAAATTTGCAATCTTTAGATTGACATGTTTGATATCTTCAATTTCAAATGAACAGTTTGTACCAAAACATGGACCAATTTAAAGAGGACGGACTTGAATTATCCGGAGAACCCTGCTCATTACATCAAAATTTTATTTAATACCTCGTTAAAATACTTCGTATGAAGTATGATTTCAACATCAAGAGTGATACAAGCACTCTCTTATTTTATATCAATTTTTGTGATTTTTTCCCCGAATAATTAAAAACGTGTTTTCTTTGCAAATAAAACATTTTATAGTGCAGATTCCGTTGTGAATTGATGCATGATGAAACATCTAATAAAAAGATGCATAAAAGATTTATATAGTCGTTCTACTTTTTTAAATTAAAAAAAAAAATGTGTATGAAAATTGAAAACATTATTTGTTGATATTTTTAAAATCTTCAAGAAACATGTCAGTTAGAATATATATATATATCGTACAAATGTACTTTAAAAAGAAAATGAAATGATCAAAATTCAGGAATATTGTGATTTCAAATGGAACCAAACCCAAACGGAATTATAGAAAAGCAGTCATAAAGAACATTGTAATCAAAAAACTACATTCCCTTGATGGAAAATGGCTTACAAATTAAATGAATTTACGAAGGAAACTAATTTCTTGACGAAAAGATGATACATTTAGCAAGAATATGATTATTTTAGTAATTTCTATCAATTCTGATCGGGATTGGTACTTGGTTCTCTGATTTGGATTCGGCGCTAAAGGGTGGGTGGAGTGTCATAAAGAGAAGCTAGGAAATTCCATTAATTTTCTCTTATTTCCATGCAGGGTTTTTATTTTCAAAAAAATTGTGTTAAAATACCCCATATTATTTATTTCGTGTAAGTTTTTATTTCTTATAATTATCACAAAGTAGAAAAACTAGGGTATCTAGGTCAAAATATGGGGCACATCCCAAACACAAAGCGTATAAATAGCCGTGCATCCGCGTTATTACACTTTTTAACTTTGCGTTATTGTACCTTTGGTTCCCGTTATTACGTCTTTCTTTTGCGTTATTAGGCATAATAATGCCTTTCAAATCCCAGCTATGACGTCACATTCTACTGCACTACGTAACGAAGAGGATTTTAGTAAGACCAGATACACACTCTGTTAGTAAATAACATGTTTAAAGATGTCTTGTAGAGAATCACACACAGCCCCGTAAAATAAAAGCTAACTAAGTATACGTAATATACCATGCTAAGTCGTTGTAGTAGCTCAGTGGTTAAAGCGTTCATTTCGCAACAGCGAGGTCATGAGTTCGAGCCCCGTTCGTGCCATGGCCACGTCAAACCTAAGTCATAAAAATACTAGTAGGTAGTGATTTCTCCATTGCTGGGTATTTAAAAGGGAGAATCGCGGTTCTTTCCAGTGGCGTAGCTGCTATTAGGCATTTAAGGCACGTGTCTACACATAATTTTTACAACAACAACAAATTAAAATGTTAAAATACCAGATTTTCGCTTACTAAAAGTCACAAGTGACTAAAATTTGTTCCCAAGTGATCTCAAAAACACGAAATCTGTTTTCCGTCGGGGGTCGGGGGGTGTCACCCTGGACCCCTCGCCTTAATTGGTGCCTATAGAGATTTTTTCATGGTCCTAACTACCCCACTGCTTTCGGATGTGACCTTCAAAAACTAGGTCCCATGTCGCACCAGGCGTTGGCACGTTTAAGAACCCTCTATGTTACGGCCCCCATGCTAAGCGTAGCTCAATGGTTAGAGCGTTCGCTTCGTAACCGGGAGGTCGTGAGTTCGAGCCCCGTTCGTGTTATGGCCGCGTCAAACCTAAGACGTAAACATAGGTAGTGATTGCTCCTTCGCTAAACGCTCGGCAGTTAGAAGTGAGAACCACGGGTCTTTTGGATATGACCTCAAAAAACGGAGGTTTCGTGTCACGGTAGGCGTTGGCATGTTAAAGAACCCTCAGAGCTACGGCCCTGAGCGCTAAGCATAGGTCTAAATTTGTGGTACTTCACCTACAACTGGTGACGTCTCATTATGAGTGAAAAATTCTTGACGTGACGTTAAACAAACAATCAATTTGAGCATAGGTCTAAATTTGTGGTATTTCACATACAGCTGGTGACGTCTCAATGTGAGTGGAAAATTCTATGCTAACAACGTCACTTTCATGTGAGTCACAATGACAGTGATTACATGCAGAAATGTCATGGCATTGTGACGTCATAATTGTTTCTACGGAAGTAAAAACAGATTCACAAGCAGCTTCCAGCAGGAAAGTCACGATGGTAATATGAGCATTTTATATACACTAAACTATTTACATATTCGTCGTTTACAGGCCTGTCTTCTTGTACATTGAACGTGTAACATTTCTTTTCTCTCAGGAACCTGAATACAAGAATAGCAATGGTTTTTTGAAAGTATTGGAGCCCGGATTTACAGAGGTGCAGTAACGCATACATTAAATTAGCTTCATACATTAATTTGATGTGTTTTAACACCTGAAGTATATTAATATGTTTTCGTTATTTTGAACTAATGGGATGGTTAGTAATCAAAGACAGTAAATATTCGATGAAACGCGATTTGACTGATTGATTGATTATATTTTGTTTAACATCCCACTTGAGAATTTTTCACTCATGGAGACGTCACCATTGCCGGTGAAGAGCTGCAAAATTTAGGCCTATGCTCGGCGCTTATGTCCTTTGAGCAGGGAAGGATCTTTATCGTGCCACATCTGCTGTGACAAAGGGCCTCGGTTTTTGCGGTCTCATCCGAAGAACCGCCCCATTTAGTCGCCTCTTACGACAAACAATGGGTACTGAGGATCTGTTCTAACCCGGATCCCCACGGGGCTAAACGCGATTTGAAGAAATAATAAAGTCGACAAATATCAAAAAAAAAATTATCCAAATAAATAGAAAATTTAGATTTGAATGTAATTTGGGAATGTAAAATAAGATAATGTTCGAATTTATTTTTATCATCATTTGTATCATTACTTCAGAAAGACGCCTATGAATTCTCGTACGGGGATTCACTGCTATGCAATCCAACAAAGCGTACAAATGTCCGAGGGGAGAACTTGATAAAGGTGCTATATGATGAACATGTTCTATTATCTTAACAAAGTCATTTTTTTTTTAAATGGGATGGTTTTTATTTTCGTGTTATTCATTTTAATTGTATATGTTTCGAATTGTGGTCAACTCAAAGAATATGTAGAGCAACTAGAAATCATTGAGGTACTAGTCATAGAAACACCGCCAGCAAATAATAGAACAATAATAATAGTTGAATATCTCGATACGTCTATGTTTACAGGGAGGTGGTATGGGACAAATGTTATTGGTTGATGACCAGGAGGACGATACTTTAGCTGCGGAGTTTAAAGATGGAACGGAATATTTAGAATGGTTGGATCGACAGCTTCCTTATCTAGAGGTACAGTGTGTGGTTGAATACATATTGTTTTAATTTGCCTCGAAAATAAATAAACGTATTGTTTTTTGTTGTTGTTGTTGTTCGTTTTTTTTTTTTTATTTTGTTTTTTTTTTATTCATTTATTTTTTTATTTATTTATTTATCTAATTTTGGTTTTGTGTGTGTGTGTGTGTGTGTGTGTGTGTGTGTGTGTGTGTTGTTGTTTTTGTTGTTTGTTATTTGTGTGTGGGGGGGGGGGGGGGTTGATACAATTAAATACAAACAAACTTTTGAAATTCCATGATTCCATGTATATACTTATATCATTTCAGATTTTTGAACCCGATGACACAGTCCACTATTATTTCTTTCGGAGTTGGAGTAAAGAGAAATACTATCCCGAGTTGGAATCTTTAATGGCAAGTTGTTGTTTTTCCTAACTATAAAATATATTTGTATCGAAATCCAGAGAAACATTCATTTATCAACGGTCTTGACATTTCCATTACATGTACAGAGAAATATTCATGGTTGCTTTAGCATAACTAACTTATTTTGCCAATTTGTGACAGACTTGTTCAGAACAACTGATGATATTTTTTTTTCAAAATCACAAAAAATATTAACACTTCTCCCACGTACTGTAGTTATTTTCAAAAACGAAAAGCCTTGCCAGCAGATTTTTTTACTTATTTCAAATGGTGACATACTCTCTTTATGGAAATGTGAACAATTTATTTTACATTTGTAAATTGTGTAATAATTTTGCAGGAAGAAATAGAGGAGGATGTAGATCTAACAGATGAATGTATAGACGTCACAATGAATAAAGAGGAAAAAGTCTGGGAAGAGGGCACCAAGCCGGAATTCAAAGATGGGAGAGAACTCGTGGAGTGGCTGAGGAGAAAATTGCTCTATCTGGAGGTACATCTTACGACTGTAAAGAAACGCATATTTTATACAAGTTATACAAATATATATATCAATGGAAAGTATACTTTAATTCAACATTACATTTACTTAATATCAAATTTCAGCCATTTGCACCCGAGGATGCAGTACATTATTACTTTAGCAGAGAGTGGAGTCGAGATAAATTTCAACCTACATTAGATCTCCTGGTTGTAAGTGGCATTATAAATTTTAATATTAATTCATTATAATGTATTATATCTCTTTTTAAAAATTACCAGGATGTTATTAAACGATTTTTATTTTTGAAAATACATGCGGTTATGAATTATGACGCTTCACGCCATCATACTTTTCGTGAAGGGCTTACATACGCCGGTGTAACGAAGAATTTCGACCCGGGTTGAAAAATGACCCGGGGGTCATTTTTTCAAGTTTGAATATTGAGACCAAAGGTATTGAATTTAGACCCTAATACGTTGAAAATTGAGCCGCGTCGTGGAATTTTGATCAGTAAACCGGTTCTAAATTCAACAACATTAAAGCATTATGTTAATGAATTAATATTTACAACAATGATTTTTTTCAATTAAAATTTACAGTTGATTAATGTTTATTTTTTAGCTTGACCTGTTTACATTAATATCTTCCATTTCAAATGGACAGTAGGTACAAAACACGAACCATTTTAAAGATGAAGATCTCCAATTTCACTGCCTAGTTCACCAAACAGTCAAACACTTGTTTATTTTGTTAAGTAGAGGATCGCATGGATGGGGGGTGGGGGTGGGGGTGGGGGTGAGGTGTGAGGTGGCGGACCCTCCCTATTGGGATTTTCAGAGTTTAAAATCCATAGTAAAGTAACACGGATGCCTTGTAAATTTTTAATGTTATGCATATGCAGGAAATCAGTTCAAAACTCTGTAATGGGAGTCACTATTCAACAACGTGTTGAGGTCATCAGGGATTAAAAAAAAAAATTAACAAGTTGTTGAAAAATGAGTGCGGGTATAAATTCCACGACTGTTGGTGTCAATTTTCAACGAAGAAAAAGCACCCGGTTCAATTTTCAGCCCGGGTCAATATTCTTCGTTACACCAGCACACTTTTCACGATGTGCTAGTTAACATACACCGTTATATTTTTCATTAAATGCTAACAAATATAAGGATATGAACTGTGACGCTTAACATCTGCATACTTATAAATTGTGTTAGCACTAGACGTATATTTATCAACATTTATACGCGTATTGTTCACAGCTGCAGCGCATTCATGAGGAAATGGCTATCATTACAAGTGACAAAGCTATCAAATGCAAAAATATTGAAAAAATAAGTTAATATTTCGTTTTATATTCAAGGAGGACGGCATGGAAGCAACTTTTAAAGAGAAAAGCATGGAAGAGAGCATTAAAGAAAAAAGCATTAAAGAAAAGAGCATTAAAGAAAAGAACATTAAAGAAGAATATATGGAAGAGAGCATTAAAGAGGAATATATGAAAGAGAGCATTAAAGAAAACAGCATTAAAGAATATATGGAAGAGAGCATTAAAGAAGGATATATGGAAGAGAGCATTAAAGAAGAAGGCATGGAAGAAACAATTAAAGATGAAAGTAAGGAGGTGACCATTAAAAAGGATGCTATGGAAAAGTCTGTTAATGAGGAAAGCATGGAAGAGACAAGTAAAGAGGAAAACATGGAAGAGATCATAAAAATGGAAGGCATAAAAGAGACTATTAAAGAGAGAGGCACAGAAGAGACCATTCATGAGGAATGCATGGAAGAGACCATTAAAGAAGAGGGCATAAAAGATACTACTAAAGAGACTCAGAGAATTGCAAAGTATGGTCACATTGAGGGAGAAAATGATGAGGAGGTAAAATATCTTGTGTTCATTCACTTGATTTTGTAGATACAAAATGAATTTCTATAACAGTGTTAACGTTTCAGTCTTTTTCAGGACAATGAAGAAATTCATCCTTACATCAGACTGATGAGAAGTCCTTTGGTTCTGGAAGGGTTTTTCTCAAAGGTAATGTATATTGTTTGAGGTTTGAGAATTTATTTTAAAATATAATAATTATCATAAAATGAATATTTTAAAATTTCCCACAATGCACCATGTAATTCTGAGTAAACGTGTATCTTCGCCATTATCTTGGCACATTATTCCTTCCTGACACCTTTTCTATTTAAAACTTTTAAAACAGAATCAAGAAGACACCACCACAGACATCAGCAAAGAAAGTGAAGAGCTGATCGATGAGACTGGGACATTGAGCAATTTTTTGTCTCCTGATAAGAAGGTAAATTACCACATACCGCATGAAAATTACATCTTATATGAATAATTAATTGGTCAACGATATCCTATCTCTAATTCTTGTTGTTATTTTGAAAGTTTAAGAATATACAGTTTTGTGGGTGTTGTTTTGAAATTCGAAGAATACATAAATTTTCTTTGTTTTCAGCAAAACAGTTCCAAGCTTTTTAAACGGTGGTCTAGACTCAACCCATTTAGTCACAAGAATGTGAGTATCTATTCGATTTCATGTTGTGTTTGTTCAATTTATGTTTTTCGTATGTACATAAAATGTGTGTGAAATAAATCTAAAATAGGATATTATTTTTATGGAAATATCAAGCAACTTGTCTATCATTCGTCGTTTCAGAAGAATGGAAAGGAAAGGAAGAACCATGAGAAAAAGCAAAAGGAGAAAAGCCATATTTTTTTCTTTTTTCGATTGTTTGGGAGATAATGAGGAAATCTATGATAGAAGCTCCACTAACAAGGAAAATGTCATGCTATTTTCATATCTTTTTGTAAAAAATTGTTTTAAATATTTGAAGTATTTGATGCGTAATAAAGGGACTCCAAATAAATTTTGTAGACTCTTTGTCACTTGTTTCGTACATGAGATTTCTCATTGGAAAGAATATCTATGAAAAGAAAAATATAATTCCCCATGTCAATCTTTCAAATAAGGAAGGACCCGTAAATTAATGATTGATTAATTATATATTGTTTAACGTCCTTCTCGAGAACGTTTCACTCATGGAGACGTCACCGTTGCCGGTGAAGGGCTGCAAAATTTAGGCCTATGTTCGGCAATCATGGACTTTGAGCAGGGAGATATCTTTATTGTGCCACACTTGCTGTGAGACGGGGCCTCGGTTTTTGCAGTCTCATCCGAAGAACCGCCCCATTTAGTCGCCTCTTACGACAAACAAGGGGTACTGAGGATCCATTCTAACCCGAATCCCCACGGGTTAAAGGGGATTTGAAGAAATATGAAAGTCGACAAATATCAAATAAATTTTATCCAAATAAATAGAAAATTTAGATTTGAATGTAATTTGGAAATGTAAAATGAGATAATGTTCAAATTTATTTATATATGGGGGTGTAATTTTTATTGGAGGGGAGGGGTAAAATAACTTCTGGCTTGGACACACAACCCTGATTTTCAGCGTTATTTAATTTTTATAATAAAGTAGCCAAAATGTGACCTTGGACCCGGGCCCTTGGGAATCACGGGATTGTCTGTGAGGAGATTCTGAAGTGGCCCTTCCGCCCTCAAGATATGTCGCCATATATTGCGTAAGCTGTAAATCACAATAGACGTAGGGAGAAGTAGTAGGGGTCCTGTAGATCATTATTATTGTAGTTGAACTTAAATATCTATAATTATTTATCATACGAAAACTTATAAATATAATACAGACTAGAAATACTCTAAAGCGCTGTACAGTCAAATATGAATATGATGAGCATAATTTAAGAATAAATGAATTAAATTTACATATACATGTAAGTAACTATAACATGTTTAAAATCATAAAATGACAGTAAACTTACATGCATGCTTGAAAAAAAAAATGAATCTGTGAAATTAAAATAGTTTGGTTTTCACCTTTGTTTTCGACATATTTTGTTTTTGTTTTAATTTTACATTTTGTCACAAAAACTTCGATTTTTTTTAAGGGGGGGGGGGGGGGTGGTGGTCGGTTTTTTAATATAAATATTCCGATCTCGAAAAGTTGAAAATAAATCATCTTCTTCTAGCATGAAATCTTAAATTGACTGAATCTTATCCCCTCCCCTCAGTAGAGTTTTGTAGTCTACCATGCTGGTTCCCCTCCTCAACTCCAATTGCTTTTGGAATCCGTATTTTTATTTTTTAAATTTTTTTTATTATTTACAAATTTGAACCTTGAAATAAGTTTTCTGTCCTAAGTAGGATCTGATTTAAAAACATCTACCAGACCCCCCCCCCTTCCCTCCCTTTCAGAATCAATTGGTCGTCCCCTTTGTTGCATTAATTCAATTTAATAACACGATACCAATTTCATAGTCATGATGATCGTTATCGGAGAAGTCGACATAAAAATCTGTCAAGATGACATGAATATCGGACAATTCGAATTGAACATCTGAACAATTGCAATTTTTTAAAGATATGTCGCCATATATTGCGGTAAGCAAGATAGCAGAAGTTGGTAGTGATCAAAGAGAACTCTATAAACTCACCAACGTTCTAATGGGCAACAACAGTGAAGTGATATTACCATCAAATGATAGCGACGAACAACTAGCTAATACTTTTAGTGAGTATTTTATGGGGAAAATTGACACTATTCGAAATGATCTTTGCATAATCAGGGACAAAGAAAATATTGATGTGTTGAGGGCTGATGTCAAGTTTGAAGGTGGTCAACTTACTAGTTTTTCCCCAGCTTCTGTTGATGAAATCCGTAAGATCATCCAGAAGGCTAAATCAAAATCTTGCGAACTGGATCCAATTCCGACTTACCTCCTGAAAAGCTGTTTAGATAGTGTTGTTAATGTCATCACTGAAATTGTCAACAAATCATTCAGCGAAGAATGCGTTCCATCGTCATTCAAAGAGGCCATTGTAAGACCGCTTCTTAAAAAATCTGGATTGGATAAAGATGTGCTAAAAAATTACCGTCCAGTGTCAAACTTATCTTTCATATCAAAGATTCTTGAAAAGGTGGTAGCGACACGCCTTGAATGTCATCTGCAATCCAATTCACTTCTAGACAATTTGCAATCAGCATATCGCACTGGACATTCCACCGAAACAGCGCTTATTCGAGTTCATAATGACATTACATCAGCATTAGACAAAAACTCGTGTGCCGTTTTAGTCATGTTGGATCTTTCAGCAGCGTTCGACGTTATAGATCACAATATCCTCTTCCACCGTTTAGAATATTCCTATGGCATATGTGGGTCTGCTTTAGCGTGGATAAAATCATATTTGTCAAATCGTTCTCAACGGGTCGCAATAGGATCGATCTATTCAAATGGGATACATCTCAAATACGGAGTGCCCCAAGGATCTGTGCTGGGCCCAAGACTTTATTGTCTTTTTTCGAAACCGATTGGTCAAATTTGTCGGCAACATGGCATGGAATATCACTGCTATGCAGATGATACACAAGTATATCTGTGTTTGAACCACTAGATGATTGGATAGACATAGCAAGTCGTCTAGAAGCATGTTTGGAAGATATCAGTGACTGGATGCGATCAAATCTTCTAAAGCTGAATCAGGATAAGACCGAACTGATTGTTTTTGCCCCTAAACACCGGGTGAACGACTTTTCAACTTGTCAACTTTCTTTCGATGGCACAGTGGTCAGTAATGTTTCATGTGTCAGAAACCTTGGTGTCATTTTCGATAGGACACTCACTATGGAGAAGCAAATTAGTACCACTGCTAAAGCGTGCTTCTTCCACATTCGAAATATTGGACGTATACGTCCATATTTAACGAACGATGCCTGTAGAACGCTAATGAACTCACTAGTCACTTCCAGATTAGATTACGGAAATGCGATGTTATATGGACTGCCGACAAACATAACGAACAAATTACAACGTGTTCAGAACACTGCAGCTCGTGTTGTATCGAGAACTAAAAAACACGAGCATATCACCCCCACTCTTGTTAATCTCCATTGGTTACCTGTGCCCTTCCGGTGCCAGTATAAAATTCTTGTGTACGTCTTCAAATGTCTTCACGGCAGTGCACCAACGTATTTGCAAGACATCGTTCGTGCTTACCAACCAACACGTTCGCTGCGATCAGAGGACTGTACACTACTAGTGCAACCTCGAATCCGCACCAAAATATACGGCGAGAGACGCTTGGACAAATCTGCGGCCACTCTCTGGAACAACTTGCCCAGATATTTGAGAGATAAACAATCCATGTGGGCTTTTAAGAAATCTCTCAAAACACACCTTTTTAGACTTGCATACGGAAATATTTAACTCACTTTTACCATGCATGAATTACTTTTAAAACTCATTTCTATTATTGTTCTTTTAAGTTATGTGTATTTCTTTTTACATGTATCGGTCATATTAAAGAAAAACCAAAAAAAAAAAAAAAAAAAAAAAAAACCAAAACAAAAAACCCAAAAAAACCTATGTATGTATGTGTGCGTATGCAAGTGTATGTATATATGCGATGTGTGTGTGTGTGGTGTTTTAGTGTGCTATATTAGTCTTTTTTGTAGTTAGCGTAACTAAATATACTTTGTGTTTTAAAATACCCCATTTAGTCCTTTTCTTAATTTCTCTATGTTGTATGTATGTTTGGCGATATATTAATTGTGTATGTTGTAAAGCGCTTAGAGTAATATTGATAATGTTAGATAATGCGCTATATAAATGCCTTGTAATAATAATAATAATAATAATAAGCTGTAAATCGCAATAGACGTAGGAAGAAGTAGTAGGGGTCCTATAGATCATTATTATTGTAGTTGAACTTAAATATCTATAATTATTTATTATACGAAAACTTATAAATATAATACAGACTAGAAATACTCTAAAGCGCTGTACAGTCAAATATGAATATGATGAGCATAATTTAAGAATAAATGAATTAAATTTACATATACATGTAAGGAACTATAACATGTTTAAAATCATAAAATGACAGTAAACTTACATGCATGTTTGGAAAAAAATATGAATCTGTGAAATTAAAATAGTGATGTTATAAGTAATATCGTCATGGACAAACGTGGCCTCAAAGGAGAACATTTTAGGGATGATCCCAGACCAATTTTTATCATTCTGGAAAAATGAAAAGCTTGAAACTGAAATTTTAATAAGTAAATACAGATAAATCGCGTAGAACAACTTCTAGTTGAAAGACAGTTCAAAACTCTGTGGCTGGAGTCAGTATTCAACAGGGTCAATTTTCAACTTGTTGAGGTCATCAGAGATTAGAAAACAAATTCCGAACTGTTGAAAAATGAGTCAGGGTATAAATTTCACGACTTTTGGTCTCAATTTTTGACGGAAAAAATTCTATATTCAACGTTGCAAAACGACCCCCGGGTCAATTTTCAACCCGAATCTATATTCTACGTTACAGTGGCATAGTTTTCATGAAACGCTACCGCACTTCATGAAGTATCCTGGCGTGAAGTGTCGGTACCGGTGTTCATACCCACATAAATTTTCAAAAATGATATATATTTTTAGATGCCAACATCCATATCGGCAATGGCGGGTTTATAGGGGGACGCACCCCCACCCCCTAAAATTTTCAACAAATTTAAGGTAAATCATGGTCACATGTTTAGAAAAGAAAGATAATAGAAACTTTTTTTATCACCCTCGGAGAAATAATGACAGAATCATTTGATTTATTGTTACTTTTATTGGGAGAACGTACACATGCATCGTTTATTAATATTTAAAAACCATTGAAATATGTGTCATTTCATTCATTTTACATCATTAAAAATGACAGAAAATACTAAACAGTATTATATAGGAGACATATTTCACGCCCTATAAAATCCAGGAGCTTCCGGGAGATTCGCACTGGACTCAATAGGGATGTTAAGGCGGACTCAGACTTCCTGCCTCTTGGGGTTCTCTGTTATTATAAATACTTAGACCTGGGGCATGTCATACCGACATCACGGACCTTACTGCGAGTCTATCCGGCTTCTCTCCAAGATTTCTCACTTGTCACGCTGAATCCTGAGTTATATTGATGTCAGATTAGTTTGCGCCAATGTCATTATACAAAAATAATATTGCATGCGATTATAACATATATTCGTGTCTTTGAGAATGTCATAATGTACATGGTCAATCTCGGTAATCTTATTTCAGATACTTGCGAAACTGAACAAACATGTTTGAGAAAGTAGACTAATTGGATAGGATTGCACCCTTAAACTGGGTTAGATAATTAAATCAGAATCCGCATCTTGTGGGGAAAGTATAAAACAACATTTATTTAACATTTATAAAATGATAGCCATTTCCCCATGAATGCGCCGCAGTTGTGAAGAATGTGTGTATGAATCTTGATGAATATAGTACGTCTATTTTAATGGCTGGGTTTTCCTGGAAAAAATTGATAATGGAATTTGTGAATATAAAATAAATTTATGAGGGTATAAAAAAAATTTCATTTGAAAATACATTTGGGTATGAACTGCAAAGGCTTCACGCAGGTCTAACGAAGAATTTTGACCTGCATTGAAAATAGACCCGAGGTAATTTTTTCAACTTTGAATATTAAGACCAAACGTTGAATTTAGCCCCTAGTCCGTTGAAAATTGAGCCGCGTCGTGGAAATTTCACTATTAATCCGGTTCTAAATTGAATCAACACCATAAAAACATATTAATGAATTAATATTTACAACTATTTAGTCAATTAAAAATTTGCAATCTTTAGATTGACATGTTTGATATCTTCAATTTCAAATGAACAGTTTGTACCAAAACATGGACCAATTTAAAGAGGACGGACTTGAATTATCCGGAGAACCCTGCTCATTACATCAAAATTTTATTTAATATCTCGTTAAAATACTTCGTATGAAGTATGATTTCAACATCAAGAGTGATACAAGCACTCTCTTATTTTATATCAATTTTTGTGATTTTTCCCCCGAATAATTAAAAACGTGTTTTCTTTGCAAATAAAACATTTTATAGTGCAAATTCCGTTGTGAATTGATGCATGATGAAACATCTAATAAAAAGATGCATAAAAGATTTATATAGTCGTTCTACTTTTTTAAATTAAAAAAAAAATGTGTATGAAAATTGAAAACATAATTTGTTGATATTTTTTAAATCAATGGATAAAACCTTCAAGAAACATGTCAGTTAGAATATATATATATATATATCGTACAAATGTACTTTAAAAAGAAAATGAAATGATCAAAATTCAGGAATATTGTGATTTCAAATGGAACCAAACCCAAACGGAATTATAGAAAAGCAGTCATAAAGAACATTGTAATCAAAAAACTACATTCCCTTGATGGAAAATGGTTTACAAATTAAATGAATTTACGAAGGAAACTAATTTCTTGACGAAAAGATGATACATTTAGCAAGAATATGATTATTTTAGTAATTTCTATCAATTCTGATCGGGATTGGTACTTGGTTCTCTGATTTGGATTCGGCGCTAAAGGGTGGGTGGAGTGTCATAAAGAGAAGTTAGGAAATTCCATTCATTTTCTCTTATTTCCATGCAGGGTTTTTATTTTCAAAACAATTGTGTTAAAATACCCCATATTATTTATTTCGTGTAAGTTTTTATTTCTTATAATTATCACAAAGTAGAAAAACTAGGGTATCTAGGTCAAAATATGGGGCACATCCCAAACACAAAGCGTATAAATAGCCGTGCATCCGCGTTATTACACTTTTTAACTTTGCGTTATTGTACCTTTGGTTCCCGTTATTACGTCTTTCTTTTGCGTTATTAGGCATAATAATGCCTTTCAAATCCCAGCTATGACGTCACATTCTACTGCACTACGTAACGAAGAGGATTTTAGTAAGACCAGATACACACTCTGTTAGTAAATAACATGTTTAAAGATGTCTTGTAGAGAATCACACACAGTCCCGTAAAATAAAAGCTAACTAAGTATACGTAATATACCATGCTAAGTCGTTGTAGTAGCTCAGTGGTTAAAGCGTTCATTTCGCAACAGCGAGGTCATGAGTTCGAGCCCCGTTCGTGCCATGGCCACGTCAAACCTAAGTCATAAAAATACTAGTAGGTAGTGATTTCTCCATTGCTGGGTATTTAAAAGGGAGAATCGCGGTTCTTTCCAGTGGCGTAGCTGCTATTAGGCACTTAAGGCACGTGTCTACACATAATTTTTACAACAACAAAAAATTAAAATGTTAAAATACCAGATTTTCGCTTACTAAAAGTCACAAGTGACTAAAATTTGTTCCCAAGTGATCTCAAAAACACGAAATCTGTTTTCCGTCGGGGGGTGTCACCCTGGACCCCTCGCCTTAATTGGTGCCTATAGAGATTTTTTCATGGTCCTAACTACCCCACTGCTTTCGGATGTGACCTTCAAAAACTAGGTCCCATGTCGCACCAGGCGTTGGCACGTTTAAGAACCCTCTATGTTACGGTCCCCATGCTAAGCGTAGCTCAATGGTTAGAGCGTTCGCTTCGTAACCGGGAGGTCGTGAGTTCGAGCCCCGTTCGTGTTATGGCCGCGTCAAACCTAAGACGTAAACATAGGTAGTGATTGCTCCTTCGCTAAACGCTCGGCAGTTAGAAGTGAGAATCACGGGTCTTTTGGATATGACCTCAAAAAACGGAGGTTTCGTGTCACGGTAGGCGTTGGCATGTTAAAGAACCCTCAGAGCTACGGCCCTGAGCGCTAAGCATAGGTCTAAATTTGTGGTACTTCACCTACAACTGGTGACGTCTCATTATGAGTGAAAAATTCTTGACGTGACGTTAAACAAACAATCAATTTGAGCATAGGTCTAAATTTGTGGTATTTCACATACAGCTGGTGACGTCTCAATGTGAGTGGAAAATTCTATGCTAACAACGTCACTTTCATGTGAGTCACAATGACAGTGATTACATGCAGAAATGTCATGGCATTGTGACGTCATAATTGTTTCTACGGAAGTAAAAACAGCTTCACAAGCAGCTTCCAGCAGGAAAGTCACGATGGTAATATGAGCATTTTATATACACTAAACTATTTACACATTCATCGTTTACAGGCCTGTCGTCTTGTACATTGAACGTGTAACATTTCTTTTCTCTCAGGAACCTGAATACAAGAATAGCAATGGTTTTTTGAAAGTATTGGAGCCCGGATTTACAGAGGTGCAGTAACGCATACATTAAATTAGTTTCATACATTAATTTGATGTGTTTTAACACCTGAAGTATATTAATATGTTTTCGTTATTTTGAACTAATGGGATGGTTAGTAATCAAAGACAGTAAATATTCGATGAAACGCGATTTGACTGATTGATTGATTATATTTTGTTTAACATCCCACTTGAGAATTTTTCACTCATGGAGACGTCACCATTGCCGGTGAAGAGCTGCAAAATTTAGGCCTATGCTCGGCGCTTATGTCCTTTGAGCAGGGAAGGATCTTTATCGTGCCACACCTGCTGTGACAAAGGGCCTCGGTTTTTGCGGTCTCATCCGAAGAACCGCCCCATTTAGTCGCCTCTTACGACAAACAATGGGTACTGAGGATCTGTTCTAACCCGGATCCCCACGGGCTAAACGCGATTTGAAGAAATATGAAAGTCGACAAATATCAAAAAAAAAATTATCCAAATAAATAGAAAATTTAGATTTGAATGTAATTTGGGAATGTAAAATAAGATAATGTTCGAATTTATTTTTATCATCATTTGTATCATTACTTCAGAAAGACGCCTATGAATTCTCGTACGGGGATTCACTGCTATGCAATCCAACAAAGCGTACAAATGTCCGAGGGGAGAACTTAATAAAGGTGCTATATGATGAACATGTTCTATTATCTTAACAAAGTCATTTTTTTTAAAAATGGGATGGTTTTTATTTTCGTGTTATTCATTTTAATTGTATATGTTTCGAATTGTGGTCGACTCAAAGAATATGTAGGGCAACTAGAAATCATTGAGGTACTAGTCATAGAAACACCGCCAGCAAATAACAGAACAATAATAATAGTTGAATATCTCGATACGTCTATGTTTACAGGGAGGTGGTATGGGGCAAATGTTATTGGTTGATGACCAGGAGGACGATACTTCAGTTGCGGAGTTTAAAGATGGAACGGAATATTTAGAATGGTTGGATCGACAGCTTCCTTATCTAGAGGTACAGTGTGTGGTTGAATACATATTGTTTTAATTTGCCTCGAAAATAAATAAACGTCTTGTTTTTTGTTGTTGTTTTTTTGTTTTTGTTTTGTTTTGTTTTTGTTGTTTATTGTTTGTTTTGTTTTTGTTTTCTTGGTTTTGTTTGTGTGTGTGTGTGTGTTTTGTTTGTTATTTGATGGTGTGTGTGTGTGTGTGTGTGTGTGTTGTTGGGGTTTTTGTTGTTGTTGCTGTTCAGACAGATACAAACAAACTTTTGAAATTCCATGTATATACTTATATCATTTCAGATTTTTGAACCCGATGACACAGTCCACTATTATTTCTTTCGGAGTTGGAGTAAAGAGAAATACTATCCCGAGTTGGAATCTTTAATGGCAAGTTGTTGTTTTTCCTAACTATAAAATATATTTGTATCGAAATCCAGAGAAACATTCATTTATCAACGGCCTGGACATTTCCATTACATGTACAGAGAAACATTCATTTATCAATGGTCTCGACATTTCCATTACATGTACAGAGAAATATCCATGGTTGCTTTAGCATAACTAACTTATTTTGCCAATTTGTGACAGACTTGTTCAGAACAACTGATGATATTTTTTTTTTCAAAATCACAAAAAATATTAATACTTCTCCCACGTACTGTAGTTATTTTCAAACACGAAAAGCCTTGCCAGCAGATTTTTTTACTTATTTCATGGTGACATACTATTTTTATGGACAGGTGAACAATTTATTTTACATTTGTAAATTGTGTAATAATTTTGCAGGAAGAAATAGAGGAGGATGTAGATCTAACAGATGAATGTATAGACGTCACAATGAATAAAGAGGAAAAAGTCTGGGAAGAGGGCACCAAGCCGGAATTCAAAGATGGGAGAGAACTCGTGGAGTGGCTGAGGAGAAAATTGCTCTATCTGGAGGTACATCTTACGACTGTAAAGAAACGCATATTTTATACAAGTTATACAAATATATATATCAATGGAAAGTATACTTTAATTCAACATTACATTTACTTAATATCAAATTTCAGCCATTTGCACCCGAGGATGCAGTACATTATTACTTTAGCAGAGAGTGGAGTCGAGATAAATTTCAACCTACATTAGATCTCCTGGTTGTAAGTGGCATTATAAATTTTAATATTAATTCATTATAATGTATTATATCTCTTTTTAAAAATTACCAGGATGTTATTAAATTATTTTTATTTTTGAAAATACATGCGGTTATGAATTATGACGCTTCACGCCAGCATACTTTTCGTGAAGGGCTTACATACGCCGGTGTAACGAAGAATTTCGACCCGGGTTTCAAAAATCACCCGGGGGTCATTTTTTCAAGTTTGAATATTGAGACCAAAGGTATTGAATTTAGACCCTAATACGTTGAAAATTGAGCCGCGTCGTGGAATTTTGATCAGTAAACCGGTTCTAAATTCAACAACATTAAAGCATTATGTTAATGAATTAATATTTACAACAATGATTTTTTTCAATGAAAATTTACAGTTGATTAATGTTTATTTTTTAGCTTGACCTGTTTACATTAATATCTTCAATTTCAAATGGACAGTAGGTACAAAACACGAACCATTTTAAAGATGAAGATCTCCAATTTCACTGCCTAGTTCACCAAACAGTCAAACACTTGTTTATTTTGTTAAGTAGAGGATCGCATGGGTGGGGGGTGGGGGTGGGGGTGAGGTGTGAGGTGGCGGACCCTCCCTATTGGGATTTTCAGAGTTTAAAATCCATAGTAAAGTAACATGGATGCCCTGTAAATTTTTAATGTTATGCATATGCAGGAAATCAGCTGGTGCTTCAAAAGTGTTCATTACCTCCTCAACCCGAAAAAAGTCTCTGATTTGTATTTTGTTTCTTATTTGTTGGATTCTTTCGTGTGTTATGTTTTGTTCTCTTTTTTTTTAAGTGATGTCACGTCATAAGGAAGATCGTCATGGACAACCGAGGCCTCAAACATGAAAATTAGATTATCGTGCACTGATGAACAATATCGGGATGATCTCAGACCAATTTGTATCATTCTGAAAAATTGAAAATTTCGAAACTGAAATTTTAATAGTAAATACAGATAAATCGCGTAGAACAACTTCCAGTTGAAAGACAGTTCAAAACTCTGTAATGGGAGTCACTATTCAACAACGTGTTGAGGTCATCAGGGATTAGAAAAAAAAAATTAACAAGTTGTTGAAAAATGAGTGCGGGTATAAATTCCACGACTTTTGGTGTCAATTTTCAACGAAGAAAAAGCACCCGGTTCAATTTTCAGCCCGGGTCAATATTCTTCGTTACACCAGCACACTTTTCACGATGTGCTAGTTAACATACACCGTTATATTTTTCATTAAATGCTAACAAATATAAGGATATGAACTGTGACGCTTAACATCTGCATACTTATAAATTGTGTTAGCACTAGACGTATATTTATCAACATTTATACGCGTATTGTTCACAGCTGCAGCGCATTCATGAGGAAATGGCTATCATTACAAGTGACAAAGCTATCAAATGCAAAAATATTGAAAAAATAAGTTAATATTTCGTTTTATATTCAAGGAGGACGGCATGGAAGCAACTTTTAAAGAGAAAAGCATGAAAGAGAGCATTAAAGAAAAAAGCAATAAAGAAAAGAGCATTAAAGAAAAGAACATTAAAGAAGAATATATGGAAGAGAGCATTAAAGAGGAATATATGAAAGAGAGCATTAAAGAAAATAGCATTAAAGAAGAATATATGGAAGAGAGCATTAAAGAAGGATATATGGAAGAGAGCATTAAAGAAGAAGGCATGGAAGAAACAATTAAAGATGAAAGTAAGGAGGTGACCATTAAAAAGGATGCTATGGAAAAGTCTGTTAATGAGGAAAGCATGGAAGAGACAAGTAAAGAGGAAAACATGGAAGAGATCATAAAAATGGAAGGCATAAAAGAGACTATTAAAGAGAGAGGCACAGAAGAGACCATTCATGAGGAATGCATGGAAGAGACCATTAAAGAAGAGGGCATACAAGATACTACTAAAGAGACTCAAAGAATTGCAAAGTATGGTCACATTGAGGGAGAAAATGATGAGGAGGTAAAATATCTTGTGTTCATTCACTTGATTTTGTAGATACAAAATGAATTTCTATAACAGTGTTAACGTTTCAGTCTTTTTCAGGACAATAAAGAAATTCATCCTTACATCAGACTGATGAGAAGTCCTTTGGTTCTGGAAGGGTTTTTCTCAAAGGTAATGTTTATTGTTTGAGGTTTGAGAATTTATTTCAAAATATAATAATTATCATAAAATAAATATTTTAAAATTTCCCACAATGCACCATGTAATTCTGAGTAAACGTGTATCTTCGCCATTATCTTGGCACATAATTCCTTCCTGACACCTTTGCTATTTAAAACTTTTAAAACAGAATCAAGAAGACACCACCACAGACATCAGCAAAGAAAGTGAAGAGCAGATCGATGAGACTGGGACATTGAGCAATTTTTTGTCTCCTGATAAGAAGGTAAATTACCACATACCGCATGAAAATTACATCTTATATGAATAATTAATTGGTCAACGATATCCTATCTCTAATTCTTGTTGTTATTTTGAAAGTTTAAGAATATACAGTTTTGTGGGTGTTATTTTGAAATTCGAAGAATACATAAATTTTCTTTGTTTTCAGCAAAACAGTTCCAAGCTTTTTAAACGGTGGTCTAGACTAAACCCATTTAGTCACAAGAATGTGAGTATCTATTCAATTTCATGTTGTGTTTGTTCAATTTATGTTTTTCGTATGTACATGAAATGTGTGTGAAATCAATCGAAAGTAGGATATTATTTTTATGGAAATATCAAGCAATTTGTCTATCATTCGTCATTTCAGAAGAATGGAAAGAAAAGGAAGAACCATGAGAAAAAGCAAAAGGAGAAAAGCCATATTTTTTTCTTTTTTCGATTGTTTGGGAGATAATGAGGAAATCTATGATATAAGTTCCACTAACAAGGACAATGTCATGCTATTTTCATATGTTTTTGTAAAAAATTGTTTTAAATATTTGAAGTATTTGATGCGTAATAAAGGGACTCCAAGTGAATTTTGTAGACTCTTTGTCACTTGCTTCGTACATGAGATTTCTCATTGGAAAGAATATCTATGGAAAGAAAAATATAACTCCCCATGTCAATCTTTCAAATAAGGAAGGGCCCGTAAATTAATGATTTATTAATTATATATTGTTTAACGTCTTTCTCGAGAATGTTTCACTCATATGGAGACGTCACCGTTGCCGGTGAAGGGCTGCAAAATTTAGGCCTATATTCGGCAATCATGGACTTTGAGCAGGGAGATATCTTTATCGTGCCACACTTGCTGTGAGGCGGGGCCTCGGATTTTGCAGTCTCATCCGAAGAACCGCCCCATCTAGTCGCCTCTTACGACAAACAATGGGTACTGAGGATCTATTCTAACCCGGATCTCCACGGGCTAAACGCGATTTGAAGAAATATGAAAGTCGACAAATATCAAATCATTTTTTTCTAAATAAATAGAAAATTTAGATTTCAACATAATTTGGAAATGTAAAATGAGATGATGTTCAAATTTATTTATGTATGGGGTTGTAGCTAAAATGTGACCTTGGACCCGGGCCCTTGGGAATCACGGGATTGTCTGTGAAGAGTTTCTGAAGTGGCCCTTTCACCCTCAAGAGATATGGTTTGGTTTTCACCTTTGTTTTCGACATATTTTGTTTTTGTTTTAGTTTTACATTTTGTCACAAAAACTTTTTTTTAAGGGGAGGGGGGGGGGGGGGGTATTGGTTTTTGAATCTAAATATTCCGATCTCGAAAAGTTGAAAATAAATCATCTCTTCTTCTAGCACAAAAATCTTATCTTGACTGAATCTTGCCCCCTCTCCTCAGTAGAGTTTTGTAGTCTACCATGCTGGTTCCCCTCCCCCCCTCCTCCACTCCAATTGCCTTTGGAATCCGTATTTTTATTTTTTTATTTTATCTTTATTATTTACAAATTTGAACCTTGAAATAAGTATTCTGTCCTAAGTAGGATCTGATTTTAAAACATCTACCAGATCATTATTATTGTAGTTGAACTTAAATATCTATAATTATTTATCATACGAAAACTTATAAATATAATACAGACTAGAAATACTCTAAAGCGCTGTACAGTCAAATATGAATATGATGAGCATAATTTAAGAATAAATGAATTAAATTTACATATACATGTAAGGAACTATAACATGTTTAAAATCATAAAATGACAGTAAACTTACATGCATGTTTGGAAAAAAATATGAATCTGTGAAATTAAAATAGTGATGTTATAAGTAATATCGTCATGGACAAACGTGGCCTCAAAGGAGAACATTTTAGGGATGATCCCAGACCAATTTTTATCATTCTGGAAAAATGAAAAGCTTGAAACTGAAATTTTAAGTAAATACAGATAAATCGCGTAGAACAACTTCTAGTTGAAAGACAGTTCAAAACTCTGTGGCTGGAGTCAGTATTCAACAGGGTCAATTTTCAACTTGTTGAGGTCATCAGAGATTAGAAAACAAATTCCGAACTGTTGAAAAATGAGTCAGGGTATAAATTTCACGACTTTTGGTCTCAATTTTTGACGGAAAGAATTCTATATTCAACGTTGCAAAACGACCCCCAGGTCAATTTTCAACCCGAATCTATATTCTACGTTACAGTGGCATAGTTTTCATGAAACGCTACCGCACTTCATGAAGTATCCTGGCGTGAAGTGTCGGTACCGGTGTTCATACCCACATAAATTTTCAAAAATGATATATATTTTTAGATGCCAACATCCATATCGGCAATGGCGGATTTATAGGGGAACGCACCCCCACCCCCTAAAATTTTTCAACAAATTTAAGGTAAATCATGGTCACATGTTTAGAAAAGAAAGATAATAGAAACTTTTTTTTATCACCCTCGGAGAAATAATGACAGAATCATTTGATTTATTGTTACTTTTATTGGGAGAACGTACACATGCATCGTTTATTAATATTTAAAAACCATTGAAATATGTGTCATTTCATTCATTTTACATCATTAAAAATGACAGAAAATACTAAACAGTATCATATAGGAGACATATTTCACGCCCTATAAAATCCAGGAGCTTCCGGGAGATTCGCACTGGACCCAATAGGGATGTTAAGGCGGACTCAGACTTCCTGCCTCTTGGGGTTCTCTGTTATTATAGATACTTAGACCTGGGGCATGTCATACCGACATCACGGACCTTACTGCGAGTCTATCCGGCTTCTCTCCAAGATTTCTCACTTGTCACGCTGAATCCTGAGTTATATTGATGTCAGATTAGTTTGCGCCAATGTCATTATACAAAAATAACATTGCATGCGATTATAACATATATTCGTGTCTTTGAGAATGTCATAATGTACATGGTCAATCTCGGTAATCTTATTTCAGATACTTGCGAAACTGAACAAACATGTTTGAGAAAGTAGACTAATTGGATAGGATTGCACCCTTAAACTGGGTTAGATAATTAAATCAGAATCCGCATCTTGTGGGGAAAGTATAAAACAACATTTATTTAACATTTATAAAATGATAGCCATTTCCCCATGAATGCGCCGCAGTTGTGAAGAATGTGTGTATGAATCTTGATGAATATAGTACGTCTATTTTAATGGCTGGGTTTTCCTGGAAAAAATTGATAATGGAATTCGTGAATATAAAATAAATTTATGAGGGTATAAAAAAATTTCATTTGAAAATACATTTGGGTATGAACTGCAAAGGCTTCACGCAGGTCTAACGAAGAATTTTGACCTGCGTTGAAAATAGACCCGAGGTAATTTTTTCAACTTTGAATATTAAGACCAAACGTTGAATTTAGCCCCTAGTCCGTTGAAAATTGAGTCGCGTCGTGGAAATTTCACTATTAATCCGGTTCTAAATTGAATCAACACCATAAAAACATATTAATGAATTAATATTTACAACTATTTAGTCAATTAAAAATTTGCAATCTTTAGATTGACATGTTTGATATCATCAGTTTCAAATGAACAGTTTGTACCAAAACATGGACCAATTTAAAGAGGACGGACTTGAATTATCCGGAGAACCCTGCTCATTACATCAAAATTTTATTTAATATCTCGTTAAAATACTTCGTATGAAGTATGATTTCAACATCAAGAGTGATACAAGCACTCTCTTATTTTATATCAATTTTTGTGATTTTTTCCCCGAATAATTAAAAACGTGTTTTCTTTGCAAATAAAACATTTTATAGTGCAAATTCCGTTGTGAATTGATGCATGATGAAACATCTAATAAAAAGATGCATAAAAGATTTATATAGTCGTTCTACTTTTTTAAATTAAAAAAAAAATGTGTATGAAAATTGAAAACATGATTTGTTGATATTTTTTAAATCAATGGATAAAACCTTCAAGAAACATGTCAGTTAGAATATATATATATATCGTACAAATGTACTTTAAAAAGAAAATGAAATGATCAAAATTCAGGAATATTGTGATTTCAAATTGAACCAAACCCAAACGGAATTATAGAAAAGTAGTCATGAAGAACATTTTAATCAAAAAACTACATTCCCTTGATGTAAAATGGTTTACAAATTAAATGAATTTACGAAGGAAACTAATTTCTTGACGAAAAGATGATACATTTAGCAAGAATATGATTATTTTAGTAATTTCTATCAATTCTGATCGGGATTGGTACTTGGTTCTCTGATTTGGATTCGGCGCTAAAGGGTGGGTGGAGTGTCATAAGAGAAGCTAGGAAATTCCATTCATTTTCTCTTATTTCCATGCAGGGTTTTTATTTTCAAAACAATTGTGTTAAAATACCTCATATTATTTATTTCGTGTAAGTTTTTATTTCTTATAATTATCACAAAGTAGAAAAACTAGGGTATCTAGGTCAAAATATGGGGCACATTCCAAACACAAAGCGTATAAATAGCCGTGCATCCGCGTTATTACACTTTTTAACTTTGCGTTATTGTACCTTTGGTTCCCGTTATTACGTCTTTCTTTTGCGTTATTAGGCATAATAATGCCTTTCAAATCCCAGCTATGACGTCACATTCTACTGCACTACGTAACGAAGATGATTTTAGGAAGACCAGGCCTTAATTGTATAAAAGTACTTAAGTTTGAGGAATTCCTTAACTTTGAGTATTTCCTCAATATTTGAGATTTAAGTACTTTTATACAATTAAGGCCAGATACACACTCTGTTAGTAAATAACATGTTTAAAGATGTCTTGTAGAGAATCACACACAGCCCCGTAAAATAAAAGCTAACTAAGTATACGTAATATACCATGCTAAGTCGTTGTAGTAGCTCAGTGGTTAAAGCGTTCATTTCGCAACAGCGAGGTCATGAGTTCGAGCCCCGTTCGTGCCATGGCCACGTCAAACCTAAGTCATAAAAATACTAGTAGGTAGTGATTTCTCCATTGCTGGGTATTTAAAGGGGAGAATCGCGGTTCTTTCCAGTGGCGTAGCTGCTATTAGGCATTTAAGGCACGTGTCTACACATAATTTTTACAACAAGAAAAAAAATTAAAATGTTAAAATACCAGATTTTCGCTTACTAACAGTCACAAGTGACTAAAATTTGTTCCCAAGTGATCTCAAAAACACGAAATCTGTTTTCCGTCGGGGGTCGGGGGGTGTCACCCTGGACCCCTCGCCTTAATTGGTGCCTATAGAGATTTTTTCATGGTCCTAACTACCCCACTGCTTTCGGATGTGACCTTCAAAAACTAGGTCCCATGTCGCACCAGGCGTTGGCACGTTTAAGAACCCTCTATGTTACGGCCCCCATGCTAAGCGTAGCTCAATGGTTAGAGCGTTCGCTTCGTAACCGGGAGGTCGTGAGTTCGAGCCCCGTTCGTGTTATGGCCGCGTCAAACCTAAGACGTAAACATAGGTAGTGATTGCTCCTTCGCTAAACGCTCGGCAGTTAGAAGTGAGAATCACGGATCTTTTGGATATGACCTCAAAAAACGGAGGTTTCGTGTCACGGTAGGCGTTGGCATGTTAAAGAACCCTCAGAGCTACGGCCCTGAGCGCTAAGCATAGGTCTAAATTTGTGGTACTTCACCTACAACTGGTGACGTCTCATTATGAGTGAAAAATTCTTGACGTGACGTTAAACAAACAATCAATTTGAGCATAGGTCTAAATTTGTGGTATTTCACATACAGCTGGTGACGTCTCAATGTGAGTGGAAAATTCTATGCTAACAACGTCACTTTCATGTGAGTCACAATGACAGTGATTACATGCAGAAATGTCATGGCATTGTGACGTCATAATTGTTTCTACGGAAGTAAAAACAGCTTCACAAGCAGCTTCCAGCAGGAAAGTCACGATGGTAATATGAGCATTTTATATACACTAAACTATTTACACATTCGTCGTTTACAGGCCTGTCTTCTTGTACATTGAACGTGTAACATTTCTTTTCTCTCAGGAACCTGAATACAAGAATAGCAATGGTTTTTTGAAAGTATTGGAGCCCGGATTTACAGAGGTGCAGTAACGCATACATTAAATTAGTTTCATACATGAATTTGATGTGTTTTAACACCTGAAGTATATTAATATGTTTTCGTTATTTTGAACTAATGGGATGGTTAGTAATCAAAGACAGTAAATATTCGATGAAACGCGATTTGACTGATTGATTGATTATATTTTGTTTAACATCCCACTTGAGAATTTTTCACTTATGGAGACGTCACCATTGCCGGTGAAGAGCTGCAAAATTTAGGCCTATGCTCGGCGCTTATGTCCTTTGAGCAGGGAAGGATCTTTATCGTGCCACACCTGCTGTGACAAAGGGCCTCGGTTTTTGCGGTCTCATCCGAAGAACCGCCCCATTTAGTCGCCTCTTACGACAAACAATGGGTACTGAGGATCTGTTCTAACCCGGATCCCCACGGGCTAAACGCGATTTGAAGAAATATGAAAGTCGACAAATATCAAAAAAAAATTATCCAAATAAATAGAAAATTTAGATTTGAATGTAATTTGGGAATGTGAAATAAGATAATGTTCGAATTTATTTTTATCATCATTTGTATCATTACTTCAGAAAGACGCCTATGAATTCTCGTACGGGGATTCACTGCTATGCAATCCAACAAAGCGTACAAATGTCCGAGGGGAGAACTTGATAAAGGTGCTATATGATGAACATGTTCTATTATCTTAACAAAGTCATTTTTTTTTTAAATGGGATGGTTTTTATTTTCGTGTTATTCATTTTAATTGTATATGTTTCGAATTGTGGTCAACTCAAAGAATATGTCGGGCAACTAGAAATCATTGAGGTACTAGTCATAGAAACACCGCCAGCAAATAATAGAACAATAATAATAGTTGAATATCTCGATACGTCTATGTTTACAGGGAGGTGGTATGGGACAAATGTTATTGGTTGATGACCAGGAGGACGATACTTTAGCTGCGGAGTTTAAAGATGGAACGGAATATTTAGAATGGTTGGATCGACAGCTTCCTTATCTAGAGGTACAGTGTGTGGTTGAATACATATTGTTTTAATTTGCCTCGAAAATAAATAAACGTATTGTTTTTTGTTGTTGTTGTTGTTGTTGTTCGTTTTTTGGTTTTTTTGTTGTTTTTTTTAATTCATTTATTTTTTTATTTATTTATTTATCTAATTTTTTTTGGTTTTGTGTGTGTGTGTGTTTGTGTGTGTGTGTGTGTTTTGTTTTTGTTGTTTGTTATTTGTGTGTGTGTGGGGGGGGGGGGGGGGGGTTGAGACAATTAAATACAAACAAACTTTTGAAATTCCATGATTCCATGTATATACTTATATCATTTCAGATTTTTGAACCCGATGACACAGTCCACTATTATTTCTTTCGGAGTTGGAGTAAAGAGAAATACTATCCCGAGTTGGAATCTTTAATGGCAAGTTGTTGTTTTTCCTAACTATAAAATATATTTGTATCGAAATCCAGAGAAACATTCATTTATCAACGGTCTTGACATTTCCATTACATGTACAGAGAAATATTCATGGTTGCTTTAGCATAACTAACTTATTTTGCCAATTTGTGACAGACTTGTTCAGAACAACTGATGATATTTTTTTTTCAAAATCACAAAAAATATTAACACTTCTCCCACGTACTGTAGTTATTTTCAAAACGAAAAGCCTTGCCAGCAGATTTTTTTACTTATTTCAAATGGTGACATACTCTCTTTATGGAAATGTGAACAATTTATTTTACATTTGTAAATTGTGTAATAATTTTGCAGGAAGAAATAGAGGAGGATGTAGATCTAACAGATGAATGTATAGACGTCACAATGAATAAAGAGGAAAAAGTCTGGGAAGAGGGCACCAAGCCGGAATTCAGAGATGGGAGAGAACTCGTGGAGTGGCTGAGGAGAAAATTGCTCTATCTGGAGGTACATCTTACGACTGTAAAGAAACGCATATTTTATACAAGTTATACAAATATATATATCAATGGAAAGTATACTTTAATTCAACATTACATTTACTTAATATCAAATTTCAGCCATTTGCACCCGAGGATGCAGTACATTATTACTTTAGCAGAGAGTGGAGTCGAGATAAATTTCAACCTACATTAGATCTCCTGGTTGTAAGTGGCATTATAAATTTTAATATTAATTCATTATAATGTATTATATCTCTTTTTAAAAATTACCAGGATGTTATTAAACGATTTTTATTTTTGAAAATACATGCGGTTATGAATTATGACGCTTCACGCCATCATACTTTTCGTGAAGGGCTTACATACGCCGGTGTAACGAAGAATTTCGACCCGGGTTGAAAAATGACCCGGGGGTCATTTTTTCAAGTTTGAATATTGAGACCAAAGGTATTGAATTTAGACCCTAATACGTTGAAAATTGAGCCGCGTCGTGGAATTTTGATCAGTAAACCGGTTCTAAATTCAACAACATTAAAGCATTATGTTAATGAATTAATATTTACAACAATGATTTTTTTCAATGAAAATTTACAGTTGATTAATGTTTATTTTTTAGCTTGACCTGTTTACATTAATATCTTCAATTTCAAATGGACAGTAGGTACAAAACACGAACCATTTTAAAGATGAAGATCTCCAATTTCACTGCCTAGTTCACCAAACAGTCAAACACTTGTTTATTTTGTTAAGTAGAGGATCGCATGGATGGGGGGTGGGGGTGGGGGTGGGGGTGAGGTGTGAGGTGGCGGACCCTCCCTATTGGGATTTTCAGAGTTTAAAATCCATAGTAAAGTAACACGGATGCCTTGTAAATTTTTAATGTTATGCATATGCAGGAAATCAGCTGGTGCTTCAAAAGTGTTCATTACCTCCTCAACCCCAAACCCGAAAAAAGTCTCTGATTTGTATTTTGTTTCTTATTTGTTGGATTCTTTCGTGTGTTATGTTTTGTTCTCTTTTTTTTAAGTGATGTCACGTCATAAGGAAGATCGTCATGGACAACCGAGGCCTCAAACATGAAAATTAGATTATCGGGCACTGATGAACAATATCGGGATGATCTCAGACCAATTTGTATCATTCTGAAAAATTGAAAATTTCGAAACTGAAATTTTAATAGTAAATACAGATAAATCGCGTAGAACAACTTCCAGTTGAAAGACAGTTCAAAACTCTGTAATGGGAGTCACTATTCAACAACGTGTTGAGGTCATCAGGGATTAAAAAAAAAAATTAACAAGTTGTTGAAAAATGAGTGCGGGTATAAATTCCACGACTTTTGGTGTCAATTTTCAACGAAGAAAAAGCACCCGGTTCAATTTTCAGCCCGGGTCAATATTCTTCGTTACACCAGCACACTTTTCACGATGTGCTAGTTAACATACACCGTTATATTTTTCATTAAATGCTAACAAATATAAGGATATGAACTGTGACGCTTAACATCTGCATACTTATAAATTGTGTTAGCACTAGACGTATATTTATCAACATTTATACGCGTATTGTTCACAGCTGCAGCGCATTCATGAGGAAATGGCTATCATTACAAGTGATAAAGCTATCAAATGCAAAAATATTGAAAAAATAAGTTAATATTTCGTTTTATATTCAAGGAGGACGGCATGGAAGCAACTTTTAAAGAGAAAAGCATGGAAGAGAGCATTAAAGAAAAAAGCATTAAAGAAAAGAGCATTAAAGAAAAGAACATTAAAGAAGAATATATGGAAGAGAGCATTAAAGAGGAATATATGAAAGAGAGCATTAAAGAAAATAGCATTAAAGAAGAATATATGGAAGAGAGCATTAAAGAAGGATATATGGAAGAGAGCATTAAAGAAGAAGGCATGGAAGAAACAATGAAAGATGAAAGTAAGGAGGTGACCATTAAAAAGGATGCTATGGAAAAGTCTGTTAATGAGGAAAGCATGGAAGAGACAAGTAAAGAGGAAAACATGGAAGAGATCATAAAAATGGAAGGCATAAAAGAGACTATTAAAGAGAGAGGCACAGAAGAGACCATTCATGAGGAATGCATGGAAGAGACCATTAAAGAAGAGGGCATACAAGATACTACTAAAGAGACTCAAAGAATTGCAAAGTTTGGTCACATTGAGGGAGAAAATGATGAGGAGGTAAAATATCTTGTGTTCATTCACTTGATTTTGTAGATACAAAATGAATTTCTATAACAGTGTTAACGTTTCAGTCTTTTTCAGGACAATAAAGAAATTCATCCTTACATCAGACTGATGAGAAGTCCTTTGGTTCTGGAAGGGTTTTTCTCAAAGGTAATGTTTATTGTTTGAGGTTTGAGAATTTATTTCAAAATATAATAATTATCATAAAATAAATATTTTAAAATTTCCCACAATGCACCATGTAATTCTGAGTAAACGTGTATCTTCGCCATTATCTTGGCACATAATTCCTTCCTGACACCTTTTCTATTTAAAACTTTTAAAACAGAATCAAGAAGACACCACCACAGACATCAGCAAAGAAAGTGAAGAGCTGATCGATGAGACTGGGACATTGAGCAATTTTTTGTCTCCTGATAAGAAGGTAAATTACCACAAACCGCATGAAAATTACATCTTATATGAATAATTAATTGGTCAACGATATCCTATATTTTGAAAGTTTAAGAATATACAGTTTTGTGGGTGTTATTTTGAAATTCGAAGAATACATAAATTTTCTTTGTTTTCAGCAAAACAGTTCCAAGCTTTTTAAACGGTGGTCTAGACTCAACCCATTTAGTCACAAGAATGTGAGTATCTATTCAATTTCATGTTGTGTTTGTTCAATTTATGTTTTTCGTATGTACATGAAATGTGTGTGAAATCAATCGAAAGTAGGATATTATTTTTATGGAAATATCAAGCAATTTGTCTATCATTCGTCATTTCAGAAGAATGGAAAGAAAAGGAAGAACCATGAGAAAAAGCAAAAGGAGAAAAGCCATATTTTTTTCTTTTTTCGATTGTTTGGGAGATAATGAGGAAATCTATGATATAAGTTCCACTAACAAGGACAATGTCATGCTATTTTCATATCTTTTTGTAAAAAATTGTTTTAAATATTTGAAGTATTTGATGCGTAATAAAGGGACTCCAGATGAATTTTGTAGACTCTTTGTCACTTGCTTTGTACATGAGATTTCTCATTGGAAAGAATATCTATGGAAAGAAAAATATAACTCCCCATGTCAATCTTTCAAATAAGGAAGGGCCCGTAAATTAATGATTTATCAATTATATATTGTTTAACGTCTTTCTCGAGAATGTTTCACTCATATGGAGACGTCACCGTTGCCGGTGAAGGGCTGCAAAATTTAGGCCTATATTCGGTAATCATGGACTTTGAGCAGGGGGATATCTTTATCGTGCCACACTTGCTGTGAGGCGGGGCCTCGGTTTTTGCAGTCTCATCCGAAGAACCGCCCCGTCTAGTCGCCTCTTACGACAAACAATGGGTACTGAGGATCTATTCTAACCCGGATCCCCACGGGCTAAACGCGATTTGAAGAAATATGAAAGTCGACAAATATCAAATCATTTTTTTCTAAATAAATAGAAAATTTAGATTTCAACATAATTTGGAAATGTAAAATGAGATGATGTTCAAATTTATTTATGTATGGGGTTGTAGCCAAAATGTGACCTTGGACCCGGGCCCTTGGGAATCACGGGGTTGTCTGTGAAGAGTTTCTAAAGTGGCCCTTTCACCCTCAAGAGATATGGTTTGGTTTTCACCTTTGTTTTCGACATATTTTGTTTTTGTTTTAGTTTTACATTTTGTCACAAAAACTTTTTTTAAGGGGAGGGGGGGGGGGGTATTGGTTTTTGAATATAAATATTCCGATCTCGAAAAGTTGAAAATAAATCATGTCTTCTTCTAGCACAAAAATCTTATCTTGACTGAATCTTGCCCCCTCTCCTCAGTAGAGTTTTGTATTCTACCATGCTCCTCCACTCCAATTGCCTTTGGAATCCGTATTTTTATTTTTTTTATTTTTTTTTATTATTTACAAATTTGAACCTTGAAATAAGTATTCTGTCCTAAGTAGGATCTTATTTTAAAACATCTACCAGACCCCCCCCCCCACCCCACCCCCTTACCCTCCCTTTCAGAATCAAATGGTCGTCCCCTTTGTTGCATTAATTCAATTTAATAACACGATACCAACTTCATAATCATGATGATCGTTATCGGAGAAGTCGACATAAAATCTTTCAAGATGACATGAATATCAGACAATTCGAATTGAACATCTGAACAATTGCAATTTTTTAAAGATATGTCGCCATATATTGCGGTAAGCTGTAAATCGCAATAGACGTAGGAAGAAGTAGTAGGGGTCCTATAGATCATTATTATTGTAGTTGAACTTAAATATCTATAATTATTTATTATACGAAAACTTATAAATATAATACAGACTAGAGATACTCTAAAGCGCTGTACAGTCAAATATGAATATGATGAGCATAATTTAAGAATAAATGAATTAAATTTACATATACATGTAAGGAACTATAACATGTTTAAAATCATAAAATGACAGTAAACTTACATGCATGTTTGGAAAAAAATATGAATCTGTGAAATTAAAATAGTGATGTTATAAGTAATATCGTCATGGACAAACGTGGCCTCAAAGGAGAACATTTTAGGGATGATCCCAGACCAATTTTTATCATTCTGGAAAAATGAAAAGCTTGAAACTGAAATTTTAATAAGTAAATACAGATAAATCGCGTAGAACAACTTCTAGTTGAAAGACAGTTCAAAACTCTGTGGCTGGAGTCAGTATTCAACAGGGTCAATTTTCAACTTGTTGAGGTCATCAGAGATTAGAAAACAAATTCCGAACTGTTGAATAAATTTCACGACTTTTGGTCTCAATTTTTGACGGAAAAAATTCTATATTCAACGTTGCAAAACGACCCCCGGGTCAATTTTCAACCCGAATCTATATTCTACGTTACAGTGGCATAGTTTTCATGAAACGCTACCGCACTTCATGAAGTATCCTGGCGTGAAGTGTCGGTACCGGTGTTCATACCCACATAAATTTTCAAAAATGATATATATTTTTAGATGCCAACATCCATATCGGCAATGGCGGATTTATAGGGGGACGCACCCCCACCCCCTAACATTTTCAACAAATTTAAGGTAAATCATGGTCACATGTTTAGAAAAGAAAGATAATAGAAACTTTTTTTTATCACCCTCGGAGAAATAATGACAGAATCATTTGATTTATTGTTACTTTTATTGGGAGAACGTACACATGCATCGTTTATTAATATTTAAAAACCATTGAAATATGTGTCATTTCATTCATTTTACATCATTAAAAATGACAGAAAATACTAAACAGTATTATATAGGAGACATATTTCACGCCCTATAAAATCCAGGAGCTTCCGGGAGATTCGCACTGGACCCAATAGGGATGTTAAGGCGGACTCAGACTTCCTGCCTCTTGAAGTCCCCCCCCCCCCCCCCCCCCCCCCCCCCCCCCCACTAATTTCAATTCCTGGATGTAGTAGTTAAACCCGTGACCTGGAATAAAGCACCAGAAGGTTCATAAACTTTACATCGGATTACAAAAGTAATGTATTTGGAAAAGTTTCTACTAAAGAACAAAAAAGTGATTTAATTGATATATTCATTCAGTCATATATTTCAAAACCATTATTAAAGGAATTCATGTTGATAAAAGTCAAACTAGACGATACAACCATGTGAGTTTCATGAACCATAATACTTTTAAAATGGCAACAAAACTTATGAAAAGAACGAAATGATTACCTAATATATAAGACAAATGCATTGTAGGAGTACTTCGATCGAAAAGATTTGAGAAAGTTTGCCAGTTTACTTTCGGAAGGTCGGTGGTCTCTTCCCGGGTATCTGGGTTCTCTCCTCCACAAGAAAAACTGGACGCCACCAGGTGACTGAAAAATTGTTGAGTGTGGCGTAAAACAATGAACAATCAATCAATCAATCGATCGATCAGGCCTGGAATGGTTAATTTGGTATGTATCGTAAGAAAATATATTACCTTAGCCTTTCCTCTTGTTATAGATGATAAATACATTTTCGTGTTTTACTGAACAAATTACTAATTCCAGTGATATTCAAATATTAGGCTTCTCTCCATAATTAATCACACTGAATCCTAGGTTAAAAATGATGTCACGCCAATATCTGTCATTACAAAAGACACCTTTGCGTGTAAATATATGAATGTATTGGGACTCTGTAATCCCTTATTTACGGAGGCTATTTAGAAATTCAGATATTTTGACAAAGCCGAACAGATAAATGTGAGAAGCAGACAACATAGAACAGAATATAAAACTAATCACTGAGAATCTGTAATTTTATAAACATTGAAGCTAGTGTGGAGGAAGTATGAAACGTGTCTCAAAATGAACGGCGGCAATGAAACCGAGCGGACCATTCTAGTTCTCCAACAAGAGTGTCTACCGTTTTTGCTGGGACTATCAATTTCCATCGTGAATTTATTAGCTATATTTATTTTAGTTAAGAGCAAAATGATGAACCAACATATCAGACTAATGTCTGTGAATTTGGCTTTCACGGACATGATGACGGGTGTCGCCATTTTGTTGGACTCATTTTTACCTCTAATGTTAGAAGAAGGCTTGTGTCGGTTTCTGTTGTATTTGTACTGTATTGGGGTGACCATTTCTTTCTTGACTATTACTGGGATGCTTCTTGACCGCTTTATGGCATTGTTTTATCCGTTTCTTTACCGCATTGTGATAAATAAAGATAGACGCCCAAGTATTGTATTTGGACTTTGGTCGACCGGTCTGCTGTTAACTGTGATTAATTTCCACGATGGGTTCCAAGCTTACGAACGCCAGCAATTCATCGTCTGTGCTTCATATATCACGGTGGGCAAAACTGGACTGACCGTCGTGACTGTTGTTTTCTGCTTTCTGATCGCGCTGGATATGTTTTTGTACCTGTTGATGATCATCAAAATACACAAACTATCTAATTCAATCGCCTGTTTGGAAATGTTAACGAGACAAAGGCAGTTCAGAAACCATGCAAGGATTCTGATCAAGTTGTCGGCCATTTTCGGATGTTTCATGTTTCTGTATACGCCCATGATCGTCTTGAACATCATCGACATCAACAACACAAATCCAGTGACAACGAAGAGGATTCTGACTTGGCAGAGTTTCACAGGATTTCTTATCCTTCTGAATTCCTTTATCAACCCATTTTTGTTTGTGTGGAGATACACAGAATGTAGGTATACATTTTTGATGATCATTTGCCATTGTAACAAACAGAGACGAGAAAAGTATTTAAACCTAAAGAAACAGTACGTTGTGTCTTTTCTACAACTGTCAGGTTGGAATTACCCAGTGGCATCGGATAAAGAATGAAACAATTAGACTATTCTATCTAGACTTTATTCTGAAACTTATTGCAACATGAAACTGTTTGAGTATACTTACTGGAAAACCTTGAAAAAACAACCTGAAGGGAAAAATGTTGGAAAACAAAGAAAATGAAAACGTTTTATTTAATGAATAGGCAGTATTGAGAGTCTTCCTGCAACTGACATCATGGCGAGTATGTGTAACGAAATGCATTTACAACCCTCGAGACCTTCCACATATCACATCAAGCTGACAAATGCATACTTCTTTAAAGATGTTATCTCTGACATGGCTGGTAAAGTTGACTACTAGAATGATATCTGCTTTAAGGCCAGTGAATCCCGGACCTGTTCGCACTTATCCACACATCCACTTGTGAGACATAGATTTGCCATTGCAACCTCTTTTTTTCGGATTTACGTCCCGTCGAGAATTTTCATATTAAGACGTCACCAGTTGTAGATAAGTACCACAAATTTAGACCTATGCTTAGTGCTCAGGGCCAGTGAGGGTTCTTAAATAACGTTACAACGCCTGCCGCGACACGGGACCTCCGTTTTTAAGGTCATATCCGAAAGACCCGTGATTCTCACTTCTAAATGCCGAGCGTTTGGCGAAGGAGCAATCACCACCTATTTTTCGTCTTAGGTTTGACGCGCCATGGCACAAGCGGGGCTCGAACTCACGACCTCCCGGTTATGAAGCGAACGCTCTAACCACTGAGCTACCGCGACCGGTATATTACGATGATGAAAACGGGACATTTATCCTCGGTGAAAAGATTGTGGTTGATTGGTTGTATATTGTTTGACGTCCCGCTCGAGAATGGAGATGTCACCACTGCCGGTGAGTGAAGGAGCGTGGTCGGGGATGTCACATAACTCCATGTAGCTATTTCACGTAAAAAGATTTTTTGTTAAAATATACAAATGTTTCACGTATTCACTGACAACGTTTGTAACAATGACGTGGTGTGATGAAATTTAAAAAAAAATCAAGACCGAATGCGTAGCAGTTGATTTGTATCACAAATACGAGGGACACTTTTTAAGTTCGTAGAGTAAGCCTATAACTTTTTAAGGCGATCATGAAGTTGCACGATTTTTTACACAGAACTTGCGTAATCATTCCTCTCTCGAATGGTATCACGGTATGCGGCGCACAAGGTTCACGTGCGAGCTACGCTGGGGTTTGTTTTTTTTTCAACACGTGGTTTTATACACTATAGTAAAATATAGCGTTCAATATGGATGGAAAAATCTCTGAACAGACGGTATATTGTAAGATTCGAGCACACCTCGGGTTTCCGTCAACGGAAATTCATGCTGATTTGCAAAAGGTTTATGGGAATGGTGCTTTAAAATATGCTACAGTTTGCATGTGGGTACGTCGTTGTAATGATGGTCGGGAGTCAATTGAAAATGACCCTCGAGTGGGTAGGCCGGTTTCCGTTTTGACAGAAACGAACGTTGCTACTGTGAAAACGTTAATTGAGGAAGACGCACGTTATACCGTGCAAGAGATAGAAGAATTAAGTGGCATTCATTCTTCAAGTGTTTTGAAGATCTTACGTGAACGACTTGGGCTATGTAAGATCTGCGCGCGCTGGGTGCCCCAATTGCTCAATGACGAGCAGAAACAAAGTCGGGTTAGACGCAAGTTATAAAAAAATGATATATGTGACCCACGTCGTTTGGAAGAGATGGTTACAGGTGATGAAACCTGGATCTATCATTTTTCAACCCGATTCTAAGGCTAAAAATAAGGTTTGGGTTTCATCTGAGGGCGACAGACCTGTCATTGCGCGCCGTTGCAAAACATCAAATCACATGTTGTATGCGATATTCGTTGATTCGAAAGGTCCAGTCTTTCAAATTCCAGTCCCGAAAGGTAGTTCTGTCACTGGAAAGTTTTACAGAGGAAGTGTTGTTACTCAACTTGTTGATTTCAATCAGAAACGCAGACCGCGCACCGGTGTCCGCGGCATCAAATTACTCCATGAGAACGCACCGGCCCATAGTCCGCTACGGTACAGGAATATCTGAAAGAATCGGGGCTCGATGTCTTAGATCATCCCCAATACAGCCCTGACCTGTCCCCCTGTGACTCTTGGTTGTTCCCAAGACTAAAGGAAATGCTGACAGGGCACCGCTTTGAATCCCGTTGTCGTATAGGCAGTGTGGTCTACCAGTGTCTGCAACATATACCTAAAGAGGAGTACCAGGCGGCGTTCCGGAAATGGGTAGATCGGTGTAAAATGTGTGTTGAAGCAGACGGGGCATATATCGAAGGTCTTAGATAAATAAAATTTTGATATTTCAAGCGGTTTCAAAAAGACCGCTCTACTCTACGAACTTAAAAAGTGTCCCTCGTATATGAACAGAATCCAGAATTTATATGATTCCAAATCAGTTTGAATTTCCCAGATTTGACAAATGTACGTGCTTGAATTCTGAATTTATCACACGAAGGCAATATTAAGTGCAAGTTGTAAATCAAGCCCAGAGAGAATGTTTGAAAAAAGTAATCCAAATGAATTAACTATTCCTAAAAGTAATCCAAATGAATTATCTACTCCTATAAAAAATTAAACCCCAGATGTGCCTTGGCCTTTTGGACCGCGAGAGTCATGGTGCGAATAATTGAATCAACGCTACATGGTACTTGTATAATCAAAATACTATATATTTATGGTTCTGGAGACGCCGGTATTTAAAAGAATTTTCCCATACACGTGTATCCCTGTGTAAATATTGTAACCCCTAGTGTGGCTCATCCTATATATTGCTAAGGGGCAAAGTTGAATTCACAAAGACAATGTACAAAGAAGATGCTTGCATATTGATTAGATAGACTGTGCCATTGTGGATCTTGAGTAGATTTATCAAAGATTATTCTTACAGTTCTCCTGTTTTGGGAGATTAGCGGTCATAACATTAGATACCTGTTTAAAACAGGTACATCGGTCCTTTAAAATCATACGATCACGAGTTAGTCTTCTTTGCTGAACTATAAATAGATTCTTGTTATACCCTTGTTTTTACAATAACAAATTCACAGTAACATGATAAAATATATTTAGTTGTGAAACACGATCCCCCTGTCCTTTTAAAATTTTCTATAAGTTTAAAACTTTTATTGACTCCCACCCCTAATCATAGGTAAACAAGAGGCCCACACCCCTTGACGGTCACTGAAGTATCATAGCCCATACATAGACCTGTCTGGGAGTATCGTATTTGCAATTAAGCCTCGTCCTGGAGTCTTTTGTTCACAGCTTTATGATCTTTCTAAATATGCATACAGGCCCCATTCAATTACAATAGAATGGAAGATGAAGTTTAAAGCATTTAAATCAGCCCTTATTCCCCTGACCAAAATGCACTGAATTTCACAATTTTGGTAAATGGCTTTGTGCATTTGTTTTTCTCCCACATGTGTGAGAGTAGAGAAGATTTTTAAAACTTCATTTTTTTTCCTTTTTTGTAGTTTTGGTCCCAACCATGAGGCCCTGGGGGAGCTATGATCATCAAATTCACAATTTACATTCCTTTTATTCTTATAGATTTTGCCCCAGCCCTAGAAATTAAAAATGTTCAGTTAACACATGATCAATTTGGCCACACCTTTACACCAAAACCCCTACCCCTGGGGTCAAAAAATTTACAAATGTGGTAAAGGGTTACCTACCCATTCTAAATATCCACTTAGTTTCAATCTGGTATCAATAGCATTAAAAAAGATCCCTTCTAAATGTTTTACACTTAAAACTTATATACCAAGTTTGGCCCCATCCTGAGGTTAGAACCTCTACCCAGGATATCACGAAACTTATCAATCTGGTAGAGGTCTTCCTGCTCTACACTACTATGCATTTAATTTTTATCATAAATGTGCAGTTCTAGAGAATATTTTTGAAAATTGGTTACTTTTTGGCAGTTTTGGCCTTGTCCCTAAGGTCCCAAGGAGTAGGAATCCTTAAATTTACAATTTCTATTTTCCTCTCAAAGCTTTAAAGCGAAAGTCTTCTTATTTTACAGTGTTTGTATGGGTACTGAAAATGTGCATATTGCAAGAATTTCAATTTTCTTCAGTTTTTAAGAAAATAACAGGTTGAAAAAATGTAACCAGTCAGTCAGACAGGTTTGATCATCTGTGGCAAGATGTCTCATTTGATACAGCATCTGAATGGGGATTTAGGGAGTCCATGTTTAAATCCTGGTCTGGTCCATTGCAGTTTCTCCATTACATTTGGTGCCGTGACCAGGATCCTGGAACTGACATATGAAAATGACTGCCAGGAAATAAAGATCCTGGGTTGCTGTCTTTAAGGTTTAAAGACATTTAGGGAGGAAGGAATGTAGTGATCAGATGGGTTATATTGCCGATGGTTGAATAGCTCAGTTGGTAGAGCACCTGATTGGAGATTCAAGGGGCCGGAGTCCATTGCATTTTCTCCCTTTCACAGTTGGAATTTAGTCAGTTTCAAAGAAATGAACTGAATATGACATTGTGTGTATTATAAGGATTTGAATTCCCAATAATTTTCTAAATTCTTTTGATGTTTAAAAAAAGGTATTTGAGCTTAGTCCATATTTGGGAGGTATATTACACACATAGACCTTGGTTTATTTATCTACCTCTTGTCAAAGTTTTAAACTTACACCTTTATCATACACTGCAAAAGAGAGTACGGTATCTGATGCTACATGTACCTTGGGTAAAGTTCTACAACTTGTGGCATTCTTGCTAATCAGTGTCACAGAAAGCAAATGCTTTAATAAAACTATCTTGCACAAGTTTGTGAAGGGTGTATGATGTATCATTTCCAGTAACTGGATTTAATTAACTTGATTTGCATTATTATGCCTTAATATTGCACTCATTTTCATTACTACCAGTACACCTTTGATTCATGTCAAAACACCTTTACGTATTAAATCTTTAGACGGTGATATTACGCCTTTATTTTACATTATTACACACCTTGATAATTAATTTTCTGTTTGATTTTTTTCTTCTGAAATAAGATTCAGTCCTAATGCTCTGTTATTCTAAAGTTAAACTTCATTCTCACTCCACCAGCCACTCCTGACTCTTCAGGCTATGGTTTTCATAACCTTGAATCCACAAGTGAAAGCCAATGGATATAACCATAAAAATGGATCAAGAATTCTCACGTCTACAATCATGCAAAGGTCAAAATTTGTGGCACTTCACATAAAAACTCAGGGATGGATCAAGCAAATTTTCAGCCCTAATAGAATAATTAGGTTGAAAAGCTCAAAATACCAAAATGGTGACCATTTGCATTGTGTGCATTGTAACATTCCTACTGAAAGGCACCAATGTAGCTCCATGGTATTCATTTACATGTATATGCAAAACAGTAGCATTGATCATTATCACCACATCAAATACAATTCATTAAAATCTGCTTGACTATTTATTATTATGCTTCCTGTTAGCTTCTTCCAGTACAGTTAATTCCCTATTATTTTCAACTACAGCACATGGATAGATGTACACCATCACTATTTCTTTTGTGTAACTTTTTTTTCTACCTCTTTAAAATTTTCACATATATTTTTGTTTATTCAGACAAATATGTGCCCATTTGCAGATTTGAACCTGACAGAGCACACTTTAACAATATACAAATATTAATATATAGCAAACTAATCAAAATTGTATTTGAATTATTTGCATCACTCAACATTAGAAGTGCATTCGGAGTGATTGCCTTTTGCTCCATTGAAATGTAAATAAATTGATCTATATATAGATATATTCTAAATATGGACAGTCAGCATAATAATAACAATAATGTTATAATTCTTATATACTTGTACTTTGCCAAAATAGTAGTCAGGGTTTCTCAAAACCATGGTATAACTTGAGTATACAAAAAATTTAACATTATTATATAAATAATACAGTATACATGTGGCGCCACCTTGGTTCCCTGGTATCACATGAACAGCAATTCAGGTATAAGGTATTACAACAAAGATATTGTTTTTCATAAGTAATACAGAATAATCAACAAATCATACTGAGTTCTCACTGGCAGCTACCGAGATTCTCATTATCCCATTTTATAATACTATAAAAACAGCCCCTCCAGATGCCTTGAATTATGATCAATGTACACGTGTCCACATGTTTGTAACCAAGAACACTAAAACATCCAAACATTTGTTATTTACAAAACTGCAGCTTTGATAGTTATACAGACATATGCTTGATAAGAATTACAAGTTTACAAATACATGAACTATCCCAAATATATTCAACAAAAATGAAAAAAATATGCCCAGTTTTTGGATATTATTGCATCTATTTGTGGTTTTCATCACAACTTGATAGACATGCTATACAATACAGATACTAATAAAAGCAATTCATCAATAATCATATTTCAAAAGATATACAAGTTAAACCTTGATGTTCTCCCACAGTCGAGGTTTACACATTGTGTAAACATCTGAACCTTTAAAACAAAAAAGACAAATATTCCAGTTCCTTAGTTTTTCCCTACAAACAGTTTTTGTCCTAATAAATACCATGTGTGCTTGAAATGGAAAATAAATAAGACTACGAAATGAAAGAAAGGAAGAGATGAGTTTTTCATTCAAATTATAAAAGAAATAACAATACACTGTACTACAATGGTACATCATAAAATTAATGATTGATTTTAACAAGGATTTCATCATCCACAAAAATAGCAAGAAGATCAACCACATTAGAACTATAATGCTTATATCTATTTTACTGCATTTCAAAGGTATCTTTATTTTAAAGCTAAAAAGAGTGCTAAAGGGGTATTGAATAGAAACATAGGGCAATGAATTGGATGACTACTGTGTAATGATTAAGTACTAAAATCAACTTCATACCAGTGGTATCTGCATAGTATGTCGATACATATAAGTGATAAATACAGTCCTGTACCTTTGTTTTACCTATTACTGCACTGCTGTTTTACTTGTGCTAGCCAAACACTATGCTATACAATAATATTTACATCTATCAATGTTTAGTCCATAATAATTGTTTGCTGTTTCATTGTATTTTATTCTTAGAAAAAAATAATAATACTGTGATGTTAAGTGACCTGCAAAGACATAAAAATTTATGCTTAAATCAAAAAATGTTGAATCATCGAATGTGTATACAAGAATCGTATTTTATTACGGTGGATATGATAATATTGGAAGCATGGGGTATTATCTGCATATAATTGATGAAAATTAACAACAATGGCTTTCATTACTTTGATACCCTAGCCATTCCTTAATTAGAAACAATAATAAAGTAAAACATGGTTACAGTGAACAGACTTACAATGAATTCACACTTACAGTGAAACTTAGTTACAGTGAACACACTTTATAATGAATTCACACTTACAGTGAAACTTGGTTACAATGAATATGCTTATAATGAATTCACACTTACAGTAAAACTTGTTTATAATGAATATGCTTATAATGAATTCACATTTACAGGTGAAGTGATTTTCATTCCCTATAGTTTTAAAACATATTATGAACTTGTTGGCTATTATGAATTATATCTATAATCAATCAAAACTGTTTGTCCCTCGCACTTCGCTCTAAGTGTGTTTTACTGTATATCCATTTTCCTACAACATTTTGAAGTGTGCATTTTTCATTTTAATTAAAATGATTGTCTACTGAAATTGTTTCTCAAAACTACGTAGAGTTCTTTTTGTATATTGACACTGAAAGTATCTTCAAACATATGTAATGTTGAATTGGTATTATCATTGCATGGATTGTCTCATAATACATTTTCCAAAATGACCTTATTTGGAACAGCTATTGAGATGCTCCACCATGGACATTATACATGTACTTCCAAGTATTATAATGAATTAGTTACATACTGTATATCAAATTGAGAAATATTTGGTGGATCTTTATTGAAAACAATAACTTGAAATATTTAATTTGTGTGTGTGTGTGCATGCATGTGTGTGTGTGTGGGGGGGGGGGGGGGGGGGGTGTGTGTGCATGCATGCATGTGTGTGTGTGTGTGTGTGTGCCTTTGATAAATGAATGGATGCATGCAAACTTCAAAACTTTCATCTGCTAAAGAGGTGACATTTCCAGCACGCTAAAATATACCCAATATACAGCTTCATATTGTATGGCAAATACTTTGGAGAACATTATGCAAACTTGACCTATCTATTCACAAATTTGCATTCCAAAATACTGTTCAACTAACACCTTATCACAGAAAACACTCTGATAGAGAATATTTGCAAATGGACTGCACATTCTTACACATTGGCCCTTTCTATGATGACCTTCATTTAACCCCCAAATCAATACATCCATTCACTGCCTACTTAAAGTCTGAACAATAATTTCTACACCAATACCAATGACAGATCTTTTCCAAGATAACTGGTAATCTCAACATTTTGTACATAATAAATATCTAAGATCCTACAATCCCTACAATACTGTGATATAACCAAGTCATATCAATACACAACCAAATACCCTGCGACTTTGAATTTATCTAAATGAGCTTATGGTCTCCTGTCACGACACATTTTTTTTTTTTAGAAAGGCCTTTCTTTAAGTGTATTAATATCAACAGGATTTATAGTGCTTTTAAGTTTCTCACATTTTTATAGTTGGAGTTATAATTTTAAGATTTTTTTTTTTTTTTGAATATTAAAATGTCCAATGTTAATTTGTCTTGTTTTATCATGTGATTTGCCATACCTTGTAAAGCGCTTTAGAGTTTCTTTTAAGATAAAGCGCTATATAAATGTTATTATTATTATTATTATCCGCTGGGAAGTGGTAAAAATTTCACTATACTTTAAGCCTATCTGTGATGCCAATTTTTGTGACCTGGATGTTTTGAAATGAGACCCACAGGACATACAAAGGTTCCACAATTCCTGAAATATTCTTGGAAATGTCATATCGTCAATGAAGCATAAATTGCATGTCATATATACAGCTCTCATTTTATCATGGGATAGCCATAACAGTCACAGAATACTGTCCTTGACTTTACAGAGCAACAAATGGCAAGACAGACAAATAGATGGACATGGTGATCTCAGAATGCCCTCCAACATTCTCGTTCAGTAGTTGTGAATTAGTATTTGTGCACATGAATCTATGCATTAACTGGCTGCAAATGTTCATGCAAATACAAGCTTATGATCATCAACATCCATAGGTACATGCAAAATATACAAAAATATTTCAAAATGCATTTCATTTAACTGAAAATTGCATGGATAATATGTTAATTTGAATGGTTTAATTGAAGAAAACAGTTGCAATTTGATTTTCATTAAATCAATACAAAAACTTGCATCTTTTACATGTTTTTTTTTTTAATTATCAGAAATAATTCTATGGACTTGAGATTTGCAAGTATGGTTTTCTTTGTGAATACTTGTTGAAACCAAATGTTGCTAATTACAGATGTGATTTGCAAATAAAACTTGGTTAACAGTATCCTATCAAAAATACAAATGTGTGCTTTACGTGATTGTGAATTGAAGGCAGTCAGTTAAAACTGTGTGCCTTTCTTTCTTTCTTTTTTAAATGAAATTCAGTAGAAAACTGGTTTTGATTAAGTAGTTAATTATGGCTTTGTCCTTATTTTGAATATCAATTTCCATTGTTTACATTTTTAATCTTGGAGTAAAAAATGAGGAGTAGCACATACCACTGACAAATTCATGAGATGGCCAAACATTAACACCCTAGAAAATGAATGAAGGCACCGTGTATCTATCAGTAATACAGCAGTACCTTTGATGAATCCGTAACAGTTTTAAAATGCATAAATGCACAAAATGACTCCACAATTCAAACAAATAAACCTGATAGTATGTACATTATTATCCACAAGCATGATACACACATAATGATACATTTTACTCAATCTGCAGTAGAGAGAGCACCCCAAGAATACCTCAAAATGAACAATTCTTATGGATATGTACTTTGAATAATAAACATATTGTGGTTAAATAAACAGAGGCATTAATTACTTACAAACATTTATCTCCGATTCTCAAGACAAAACTGCACATTAATTTTAATGTTTCTAATAAAGATAACTTATATAAGCACTTTGAACTTACAAAACTTGTGATACACCTCATCAATAATATAGCCTTTCACTGATAAATGACTCTTTGTGGCAAAATTCTGAACATGGCAATGTGACATTATATACGTACTGATATACGTGTACATTTGATATTTCAATTTTTATCAATAATTTTCTTCAAAAGTTTAGACTATCATACTAGTCTTCTGAAGACGGAGTAGTTTCTTGTCACTTTCAAATCAGTTAGTTTTAAATCATTCAGTACAACTTAAAGTTGACATGTATATATATATATATATATATATATATATATATATATATATATATAAGAATAAAATATACACATGTATATAGGAAATAAAACAATGTTGCTTGGTGCACACAAGAATGTAACCTAGTGCAAACAGAAACAACAAAATGAAGATAACATAATCTTCTATACCATGGCACAATTACATCTGTTAAATAACAGACTGAAATATTCACACCTTATAAATCTGTATATAACACATGCATTGCATTCATTAACATCATTCTTATGATGCAACAACACTCTCTAGTTACATGACTCTTGAGGGAGATTTTTCTTTCTTTCCAGCTTGATCTGAGACTTGTGGAAGATTATTTTCTGGAACATATTTGCTATAAATATACACTGAGATAATGACTAAAAAGGCACCTGTTGTAAATGGTAAAGACAGTCTAAAGTCGAACAGGTAAAAAGATGCTATGCAGGAGAGAACGATGGCAGCCGACGTCGCAAAACCTTTGAGGATGTTGTCTGCATACTTAACCACAACTGCCACGAGAAGTCCCCCCATAGACTGAAATATAATCACTACCCATACCACATAATCGTACCCAAAGAAAAATCCTTTCTCCTGAATTTTAGGTCCATCTTTAATCTCCATGGTAATTAATCCAATGATGGCACCCAGACTTCCTAGTTGAACATTTCTCAGCCAAAGTGATTGTTTCGTCCCCTTGAGAATTTTTTCAAAGTAAACTCCAGCAAAGCCCGACATGAAGCACGAAAGAATGACTGCAAATAAACCCATCATGGGCTTCTGAACTGTAGTGGACACTTTTGAGGCCTTGGCATCATCTGGTCTGAACTGAACCAAAGCAACGCCCACAAATAATATCAAAAGTGCACACCATTGATGGGTGCTGAGTTTCTTGTTGAGCATGAAGACAGAGAACAGTGCAGTAGTTAAGATCTTCAGCTGATATGATACCTAATGGAACCAGAAACATTCAAAAATAAAATTCACTATTTCACAAATAAATGCTTGAATACGTTTGTTATAAATTGATTGTTGTATTTCTTTTAAAGCCTGATATTACAATATCTGTGGATTGACAAAATATATGAATTTTTAATCTATAATTTTGCAACTTCACTTACTTGAAATGTGGCTGCATCTAAGTTGGAAAGAGCAATATATAACAAATTATTCTGCAGAGTATAGATTACAGATGGAACAGACACTTTTAAACAGTCCATGGGCTGCCTCCATATATTGTCTCTAAGGTAGCAAATAAACTTTGTCAATGTCTTTTCTTGATTGGCCAGGATAACCAATGAGGTTATGACCTTCAGAATCTCTGACATCACCACCGCAGTTGTGGCATGATACATGTCCCCCTGTCTGGTTCGGGTGTACCGCATGACTAGGATGAGGATGGCATTTTGTAAAGTAAGAAGAACTAAACTGAGGTGTTTTAGCATTATGTCTGTCACGCACTGCCCGCAGTCACTGGCATTTCCTTCAAGTGGTGAATCTGCAGCAAACAAATAATTATTGCATGTAAAAATCAAAATTAAATTCTTTGAAAACATTGCCTCATTGCTTATTACCACCATGTGAATTTCCATGAAAAAGCTGCAATACATGCCCCCTTTTTCCCTAGCTGAAACCAGTTATGTAAAAGTGGGGCAAACTTTTAAGTTAAATTGCTTCTATAAAAGTTACCTACAGTAATGAACAATAATAGACAAAGACAATGTCCTTGCAGTAGGCTTGAATGAAGTGTAAATGTTTCAGTAAAGAGTAAAAATTGAAGTACATCTTATTGTGGTTTTTACTGGAAGATACTTTAATGCCTCTGCATCATAATATGTTGGGCAATTCATGTTTCACCTTTTTCCAAACTGATCTTTTTTCAAAGTTAAGAGGTTAATTAAAAATGTAAATGCAAATATTACACTTACAGAATACTATACAGTAAATACGTACATGGCAAAATAAGTTCCGTAAAATTACAATGTTCAACATCCTGTCACATGGATAATTTAAAGAAAATGAAACATTTCACAATATACATGTACTATCTGTCCTAACATCCTGCTTGAGTAATATAAAGTTCTGACCTGAACACTGAATAGGAGTTTGTCAAAATGATTTTGTGATTATCGATTATAATTAAAAATTGGTATTTTTTCCAACAAATCTAAGGATTTTCCAGTTTGGTTTGGTTATTGAAAGAAAGAGAGAGTTCCTAGCACAAAATGAAATTCTTAGCAAATTCATGGAGTGCCTGAAAGTTCTTTAAATGGTAATAGCATGTTTTAATCAGAAGAAAAGGGTTAGACAATGCAGACAATGTGCACATGTATTAGAAAACTGACTTATTCAGGAAAATCCCCGTAGATAACTGAATTCATATTTTACATATTCTCCTGATTGTGACCAAGTCCTAACTACGGATATTTTTTTTTTTATTTAGGTTCAAATCAAGATAAGAGTTGTTACATTGAAAAATCATTTATATCCAATTTTATGTCCTATTCTCACCTACAAGTGACTCTTGTTAAATCAAAGTTCAAGGGACCTTGATCAAACTTCAAGAGTTCAAGAGATTGAAGGTCGAGTCAAATCCTGAAATTGACCTTATCAAACAACTAACTATCCACTCCACAAGGAAAGGTGGGTGATGTGTGACCTAATTTCCACAGCTGAGCTAGCTAAAATAATTACATGCTTGAGTGATATTGTGTATGCTCTATCACCACGTTATAACGAGTGAAAAACAATGAAATATGTTTTACGAGACTCAAATTTCACTTTTTGAGAACGAAAATTTCAGAGATTTTAAAAGAGTTAATCTGCTTAATTATATAGTTAGAAAAAAATTGAGACCATAATTTCACTTCAAGAGATCAAGAACTTTGAGCCATCAACAGTCACCTGTGTGTGGTCTTGACTCGATTTAATGTGGTGTCAAAGTGTATGGTGCACCACAATGTAGGCTTCTAGTCAGAATTTGGATGGTTTCAGTACAAATATGGTGGGTGGGATTTGCAGTAACAATTGTTCAGATTGCTCTGGATTGGAAAAATCATCTATGAACTGACTACATAATCTTTTTGAATTGTCACTTTATCACAATGGATCTGATAGTACAATGGCATGAGTAATTACAATGTAGTAAGTGGCAATGCAGATAATGCGAATGGTACGTTATATTCAGTGTTACTAAAGTTCAAAATTTCCGTTGGTGGGTGGCTGCAGCACCGCAGGCCATTGCAATTAAAACTTGAACATGTGTGTTGCAGGCAATACAAAGTCCCCTACCAGTAGGATAATTTAGTCAAAAGTAGGTCAAGCGTAACAAAACTCCAACTTTTTTCAGCATTTATTGAGATCTATAATGAATGCGATTTGTACATTATATATATATTCAACGAAAAAATTCATTGTTATCCTTGAAGTGGCTGATGCACAGTGCAGGTTTCTTTATGAGGATATTGGAGTCAATCACACTGGATCTGATGCAGGAACCTCCAGTCATACAGATTTGAAAGCAGCAGTGAAAAATGGTACATCTAGATTACCTCTATGATGCTTTACCCAACTGACAACAATGACAAGCCTTTTCGCTTCTTTCTCGTTGGTGATGATGTCTTTGCACTCAAAACTTGGATGATGAAGCCACTGTCTATCAGAAACATTTCAAAACAGGAAAGGGACTTCATCTACATGATTTTCAGAGTGAGATGGATGGGGGAGAGGGGGGGGGGGGGGGGGGTTGTGGAAAACACCTTTGGTATTTTGGCCTCAAGCTTTAGATTTCTCCTTACTTCAATGTTCCTGAATGAGTAAACATAATAATTTGTTGTATTTGAGGAAACCAAATTCAGATATGCCACTGGACCCTGAAAATCCAGACACACATCATCCCTGGTGCTTGGAGAGACAATGCAAATTTCTCTGACATGGCCGGGGAGAAGTATACATGGGAAATTCCAACAGAGGAGACAAGATATCATCCAGTATGTTAACTCAGAGGCAAAAATGTTCTTTGGCAACAACACAGGATTGAATTCGAAATACAAAAAACACTGTATGAAGAGGGATTGATAATTCAATCAATCAGGAGAGGGCATTCCAAGTCTTGTGCCAAACTCTTTTGTTGTAAACATCATAGCAATAACATATGTTCAATCCAACAACCAACCACTATCTGTACAATGATTAGAGCAGTTACACAGAATTGTTAAAGTAACATTCATCACAATAAATTTCCATTACTTTGTATTGTCAGGTACTCTATAGCAATTTTCAAAGCTTAGAAGACAGAGAGACGTTGCTGTGTACCTTTTTATTTCCTTACATTAAATAAGCAATAAACATAAAATTATTGGGTTTTTTTTTCATACTACATGGAGAAGATGGAGAGGGAGACATTTTTTTTGTTTTCCTATTTCTTTCAGCATCCTATCTTCCAATCCTTGTAAAACAGCTTTTCATGAAGTGCCAATTCACTTCAGAAACCCTGCATGAAGCATCATTATGGGTGACTTCTGTTCGTACTCAAGTTAGTAAGGTAAATATTCCAATGTTCTTTCTCACTCCCATGTATAATATTCCAACCAATCACACCCATCGTTTGAAAACTGACACCTGTGCAGTATCATTACAAGACAAGATATTGCTACCATATTAACCCTCGTAGAAAGTGGAGTTACTTGAGTTGAGTTCAAGTGTCACAATATGTCATATAAGAGATGAAACTCTGTCTGTTTGGTTGCAACTTGGGTAGCACGAGTTTGTACCCAGGAACGCACCAAAGTTGCCCTATGAGATCATGCCCTCATGCATTTTTAAAAGTGAAATTCATTTCCTAAATGTAACTACTAATAGTAGTTTACTGTTTTACATCCTTGAAATGTTTTACTCAGGTACATGCCTGACAGTTAAAGATTGGTACAGTTTGCCCCCAAAAAGGGTAAAATTCCAGCCAGCCTGTGGAATCACTTTTATGTACGACATCATATTTCAGGATGATTTTTCTAAGTTGTTGAAAAAAAATACTTTCAGCCTGAGATTTGCCAAAGGAAATGGTGAGCACAGGTATAAAGCATTGAATCAAGGCATTTTGTACTTTTCACACTGCATAAGTATCTTTTTGCTCAGGGCCAATTTTTATTCCAATCAAACTTAAAAAAGTGAAGGTGAACTGACTATACATGGAAACTTATTTTTACTAATTTCACAGAAACAAAATCTTTTACTATCCAGAAAGGGCAATTCCACAGAAACAAAACTTTTTTTTACTATTCAGAAAGGATAATTTCACAGAGAAAAAGGATAATTTCACCCCCAAAAATCTTTTAACTTCCTGACATTTTTGTCATTGAGTGATGTTAAAATTTAAAACACCAAAAAATTTAATCTATTATGTTTTCACAATTAGGAAGAAATTTAAAGTCCAATGTAAAATTTCATGCAAATTTAAGTAATATATTTCACAACAAATGAACTGCTTGAGTTCTCTACCAAGCCAAAGTACAAAGAACATGTCACACAAATGCAGACAGGATGTGTGATCAATGAATGTTATGATTTGACTTTTGTTGAAAGATGCTGAAAACTGATTTGATTTTTTCTTTCGAAAAGATTAAATCAATCTAATATAATAGTGTCACCATCCCTGATACAACAGCTGTTGGAAATCTCACAAAGTGATAAATAAAAGGCCAGGTTTTGTTCTGAGCTCAGTGGACTCTAGTGCAAATATGTATTATGCTTTACACTTTCACAACACGAGGAATTAAGACATATTTCATTGATAAAATAAATAAAGCTACATAAAGACCTTTTAAATCAGATATAAAAAACTAGATTAATGCACTTACATTCCTGTTTTACACACATGGAAGTATCCAAATTTCGTTTTACTAGTGTTCCCATTGTTTAATATGTAAAAACATGTAAATGTATGAATAAGCCTTACATAACCATGATAACTGTTAACTATTTCCTGTGTGTTAAGTATGAGGAAATGGGAGGAATTTTATTGGGGGTTAACACTGAAAATGTTTTAGTATTGTACAAAAGGAAATTCACCTGATGTGCCATTTTGTTATTTTGACATTTACAGACTCAACAGAGATTTCTTTTTGCAACTTTCTCTCCAATATGAACACAAGTGGAAGAGTGTGAGAAGTGACCTGCAAGTGGAAGGGGGGATGGATAGAAGTGAGAACAATGTTAGGGTTGTAACAATATATGTATACTGATACATACCAATATTTAGTTGTCCTCTGATATTCGATGCAGTAGGCACACAAAACAGTTTGGTCTGAAGTACATTAAATCTAAATGTCTTTCAAAATGATATTAAATCATGTCTGCTACTGTTAGGCAAAACAAAGTGTGCAAGAGCTGTAGAATGGAAGCACTGTGGAAAAATGGGATATGCCTCAAGTTGGTCTGTCTACATTTTTTTCTTCGAGAGCTACAGTTCTGCAGCAGCATGCAGAACATAATGATAGGTTGATAGGCAGATGAATCGTATTATGCTGCCTTATATATCATGCTTATGAGCTCTGCTCAGTGGTTGCTGCACATTTCAGTCAAGTAAAAACAAAAAACACCAACTTTGTTCATTTAAACCCTCACCACAAACTAAATCTAATGGAAACAAGAGGCCTATGGGCAACATTGCTCACCTGAATTATCACATCAAATCTCAATTACATTCCCTCATGATCCCACCACCTTTAATCAGTACAGGTCATGGTTTGAACAAACTTGAATCTACCTTACATGAGGATGCTTGCCTATTGTGTAAAACAAATTATACCATTGTGTTGAATTCATCAGAAAATTTTCAAGGAGCTTTCTTATCCCTATGTACATTTGTAAAACTACAAACTTCTGCCATGGCCTCAGCCTAGGTGTCAGGATGTAAATAAACTTGAAAATCTGCACTTAAGCCTCGTAGAAAATTTTTTAAAAGAATTATCCTAATATATATTCTGATGAACAATTTTAAACCATTTTATATACCCCACCCTGGTATTAGGACTCCCAGCCTTTGATTTGGGAAACATTTTGTGTACAAACTAGTATAAACATTACACCATAATATCAGACTCTTTTTTTCTTTTTTTTTTTTAGTTTATTTGAATGTGATGCATTATTTTACTATTGTGATTCTTAAGAAGATTTTGAAAAACATATTCCTATCATGGAACTTTAAACCCTTACTTGCAAAATAAAAAAAAAAAAAAGAAAAAAAGAAAGGGGGGGAAAAAAAGGGGGGGACTTGTAAATTTTCCATGACATTCAAATATTTATATGTAATACCTCTCCCTAGATAATTTTATACAAATTTTCCCCACTGTGTTGGACATTATTGAAAAATTATTGGAATAATCTACACTCCATTCAGAAAATTGAGTTCATTTTATTTATAAAAACATAAAATCAGTTTTAATTTTCTTCATTTCTGAAAAAAGGCTTGTTTGTATCAAGTGTCATTAATTTCTAAGGAGTAAAATTAATAACAGGAGTCAAAAGACTTATAACGTCTTTAACAGTTACCTGAGCACCACCCAATGAAAAATTACAATGACTAGTGTTGCATTTTCAAAGTACAACAATTGAATCTTTTATTCTATGAGAACTGGATATTGTCAGAATTACCTTGTTTGGGGAGTAGATAACAATTATTGCTACAAAACCATGATCTGAACAGATAAATTAAAAGTTTGACATCAATTCTTCAGGGGTCTTTACATTTAATAGCAGTAATCTTGTTTTTTGGGGGGGAGGGGGGTGGGTGTGACATACTGCCTGGTCATGAGCAGTATTTGTACCAAATATGAGCTTCTAATATTCCTCTAATCTCAGCTGAGATTATTTGGATCAGCCGTCACCAAATCTCAGAGCAGGCCTTTATAATTCATGTCTGGAAATTCACATTCAACTTCAGTTAGTACTAGCATGTAATGTGCACGTAAGTGACACCGCCGTTTGCTCCAGATAAGTGATTTAATGGTAGAGCTAACTATTCACTATTAATACTGCATTACTTATGGAAGTTTAGTGACTGTTTATATTTTGAGATTTACGTAACTAGATGGTAAGCAAATGCAGTATTAAGGTCAAAGATACTAAAATTAAAATTGTTATAAAATTTTGTACAACTATTTGTAAGTGTTTTAATATTGATAAAAACCAATATCTACCATAAAATTTTCCTTTGAAATCATCTTTATTTTTTAATTATTTACAAATCTTTACTTGAAAATTCATTGGAAAAAAACATTACCCACACACTGAAATCCTTCAAAATGTCTTTTTATTGGTGCATTTCATATATTAATGACCAATTCATATTGTTGTGTGATGAAATAATAGAAATTCTACATAAACACACCATTTTTTAAGGTCAAACGATACCAAAGATTTTGGATGCATCAAATGAAGTAGGATTTTGCTAAATTTACATGGGATTTTCTAATACTTGATCAATATTGGTTGTATATTGTTTAATGTCCCACTCAAGAATTTTTCATTCATATAGACTCAAAAAGTCCCCATTGCCAGTGAAGGGCTGCCAAATTTAGGCCTATGTTTGGTGCTTACAGCCTTTAACAATCGATCTTTATCTTGCCACACCTGCTGTGACATGGGTTTTGCAGTCTCCTCCAAAGGACCACCCCATTTAGTCACCTCTTACGACAAGCAAGGGGTAATGATGACCTATTTTAACCTGGATCCCCAAAAGACCAAGCAACAATGTAAACTGAAATGCATCAATAAAAAGCTGTCTGTTTTAAAGATTTTAATTTTTGTGTAATGTTTTACTATCTACCAATAAGGTATGGGCAGCTACTATATACCACTAACATAGAAGAACAGACTATAGGAACTCTTTAGTATCAAGAGATAAACAACTGTGTCATCATGGGAGTCTTCATTTGAATAGACAAGAGGCCCATGGGCTTTAATGGTCACCTTAGTATCATAGCCCATACAGGGAGTCTCATATTTCCATATAAGCCTCAATATAGAGTCTTCTGTGCACCTGTAATATGATCTTTCAAAATTCATACAATTCCTATTTAATTACAGAAGAAAGAGAAATGGAAGTTTGAAGCATAAAAATCATTTTAACACCCTTTTTAAATATATGTGGGAGTAGAGAAGATTTTGTAAGATTTAATACATTTTAACCATATGGCCATATTTGCCCCACCCTAAGGTCTGAACTCCTGGCCCAGGAGCCACACATTTATCAATTTAGGTTGAGAACTTCATGGACATCATTATCATGAATATTAAATATATATAAAAGTAAAGAAGATTTTCTAAGATTTAAATGCATTTTTACTATATGGCCATACCCTAGGACCTGAACCCTGATCCAAAGGCCATTAATTTCATAATTTTTACAGAAGGTTTCATGGACATCATAGAGTAGAGAATAAAAGTTTTGAAAATATAGCCTTTCTTACCATATTTGGCCCTGCCCCAGAGGCCCAAGGGGTGGTAAGATAATAAATTTCACAATTTATATTCTTCTTATTCTAGAGATGGTTCATACCAAAAATGGTAGCAATTGGCCTTGTAGTTTTCAAGAAGTTAAAAATGTGAAATTGTGAGCAGATGATGTACAGCAGCAACAGGTCACCTAAGTCACTCTGGTGACCTACAAATTTGGTGGCTCTTTTTACTTTGGGAATTACATATATAGATAGTAAGCAATGCAGCACTAATATTGGAGGAGAGTTGATTTAATAATCAAATCACTTATCTGAAGCGAACAGCAGTGTCACCTAAGTGCATATTAACTACTAAAACCAGCCAAAGCTGGATGTGAATTTCCAGACATGAATTATGAAGGACTGCTCCAAAATTTGGTGAAGGCATTAGTCCAGATATCCAGCCAGGATTATCTTTGAGCTACAGTTCCACCTTACCCACTGGGCTGCTAAAATAATGTAATTTTTTTCAAATGATTAGCATTAACAAGTATTGAATTATCATTTCAGACTGCTATGCCTCAGCTTGACATTAGAAGAAGGGTTCATGTTTGCTGATAATACACCTTCGCATATAACCCTTGCACGTTGCAATGTCAAACACCTGTAAAATTTCGATGATCCTAGCAAGGGCTACACTTGTAGATCTTGATACACTATTTGATAATATTTCAAGCAAGAATGCTGAAAACTGGCATCATTTACAAGCAATACATATTTTTAATGATATCAATAAAAGAAAATAATTTGTATGTTCATCAAAAATCAGTAAAATTTGATTCATAATTATTATTTTCGGAGAAATGTCAGAGAAAATCCGGAAAGTTTCTTACCCGAAATAAAATCGGCTGCTTTTCTGTGGTTATTGTATGCTTCCTGACTGTCGCACTCCAGTGACCCAGTGTAATCCTTATTTATCATGCCGTAGGCCTACATACGTTCTTATCTTCTTACAAACCGCGTGTCCGTCAACATGTTGCCGTCCACAATTCGATAACTTGATAAGTTCAAATCTCAACAACACGGTTCTCTCCTACCGGAAACCGTCAACCGTAGAGCTGCGTTCAGTTTATACATAAGAATTTAGTCGAGGGGTTGCTAGGTCGTGTTTGTTTTGATGGGGAGTGTTGCATTTAAAAAGCTATCAGAATAAAAAATAAAAACTTCGAAATCACCCACATATACATATGAATACATCACATCAACAGAGTTTGTGTTGATAGGTAATACGGGCATCATTACTGCGCTTATGTATCGAACGCATCGTTGATTGCGTTTATCTACATGAGTTGCCACTGTGGCGATTTGGTTTGGACACCGAAGTCCTGTATTTTCATGATTTATGATCAAAATGTCAGGACAAACGGAAAGGAAATCAAATGGTCTCGTCGATCCACAGAATACAGGTATAGAACATCGATTTTTAGTTAGAGTTATAGTTTGGTTTGGTCATTTCGAATTTCCTCGAGAATTGAGCGTTAGTTTAAATCATTTAACTGTGTCTAAGTCTCTTCACATTAAAATAACACGATATTGTAAACACACATCAAAATGTATTTTGTGAAAATGGGATCATATTCTATCTGTTATTTAAACGATAGAACTTTTAATAAATATGAGGCGTGGCAGTAGCTAAGAATAACAATCTAAGGATAATGCATGTATACCCTTATTGAAATTTTCTACTTTTAATACTGCCAGTTTTATTTTATTTTCAAAGTCTAGAGGAGCTCTAAGACCAAGTTAGTTCAGTGATAAGACCTACATTTTTTTTTCTCCAAAGCATCCTTATTGTGTATTCAAGTTTGTTCATACACAGGTCACATGAACCAAAGATGAGCTAATGTAATGTAGGGATGCGAAGATTTATGTTGGAAACGCTTGGGAAATCATTTAAAAAACACATGAAAGTGAAATTATTTTGAGATTATTATGACAGCACATGACAAGGACTTGTCACATATATATGTACTAATAACATCACATTCAGACACCCCCACCCCTCTTCAGGTGCTTGCATTACATGTATATCTGCTAGCAATGCACATACCTTTTAACCCATGTAAATGGATGAACTGTAAAATTACATAACAGTCCCACATTGTTGTTGCAGGTTAGCAGTCAGTTGGTACATATATTATAACTCGAACAAATGTGAGACCTGGAAAAAGGGTGACATACTTTAATAGCCTAATATTAGGCCTAATACACTGAAATTCAAATAGTCATCATGTAGTATCTGTTGTTTACATTTATTCCTTAATTTAGTAAGTTTACAAAAAAGAAGATGTTTTTGATAGTTCATTTTTGCACAGTATTAAGTGGGAAATGGAGTGGGAATTCATCTCCTTCAGAGTTTGTCACTCAAAAAGTTTTTAAAGCTTGAATTTGAGGACTTAGATTTGAGTCCTGGAGTCTTCATGTGATTTCCATTTCTGTTACATGAACATACGTAACCAAAAAGTAATAAAATAATAAAAGTATATCATTTGATTTTTGTGTCACTTGCATGACGGCCACATTGCAATTTATATCTCTCAGCTTAATAACATTTTTTACAGTAAATCACCTTCAGAAAACATTCTTTGGAACTCCGACATAATTCTTTGATTGTCTATTTTTCAGACTCTGGGTCGTATCTGAAGTATTTCAGTTTGATGACATTGATGCTACAAAATGCTATCTTCATACTGATGATGCGGTATGTTCGGACTCGTCCGGGGGACATGTTCATGTCGACCACCGCAGTGATAATGTCTGAAGTACTGAAATTCCTGGCATGTTTTGTAATAATTTATTTTAAAGAAGGCAGTCTAAGAGCATTCCTTTCTCATTTACATGAGAACATTATACAGCAACCAATGGATTGCTTAAAGATTTCTGTACCGTCCATCATATACACACTGCAGAACAATTTGCTTTTCATTGCTGTCTCAAATTTGGATGCTGCAGTTTTCCAGGTAAGTTAAGACGATATATATTGAGATGAGTATTACTAAGACTTCATATTAATGATTTATTATTAAAATGTTATGTAGTGTAATTTGAGCTGTAATCGGCTATAGTTATTTTTTAATGCAAAGTTTATGCATTATTCCATGTTCAGTGGGAAGAAGTTATATGATGGTTACAATATTTTACTCAGCATATAATTTATTTAGCTTAAACTTGCCAAATGCAACCTTGTGGTGTTCATTTATTTGATTTTGCCATTGCTCATAAGTGATTATCTTTCGGCAAGTGTTACGAAGATAACTGATCATAAAGGAAGCATGTGTGAGATGCTGCAAATGAATTGGTATCAAAGATGGAATTGGAGGTAGTTGTCCATTTTTTTATGTTATGTCTGCACAAGACATTTACTAAATTTAAATGAAGCACTCTTCCGCAGCGTGAGTTTCAAGCTGAGTTAACTTTACATTGGCTTCCTTCTTCCTCCATCTTCTTTGTATTGAATCATTGAATCAGACAGTTTAGACTTGAGAGCTGTTTCCCTGATATTTCTTTCAACATAACAACTGTTCCTGCACATACAGAATGTCTTCTCAGAAAGTTTGACCACTTGCATACTGCATTAACATCATACAAATACTGTCTTTGCAAGACAAGTAATTGTAATTACCAAAATTGTAAATATCATGATCCCAGGGGTAGGGTTTTTGGAATCAATGTGGGCCAAAATGGTCATTGATTAAATGTGTTAACAATTAAACATATTTAACTTCTTGATAACTATCATTCCAATTCTTCTGAGATTTTGTATGAATCATCTTTGGGACAAGGGAGACATGAATTGTAAATTTCAGGACTTTTATCCCTTGGACCATAGGGGAGGGATAAAAATTACCAAATATTTACCAGTTTTCAAAAATCTTCTCTACAACTGCACATGTGTAAGAAAAACTAAATGCATAGTGATATAGAGGAGGAAGGCCTCTACCAGAAGTGTAACTTTCATGATCCCTGGGGTAGAGGTTCTGACTCCAGGGCGGGGCAAGACTTGGTATGTAGTAGTGTATATGTGTAAAACATTTCAATAATATCTTCTTTAATGCTATTGATACTAAATTGAATCTAGATAGATATTTAGAAAGAGCAAGTAGTCCTTACACCAAAACTGTAAATTTGGTTCCAGAGAGGAGCCAGAATTATTATAGTGATTATTGTCTTTATCATTTGAAATTGATCATTATTTAATTTTGCTGATACAGTATAAACACTAAATGCATATTTAGGAACCGCCGTAAAATGGCTGAAATATTGCCAACTCGGCATAAAACCCCAATCAACCAATCAATCATATTTAGGAAAAGCGGAAAAGGTTGTACCAAAATTGTGAATTTTGCAACCCGAAAGTTTTGACTTTAGGTCAGGTCAATATTAGTCATATCATGTTAATGTTACATATATTATATTATGTAAAGCCTTTTTGCTTTTGTTACTTGAATTGACCCTTTAAACATTTATTTTTGATTGAAAGTACACAATATGCTATATTTGCCTTCTTAGTCACAGATGTACTGTAATCAAACATCATTACAGCTATTCAATTTGTAGATAATTAATTATTCATGGAATGCAAATGTGTACTAGTACAAGCCTATGCATGGTGTCAGTATGTTTTGATCATGATTTCCTTGTACAATATTTTGATCATTTATATAGTCATGCAGGCAGGGAAGTGCTGCCATGGAATGGAAAGGATCTTTTTCGGAATTTCGAATGAAATATCATTTAAATTTTACCTGTCAAATAAAATAGCGTAGTAATTTCCTTGCATTATAAGACTAGAAATATGTCCATAGGACATGAATGCCTGACTGTAGTTTGTTTGAAATGAGCCCCTTGTAAAATCCAGAATGTTTGAAGTTTGTTGGTGTAGGCAGTTTTAATGAGCTAAATGCAAATCCAGAATTTAAGGTCAAGGTTGATTAGAATGTCAAGTTAAAAAAAAAATAAGATGAATGTATTTTTCAAGATGAATCTATGAATCTATTTAAAATAGATTAGTTAAATTGTGAAAGTGAAGGTCATGTGAGAGGTTAAGATCAAAGTGTTCTTGCTTTTGTGTAGTAATTTGGTGAACTTGACCTCAGTAGGTTAGTCAAATTTAGCTAAATACAAAATCCAGGAATCTGAGGCCCAGGCTATATAGAAGGTCAAGATCAAAAATGTCAGGTGCCATTGTCATGTTTTCACCAAAATGTATCTGTGTATAATCAGATCCTCAATGAATGTTTTAAAGCTAAATCCAGAAATGTAAGGTCAAGATCACACTGAAGGTCAAAATTTGAAATTTGGACTTACTTGTAGTTGTCTTGTTCTTAGGCCAGTAAAAACAAATTTATACATTTTTATATTTGGAAGGTCTGATAAAACAATGTCATTGAAAGAGCAGGTTAAGAAAAACTGAAAAGTACTTCATATGCAATGCAGAAAATTAGGAGTTGGATGCTGAAGAAAGAGGAGGGAAAAGTAAATTTAGAAGTACCATTAGTCAAGGGGTTAGGGTGGGGGGGAGAGGAAGGGGAGTGGCACCATTTGGAATTAAAGATTTTTTATATGAAACTGGTAAAGGATTTAAATGGCCAAGACTTCTACTATAGGTCAGCTAGCTATCTTTCATATTCTCTGATCTTATTGTGGTCAGGATGTAAAGAGCAGGATACAACCTCTGCACATGTATCTTAGGAACACAATAAACTCTTAACATGTAGATGCAGTATGTTATAGCAAAATACATGTACCATCTTCATCATGCAGTCCAGGTTCATGATGAGAGTTTTTGTCCTTGATTTGAGCATAATAATTGATTTATTGTGTAAATGTATTATGTGTCTTTTTTTTGGTCTTTTTTTTTTTGCACTTGAAGTATTAGCATTTTTAATTAGGTAAATGATGATGTGGTTCATGGGCTTGAACTGTTATCAAATCAAAGTTGCATGTAACTCCAGTATGTAAGATATTTCAAATCATGAGGATTGTCATCAGCAATTTTTTAAGGTCAGTCCTGGACTCATGAAGTATGAAGCTTGTGTCGCATGAAAAATTTATGAGTCCTCAACACATTTTGATGAGTCCTTTTTGTATAAGATATTTACATTCCAGAAATTCAAAATAAAAACCTTATAAAACATGTTTGTTTTAACTTAATTTTTTTTTCTTTATCTATTTTACAATGATTTTAATAACAGAAATTTTACAACTTACTAGCATATCATGTATACTAATGCTTCTCATCACTCGGAATTTGGCATGAAGCAGACATCAATGAAGGAACATACCAAAGTACCTGGAAGGAACTCGCGTGTAAAAGAAAAATAAATTAAGATCAGAGACTTACAAAGATAAGTTTATTTAAATACTAGACCACATAGACAATTCTAAATTAAAAACAAAGTCAAAACTGGAGACTAACACCATCCTAAGGTTTAAATTATGGAAGATTCTCTCAAGCAGATACTAGATGGTTTTCAATAAAGATCTGGATCTAAAGTATAAACCAAGAAATAAAACGGATCACCAACACATAAAAAGAATGCATGTTAAATTTATTTGGTTGACTGGTTTTGACCATGGGGCAGCTGTAATCCAAACAATTATGCATGAAATGAACTTACTGAAGTAAAAAATGCAGCTGACATTGCCATAAAAAATAAAATATTGGGAAGGTTGTACATTATACAATACATGATGTACATTATTTGTATTTAATTAACACAATGTACATTATTAATATTTAATAAGTAACACACAAATTCCACTGACTAGAAAAAATGGCAAAGGAAAGCAAACTATGTTTATCTTCAGAATTTCATTTCATCCTCTCTGTTAAGGGACTGGAGCAGTGATTGTACATTATGTTATTCACACCTAGTGAATGATACTACTCAAACAACATTGTCAGACAAGTACACTGTGAACTCAGTGGCATGTTTCAGTTCACTTAAATGTGATAGGTTACTTGACGTGATACACAAATAATGGACCTTGGGGGAAAAAAGCCCAAGACAACATTGGATTTAGAGATCTTATTTTCCCTCAAGTCAGAGACAAATTTATGGACGCATTTACATTTTCCACATCCAGGAAGTAGTTTCTTTCATTAGCTTCAATTCTGAGTCATGTAAATGATGATTATTACTAGAAATTTGAAGGGAAAGAACTTTTCAGACATCTTCGTTTTATGTCCAACAAGTCTCTGTAATCAAGAAATGCAGAGAAAACAGTACACCATATCTATACAAATCACCATTACATTCAGAGTCTCTGTTATCATTGTTTGCTGTTGGTCTTTGCCATCCATTAACAATTTTACATTTTTAACTTCTTGGAAACTACAAAGCCAATTGTTATCCTTTTTGGTGTGAAGCACCTCTAGGATAAGAGGAATATAGATTGTGAAATTTATGACCTTTCCACTCCTGGGGCCAAAGGGACAAGGCCAAATATGCTAAAAAAGGATATATTTTCAAAAATCTTCTTTACTCCCACACATATGGGAGAAAATATAATAAAAGGTTATGATGTCCATGAAGCCCTCTATCAAATTTGTGAGATTGATGGCCCCTCGGTCAGGGGTTCAGGCCCTATAACTTGTAAAATTCATGGCTCCTGGACAAGGGGTTCAGGCCCTAGGGTAGGGCCAATATGGTCATAGAATGAAAATTAGGGAATATTAAAATGAGTTATATGCTTCAAACTTTCAGTTTTCCTTCTTTTGTAATTGAATAGGAATTGTATGTATTTTGAATGATCATAAGCATTTGCACAGAAGACTTCATGTTGAGGCTTATGTGGAAACATGAGACTCCCTGTATGGGCTATGATACTCAGGTATCTTGGGCCTCTTGATAGTTCAGTACCTGTTTTCATGGCTTGGCAAGACAATGGAAGCAACAAAATGTACAGTAGTTTTATTTAAAGGAAAACCAAAGAATAGATGTTCACAAAATTACATACCAATTTTGTTGGCAATTTTATAAACATGAACCACAAAATTTTATGTCCATGAAATAAATAAAACTACAGCTATTGGATAATTTCCTTTTCAGTTTTTCTTATAAGAAATGGATGTCAGGATTGACTAATCAAAATGATTTCCCTTTTTCAGGTGACATACCAATTAAAGATCCTAACCACAGCTCTATTCTCTGTCATCATGCTCGGCAAACCGCTGAGTCGCCTTCAGTGGGTGTCTCTGTTCATCCTGTTTTGTGGTGTGGCTCTTGTACAAATACAACCTACAGACTCATCCCAAAGTAAAGTCCCTGTCAAACAGAATCCCTTGTTAGGCCTTGTAGCTGTTCTGGTACAGTGTTGTCTCTCCGGATTTGCTGGAGTGTATTTTGAGAAGATCCTGAAAGGAACCAAACAGTCCATCTGGCTCCGAAATGTCCAACTGGGAATCATTGGATCCATAATCGGATTCATCACCATGGAGATCAATGATGGGCAAAAAGTCTCTGAGAAAGGATTCTTCTTTGGATATGATTACGTCGTCTGGACTGTCATATGCTTGCAGTCATTTGGGGGTTTAGTTGTAGCAGTTGTTGTGAAGTATGCAGACAATATCCTCAAAGGCTTTGCCACATCAGGTGCAATTATCATATCATGTATAGCAGCCATTTACTTTTTTAACTTCCATCTGTCCTTGCAGTTCTTTGTTGGGGCTAGTCTGGTCATTGTTTCTGTGTATATGTACAGTAAGTTTGTGCCACCAAAACCCACTGCTACTCCCTCTTCTTCACAGACTGTTTGATGTCAGTGGCCCTTTAAAGCTGAATTTAAAAATAAATTGAATTTAGAATTGGGATCTGCACATTTCAAAGGGTTTTTATAATATTCATTAATTGGAACATGTTCATGTGGTATATAATATTACATACTGAGTTCAGCATTGTTTCGTACAAAACAGATCATAATCTAGATGTTTAAGTCAGATGTGGCCGTTTGGAACCATGGGATTGTTAATTTTACATTTTATGGTACTAGAAATTACATTTCAGTATGGAAAGTATTGTAACTTGAGGTAATTTTCATTTGGCTTTGTCAAAATGTCTTTCTGTTGCCCACTATGTTGTCTCATGCTACTGGGCTCATTTCTATTTCTGTCAACACATTCATTGAACACAACGTCTTTATTTTTATGTACTGTTAGTCCCAGTAACTTGTCATAGAAAAAAAAATGTGTTCTTTGATGCATGCCTCCCCTCTCCCCACCTAATAAGAATATAGACTGTATGATTATATATTCCATGAAGGTGTTTATCCTAAATATAGAAACAGATCTGTTAGAAAGTATATGATCTACAATAGTTGTTTTGATAACCGAATTGTTTGTAAAGTAATATAGTACTTGAAAGTATGTAAGTAGTATTGTTAACTGTATGGAGACCAATGTTGTTGTATGTTCAGTTTTCTGCCCAAAATCAAAACATTTAAAATGTACTAATTTAAAGAGCAGCGATTTTGTATAATCAATCGTAACATTATATATTCAGCAAAATTTTTATATTGAAGTTTTTCATTTTTGGTAAAAAGATGATTTTATTTTGAGGGAATTGATTTAAGGATGTAACAGCTGTATTTTTTTCTTGCAAATCAGTAGTGTCACATGTTGATTTGCATTTTATGCATGTAAAGTCATCATTTATAAGCTTTCTTCTGTACAAGCTTTTTATTTTTAAACAGAGGATGTACGTTGTGAAAGTATTATACTTATAGGGGTATTAAGGTGAATCAGTATATAATAACAAAATATTGTGAATATTGTTGTTTTCTGCCTACAATTATCTCTTCATGGCCTCCATTCTGCAGTTTTATGTGGCCTGTAATTTGGGATTTATGCTTTATTTCTTATAGCATACTTGATTCTGATAAAATGCAACAAGTCTAACTAATCCAGGTATACCCAGCAACACATGAAGTCTAATTAATCCAGGTATACCTAGCAACACACTAAATCTAACTAATCCAGGTATACCTAGCAACACACTAAATCTAACTAATCCAGGTATACCTAGCAACACACATAAGTCTAACTAATCCAGGTATACCTAGCAACACACATAAGTCTAACTAATCCAGGTATACCTAGCAACACACTAAATATAACTAATCCAGGTATACACAGCAACACACTAAATCTAACTAATCCAGGTATACCTAGCAACACACAAAGTCTAACTAATCCAGGTATACCTAGCAACACTCTAAGAATCAAGTAAACCAGATAAAGTACAGTAATGAAAGTGTTGCCTTCCTACCATATAAACATTAATTGGCATAGAAATGACCATCTTTTTACAAATTATGTTTATTTTAGCAGTATACCTAGATTAACAATATGTCTTAGAATAAGCCACTTTCAATACTATTGTGTCCAAGGATGCCATTTTGAAACCACCTGTGCCTATCAAAATTTTCTGACTCACCAGCGGGATGCGTGTGCAATTCTGGTTCACAGTTAAGTTTGTTGCTAGTTTATCCAAGTGCACTGAATCATTAGAATTGAGTATGCTACTGAAGTCTGATTAGCAATAGGTAGGTGATACTTGATATTTAGACAATCAAATAAGTTCTATTTAGATTTGTGCACAATCATCATTGTAGTTCTTCTGGCTCCCAGCATTAACAGTATTTATTATAAATATACTAGCTTGTGTACTTAATGTTGATGTTTTAGAAGTGTTCCTTTAAAAATGAATAAATGGAAGACCACTAGATATTCACTTGCTGTGGTCTGAAGTGTGTACTAGCTCTGATGTATGTGAGTTTTGAAATTTGATGTATGTGCAAATTTTGAAGGGGAAAAAAATGCTTTTTGCCCATGGCAGAAGAGGTTTTAAAATGCAGTGTTTCATTGCTATATATTTGACATGTAACATTCCTGTGTAGCTCCTCTACAGCTGTGTGACTATATTTATATTCTGATGCCACCATATCTTGATCATACCAAATTGATTTTCTGAAAAATTTATAGATAGGAAGATATTGCATTTTAACATTTTTCCCATTCTTCCCCATTTCCAATTATTAACTGTGTTTTAAAGAAAGACGCATGCTATAAATCTGTATTTGTACTTAATAATTATATAGATTTGTTTACTGTAAACATATTTTTACACATGGTACTTGTTTCCACAAAGTGCATGGTCACATAAAATTTGTGTAATTTCACACCAGCGGACTTAATTGATTGTTTTCCACCACACTCAACAATTTTTCAGTTATCTGGTGGCGTCCAGTTTTTGTAGGTGGAGGAGAGAATCCAGATACAATGTATCCAGGAAGAGACCACCGACCTTCCGAAAGTAAACTGGCAAACTTTCTCACATATATCGGCGCGAGCGGGATTCAAACCCGCGCCAACTAGAAGTGAGAGGCCTTGTGATTTTGATTGCAATGCTTTAACCACTCGGCCACGGAGGCCCCTCCAGTGGACTTAAAGTATGTCAGCTATTTTCATGCAAGCCATATGCAACCCAGCAGAATTTTGTACATACAAACCAAACCAAAAATGGTTGTCCATGCAATTATGACTCTGTGGAATTAAAAATGTCTACAAACTTTAAAATCAGTAGTTTGGCATCAAATAGTTGCATCAACACTTTTGTGTAATACAGGTGCTTTAGATTAATGGTAAAGTTATAGGTAACATAGCTTTGGAATGGTGAGTGGGTGGGAGGAGGACCTTCATTATGTGTGGTATGTGTCCTTGTTCCATTTGCAAGATATATCGGTGCAGTAAAGGGAGAAATTTCGGGAATTTTTGTTGTTAAATGTTGTGTTTTTACAAACTGTGTACCCATTTTTAAGGAATATAGTATAGTTCAGTGTACAGATTTTTAAAATTGTTTAGTAGTGTGACAATCTCTCAAGCTGTGCAGATTTTAATTAAATGTGGAGTGGTTGTTGTACTATATCATCAGACAGACAGCTAGTACCAGCATTTAAAATCAATGGAAATGAAACATAAGTGACCACATGTGTTTTGCTTTTGTAGATAAAAGAGAAGCTGTGTTCAAAATTTCATTGCTGTTATGTTTTTCAAATGTAGTTGGTGTTTATAGTTATCAATAAACAATCAGAATCACTGTACATTTAAGATGATTACACAGAATTTAAGAATCGATCATTAGTCACAGATGTATAATTTCCACGTTACAATGTTAATGAAATTTTTGGAAATATATGTCTGTTTGGTCTTTGATGTATATTTTAAGTTTCGTATTTCATATTTAGTTTTTGTATTTATATTGTATATATAGAAAAATCCACGGGATTGCATTATTTGTGAGTGATTTTTAAAAACTGTGAATTCAATGCAGATCATTTATGTACATTACTACAATGTAGAATGAGTAATGAACCTGTTTATGAAACTATATATCAAATATGCGGAAACATTCCATTATTGTGTGGTGTGAGACGTAGATACATGTGTAATTATTGTGTACCTAGGATTCACAGCCTGACCGGTCAAACAGTAAACGAAAAAGAGGCTGAGTTGTACTCCTACCCATGACTATAGGCCCTGTAGTGGCAAGTTTTACCTTCAAGACTAAATTTCAAAGTCAACGATGATTCATATACATGTATTTTAAATTGCATTTTGTTAGTATTACCTACTAACATATCTGAAATTTCCTAGTACAAATATATAAGTTATTGCAAGTTTTGTCTAATACTTAAGTCTGTGTATATATGTTATACCAACTTCACTAAGAACTGTGGACTGTAATTAATCTCAAGATTTTAAGAAAATGTAATTTCATATTTAAAAGGATGAATGAAATCCATTTTCAACTGTATTAAACATTATCATAATTTTTGTAACATAAAAAAATAGGGTTCTTTAACATTTTATTTTGACCCTATTAATCAGACCTGTAATCTTAAATATATACATTAGTAATAGATATGTAGAATATGCACAATTTATAATTTGTGTAAGGGATTATGAATATAGTATATACAAGGACACAATTAATTGCACTTTCCACTGTTGTCCTTGAGATGGTTACAAATTGCTATTATTCATTGGAAAGAAACTGGATTCAGAAAGTATGGACTGTGTGCATCAACCAATTTCAAATTATTGATTATCTTAAGTTAATTATGTTCATCATTGCATCATAGTGTTGCGTAGATATGAAAATAATTCTGGTTGATGCATGGCCAAAGATTTCTAAAAGAAAAATTGCCTGAAAAGTTTATATTTTGACAATTTTAGTGGAAATATCAAACTTCAGTAACTTAGTGATGTTGTATGTTCATCACCCAATATTTCTCTGTTGAAATTACTGAATTCAGAGAAATCAAAGAATCCAGGGTCAGATTTGATTGTTTTCATGCTCAGTCCTTTTAGAGGGTTTTTCAACACAGCTGTGAGGTCACTGTACGTACGTCCTGTCTTCCTTTCTACCAAATTGTTTCTATAGTCTGACAATAATTTGTATTGTTTTCTTGTTCTCTTTAATTTAATACTAATTAAATCACAAGACGTCCAATGTAATAAATGAAAACTGATGCAGATCCATAACACATCACACCATGTATTATGATTATATAGTGTATATATGGTATGATTTTTCATTTTCCACATTTTGTAATGAACTAAATACTGTCCTGTACATGTTGTCAAAATTCTTGTAATTAGGCCATGGAAATCTAAATTTTCTTGTTCTCGTTAACTTATTACCTCAGGGATTTGACACAATCTGAGCAAAAATCGGTGCGAGTGTATATATATATATATATATATATATATATATATCTTTTCCCCACTTATACAGTATACTGGTTTTTGCTCAGATTGTGTCAGATCCCTGTGCTGAATACTAGTTAAATATTCACTCCTGAGTTTGCACTTACTTGCAGTCATATCAATTTCACTGTGTTAAGAAGCACAAAGACCACCAATGATTTTATTTTCTGATGTTGTCATTCATTATACGTGGAGACAATAAAATTATTGACAAATTTTCACACTCAGAAGGGAACAACCTTGTATAGTTTGAATGGATAATTAAATGGTATACTGGTCATGCTATAAGGACTCCGGGATTTTGCTCACCTGTACTGTGATTTTCTCACCTGAGTATACCAATTCTATGTCTATATGTTGAAGATGAATAGAAAAGACAAGTGGGAATAAATAAACTTTATTAAAGGACTTGTGGTGTTAAATTGTCTTTCATATCAGATTATGCCAAGAATAGAGTGTCTATGCCACACAATGATATGCATTTACAATTGTAACAGGAAGGGAGAAAATACAACTGACCAGACCTATGGTGTGCCAAATTAACCTAAATTCAAATAATTAAAGATATCTTTAATTATTTGAAGATATCATCAATTCAATTATTGCTCTCATTAATTGAATCAATGTGTGCATCAGTTGAATTGATGTAAGCAGTAATTGAAGTAATGTGCACATCAATTCAATTAATGCTCTCTTCAAGTGAATTGATGAATGCATTAATTCATTTAATGAGAGTAATAATTGATTTGATGCACGCTTCAATTCAATTATTGCTCTCGTCAATTCAGTTGTTGAGAGCATCATTGTGGTGGAAATACTGCTCACAAAAATTAATATAGAGCTCGTTATAAATGATTTGACGATCTCCTCAATTTAATTGAAAATATCATTAATTGATATACAATGATTTAATTCATGTAAGGAATTTATGCACACATGAATTCTTTTTTTTTAAAGAGAGCAATAATTCATTTGAAGAGATCATTAATACAATTGTGGATATGTTGAATTAAAGATATCTCTAATTATATAGTTGCTCTCTCCAAAAGAATATATTGTGTGCTTCAAATGAATTAATGATGTCATTAATTCAACTGAAGAGAGCAACAATTCATTTATTGTGTTCATTAATTGAATTGATGCTTGTATTAATTAAATTATTGCTCTCTTCAATTGAATTGTAGCATGCAGCAATTCAGTTGTCGATATTATCAATTCATTTGAAGATAGCAACAATCCAATTATAGTGTGCATCAATTCAACAGATTAATAATGCTATCATCAATTCAATTAATGCAGGCAATAGTTCAGAATTGAAGATATCATTAATTATTTGAATATATCTTTAATGGAATTGTTCCACCCATCAAATGATGTCTTGAAATAATTAAAGGTATCTTCAATTATTTGAGATATATGTTAACCTAATTTTGCACTCCATACAGACCAGGATTTGAGCCTGGGTCCTTAAAATCTCTTCATGTGCTATATAAATAACACATTGGCAAGCTCGCCAGATTTATATTTCTTCAAAGGTGAAGATAATTTAAGGTAGGAAGGATGATTGATGTAGTATTTATGGCTATATGGACCATGTGTATCAGCATGAATAGCTTGTTGGTTAGAACACGGGACTTAAATAATGCACGAGTCCTGGGTGTGATTCCCAGTACAGCCCAAAATGTTCTCTTTTTATATATTTATATTGCATATATTCAGTTCGTATATATATATATATATATTTGTGTGTGTGTGTGTGTATTACAGTACAATTATAATAAATTACTACTACATGTAACCTTGACACCAGTTCTACATTTTAATTGAGGACAAAAAATTCCTGAACTTGCCTCTGGTCCTCAATGTATTCAAGCTATGAGCCAGGTCAGCCACAGATTTAGAGGTAGGGCCTGAACCCCATCTTTTTCATCACAAATTTACAAAACAAAGTAAAACTAAAGTGGGCAAGTATTTTGGCTAATTCTTTGATATGTAACACTCCTCCCCTGTTTTCAGAAATCCTGGATCGACCATTTCAGATGAGGTTTTTCTATAATAGGCAACACTGACTAGGTCATGACAAACATCACACCTACTAAATATGCAAAAAATGACAAGGTATGATGATTATAAGCCTTACAATATTAAAGCCTTTTGACAGATTTCACTACAGGTCACTTCATGCTTAACTGAGGTCACTGTGATTTAGTTTTAGATTACAAAATGCCTTCCTCCTGGGACAATGTTTGAAGTTTTAAGGGGGACTAGGATAATCAACTGAACATACCTTTATACGACCCATCATACACAAAGAGATATCTATATACATGTATGAACTGATGAATTGCATTCCAAAGCTCTTAAACATTAATATATTTTGATGAACATATTTTAAGCTTTTAACTTTATCAACAATTTGGAGATGTTTTCAGTAACGTCTTCCATGTTAAGCCTTTTTATGCCTCCAGAATCTAAGATTCAGGGGCATATATTAGTAGTTTTTGGTTTGTCCGTCTGTTTGCCTGCCTATGGCAAAAACTTCAATTTTGGGCATATCTTTTACACCATAAGAGGTTACAGATCTTCATATTTGGTATGTGTATTTCTTGTGGCAAGACCTTTACAAAATCTTTTACCTGGTGATCTTAACATTGACCTACTTTTATAAAATTTGATAAGCCGTATCTTTTAAATGATAGGTACTGCTTTTATATTTTGTATATATACATTTCTTGTGAGAAGACCTTTCCAACAATACCAGATTTGTTGACCTAGTTTTTCCAAAAACTTTAACCTTGGTCATATTTTTTACACCATAAGAGGTAAAATCTTCATATTTGGCATGTGTATTTCTTGTGGCAAGCTCTTTCTATTGACTCCAAATTCTTTTACCATGTTACCTTAATATTGATGTTTGATCTACTTTTAGAAAATTCAAATATAAGTCATCTTTCAAATCGCAAGAGGTACTGCTTTTATATTGAGCATGTGCATTTCTTGTGAGAAGACCTTTCAAACAATAGACTTCGTGACCTGGACCTTTGACCAAATTTTTGGAAATTTTCAAAAAACTTTAACCTTGGTCATATCTTCTACACCTTAAAAGGTAGATCTGTGTATTCCTTGTCGCAAGACCTTTCAACTGATACAAATTTTTGACCTGATGACCTTTGACCTTTTAGAAAATTCTAAATAAGCCACATCTTTCAAATCATAAGAGGTACTGTTTTTAGCTCACGTGAGCTTTTCTGATCACTTGTTGTCCATCTGTAAACACTGATTGTAGTAACTCAGAGGTTAGGGCATTGTTTTTGTAACCGTGAGGTTACGTCTTCATATGGGTGAAAAATTCTTGAGCGGGACGTTAAATAATCAATCAACTAGTGATGTTTCAATATGAGTGAAAAATTCTCTATGGGACATAAAACAAATAATCTATCAATCCATCGGTATATTTTCACACTTTCAACTTCTTCTCAAGAAACACCAAGCCAATTTCAACCAAAATTGGCATAATTCATCCTTGAGTAAAAGTATTGAAAGCACATTAACTTCAATTTATTAGAGTTAAAACTAATAAATTATCAAAGAAATATATGTCATCACACATTTTATAATGCAAGACATACATAAACAGAATCAGAATATTGCAATTTTCCCTTAAACAGCATTTTCAGACTTTCACAAAAATTGCTTATAATGATATAATAGTATTCATAACAATTTAGTGAAACTGTTTCTTTACTAAAATACACAAAATGTCTGTGAAAAATGAGGAAATCTATCACATAGTGGACTTGACAAGGAATTCAGTAAAAACAGTTATTGCTTTTGGATTTGATATTTTGAAATATATAATTGATTACTCATAGATATTACCCTGACTTTTAAAACATTTCATGTTTAACAAGATTTTTTACAATATCTATTGGAAAAAAATCCAACAAAACTGATGTTCCTGTCATGCAAAATATTATGACATCACAGGAGGGTGGAGCTATTTTACAATAATTAAATACAGGATATCGTTCAATGACAACTCCAAAGTTTTGTCTTCCAATTTTATTTTGAGTAATCACAATGGGATATCACAATGATGCACAACATCATAGGCCATGTTAAAATCATATTTGTTTTTCGTGTAAATATTGACATCTAAGAACACTCCCTACACCATCACAAAATGTAGTTATATTTCAGTAATGGTGTTTGATAGGTATAATGGAAAAAAAAACAAACATAATTTTATCAAAGGTCTTAACAACAAGGCGTAGGACAATTTGGCCAATGCTTCAATGTACAGAAATGTTATCAAACAGTATAAATCAACACACAGTTTATGTCCATCATACATCTTACTACAAGAGAATAAATTTTAATTGTTAACAACCAACTAATCAAGCTGCATTTCTCTGTGCAAGGTACAAATCTGAAATTTAAAGATTTTCTTTATAAAAATATAGTATTTTTTCATTACAGTTCCCACAGAGAAACAGGTGGCAATGATATTTCACAGTAGCATGTTTTTCATTGGAGCATACTTGCAGATACAGTAAATCTATCATTTTTTTTATTCACTATTTAACAAATGATGAATACAAATTGCTAGTCACACAAGCTAATACATAAGACACTCATTCTAGAGATAATTCTTCTGAACTTGTCTCAATATACATTAACATCATTGGAAATCGACAATTCACACAAAATTATGTTTTCATTAAGTTCATAAGACACCTTTAATAAACAGCCATCTATATCTATTCTTTAATCACAATTAAATTTGATTTATATCTGTTGAAAATTGAAGCTTCAAAAAGTGATTGAATAACCAAGTAATGATGAAATACACATATAAATATTTTTTTTATATTTAAAGTTTCATAAAAAAAATATGTTATATAGTTAAATGGAAACCATTGGTCAATTTTGGGGAGAAAGTCACATGGCTATTTGATTGAGGTATTTGTTATTGCCTAGCAATAAGTTCACTAAATTCGGAAAAGGGAAAACTAGCCTACTGTGAAACCTTTCACACATCTCACCCTTTTGTGATTACAGTATTTAGTCTGTTTTCCCCTTTTCCACAACAATGCTCAAACAAGTTGAAATTTAACACAGTGGCATGAGATAAAATTAAAAAGTCTTTGTACAAATGAATATAACTACATTATGATTTTAATAATACACCTTGAAATTTTAAAATGGTGTGTTAGAGAAACACAATGCTCCAAACAGAGAAATTTCCTGTTGGATAATTCCTTTGGTCTCTATGAATTACAATGTACTAGAAGCAAAATGAAGCTAATCCGGGTTTAATGTTGTGGTTGGAATAAGACAGATCACAAAAAATTGCCTCCCAATTTCTCATCTCGGAGCAATAGGATAAAAAAATTCTCAATAAAAACTCTTGAATTTTCAACAATCCTCTACAATTTTACAAATCCATTTTATGCTCGATATACATTTCATATATTCAAAATCTTCTAAATATATCTGCCAGCATCTGGTAATTATTTTGCGGTTTTATACATACTAAAGCTCCTGCGACCTTGATAAATCGCAGTGACCCCAGTTCTTTTCACGCTTGTCTTTAAAGGACTGGTTTTTCCCGCAATGGAGTGCCTACTTTTGGAAATTTCTGCAGTAAAAAAGAGAAAATAATAAGACAATGTCAACATGACTTGTTAAAACCACACTTGCAAAGAGTATGATACTATTCTTAAAAGAATTGAAATGCATTGTAGTGTCATGATTTAGGCTGACAAATAAATTATATGTTGCCCTCACAAAACCTCTGACCCTGGGGTTTTGAATTTTACAACTCGGTGATTCATACAGTCTGCCTTGTGACCAGAAGACTAAACTTAGTACAATAATTTTCACCAATTTTAAATATAAATCTAGCTTAGTGGCCATGATTTCATAAATTTGACAAAGGCCTCTGTACTAATTTCAACTATACACTCAATGTTTTTATGCTCTTAATATATCAGCTGCAGAACTGTTGCTCTTTGGGAAAAATTTCGGAATATCTTTTCTATCCTAATATTTTGTCAGCGAGATACAGTTTTGCAGCTATCAGTTTATATGTTTAATGTCCAGGAGTAAATGAAATTAAAAAGCTTGAATTTTTCAAAATGTGTGCATTAACATTCTATTGTAAATCACATTTTATTCATGAGTACTTTATCTTATGTGTAATTTCATGAGACTAGCCATTTATGAAAATTTAGTTCTTGTGAATAAACTCTTACAAATAGAGGAATTAAACAGTAAATTATGATGGGTGAAATTTGTGTCAGTAGATGACTGTATCCATGTGAAAATAAAAAAAAAAAATTACAATAAAAATAAAAAGTATCTCGTGAAATAGGTCATCTACAGTATAGGAACTGTAAAAGCAGAACTGCTGACCCGGGAACCATGAATTTCAGAATATTGGCAGTCAGGCATTAGTTACATTTGCATAAGCAGATTATCTATAGTGAACATTTCTAAGTACAGATCCCATACATGTCATGATAGAAATAAATATTGGTAAAATGTAGATATAAGTAATAACTGTGTGGGGTATATATATATATATATATATATATGAATAACACTGATTGGTCACATGATGATTTCTGCATAATTGGTGTCAAATACTATGTACATGATGAATACACAAACCTCTCTAGAACACCAAATGAACATAAAACATAAATACATATAATTGAAAAAATCATTAATTATTTGAAGATCTTATCAACACAATTATTGTACAGATCAAATCAACTATTGCTCTCATCAACTGAATTATTGCACACAGTAATTGATTTGATTCATATATCAATTGAATTATTGTGCACAATAACCAATTTGATGTATTTGAAATATTGTGTACAATAATTAAATTGATGCATGCATCAAATCAATTATTGATCTCATCAATTAAATTGATGCTAGCATTAATGTGGTAGAATTATTGCTCTTGCAAAATTTAATTTGGAACTTGGTATAAATCATTTTATTATCCCTTCAATTTAACTGAAGACATCTTTGATTATTTACAGTGATTTTGTACACGGAATTAGTGCACACATAACTTCTTTTAAAGAGAGCAACAATTCAATTATTTAGAAGAGATCATTAATTCAAATATGGATAAGTTGAATTGAAGATGTCTCTTATTAAATAATTACTCTCTCTAAAAGAATTATTGTGCACATTTGGACTGAAACGATTCACCAAAATATCAAACTGTTCAATATAAAAGCTTGATTCAATGTTTGATTCATACCCTAGATCTTAGATTCAATCCGTTTTTTCAGTAAAATACATCATGCTTAACCTGTGCTTATTATTTTTACATGCACAACGAACAAAATGGCGCCTGATAACGGTCAAACTGTTGTTAGTCTCGAGGCTGACGAAAACAATATTGAACATAATCAGTTTAACCTACAGAGGCAATTAACTTCTTACTGTTTGACAGTTTGGAAACATTTTGCATTAATTGTGCATGTGGATCTTTGTTAATAAACTTTTTTCTAAGTTATTAATGGTTCAATCCTCTGTAAAATGTATCGTATTGAAAATATTGAATCGTGGCATAACTATTGCAATACATATCGTATCGTGAAGGAGGTATATCATTTCAGCCCTAGACTGCACATCATTTGAATTAATGATATCATAACTGAATTGATACATGCAATAACTGAACAATTGCATGCAATAATTCAGTTGAAAAGAGCAATAATTCAATTATTGTGCACATTAATTGAATTGAAGTGCACATTAATTGAAATATTGCTCTTTTCAATTGAATTATAACCCACATTAATTCAGCTGTTGATATCATCAATTAATTTGAAAAGTGCAACAATTCAATTACAACATACATCAATTCAGCAAAATAATTATTGCTATCAACAATTCAATTACTGTGCTCAATAATTTAGATTTGAAGATTTAATTATTGTGCACATGAAATGAATTGATGATATCTTCTGAAATAATTAAAGATATCTTCAATTATTTGAGTTTATGTTAATTTGGCACTCCATAAAACTTCCACTACCCAAAACACCAAAATAAATAGATCAATCCATATTAAATACAGATTAATATTTTGTCTCTGCCATATACTCTATTGAGTGTAATTGCGTCCCGAGGAAGAATGCCAGTTTTATTACCTGTGTACATGTACATACCTACATGCAGTTTTGTTCATTCAGAAATATATGAGTGAACAATTATAAAAGAAAAACATTGTTTTAAAACTTTCATCTTACTTGCATGATTTTTAAAATTTTTTGTGGAAAGAGCCACAGAGGCTTTTCATGAATATCATCATTATAACAAATTAATGCTGAAGCAACTACTACATTTATGTTTTATGAGTCTAAGAGATGACATCTTTTCAATATGAAAATTTGGTGAAAGTGAAAAAGCTAATGATTTATACTATTATTATATTACATTGCCTGTGTATCAGTTTTGTACCAAAGCTGCAGTTGATACAGGTGTACAGAATATGGAAGTTTGAGAGATAGGTAAGTATGTGCTCTATATTTTCTAAAGCAATATATTCTTCAAATTTGTCAATTTATGACCAAAAATGAAGAAAATTCTGAATTTTCATTAATTTGTGACCTTGTTAACTTATAATGTCACATGTTAAAACTATACATATCTCAAGACAGATATGATCTCGGTTTCTAAATAATGATCTACAGTTTTGTCCAAGATAACTTCTCAGATTGGGGGACCATATATGACCGTTTGTCTAATTCAGATATACATGCTTGGTACCAGAGAAAAAATCATCAGATTAGGCAACGTCCAGTATACAGAGTACTCTCTGTGAGAGAACTGACTGTTTGGTGTCAAAATATGTGTATACACAGCCTTTTACACAGCACGACATCTGAATGTTGGACACTTGTTACAGTTTTGTATTTCTATTAACTGAAGTTGTTTAGTAACAGTTCTCATATACCGTACATCTATGAAGTGTAAATGAATTGCATACTTTAGCATGATTAAGCAATGACAGCCTTCACCATACTAATCATGTCGAAGCAATATCTGGCAACAAGCATACATCCTCAGCGAGTTTCTCATGCCTTTCTGACTACAGTATTTGCTGTACACACCACAAGTATTGCTGTATACATGTATCAACAAACCTTTTCTTGTATTATTTCCTGTGTTTGTCTGAGAAATGAAAAATTGTATCTTTAAACAATAATTCTGTTACAAAGTATAGTTCTGTTATGCATTAGTTCACAGAACAACACTACCAATGCATACTCTCTCCATAAAAACTTGGAATAACATCTAAAATATGAAAGTCCCTATTTCAATATTCATTCTCATATGCAGAAGCACTAAATCATTCTGATCTCACCAAATTTTAAATACTCTAAAATATTAATTTATAATCATTTGTGTGGAAAATCATTTTTAATAATATTATATATTCAAGGCACTGTCAGTCTAGTTATTTTTTGTTGTTGACATGTTTTAGCAAATTCAGTGATCAAGTCTCCTGAATTCATAAAAAAAATATGAATGATTGATAATCAAGCCTTTTCAGTAAACAAAATAACACTCATGCTGCAAAATACACACACCCAATATATCAACAATGCTGTAATAATCAAAGAAATGATTAACACCCAAACAAACCATTCTTTAGTCTACAAAATTACACATAAGTTTAACCTTGACCTTGAAAAACTAGAGGTCTTTCCTCAAATCAATGGGAACATGTGATCCTAGCACTATAGTATTGTTTTCATCTGACCCACAAGATCCTGACAACTCTGATCCCCCCCCCCCCCCCCAATCAAACAAACAATTTTGTTCACATTTTCCAAAAATAAAGCTATGTAAAGAGAAAATTAAGCATTTATTTTATGGCGTTTGTTTTTCTAACAGTTTGAGCTTACCAGATTACGTGTGACAAGAGGAGAATCAGATGTGCTTGCTCTCTGTGAGGAGGTAGTGTTGGACTTAACCACAGAACTGTAAAGCATGCAAAATTAAACAACAAACATGAAAAGTAAACAAATGTAAAACCATTCAACAGCATTAAGTACAGTCCTGTAGGCTACACAACCTAACTATTATTATTATTTTTATTATATTCACTTATATAGCGCAAAATTACATACAGTTTCTATGCGCTTTACAGAGGTTGTCCTAATGAAGATCAAACACTTATAAAAAGAACTGTTAAGAATAAAATTGACAAATTATTAGTAAAATACTGATAAGACACCAAAACGCTGTGTAAAAGTATGGCAGTCAGATGTCAAGACGACAAGAAATACATACGTAGTCTATGATGTGATATTGATTTATGCTTAATCAAAGAAATCCTGATGGAATGTTTCAGCAGTAAATACTGTTTTGTGTTTTTGCTTTTTCTGGTTGATGGGAAATTCATTTGTATACCATGAGGGGAATTTTAAAAAAAATCTATTTATGAACTATATATAAGATTTGTTATTCAAATACAAAACAAGAAGTGTTTTAGAAACATATATACCCCCTGTGTGACATTACTGCAAAATATCAACTTTAAAATTTATAATGTTTGTAATGATTATAGTGAAAAATATGGGTAATGATTATCTACTAGTCAGAGGCAACCACTTTGCCATCTCAAAATCAATAAGGGTCATATTTTTCTTCAGTAGAGCCAGTGTATCAAGTCAAACAAAAGGTTCGTAAGATATTGAGCAGGTAACACTTGATCTATCGACCTTCTGAATGACCAATAGGTGCAAACCAATAGCCCCCCCCCCCTTTTCAAGTAGGCATAAAGAGACATCAAATTAATCAATTTATCAATCAGTTGATAAAGCTATGTATTATATGTGTCCACAAAGTTTGAAAGTATCTTATCATAATTTAGTTTTTTAACTATTTTTTTGTATTAGTGTCATGCCAGGCATGTAGAAACAGACTGGACAAAGTGATACATATGTCTGCCCTGCTAAGTGTTGTATATTCTATTTCCAGGAGTTCATACAGTCCAACTTTCTTGAAAACAAAAAAATGTTTCTATGACCTAAGAATCAAACCTTGGTTGTGGAAGAACACTGGTGGACCCACTTCGTATTTTCTGAGGAGTTGGCAGAAATGATTTTCTCCGAACAGAGGCAGGTGTAGAGGAACTAACGGAACTGAAAACCCAACACACACAATAACAAAAAACTGTGACTATCACACAAAATGAAAAAAAAAAAACAACCAACAACAAAAAACAAAAACAGTACTGTTAAACTGGGACATTTTTTGCTCATTTTTCTTTCTATCTTAAAGAGGCATTACAGCTCATTTTGCACATTTTAATCGCGTGCTTTTTAATACATGTATCGATAAAATAATAAAAATTATAACAATACTGACAATTTTGAACATTAGGAATGCATTAATTTGCTCTCAACTGCACTTTAAAGATCATTTGGAATTCAATGGTTTCTTCATTCTGACTCAGACATTTTACACCACAGGTTTCAGTATGACAACACAAGTGTTGTGTAAAAACTTATTTAAATACCCCTTAAAGAGATCCACACACTTCTTGAGTATGGGATTATTTCCTGCTTCTTATAATTAAGTAATTATATATCATTATGACAGAAAACCTTTCATGTCCCTATAACCAAATAATGTTTTTTTTAAAGCACGCCATATGTTTTGATAAAAATAGCACATACTTTTAAAGCCCTGCGTATGTGTCTCATAGTTAGAGGGTCATAGTGATATCCCCACATAAATTCTAGTGTGCGTATGTATTGTATCTCGTATTTTAACCCTTATCTTGCATAATCTGTCAAAATTCTGGCTTTAGCCATTGTACGCTTCCTCTCACTTGATTGTTTACCCTCCATGCGCATGCATCCAAAGATCGAAAGAGGAAGTCTCAATGTTGTTAAAAAAGGGCCTTCAAAAACTATTAATTTTTGCATTTAAATGAGAATTTTCAGCTTTAGAAATGTGTTATTTTTGTAAAGTTTATACATTCAACAATGCAACAAAATTAGAAGAAGCTCTGGGAAAATTGTCATTCTTTGATTTTTGAGCAAACTGAGCTCTAGTGTCTCTTTAATCTTTCTTTTTTCATTGTCAATAAGAAATTTAAAGCATGTGCACTGCTATATCTTCTAACAGTATTTAATGGCATAGAGTGAATTTAAACTGGGATAAGTTGAATGGACATACATGTATAATTTTTAAGGAATATTTCACATCATTAAATTTGAAACAGGAAAATAAATTCAAAATGAGACAGAATTAATAAAGTGATTTTTTTATTTCATGCATCAGGGTGAAAATATCCCAATATACAATATGAAACAAAAAACTATACTAGGTTAGTAAAGCTGCGTCTCAAATACAACAGCAAGGTCAGTCTACATGTACGTAGTAGTACATAAACTACATCAACAGAAACATTTTTAAGCCACACAGCTATTTTTTTTTGATCAAAAAAAATAAAAATAAATGTAAAATCAATATATACAGTGAATATGATTGCCAGTTATCCTTTCTTGAGCTGTATATGACATACACAGAAATCTTTAAAATCTTCCTAAAAACACATTCTTACATTTCTTTAGAAGTCCGCTAATCTACATGAACTAAGGGGTATTTATTAACAGTGTTCATAGCCTCAATGATATGGTAAAAAAAATTCTCCCAGTTATCAGCAATGAACAGCAAAATACAGTTACAGTGAACATTCTTATTATGAATTCATGCTTATAGTGAAGTGAATTTTATTCCCTGTAGTATTTAAACATATTCTGAACTCATTGAATATAAGGAATTACGTTTGTAGTCAATCAAAATTGTTCATCCCCAGCACTTCACTATATTTACTGTAACTGTCGACAAAGAACAGAACCAACAGAACACAACATCAGGCTTACTTAGATCGAACTGGAGTGGTGAAGTCTTGTGACAGCAGTTTAGGCTGGACTTTCTTGTCAGGCTTCACTGGCGTGCACACTTCTGGATTTAACAACATCTGTTTGTTTAAGGCTGGTTTCACTACAAATTAAGACCAAAAAAAAACACCTAAACCTTAGAGATGCAGAGTGTTCAATCAATGCAAGGAAGTGAATAGAGGTTTGTCTGTTTAACTGAAAAGTGAAATATTTCTATGCAAGTGTTCACCTACACTCAAAATCAACCTGACAAGGTCTAAAACACATTCAAAAATGGAATATATCTATATATATATATATATGTATAAAAAATCTTTCATACCTTCACATATGACATATAAATGTGTCTACTTAATAACATGCAAGAGTAATGAAGCCAAGAAGGCTTTCATCTGGTAATTATGTACCTCATGCCAACACTAGTGATACTTGGTAAAAAGCTAAAAATTAGGAAGATACTGATAATGTATGTTAATGCTTTACACATTCTTTAACACTACACCAAGACATGCTATTAGTTTTACTTGAAGTTTAAATATATTTTCTTCACCTTTCTCCATTTTGTCTAAAACGTTTGAGGAATTCGGCAGAGCCTTTAGTGGACCTGCTTTACTTTTAATTTCTGTTGTTTGTGACTTTATTGCTGGCTTCTGGATACTGCCTGGCTTCATCAGACTTAATCTGGTGGAGGGTCCCTTTCTGGGTTCCACAGATGCCTCCTTGCTATTCTGTTTGGTGTTTGAAATGCTAGAGGGTTTCATGCTTTTTGGGATCCCTGAAGTGTTCAGCCCTAAAGATTTCCTGTTACTAGTATTTAAACTCCTTCGTGCATTAGAAGTAGGAATGGCCTTTGATTTCCCAACAGATGCACTGGCTGTTTTAGTGACTGATTTGTTGCTGATAGAGAGATTTTCATTTGATTTACTGACAGCACCTGGGGGTTTTAGCATTGAGGGTCTCTTCAATCCAGTTTCGTTTTTGGAAATCTTCTAAAAAAAAAAAAAAAGATAATTCAATATACAAATATACAATACACACACACACAAAAAAAACACAAAAAACAACAACAACAAAAACATGACATCTCAAAAATGGTTTACACTTTATATATCTAAGAACTTAAGAAGATTGATTGATTATTGTTTTCTGCCACATTCAACAATCTTTCAGTTATCTGGTGGAGTCCAGTTTTTATTGGTGGAGGAGAGAACCCAGATACAATGTACCCAGGAAGAGAACACTGACCTTCTGAAAGTAAACTCGCAAACTCTCTCACATATATTGGCGCTATCGAGAATCAAACCCATGCCGACTAGAGGTGAGAGGCCTTGTGATTTTGAGCCTTTCACCTCTAGTTGGCAGGTGTTTGATTCTCGAATTTAAAAAGTAAATTATTTAAGAAATGATTAACAATTTTAAAAACTTCACTGGGATACAAAGTGGGACAGTTTCCTGATCAAAGGGCTTCTCAGTAGATTCAATCAAGTACCACCCCATTCATAGTTCTGAAGTTTCCAAAATGGTTACCTATTACTTATATTTGCATTTGAGACAAACAAGCCATTTTGAAACATGACACTAACCACTTGTCATACACTATGAGGGTGATGCAGTTTGTCAACTCTTTGCAACCTCGATCTCAAATGCAGTAATTAAGCACTTAGTAGACACATGTGCAACCTGGCTGCCAATCTGATTAAAATAAGACCCTGAGATCCACTCACACTGACATAACCCCATAGAGGGTCATGTCTGCATGACTTTATCTTAGCCAATCAGCACGTTGCCTTTGAAACCATCAGTGTTTACAGTTCAAGGAAAATGGCTGCAATTGTTTGGTTTGAAAGAATTGCTGCTAGATGTGATGTTGCAATGTACTGTTTACGTAGGTTGGTGTTATATTCCCTGCATTAAATAAGTAACCATCTTGAAAATTATTCCAATCGTATCCATCCTCATTTATATATTAATCACAAATCATAATTAATTTAATTTCGGTGTACTTTATGTCATATGTTCTGTTGTTTATATGAATGGAATAGATTAGGCATTATTGCAAAAGTTTAAAATTCCTTATGTGAGAACATACTATTTTATAATGTAGTACATAAACTTCATGGGAGAGTTATTTACGAATTCCCTGGCAGCATGTTTTCATCTGATTAATCTTCCAGCTTGAAATACAAACACACTGTATATGATCTTTGAACTCCAAATGTTATTTATACTAACTTAGAAAACCAAGAGTCATTATGACTCTTTGAAATAAATTTGGAAGGGGAGGGGGAGTAGGTTCAAAGAGAAATTTAGAGGGTCAAAATTTGCATTTCATAACACTGTCATAGCGAGCCAGCACTCTTGCATTTACCTGCTGCATAATTTATGACATTGCTTGTGAAAAAAAAAAATGTCTGATTAATTTGTGTTCTGTTCTATAGACTAAAGCTCTGCTGAGCCTTCTATTACCATCTTTACCCCACAAGCCACACTGGAGTAAAATGCTGGAGTGACAGTTCCATTTATTTGGACTTCAGGTTATGTTTAGAAATGGGTAGATTGTTCCAGAATTTTCATAGCAAATGTAAAAAAATTTTAGGGGTCATTTTGAAATAAGAATTTTTTTTCAGGAGGTATTGCAGTATTTGAATTTCTAAGCGTATTTCACTCACAGTAATGCAGTACCATACATGGCAATCTAATTAGATTGCATAAACGCTGTCCAAAAACTTCATTGGAAATGAAGTTATTTTGTTTTGGTATGCTTATATAACAAAAGAATATTATAAAGTATATACAAGTATTTTTTTGGATCTTTAATACTCCTACTACAACAAAGAGGACAGACCCTTAGTGAAAAGAATTTAACAAACCTTTGTTTCACCAGGCTTAGTGATTGGAATTCTGGAAGCTGAAGCCTCACTGGTGTCTGATGTTACACTGCTAGCATCATCTGTATCACTAGTGACCCCATCATTCAACCATCGAGAACTTCCTGCCTGTTTGTTGACATATAAAAATCAATGTAAGGACACTATAAAAAAAATAATACAATACTCCAACAAATTTTAGGATAAGGAACACATTTTCAAACGAAATCACTTCTGTGAATTCTGTGGATGGATGACATTTGTTTTTTAACTTACATACATGTACATATAGAGTCAAGACATTAACCTTTTTTGCATTCTCCTTGTTAGACAGCTTACACCCTGGTAGTTCTTTGTTCTTGGGAGAAGTAAAATTATTTCCCTTCCCACTATAATTTTCCTTGTCTTCCTCACTTTTCTTTTGGAAAGGGTCCTCAATTTCAAAATCTATCACAGGCATTGCTTTTACAACATTCTCTGGCAATCGAACAAATGCCTCAGGGCTTTCAGTATAGGTACCTTTCCTCTGATGTTTCACAGGAGTGTGCACATTTCCATTCCTCCCATCTGATTTAGAGTTACCTCCCTTACTGTCCTCATCTTTTTCCTCATTGTTAATTCTGTATACTACTAACTGTGCCTCCTTGAATATTTCAGCTATTTGGTGAGGTTTGAGGGGACTAAGGGGTTTCAGGGGTTCCTCTATAGGTGCAATTCCTGACACAACTGAAGCTACACATTTTTCTGTAAATCCCACAGGGCCAATAAAAACTTCCTCTTCATCTTCTTCCTCTGAGTTAAGTGAATTTATGGTCCTACATTTTGACAGTTCAAAGAATAATTCATCATAATTTAGGTTTGCATTTTAAAATATATATTTCTTATATTTACATTTTAATTTCATTTCCTTCAGAATATTCCAAGTCATTAAAATAGATGTACTATTATCAAGATTCATATGCACATTCCTCACATTCATGAGGAAATGGCTATCATTTCAATTGGCATGGATATCAGATGCAAAAATCAAAAGTAAATGTATGTTAGTATATTCCCTCAATCTCCTTTGTAATGTAATGATATGATAATCTGGGTCTCTGATGTAAAACAATGTAGTATGTCACAGTGTTATCGCTTTCTACCTACCTCACTCCTGGAGAAATCGGTAAATCAAAATCAAATTCCTCATCCTCTAAAAGCTGAATGTCTGCAATGAAAAGAAGAAATTTGTATGGTTGCTGTTAATATAAACAATATTTTATTCTATAAATAATTAAATATTATTTAATATTAATAATTAAAGGATTAGGCAGAAGGTATAGCCTATAGATTCTGTCTCCTTTTTTTCATGTTAGTTTAAATATAAAACATAAACAGTACAAATTTTGATGCATCAGATGCGCATTTCGACAAATAATGTCTCTTCAATGATGCTCAAGTCAAAAATGTAGGAAATCTGAAATAAATATATAGAACAAACTTGGAAGAGCTGAAAGAACCAAAAATACCAAATAGTCAAGCCAAATCCGGCCAAGAATCAGAGCTATCCATGAGGGAAATAATCCTTAATTTTGAAATGAATTTCTAAATTTTATGATGGCAAATAGTAATATATGGTTGCTGTTGCAGTTTGCTGCAACAGAAGAACACTGTGGTGCAGAATGTCAGCATAATTCTGTTTCAATACAACTGTACACGCTTCATAACAAAAGGTCCATGAGCCTAAACAGTCACTTGTGTAAAATGTAGCAACTATTCAATAGACAGCTCAATCACACAAGGTGCTAATTATTTTCAGAAAAGGAAAATAAATTATCCCTAGCTTTACAGATGAAGCATTTTCAATATCCAAGAGTAATTTCACGATTTTGATGTATGGCTATATTGCAGTATGGTCTTTCTTACCAAGCATAATATTTCCTCACATGAAGTAGAAAAGACAATTTTTAAAGATTAAATTGATATTCATTGCATATACCCATTTGGATCCCACCATAAAGCCTGAAAATCTAACCCGAGGGTAGAAAATTTCACATTTTTTTTTTATTTGTTTTCAACATTATCAACATATAGACACATATACATTGGACACCTTTCACTCACACTCTCATACAGACTAACAATGGTAGTATTAAAGTGAAATACATGCATAATCTGGCTTAATGTTAAAAGAAGGTAAAACTATTAATTATATTATATTACATCATCAAGATGTGCAAAAAGGGACATTTTTAAAGAATTAAAGTATTTTTACTATATGAGCCATTAAGCCCAGCAATAGCACCAGAAACCCTGACAAATAGGCCATGGATTTCACTATTCTGCTAGAGGCAAGTTTGCTCCTCATGACTATACACACAGCATGTTTGCTAGATGCTCCTGAGAAAAGAAAAGATTTTTCATGATTGCATTTGGGGAGGGGAGGAACTAAATGCCCACAGTGGGGACAAACATACATAAGAATATGTACACCCCCAAGTTACACATCCATTCAAGGGAGACTGTCTTTCTCCATAACCATTCATGGAATGAAATGCTGAGTACCCAGTAAACATTAACACTTAATGTTTGTACTAAGTTACCAAATTGTCAGTATCATTCTTAGCAGTGAATCATGGATCCTTCAATAGAATGGTCAGTAGTTCCATGTCATGATAAGGGTTGGTGCAGCACAATAAAGAATCCTCAATATATTGACATTGATCTATGATACATGTATATCAAGGCGTAAAATATGTACTTCACCTATAACTAGTCATCAAGCTGCATAAATAAAATGCAAAATGAAAAACCATGCACCATAATATTAATTCCAAAGAACTTGGATATCAAACTGCCAACCCCTGTCCATCCTCACTACATACCTGTCAATCCAAACTACGTACCTGGAGAAATGATTTTTGTTTCATCTCTTCTAATATCACTCTCTTTTGTAATTTCATCCAGATCTTGCAGCAGGCTGGGTCTGTCAATAGTGTAGCTGCCTCTTCTGTCTGAACTTCTCTCTATTTCTATTGAATCTAAAAAAAAAAAGAAGAAAAAAGTGTTAAAACAAGTACATGTAAATGCACAAAGTAGGGTTGAGGGGGTTGTGAGGTGTCTAGATCTGTGCAGTTATTCACATACACACCACACACCCCTGTGAGGAATCTTACACATATAATCACTGTATTTGAATGATGCAAGGGGATGAAGAGTCTGCAGACAGTGACAGACCACAAACTATGATCAGAAAAAGCTTACATACCAATGACTCAAACTTCTTTCAGTTGATTTCAACTACGTCATTACTACTTTAAGAGTTAAACATCATGTAAACCTCGATGCAACTACATATCCAAAACTATCCAGAATAAGCTGAAATTCTGTACAGATGTTTTAGAATATCACATTTGATATATCTGCAAGAAAATCACAATTCCTTTTAAAACTACATTTAATTTCTATCAAAAACAAAATCCTACAGTCAAACTCATCCAAAGAATGAAAAATTTGACTGAAAATTAAACAATTAAGATATTTCATCAATTATCAGTTTTGAAATTGAAAGCAAGGTTTAGAAACAGAAAATATTTTAGTTTCAGTTTCTCTACAATACCAGTTTAGTACTTATCATTGATTGAAGATATAAATTTTCATGTATTAAATAATTGTTTGACTTGAATACCAACACAAAATTGATATAGAAAGTTTATCCATGTTTTGATTGAGCATTTACATTAATGAAACCCTCATTAACACTAACCAGCTAATGAGTTGTGGTCATCCTCAAACTTTTTCTCACTTGTCTCAGGACCCTTGCTTCTGCTTTCAGATTGGGTGGGGCTTTTACTCTGAACTGGCTTCGGTGGGCTGATTTCTACTGGTTCACTCAGATCAATTAAAATCCCACAAGCTAGAAAGACATAATGGAATGTCAAAATTTGAAGCATACAGAAAGACAAACACACTCATTACAAAATCTCTATCTCCGAATTGATGAAACATTTTACCACCACATGCAACATAAATTTGACATAATGCAAAAAAGTAGACCCTATATTTATCTTTTGTATTTGAAATTCAAGTTTTAAGTTGTAAAAAGTAGACAAACTATCCAAATACAATGCATCTCATCATCACTGAGGTGCTGAAACATGTGATCAGTATTAAATCATTTATACGATTTCATCATGATCAACATTCAATCTCAGAACAAATTGTCTGTAGATGGAGCATGGGAAATATCTTTTTGAATTACTAATGATCAAATTATCTGTTTACAAATTTAACACTTATTTTAAAGAATAGATGTCTATTTTGTTTATATCAGGGATGTATGAAAACAATGCACACATATTAAGAGACTTATAAATTACTGCTGGAACACCCTTTTTTTTTTTTTACCCAATTTCATACACATCTTTATATTTTATTAGCACTATAAATCTCTGGTTTTTTGCATGGTTATTCTAAAAGAAAAGAAAAAAATGCCTAATTTTATTAAATGTACCTGAGAGCTTCAACAATATTTCCAAAAACGGATTTTATATGGTTATATGTACCTCAGTTTGCAAGGTAGAATTGATTAGATTATGTGAATTTGCAACAGAACTGCTTCCTGATATAATACCAGCCAATCACTAGGGTAGGGGGACAAATTTTTATGAATACATCTATTATGCATTACATGTCATTATGTGTTTTCAGATGACATTGGTCTTTGACATGGGTCCATGTAACTGCATATCAACCAACACTGACTTCTGTAACTGTATAATATGTAATTGTCAATGATTAATCATACAAGGGCATTGTTACAATGGTAAACTTAAAAATAGAAAAGATACCTTCCATAACTTGTTAAGAATATCTGAATAGTTGGAGTCAAACACATGAAAACTTGCAGGCACTTCACTCAGGCTCTGGAATTTTTTTTTCTTTCAATTTTAGTTGGCAACCTGAATAAGTCAAGAAGAATTACAACTAGAATGCTTTATAGACATTTTAAAAAAGTTACTCAGGTGAAAGGACTGTATATAGTTTTGACCTTAAAGTAATAATAACAATATGAATGCTTGTTTTAATGAAGTCACTCCATCTTAAAATTGCAGAAAGAAAAATGATACAAAAATATGCACGCTGTTGTCCAAATTTATAAAATCCCTTATGATTCTATGAACACTTGGTTTAACAAGAGGCATAAACTGTTCAGAACAGAGTTACCAAGACATTGTTACCACTCTCTTATAATTCGGAACCAGACAACTTAAAGTTGGCAGGAAAGGGGGGGGGGGGGGGGGTGATGGACACATGTCTAAATATACTTAACTTTGCATGTTAGTTGACGTCATATATCTTTTGAAAATATTTGTTTAACTTCAGTCCTTGTTAATTCTTTTGCAAGTTTCACAAAGTAAATAGTAATATGTTACAATTATAAACTGATTTTTATCTGTTCAATGAGTGCATGCCTCATATCTCCAGAGTCAAGTGCAACTGTACCTGTGCACAGGTGCAACAGGACATACAAAGAAATATACAAAGACATAAAACTAATCATCTATTTAGAATAATAAGCAAATGACTGTAACAAATTTAATATAATACATTAGTCATTACCTATATAAGATTGCATTGATTGATTAAAGACAAATAATACAGTTAATTTGACTAATCTGTTTCAGCATACGACAATGGCAACGTAAACCATTTTGAAAGATCAGGTTGCCTAGCATATATTCAAAGAAATTAGAACTTCTATTCAAACCACTCTAAGGAACAGACTTTTAGAAAAACTTTACCACACCAAATATTCGAAGTATTATTTTGTTCGAATTTCCCACTTCGTTAGATGTAGTCTTTCAAATTTTGGCAGGAAATGTAACAAACATTTCTATTGGTTATCTTGGAATACTATTTTACGACAATAATTTCTACCCAGAGTTATCATTCCTTGCGATCACATGCGTATATGTGAGTGTAAGGAACGATGACTCTGGGTAGCGATTGAAATTTTACAGCTTTGATAGTCAATAATCATTGTACAAAATCACTCTACATTTGTTTTTAAAACTCTAACATGTTAATTTTTGCCGCATTCCTTGTAACAAATGCAATGTTTGTTCTATTTCTATTGTCGTAAATCTGAAAACCGGTCTGACATCAAGTATGGCGATCGAAATAGATGAACCCACTCTGTTTGAGAACATTCTTCACTATGGTTTATTTATTGGGGCAATTTTCCAGATCATATGTATCATGGCCGTAATATTTATACCCAAGAGTGAATCAGAACAGGTAAATTAATTCATAATTAAGCACAAAGTAAAATACACGTTGTTTTATGAGATAGACATGGAGCAATTGCAGACTGAGAGTGACTATTCGCCCGGCGGCCAGGTACTCATTGTAGCAAACGGCTATTCGTCCGGTGGCCAGGTACTCATAGTATCAAACGGCTATTCGCCCGACTGCCGGACGAATAACCTATATCTTCTATTTTGTGCTCGGCAACAACAAAACGTTCAATGATTTGAAGATCAGATGATATATGCTATTCGCCCGGCAGCTGGGCGAATAACCATTCGTTAAGTGGGTACCTGACTGACAGGTAAATAGCTGGATTAACAGGTCCAGTATTTATCCATTCAGTTTTATTGAGAAATATGGCTTTTTAAAAGCTGTTAAAAATAGCTTATTTTAGCTATTTATATTGAATTAGATTGAAGGTCTTGAGTGCCATAGCATAGCCATAAAGTCGCATATATAATAATTTTTTAACATATTAATAATACCTTGAACTGACCACAACACTATTCATATTAAAGTTCATAATAATGCTATGTCATCTTAAGAATTTTCATGAAAAGATAATTTCTTTTGTGTTTTTATTTGTCCACAACCCTGTGTGCATTGAGACATAGATAAGTATGATGAATTTACAGGGCTTAATTGACCATTTTTGGTACAGGTCCAGTAATGTTTCAACTGGGAATTTTATGTCGAAAAGCTGCTATTTTGGGAAAAGTACTTTGAAAAAAAAATAAATAAAAATGCATTGTAGGTAGAACAACAAAATGCAGCATCATTTATCTATCATGATGAAAGGTACATATGCTGTAATTTTTATGTTGGATGTTAATAAAGATGTAAATACCATGGTATTTTGTATATCAGATAAAAAAAAACCCATTAAATATACATGCAAAAACTATTGTTTTAGAAATATAAATTTAAATAGTTTCAAAAATAGTTTCTTTTCAAACAAGCAAGCCGAGTACTGCCCACATGACTGTCTTATTAGCTTACCATGTGTTATTTTCCCAGCAATTCTTGAATCTGTGCATATGTAACTACTGTTTATTGTTTTACACCTGAAGCATAATGAATTTAGTCTGATATGTCAATCCTTATTCCTATACTACAGTTGAAGAAGTTGATGTCAAAACTTACCAAAACCACTGTTTTCTTCCTGACCAAATGTGAAAATGGTGCGTGCAATGCATAAATATACAAATAAAGCCAATCAAAGATTTCTAAGAGTTAAGTTAGTCAAGACTGAACTGAAAATTTTTACCTATTCCTTTCAAATTGAATATGTTGCACAACTTATTATATTATTATGAAGACTTGTTAGTTTGGAAACAAAACAAAACAAAAAATAATTATTAGTAGGTATCACTCAATGTAAGTTTATTTTCTTGCTTTTAAAAAAGGTTTGAAGTAGCCAAATACTTCATATTGTTGAAAAACCTATATAGCTAATTATAAAGATTGTACTGGACCTGTTTAACAATAAAAATCATGTCTGCAATGATTAATGAACTTTGAGCAGCAGTAAATGTCACTTCAGTGTCGCAAGCCACAGCTGAAATGTATGCTCTTTTCACCCGTGGCCGTCTGCATGAAAATTTTCTCATTTCTCATAAATATGCATGGTGAGAATGACGTAATTCGTTGTCCAATAGAATTCGTGCTTAGCCTAAAATTGAAGATATGGTTTATCTAAATAATGGCTGTGGCCATGAAAACTTATGCTTTATACAAGGAAACTAGATTTTTGACAAGAAATCATATATCCCAGAATGTCTGTTTGTTCATAATTATGTTAATGCTGTCACCATATCTGTATTGGTTAGTTTTACTAAAGAAGTGAAAGAACAGGCGTTCTGATCGGTCAAGAGTACTTTCTCACTTTCTATAAACAGTTTAAATCTTTGACTAACCTGTGCTAAGAAGCTCAGCAATTAGCCAAATTGCATCATGTATATTTATGAGAAACGAGAAAATTTTCACACAGAGAGCCACAGGTGAAAAGGGGAGAGGAGTGTACTTTTCAGCCATGGCTTGAGACAATGATATCACTTGTATACTGTGGTTCTTGATATTAAAAATTCATGCCTATGAAATGTGATTCCTATGAAATGCGATTCTAACTGTAATGGGTCTGACACAATATGAAACCTACATGATTGAATTCTCCATTGAAGGGAATATCATATTTCTTTTTGTTGTGTGAAGTGGGAGTTAATGTTTCCCTAGAAGTAACTTTTAACAACTCTTGGTACTGTTTGACAAGTATAAATTATAGGCACTTATTTCCATCCTGTAATTTATGTTGCCCCATATACAGGCAACATAATAATGTTACAAAACTTTTGAAAAATGTTTTGTGGTGTTAGATATTTACAGGTACAGAAGATGCAGAGGGTTATATTAAAAGAAATCAATAGCTTATTGAAATGTGAAAGTAATCTATGATAGTGTTATTGTGCTATTCCAAGTGGCATGATTTAGATTTTATTTATGTAGATTAGTAGAAAGTCTTGACATCTTCAAATTCATTTAGTATCTGTGTTCAACAACTTATCTATTCAACAATCCAAACAGCATGTATACATTCAGCAATAGATACTTTGCCATTGTTTGAAAGTACTTACAGTGATATATAGTTTTCAAAACACAAGTTTAAGAAATGTATGATTATTTCCCTCTGATGAACACTTGTACTCAGTACTGTAAGATGTGAAAAGAAATCCTAGCAGTTATCATTACATCCATTTACTGTATACAATAAGTTTGATTGATTGTTTGTTTTCCGCCACACTCAACAATTTTTCAGTTATCTGGTGGCGTCCAGTTTTTGTAGGTGAAGGAGAGAACCCAGATACAATGTATCCGGGAAGAGTCCACCGACCTTCTGAAAGTAAACTGGCAAACTTTCTCACATACATAGGCGCGAGCGGGATTCGAACCTGTGCCAGTATACAATAAGTATCTTATATTCAGTTAAATCTCATGAAGTTGGTTAACACACAAACTGAGTGTGTAAATCAGCATTCAAGGAGTAACAAAATATATTTATAATATTAGATATCTATGTCATTGATTTTACTCATTATAGGCATGGTAAGTAAGAATTATTAATTGGAAATTTGTGGGTTTTTTGTAAAACATTTCTTTCCATAGTCTTTCATATTTTATACATTTACATCTTTAAATAGATGTAGCATTTCATATTTTTTTTTACCATCTTCCTCCTGTCTATCCTATTTAGATATCTAAAGTCCTACTAAATGCACCTCGAACACAGAAGAGTTTGTATCTCTAAACTGGCATACTGCCCATGTTGTTGACCATATGAATTGGCATCAACTGGTGTGCATTTAAATATAATGTTTGTAAAATAGATTATTGCCAAATATAGCATCAAACCACTATTTTAAACTCCTTTATTTTTAGTGTCAGCTGATATACAATTTTAAAAAAAAACATTCATCACTAAAATCCATTATTTTTATGGTCTGAGCAATCTTATAAATTAAATGAACTAAAATTTTTTTTTTTATTTAAAAAAAAAGCTTATTAAAAGATCCTATACAACAGCATTTGTCCTAGATTGCTCATTGGACTAACCACATTTCTGTCTCTCAAGCAGCAAATTAACTCAAAAGTTCTTATTCCACAGGACACTGAGGAGGATGTGAAACAACCAGCTCAGTCAGCAGCACCAGGTCAACATAACAGGCAAAAACCAAAGAAAGAAAAGAAGAAGAATCGGTAGACAGTTATAGTGATCATGGTATGTGTAGTTCTTGTACACAGCATCTGTGAAAGTAAACTGGAGTTGTCTGCATATGTGTTAACATCAGATAACTGCTTAGAGAGAAATCTCTCATTCCGCCTTCATTTTAGAGGGATATTTTACATGATGACCTTTTGACCTATCTTGACTTCAATCTAATTAGACTTGTAAGTTCTGCTGCTCTAAGATACACTTTAATGTATTGAAGCATATTGTGGAGGAATGAAATATACAAGTATAATTTTTAATTAGATTATTCTAGATCTCATCTAACCACCAACCCGCTAATTCCTCCTTAAAAAATATAAAATCAACAGCAAAGTTTCTTTTCACAAATTTAATCTGTTTTCAAATTTCAATGCAGGACTTGCCACTAAAGTGAAATATAACCGAGGAAAACTTCAAAAGTAGTTAAAAAGAGGATATCTTTGCATGTCTTAATTAACTTATACAATTCACCAGATCCAACCCCACTTTTGGTTGCACATAATTTACAGAAGGTCCTTTCCCAAATGAATGATTTGAAGCCATGGATTGGAGTCCAGTCATTCTACTTTGAATACTGAATGGCAGGTTATTTTTCTCAACAGAAATATTTGGACTAGAAAAACTAGTATTTCCGAGATATCGCTATTAGAACTCATGACCTACATACTGAAATTTCTTTTTAAAGCTCATGAATGTTTTAAAGTGTTCATCTCCTCGCACCATAAAAGCATATAATGATATTACATTTTCTACTTTCAGTTTTCAGTCTTCGAGTGATTGACAGGACTAGGACAGTGTAATACAGACTATTGGTTTTGATGCATCTGAATTCAAGATGTTTTAAACATTCCATGTATGATCCCCTTTTTCTATCATTTATATTTCATACATTTATTTAAACTTTGTCAGAATGAGATGAAAGAATTTTTTTTTTTATTTCTCAATATGTATGCATTCATATTGTAATTTATGATACAGTTGATATGTCATGAAAGTAGTAAAGAATGTATTGTAGAACAGAAAATAATGTACTATAGAATTTATGCACTGTGTAATCCCAGACTATGCTTTCTTTTACTCAAGTTGTACATGCATAAATAGTGTGGTCTTTTTGACTGGAAATGTATTAATTAATGTATACATATCACATGCACAGAAAGGAATTTGTAATGATCTTTCATTGCACCTTTGCAAACCTTACCTCCAAAAAATGAAAATGTAGTTGTTCTAATTCTTCACCGTTACAGAAGTTTAATTATCTATGCAAAATATGACATGCACATTTACTGAATTTCATTTTTCTGCATTTCGTCATCTATATTTGTTAAATGTACTTTATGGAGATATAATATATTGCCCAGTGTTGTGAAAGATACGCAGTTTTAGAGTAAATGCATGATGGAAAAAATTGAAAAATCCACACAACTTGACCATGCATTGTACATATTGCCAGCTTAATGCCTTAATCTGCAGAGCTAACCAGACAGGTGATGAAGTGTAGAATGACGAAGAAAATATTTCTGATTTTGTATTGGCTACATTGATGTACTTCAGTTTGAGAAAATTTGTGACAATGTGTTAGTCCTTTTTATACAAAGAAACTGTGTAAGGTTGCCATATCTAGTGATATTTAAGTTTTGTTTTATTGCTATTCAAACTGGACACAGAGAGTGTGTATAAAGTGCTTGGTAACTTTTTTTTTTCTTTTTTTTTTTATTATTTTATCAGCTGGCTTGCAAAATTTTGTTAATGATTTATTGTAGTTAGTTTACATTAGTTGTTTTATTACTTTGTTAGATAAGGTATAGCCTTTATTCAATAAAATGGAGTATTTTTCACTTAGTTTTATTTTGATGCAGTCCAGACAGATCAAGAGTATGCCTTACTAAGAATTTACTTCTAGGGATATTGATAAACCACCAAGTTTTCTTCAGATGCCGAATGTATACAATTTGCATGTTTAAAATTATATGCCATTATCTGGAAATACGTGTATATTTTCATTTCAACATGATTTTAATGAAAAGGCTAAGATAACGAACAGTACTCAATCTCGTAATTCTAAAAGAAAATACAAATCATAGAGATAGACAAACACAGACCCCTGGACATACTAGAGGTTGGATCAGATGCCTAGGAGGAGTAAGCATCCCCTGTCGACCGGTCACACATGCTGTGAGCTCAATATCTTGCAGATAAATGATGTAATCCACAGCCAGAATCAGTGTGCCAAGAATGGCCTAACATTTGGTTTGAAACACGTTAGACAGAATTTGACATAGTGGAAGGTTGTACTGGCAAACTAGATCATTATAACAACCATAGAATTATGAAATGCTGACTGTAGAGGAGACTGTAGAAACCTGTGTAACCTCAGCTTGTTTGTCAGTAACCTGCCTCGATTTAAAAACTGCAAAGTTGTACTTTATTTGACAACAACTCGCATAGCAAAGATCACTCTACAATAACAATGGCATCAAAAAGTTTTTGTTTTGAAATTCAACAAAAATTGTACAAATTTATATGCATTTTAATGCAGGTACCGATACAGCTTGTAAGGTGTATTCACACATATGTGCAGTGCATATGAATGTAATTATACACCACAAGTTCAGGAGAGTATATAATGTGTTTGACCTGTCAGTCATTTCTGTTCTTGTTGGCACAACTCCTCTGAAACCACTGAACAAAATTTAATGAAACTTTGTAGTTAATAGGGACTTAATTGCTACGTAGATGTGCATATTTGCAAGATATTTTTATTTAGAATTTTTTTCTTGGAGTTATGCCCCTTTTGAACCTAGACGTTTGGCTTCTGTTAATCATGTTCTTGTCAGCACAGTTCCTCTAAAACCGCGTAACAGAATTTCATGAAACTCTATATTTAATATGGATATACTGTGTAGATGTGCATATTTGCAGAAAATTCTGATTTTGTTTTTTGTTTTTTTCTGGGAGTTATGCTCTGTTTGAACTTTGAAGTTGACAAAATTAAATAAAGTACTGAAACAGTTTGTCAGCACAACTCCTATAAAACTGCTAAAGAGAATTTCTTGAAACTTTGTAGTTAAGAAGGGCATTATGTTTAGATTGTATATTCACAGGAAACTCTTGAGTCAATTTTTGTTTCAGAAATAATGCCCTCTGTAAAGTTTAGCCAAAATTTAAGTGATACTGAAACAGTTGTCAGTGCAACTCATCTGAAAATGCTGAACAGATTTTCATGTAGCTTTGTTTTTTAATATGGACATTCTGAGTCAATGTGCATATTCACAGGAAATTCTTACATAGTATTTGATTTTTATCTTGGAGTTATTCCCCTTTTGAACAAAGTAATTTCACCAACTATATTACTTTTTGCGACTTGCTTGAAACAAGTTTACAAACTGTATGTAATCAAAATATTTCTGTTTTAATATTTTACACAATTTACATTTCATAACAATATTACATATGTCTTGAGTAGTGCCATCCGCAATTTAGTTACATGCGTGAAAATAATTCAGCATCACTAGAAAGGCACAAGAATGTGTTGCGTTTTATGTCTAGCATTGTCATTCATTTTGCGGGCATGGGTTATCTGAGCTTGCTCACATGCTATAACTTAGGGGAAATCTTTTTCGCCAGAACCACTGGGCCAAAAAAGTTCAAATTTACATGAAAACCTCCTGCCATAGTGCAGATTCAGGTTTGTTAAGATCATGATCCTTGGGGGATCAAAGTTTTACATGTGAACATACAGTGAAAAAATCCTTAAAAATTTTCTTCTCAAGAACCACTGAGCCAAAAAATTAGAAATTTACATGAAAGCTTCCTGATGTAGAGTAGACTCAGGTTTGTTCAATTTATGGTTCTCAGGGGGTAGGGTGGGGCCAGAATAGGGTATCAAAGTGTTATATGCATGCTGATATATAAGAAAAATGTCTGTGGAACTATTTAAGCTAGGACTTTCTTATTTTCTATATATATATTTTTACAAAACAACCTTGTGATGAAGTAGCACCATGATTTTGTTACCTTGACCTGAAAGTTTGACCTACTTTTAACAAAATATCTGAGCTCTACTATATGTCCTGAACTATTTATGGTAAATATTTCGTATCATGACCATTGATTTTGTGACCTTGAACTTAGAGTTTGGCCTACTTTTAAGAAAACATAACCTATTAATTATACCCAGAACTATTTTAGTGGGCCTTTCATATTTTGTATATGAATTCTTTATGGCAAGACAATAATAGTGTTTGATCTTTTGACCTTGGAGTTTGTCGTACTTTAAAAAAAAAGCCCCGACAAATTCAGTACCTTCTAAACTATTTAAGATAGGGCTTTCATATTTTGTATATCGGTTCTTTATGGCAAGATTTTATTTTATTATTTTGTGAAGTTTGACCTTGTGACACTGGAGTTGGACCTACTTTTTAAATCTCTGCCTTTTCAGTATCTCCTGAACTATTTAAAGAGGCCTTGACATAACTTGAGCTGAACATTTTCAAATTCTATTTGTCCATTTTTACTGTTTATAATGCTTAAAATCCACCCGTGACATCATTCTTTTGTTCGAATGCTCCTTTACTTTCCAGGAATGGAGAGTTTCAAACAACAAAGGAATTACAAAGCATTCTGTGCACTTCAATTTCACTTTGTTCTATTATCCCTTGAATGGTAGTTGTCAAGATACAAGAGAGATTCTTTGTTATGTCATGTTTCTGTTAACACAGGTTAAATATACTAAAAAAAAGTTTTGTTTAAAGCAGATGTTTTCAATGTACAAGTTAATTCTGAACAGAGTTAAACTGTTTCTAGTGTTTGTCACATTTCATTTTGTTTTAAACATGATATTTTCTATTAAGCAGCCTATATGTACACAGAAAACATGGCACAAGCCTTTTTTACATAAGAAAGGATTGTGAGTGCAGTATCTCATTTGTAACTAATCAAGTGACATTCAAATTTTTTCTGACCATTAGAAATATCTTTGTTAAGCAATGTAAACATTAAAAATGGGAAAATTAGATATGAAAATTTTCTGTTTAAATCACGTCCATGCCACTTGAAGATAGACCTTTCATATTTTGTATATAGCTTTTTATGGAAAGGCCTTTTTTTTCATAGTATGACCTTTGATCTTGTGACCTTGAAGTTTGACTAATTTAAAGAAAAGGTAACGCGTTAAATATCTTCAGAGCTATTCAAAGTAGGACTTTCACAATTTTGTAGCTCATCTGAGCCAAAGGCTCAAGTGAGATTTTCTGATGAAAACTTCCTGTTGTCCATTGTTGATGTTGTTGTCGTTGTTGGTGGTCGCAGCATAAACTTTTCACATTTTCATCTTCTTCATCAGTACCACTGGACTTTTTTCAATAAAACTTGACAGAAAGAATACTTGGGTGAAGGGGATTCAAAGTTTGTTCAAATGAAGGGCAACACCTTTCTCCACGGGGGAGATAATAGTGAAAGAACACTGACAAACTTTGAAAATCTTTAGAACCAGTTGACTAATGTCAATTAAACTTGGTACAAATCATCCTTGGGTGAAGGATTCAAGTTTGTTCAAATGAAGAGTCATGCCTCTTTCATTGGGGAGATAATCACAAAAATGTAAAATAGGGTGAGGTCATTTAAAAATCTTTTCAAGAACTGCTGGGCCAGAAAAGTTCCAACTTACATTTAAGCTTCCTGACATACTGCAGATTCAAGATTTTTTTTTTTAGAATTTAGGAAATCATGGCCCCAAGGGGTAGGGTGGGACCACAGTTGGGGATCAAAGTTTTATCTTCGAAATTACATGAAAAAATCTTGTCAAGAACCACTAAGCCAGAAAAGTTCAAATTTACATGACAGCTTTCTGATATACTAATAGTGCATATTTAAGTTTGTTAAAATCATGGTCCCTAGGTGTAGGTTGGTGCCACAATATGGGATCAAAGTTTTACATGCGAATATATAGAGAAAATCTTTAATGTGGGCCAAGGTGACTCAGGTGTGCAATGTGGCCCATGGGCTGCTTGTATTTTTTTTCTTCAATAATTATAAATAAACCTCATTACATTTTTTAATTGTCAGCTGTTATTGAATTCTGCTGTGTATTATTAAGGGTATTCTCACCCATGACAATTGATATTTACCAGATCATTAAAATGATAAAATCCAACCACATCTAGAATGTCTACAAATTTATCGATTCTACAAATTAGGTAAGTTTGAGTGACTGGTCAATTTACGTTTTGTAAAAACAACCAAATTGGGAGTTTCCTTGGTCTATTTAAATGCATAGTACAGGCATAATTAAGAAATGCACAATACTTTTGAATGAAAGTAGTTGCTTTTCTCATCATGGAATACCTCAAAGAGAATTTGCACTTATGTTTATTTATGAGCTGAATATGTTTATTTATGAGCTGAATTCAAACTGAAATAATTTGAGAAAGAACCATGATAACATGTCATAAGAATCTAAAAAGGCATTTGAATTAATTGGGGTTCATAATCAGTGATGGATCCAAGATTTGTTAAAAGGAGGTCCAAAATGATGGGGACCACCTCAAAGCCCATGATGGGTTCAGACAAAGCCCTAATGGCCCAGGGGGCAAAGCCCATGGAAGTTCCAAGGTTTCAGGGCTTTTTAAGATACTTTTATGGGTAATTCTAGCTACAATTGCTTGATGAATGCAATTAACTGATCTGTCACAAAAAGGGGGAGTGGGATGATGCCATGATGGCCGCCCTCTCCAAATCTGTCCTGGTAATGCTTTTTTTTTGTGTGACAAAATGAGAATAATGCATGATGAAAAGATGGAAGAATCATATCATTATTAAAGGTGATTCATCATCGGTTGAGGATGAGCTCCAATATGGATTTCCATTTCACACTCTGGATGACTCAGTATTGTGTCTCAAACTGACAGTGTAACCATTGATGGATTCCACTGAAGACCTGTATAAATTTTATATTTCAGATATCAGTAACATGCACTGTATTTAAGAAATATTATTCAATTATCAAATTGTGTACCATATAAATATCATATTGAACATTATATAATCACAATATCAAAACATAGCAGTTAAAGATGGGAACAATGACATTAAATAATCCGGCATACTTCATGAAGTATGCTGGCATGAAATGTCGCAGTTCATACTATCATGTTTTTGATGCTCTCGTGTACTTTCAAAACATCAAATTCATTTTTTATATTTACATTCTACTTTCATTTCTGTTGGAAGATAGATGCACTGTGTCTATCAAGATTCATTTACCCATTGTTTACAACTATGAAGCATTCATAAGAAACATGCATACTAACAAGGCTTGTTCTTGGTTAAGGAACTGCTTGTTTTGAGTGAACTATGAAGGTTAAGAAACTGCTTGGGTAAGGCCTTCCACTTTGACTTTGGATGGATTTCATTTCAATATTTGTTTAAGGTATCAAACGCAAAAACAATAGATATATAGATATATATGGTTGTCATTACAATTTGCAAAGATACCAAAGGCAAATTTAAGACATTGAAAATGTAATTATAAATTTATATTTCCATTACGTTTTTGCCTTTGATATCTTTACATATTGTAATTATAACCATGACTATGAATCATTTTTTGTGTTTTTTTCCCTCCATATCACACCGATATGCTGTAGAAGTTTTCCATCCAATGAAAAATAAATCAGGGTTGTGGTACATCACCTACAAATGGTGGCGTCTCAATACGAATGAAAAATCTTCACAAGTCGTAAAACAAACACACAATCAAACAATTCATCTGTCGATTTGATACATTCATCTGCATGAACATGTAAAAGAGTTTCAGATTTGGATATTTGTATTTAGTGATTGGTCATCCCAAAAATTATTTTGTTAAACACCACTCTGACTCCATGCACAAGTACTCTGAAGTTGATATTAAAAAGCTGCTAGAGTTCCTCATTGACAATATTTTTGTAGTCTTTGGTGATCAGGTCTTCCAACTGTCTGTTGGAATTCCCATGGGCACGAATTGTGCTCCTTTGTTAGCTGACCTATTTTTATATTCTTACGAAGCAGAATTCATTCAAAAGCTTCTACACGAGAGAAAAAAATCTGTTGCTGTGGCCTTCAGTTTGACATTTAGATAAATCAACAACGTTTTGTCTATTAACAATGATCATTTTCATTCATATGTCAATTCGATGTATCCCAGTGAGCTTGAAATAAAAGACACCACATAGTCTTCCACTTCTGCTTCGTATTTAGATATTTTACTGAAAATAGATGCTGGTGGCAAACTAACAACTCAACTTTATGACAAACAGGATGATTTCAATTTCTCCATCGGTAACTTCCCTTATTCACGTGGCAATATTCCATCATCACCTGCATATGGTGTTTATATCTTTCAACTGATTCGATACGCAAGAGCTTGTTCTGCTTATGGTCAGTTTTTCAATCGAGGCGGGCTACTGACAAAGAAGTTGATGTTACAGATTTTTGTTCAATCTTGTTTAAAGTCAGCATTTCGCAAATTTTATAGTCATTATAGCGATCTAGTATGCCAGTACAACTTACCATTAAGTCAAATGCTGTATGATGTGTTTCATACCAATTGTTAGGCTGTTCTTGGCACACTGATTCTGACTACGGATTGCTCCATTTACCTGATCGGAATATAGGGCTCGTGGCAGGTGTGACCAGTCGACGGGATGCTTACTCCTCCTAGGCACCTGATCCCACCTCTGGTATGACCAGGGGTCCATCTCTCTGATTTGTATTTTCTATAAGAAATACGAGATTGAATACTGTTAGTTATCTTAGCCTTTTCATACTTCAATGAACATACTGTAGATGATAACAGTAAACTAACAACTCAACTTTATGACAAGCAGGATTACTTCGGCTTCTCCATTGTCAACTTCTCATATTTATGTAGCAATAAAGCATTATAAGCTACATACAATACCTATGTCTCTCTACTGATTCAACACAAAATTGAGGCAGACTATCAACAAATAAAATTATGTTGCAGGGGTTTCAGTAGTCTACTGACAAATAAACTGATGTTGCTTTTGTTTCAATAATCTTGTTTAAATTTAGCATTTTGCAAATCATAATGACTCAATTTGCAAATACAACCTGTAATTAGGTCGAATGTTGTATGACGCAAGTCATACTAATTATTAGGCCATTCTTTACATACTGATTTAGACTACGAATTACTCTGTTTACCTAATCAAGATATAGGGCTCGCACAAATGTGACCAGTCACAGTGGATGCTTACTCCTTCTAGGCACTAGATATCATCTTTGGTGTGTCCAGGAGTCCGTGTTTGCCTGACTCTTAATTTTGTATTTTTCATAGGATTTATGAGACTGTTCGTAACCGTTACTTAAGAAGTTCTAAGCACAAGTAATCTGGATAATACACTATCTACTTTGTAGATGGCCTTCCAAAGTCGGATTCAAAACTAGGGGCTGGTAATATAAAGCATGCTAAAAATCCAATTTGATTAAAAGTTGTAGAACTTAGATACAGTCTTGAGACCTGCCTATAAATCCTTTTTAGTATGTCTTATGTCGTAACATAAGCATAGTTAACATAGCGAGGTTCTAGTTATGCAGTTGTGTATACAAAATACATCATGTCTTTTGAATGGACGTTAAATGATATTTGCATGTAACAATTATTCCCTTTATACTGTCGTATTTCTATTTTCACCAGACCGAAGCTGTGGAAAGTCACTGTTAAAGTGGACACTCTCCTTGCCCAATATTATCAATTATTGTATAAAAGGAAAATGTAAATGAGTATAAAATGTTTACTTAACCACGGGAGCTGATGACTCATTCCTATAATTTTACGTAGTACTTAAGGATATACGGAGTCCGCTCTTGCTGAAATGTTCAATCTCAGTTCGCTTCTTCTCTAGATTGCACGAAACCTTTAAAAAGTGCCCTGTGTGTTACGAGCCCTTGTCTTTTTGACAGGTCTACCGTTGTATTGTTGTCTACGAATGGCATGATCTATCCACGCAGTGATTTTGTGTTTGGACATGAACTCAAATAAAATACATGCATTTGTTTAGAATTTCGTTACTTATGATGTTATCCATATACTATTTGATTAAATTGATGAGAGCACGTTTACTTGTCCACCGACAGACATAAATACTATTTTACTGTAATGTAAAATGTTTGTATAAGCGAGTTTAGATTATTAAGAAATCACAGTAAAATCACATTTTAACGTCGTTGTTGGCCACTGTTTTCAACTTTCTGGATTCGGTATAGCACATTCCTCGACTGTCATGACCCCCTGAAATGGTGGGAACGTCAAGAAAATTTTAATCTTTATTGGGGCAGATCAGATCTGTGGACCCGGCAACATTAAATTACAATCAATTTCCTAGAAGATGCTATATCTAATATGCACTAATAAAATTGCTTTGTTTTAGTTTCTTAACAGACAGAAATATCAGCCAGTGTATTTGATATAACTTATAATCACTGTTAATGTAATTTAATACGCGACAAAGACGACAAATAACACTCTTGGGTGCATATTTACAAAATATAAGTACAAAGAAATTAGTGTCAATCCCATATCAGAAAAATAAAAGGTGAGGGGGTGGGGGTGGAATGACCATGATCCCTGCCCCAAATGCAAGTGCCTGAACAGTAATGAAAGCGTTCAAACAAAACAATGACGTCTCGGGTGGATTTTAAATCGAAAGTAGAATAAAATTTTTACAAGTCGATGCAGGATTCGGTTTATAATTTCGCTGCACTGTTATGTCTTGCAGTAAGGACATTTTACTTGCTGTGTGTGTTTCGATTGTTGCCGGCCTTCTCTATATACAAGATGAACAAATTAATGTTTTGCGTATGGAATTTCGACAGGAAGTGAACTCGATGAAATTGACCCACAAGGACGAAATCCATGCTTTAGAACTGAAGTTTTTCGATTACTATAGAAAAGATGAACTTCAAAGAGAACTGTCAGACATCAAGAAAAATGTGGATGAAAAGACTACGATGATGAACGAAATTTTAGCAAATACTAACAGAGACATTTTGGATCAAATAGGTGAGAGAGAGAGTGAGAGAGAGAGAGAGTATTGTAAAAGTACATGGTTAATCTGAAATCCGACACACTCGTTCATGATATCGGTTTGCGTGAACCAAAAAGGAAGGGGATATTAAAAAAGTTTCCTAAAATTTATACTCAGTCGTATGTTTGCAAAGTTAATTGCTAGTGAATATTGGAATCGTGAAGATCACACCTTTCCCTGTAACTCAGCTTAGTCTGGTAGTACAACTTGTTTAACAGTGTACTTTTGGTATAAGAAAATCTTTGATCATGTCGAGAGGTAAACTCTGTGTCAAATCCAGATAATCATAAAAGTAGGTTTAATACTCGCAACTGAAGACATACGAGGGCGAGTCAATAAGTAACCAGCCCAACTTATTTCCAATTGACCGAGACGGTTACAATTTCCATGCCTTGTTTTAATGCATGTTTTACACCTGGGTACAAAATTGCACGCGGAATCATTCTTTAATAAGATATTGAATGTTAAACATAGCTAGTGATGCAAAGGCATGCTTTTCATCCAAAGTTGAGTAGCATACTGCATGTAATTCGGTACTTGTATTTAAAAGGTAAATCAGGCAAGGAAATACACGGCGAGTTAGCCGATGTTTATGGGTCTTTCGTACCATCGCTTTTGCTCAGGTTAAATTCTGGGTATGGGAATTGAAACGTGGTAGAACATCTTTAGAAGATGAATCCAGGTCAGGACGCCCACTGGATGCCACCGACGAAGAAATGTTAACAAAGTTCGGGATCTGGTATACTCTGATAGGCGAATTCAGGCGGAAGAAATAGCACATGCGTGAGGCATTTCACATGGAATCGATTCAACATCTAACATGGTCGTTTATGTATGCGGAAGCTAACAGCCCGTTGGGTTACCAAATCCATTAGCGATGAGCAAATGTCAATCAGAGCATCAGTATACAGCACGTTGTTGAAGCGTACTAGGTCAAAAGATGATTTTCTTTTGCGTCTGGTGACTGTAGATGAGACTTGGGTTCATTATTATGAGCGAGAGAATAAAGCCGAGAGTCGTCAGTGGGTAGGACCGGGGCCCCCGAGACCAAAGAAGTTCAAGACGCAACCACCTGCTGATAAGGTGATAGCCACAGTATTTTGGGACGCAAAAGGCGTTATTATCTTGGACTTTTTACCCAAGAGAAGTACAATAACTGGAAGTGTACTATGCGAACTTGCTAGACCAGCTGAGAACCGCCATATGTGAAAACTCTCTAAAGGTGTTTAGCTGCAACAGGACAACACGAGAGTCAACACTTGCAAAGTTGCAATGGATGCTGTAGAGCGAAACGGGTATAAATTAATACCACATCCTGTCTATTCGCCTTACCTAGTTCCTAGCGACTTCTTCCTATTCCCAAACTTGAAAAAGGATATCAATGACGTCATTTTCGGCCTGATGAAGAAGTCGTGGTAACAGTTGAGGGATGGGTCAATAGAAAGGATCCTGACTTTTTCAGTTCTGGGCTGATGACACTTGAACACCGTTGGTCTAAGTGCATCACATTAGAGGGTAGTTATGTAGCGGAATTTCCCGGCATAAATGAAGAAGGAAAACACTGTCTTTACATCATTATATTCAGGTTGTAAATATAGAGGATCAATAAAACACTTGCCCTGAAATATACATACTGAATATAATTACACATTTTACTATCTATTATTTTACCAATGGCTTTAATTTAATATAAAATAAAACACAATTTTCACTTCCTTTTGGAAGTATATCTCATAAATCTATATCAAATATAATAACACCCATTTGATAAATATATTCTAAGGCAGATAACTCTAAAATCATTTATGTACAGATTCTAGAAAAGGTTATCTTTCTTTTATAATTTTTACTGCAAAGATCATAAAAAATACAGACAAACATACCAATCTATGGAATTGAGCTCTACTGACGTTGCATTAAATTACAGCAATCAGGATTTAATACCTAAATGGTAGATTTAACAGTAAACATATGTTCTTCACAGAAATAATCTATTTCATGTAATAATTAATATAAATCTCATCCTCTATAATTATTTTAGTACAAAATATTTCCATATAAATACAAATTTATGGATCTTGAAAACCCATTGGATTTATGTACATTTACAGGATTAGCCTTCATGTAACTCTTTCTATCAAAATAATAAAATGAAAAATTAATTATTAGTGAAATGTTAAAACTTACCTTATGTCCAGGTCTTCAAGTCTCAGGTATCGATAATTCAAAATATAGTCAGAGAATTTCAAAGACCAGACCAATAAACTTTATATCTAACTTTTAGAACCTTGGGATGAAAAGTGTTCAGTCCAACACAAAGACCAGAAAATTCCAACCAATAAAATCTAACCATTTCAAACACAGACCAATGAATGTTAAATGCTTGTGAATGTGTGTGTGGATCCAAGGGAGTGTATGGCTATTACTAAATACCCAAATTAGTAAGATATAAGAAATAAATTTTATTCCATAACCTATCAGTTTTCATACAAGGTTTTAACTATTTATTTATACATATTTACTTAAACACTATTTTACCATTTCCATGATAAAAGTACATCTACTACAATTACATAGAAAAGAAAGAGGTGGATCTCAACCGGAAATAAGTTAGCCTGGTTACTTATTGACTCGCCCTTGTATATTCCTCACAGAGGGGTTTTGTATAAACAGGGATCCATTACTTTTATTTGAAGTGATTTTCCATTTAGCTGCAGTAATGTAGCCCTCTCCGATTTTTTTAACTGGCGTTTTTCTGGAGAGGGCTACAATTCCATAAGATCTTCGTAATGGTGCAAATTAATTTTTACTGCGGCTGACTTCGGTCTTAAAAGATGGTTTTTAAGTGAGACTTACTTAAGATAAAATGAATTTTTTTTTTATTAAACTAACCCTTTATAAATCAACACCAGATAAAACACACCAGCATGTTTACCAATTGTCTTTTTCAGTTATGGTAAGTCTTGCGTGAATTTAAGGTTTAGATTTACTTGATAAAGTAAATATCAGTGTAGATAAGCGGACTCACCTCCTTAAAGAAAAGCGCTTATTATCGAAATTTCATATTTAACGCATTTTTGGGGAAATTCCTATATTTAGTTCAATATCCGCTCCTGAATTCTTATTGGATGTCCAAAAATTCAAGGTCAGTAAACATGGTGGACAAATTCAAGTTGTGATGTTGGCAGACGCAAAAACTAACCGATATATGGATTGAATTGATACCTTTTTTTATTAATTTATGTCCTGCACAACTGCATGTTTTGAGTTCAGTTAAGAAATGCAAATGTTATTGTCACCTATTTATGATTTAAGTCAAATTCATTGCGGGAATGAATCACTTCCGTACTTGCATCATTACGAAGATCCTATGGAGTTGTAGCCCCCCCCCCCCCCCCCCCCCCCAAAGACTACATGACTGCAGTCAATTTTGCATTGTGCTTCAAACAGTGACCACAATGAATATCAGGTTACGACATCAAACACTTTGTAATTGTAATTGTATCTTTGCAGGTGACATCAAAAACAAATTAGGAGGACCTGTTGCGTTCTTCTCTAGAATAAGCCAGCATCACTATAATTTACCACCAGGAACAATAATAAAATTTGATGACGTCAAATTAAACATTGGCAGCGGATTCAGTTCTTCCAGTGGGAAATTCCAAGCTCCGGAACGAGGGCTGTATTTCTTCACGTGGAATTACCTCATAAAAATCGGGACTAATGCGTACATTGGGGCATACGTAAACGGGAAGCAAGAGGTGGACACTTGCACGTATGCAGACCGCATTACACATATTTTGGCATCCGGGTCGCTTGTGGTGAAACTGGAGACGGGTGATGAAGTTTGGTTACAAGTGTTTTACAAACAGGCCAATTTCTTGCATTCCACGTACACATTCTTTACTGGACATAAAATAATAGCAATGCCTTAATCAAGAGCACAGCTTAAGGATGCTGGAAATTAAAGAAATCAAAGAAGAAAAATGTGCTGCCTCAAATATACGGAAAACATGGAAGTACATATTCACGGAGCGTGTATCTGCCCGGAATGAAAGTGTAAAGCTTGGAGAATATCAACATCGATTCAACCAACGTTTCGAGTGCAATTAATTCATTTGATGCGCCCAATAATTCTTTTAGAGAGAGCAACTATATGATAATATATTTCTTAAATTCAACATATCCACAATTGACCTTTTTAATTGAATTGTTGTTTTCTGTAAAAGAATTGATGCGTTTGTAAATAATTAAAGATATCTTCAATTGTATTAAAGAGATCATGAAATCGTTGATGCCGAGCTCTAAATTAATTTTTGAGAACAATATTTCCACCACATTAATGTTATCATCAATTAGATTGATAGGATAATAATAATAATAATGTGAGTAATAATTGAATTGAAACGCACAATAGTTCAATTGATGAGAGCAATAATTGATTTGATGTGCGCTTTAATTCATTTGATGAGAGTAACTCAAATAATTAAAGCCATCTTTAATTATATGAAGCTATCATCAATTCAATTGTTGTTCTCATCAGTTGAATTAATACGCACATCAAATCAAATATTGCTCTCATCAGTTGAATTAATTCAATTAATGAGGACAATAATTATTTAAGTGATGACCGGTCGCGGTAGCTTAGTGGTTAGAGCGTTCGCTTCGTAACCGGGAGGTCGTGAATTCGAGCCTCGCTCGTGCCATGGCCGCGTCAAACCTAAGAAGTAAACATAGGTAGTGATTGCTCCTTCGCCAAACATTTAGAAGTGACAATCACGAGTCTTTCGGATATGGCCTTAAAACGGAGGGCCCGTGTCGCGGCAGGCGAACCCTCACTGCTACGGCCCTGAGCGCTAAGCATAGGTCTAAATTTGTGGTACTTCACCTACAGCTGGTGACGTCTAAATATGACTGAAACATTCTCGACGGGACGTAAAACAAACAATCAAGTGATGAGAGCATCAAGGAATTAATCACGCATCAATTCTATTAAAGAGATCATTAATTCAATTGTGGATATGTTGAATTGAAGATATCTTGAATTATATAGTTGCTCTCTTTAAAAGAATTATTGCACTATTGCAATTAATCAACATCATAATTTATTTGAAAAGAGCAATAATTTAATTACTGCAAGCATCAATTGAATTAATATTATTGATTCATTTGAATAGAGCAGTTATTCAGTTATTACTCGCATTAATTGAATTATTGTTCGCATTAATTGAATTATTGTTCTCTTTGATTGAATTGTAGCTTGCATCAGTTCAATTTTGTTGATGCCATAATTCCATTTGAAGAGAGCAACAATTCAATTATAGCGCGCATCAATTCAGCAGAATAGTTAATGCTATCATCAATTAATAAGCACATTAATTCTGAATTGAAGAGATAATTAATTATTTGAAGATAACTTTAATTGAATTGTTGCGCTCATCAAATGAATTGATGGTATCTAATAATAATTAAAGATGTCTTCAGGTATTTGAGTTTATGTTACGTTGGTGCCCCATACAATTCATCGACACTATCCATGCGCGGATCCAGAGGGGGAATTTGCAAAGATAAAAAATTACAATATAACGATTTATAAGAAAAATGAGTTGACTGTTATTATATTATAAATATTTCTGAATCAACTTTCTTAGTATTGTAATTTCATTATGAGGTTAGAATCAAATCACAAATGTTATTCGAGTTTCTAAACGAATCTAAACAGTGATTGACGTCATAATCTTGTCATTATGCTACTGCATCGTCATAAAATCATTGGCTTTAGTATACCTCTCAGTCTGCTTCAGACTCAGTGTGACAGACTAGTATTCGATTATCATTCTAAGTAAATATTAATAGAATTCTCTCACAGTAATCCGATTATTATTTCCTTCCAATTTTAACACTTGCTTAGTAATGGATGCAAAAGACATCATGGGTGAAAGGGAATTTGATCTTTTACATGCCTCTTTATTGAAAGCAGCAGTAAAAGGCTGAAAAGTCTTGCAGGTCGATGTATCTTTAAGATACACAAGTTGCAAGAAAGACTACACCTGTGATCTGTAATGAGGTTCGATATATTGCCAAGAGATGGTAATCTGGACAAAATTGCCAATGCGCTTAATCCAGAAGATGACCCAGTAGATATTTGTCCTGTGAAAGTGTACGGGGATGGCAATTGCTTCTATAGGGTCCTACCTAAAGCCATATTTGGTCATGAAGAGAGACATATCGAACTTCGTGTCATGACCGTATTAGAACTTGTAAAAAATTCAAAGTATGCGTCACAGGCAACTTACGACAAGATGTGTTCTCATCCCACAAGTGTACAATATGTTGTGGAGACGTCAGTATCGGACAGATCACTTGTACCGGGAAATTTTCTCAAGTCGATTCAGAATGAAAATCTAAATTCAATCTAATCAGGGCAATATTGGTTTTTGATTCATTTTTTCGCAGCAGCAAATGCCCTGAATCATCCAATATGTAGCATTTATCCAGCAATACAAAATGTTGCTGTAAACAGGCATTTTCTTCATCAAGAAATAAAGCCATTTTCAGATGAAAAGGTACGTCAGGGTTCCCCTATCTACATCATGTGGTCACACACTGAAAATAGCAACCCAAACAATTGGTCACCAAATCATTTTGTGGTTTGTTTCCCAGTTTTACCTACTGAATCCAATGGAACGAAGGAGCTTGCCCATAAAAAGGCAAAACTTTGTATTGATTCAGATGATGCCCCAGAAATCACCATGGACTCACAAAATGTAAAGACGGATATTAAATCTAATGACAATGAATTTATTAAGACAACATAACATGATAAAGATAAAACATCTTTTGGCGATTCGGATTTTTCTGAATTTGGTAAAATTGTAACAGGTGCAATAAAGTTGAACACAATGTCCTCAGCTGACAAGATAAGACATATTCAGCATTAACCCTTGCCAGACGATGTCGCAAAAGTTAAAAACAGGTTGTGCTCAAACAACGAATACGGGTGAACTCAAAAATACTTTATCATTTCAACCTTCTTGTATGAATCAGTTTTCATGGTTAACCTTTAGCAAACTGTTAATTGGCAGTCTGTGTAAATTTTGTGCCATGTTCCCTCAGTCTGATGTCCAACATCAAAATACATTTGTTACCCAACCTTTTGCTGCGTAAAAGAAAGCCCTTGGAAAACATCTACCCTTTTAAAGCATCAAAATTCAGAACACCACAAGAATGCCAAATCTGTTTATCACACAACCAAGATGACATCCGAAGTGCCATCTTCGTCTCTTCCGTATAAACTCAATCAGCAAAATCAGACACAGTATCAGCACAACATAAATTTGCTTGAGAGAATAGTAGATGCGATCACTCTTTGTGGGAAATAAAATATTCCTCTCGGAGGACACAGAAATGAAACCACAAGTGATTCCTCAAATAAAGGCAATTTCCTAGCAATATTACAGCTGTTGGCAAAGCATGATGAGCAGCTCAGGTCTCATCTACAAAAAGCAAAAACGAATGCCTTGTATACAAGCAAAACCATTCAGAATGAGGTTACCCAACTCATTGGAAATCACATCACAGGTAAAGGTTTGAAGGGTTTACAAGAGAGGGGGTTTTATTCCACCATAGCCGATGAGGTAACTGACAAGTACGGTAACAAAGAAGTTTTAGTCTTGTGTCTCAGATTTCTAGATACTAGAGAACACCCTGCCATCATTAAGGAGGAATTTCTTGATTTTGCAAATATATGCAGAACTACTGAGGAAGCAGTTGCTGATAAACTTATTGAAATCCTCCGCTTGCTTGAAATTCCGATTGAGAACATGCGAGGGTAAGCATACGATGGTGCAGCAGCAATGGCATCGGAAAAATAGGGGTGTCAGGGACGAATCGAGTCTCTAAACCAATTAGCTTTGTACACACACTGTCGGGGTCATGTATTGAATCTGAGCATCGCTTCAGCCTGCAATTTACCCCTTGTGAGGAATATGATTGATGTCCTTAATTCAGTGTTTATTTTCGTTGACAGTTCCCCTAAATGACAAGGGTTTCTTGGGACTATTATAGAAAATGATGGGTCTGTAGATTTTTTCAGAAAGAAACTAGTTGGACTCTGTAAGACTAGGTGGGTTGAGCGTCATATTTGCTTTGACCTGTTCTACTCAATGTAAGCCCGTGGGGATCCGGGTTGTTAGAATAGATCCTCAGCACCCCTAGCTTGTCGGATGAGACCGCAAAAACAGAGGCCCGTGTCACAGCAGGGGTGGCACGTTAAAGATCCCTCCCTGCTCAAAGGCCATACGCGCCGAGCATAGGCCTAAATTTTGCAACCCTTCACTGGTAATGGTGACGTCTCCATATGAATGAAAAATTCTCGAGAGGAACGTTAAACAATATATAATCAATCAATCAATCTACTCAATGTACAAGTTCGTCATCAAATGTCTGCAGCATATTCTCAATCAAAACCTTGATGAAGGTACCAGTGAAGACTGAGACGAGAAATTGTCCAAACTTGCCTCAGAATTAATATTCTGGGGGAGCAACCTGCCTTGTCTTTCTGTAAAGGACTTGGAGAAAGAACTCAGAGACTGGAGACGTTATTGTGTTAACGTGAGCAAAGAAACTTCAGACAAGCTCTGCAATCTGCTCAATCGTTTCAACTTTGTAGATGGGGACGTTTTCCCGAACGTGAAAATTCTCCCTTACATTGGATGTGTTTTACCTATCACAACATGTGAGGCCGAAAGATCCATTTCTGGATTAAGACGCATCAAGAGTTACATGAGAGGACAGATTGACTGGGCTTGCACTAATGTATCTTCACCATTCATTAGAAATTGACCAAAAGGAAATTGTACAGTCATTTATCAGGCAAGGAAAACGAAGATTATTTCAGTCAAGTCTCTTTAGCTAAATAACACTTCCTACCAGAAAACATCAATACACAACAAAAAGGTCGCTCGCGTGGTGGTTATATGGAGCGTTTCCTTCGAGAGTTGGAAAATAAATGGTTGAACATTATATCAAGGGTTCAATTTTGTGAATAGGTTCGACCCCCCTCCCCTTGGAAAAAAATTCTGGATCCGCGCTTGCTATCAATATTCAAATTATCAAGTCATCGACACTATCAACATCCAGATGATCAAGTCATCGACACTATCAACATCCAGATGATCAATTCATCGACACTATAAACATCCAGATGATCAATCTATCAAAAGCTGCATATTGCGGTTGCTATATGGTCTACGTCACTGGACGGAAACAGAGGTGTTGTGATTGCTCCTTCGTTCAAACGTTCGGCATTTAGATACGACATACCTTGTCGTGAAAAAGGCGTTGACATATTAAAGATCTCTCACTGCTACAGTCCTGAGCGCTAATGATAGATCCATCTTCTATAGAAGTGAAAGTCACGGGTCTTTCGGATGTGACTTTAAAAAATTAGGTCCCGTTTCACGCTAGACGTTGGCACGACTTCCACGTCCGTACATAGACCTTCGCTGAAAGCTGATGTCTCTAAACAAGTGAAAAAAATTTCAAACAAACAAATTTCTAATTATCAATTTTCATAAATAGGCAGATTGGCCACGACTAGTAGGTGATGACTTCCCCATGTGCAGCTTTTGAACAGTTCAGTGTAAGATTATCCTGAAGGTAGTCCCAACTATGACCAAGCAGTAAACATGCAGACTGGACATATATTTTACCGATACAATTTATTGTTTGGGAAGGGGGTGTTTCAATTTAATGTAGAGGTCTAACATTTAGAATTAATTATTTTTATTTCAGGACCGGAACTGAATTTTTGACCTTTCTCGGAGGAGTTGGGGGTGGGGGACCCTCTGCCCCCTCCAGATTCATGCTTAGTAATGCATCTACTACGAATCGTGTTGACGTCGATTGATTGAAACATTTACCAGCATTTGACTTCATCGAGCCACATGTATCAGAAAATGCAGAGGTAAAGACTGATAAAGGTAAACGTAATCATATCTACACTGGGAAATGCATAGTTACTTTATTTACTGATAAACATCGGGACAGCTGGAGCTACATTTCAAAAATTAACATTTTATCATAAACAAAGTACTTGACATTATCGCTGTCTAGTTGTTAGTTTTCTGAACATTATATCAGACAATGCGATACATGTAAAATAACTGAAATATGAGAGACATCCTCGTTGCTGTTGGGGTGACGCTGGTAGCAGGCTACCTATATCAACACCTGGAGAGGCGAAACCAGGATTTGAACTTGGAATTTCGACAAGAAATGAATTCTGTTGCACTTAAACACAACGATGAAATTCATGCTTTACAACTACAGCTGCTGGACTTCTATAAGATGGAAGCAAATCGAGCAATATTAGACCTTGAGAAGACTTTGGAGGGGAAGATTAAGCGACTGGACGAAACCCTTTCTAGCATCGTTTTGCCTCGGTTAGGTATGTCGTAATATTAAGAGACGACAGGTATGCGTGATTTATATGATGCATATTTTATTAATCCAAATAGATCAACTTTTCCTAATGAGAAAGCGAAGATAAATAACAGTGATCACTCTCATATTTCCTGTAAAGAATACATAATTAAAGGCAAATACGGATCCCTGGGCATACCATAGGTGTGATCAAGTGCCTGTGAGGAGTAAGCATCCCCTGTCGACCGCTCAATACTTCAATGACTTCGAATTGCGGTTTAGAAAGCTAGATCTAATTGTTGCATGTAATCTGTTTCTTATCTCGTTTTTGCACACAATAGATAGGGAGTCATGGAAGTCGTGGACAAAATGTCCGAGAGATATTAAATTTACCTAGCTTTGAAAGCATTGAATGTCCGACAGTTTCCTTGCCGATAACCCGTGCTGACGTACGTAGTTTCTCGTAAAGTAGTTGGCTTCGTCATCCTTTGATATTTACATCATAACCATGAGAGATTATAGATTTCAATTTTGCGCGCATCAAATCAATTATTGCTCTCGTCGACTGCGCATAATTAAATTAATTTTTGATCTCATCAACTGAATTAATGCGCGCTTTAAATTAGTTCTGCACTTATCAATTGAAGTAAAGGATTTCATCAATTAATTATTGCCATCACCAATTCAATTACAGATATTGTAGAGAGGACTGTGGGCGTCCCAACAGCCTTTTACGTCAGACTAAACAAAGATCATCGAAACACAGAACCAGGGACAATATTGAAGTTTGATGACGTCAAATTAAACACAGGTGACAATTACAATCCACTGACCGGAAAATATGTGGTTCGAGAAAATGGAATATACACTGAGTCAAAAAAGAAACTTCACATTCTCTTGTCAAGGCACTTAAAACGAACAAGAGATAATAGGATGGTGCCAGTGATTTTATTTCATTGCTGAGATGTGTGTGATGTAATCAATACACTGACAGTGCCACAGATCTGTTCAGTTAGGCTACACGCCGTTCCAAAACATTTGTACACAGAATGTCAAGTCACAAGAACGAAACGTCGAAATGTCTCAGTTCAATATTGAGTATGGCCGCCTCGCGCATTCACCACAGCCATGCACCGTCTCCTCATCGACTGCCTGATGTTTGTGAACACATGGTTGGGGATTCGGCGCCATTGATCTTGCAAGGCAGCGCCAAGTTCCTGCAAATTCTGCGGTTGGTTCCTAAGTTCACGAAGCCCTCTCCCTAGTGCATCCCAAACGTGCTCGATGAGATTAAGGTCAGGGGACCTCGATGGCCAGTCCATGACGTTGATGCCAGCATTTTGAAGGACATTTCGTGTCAACAACGCGGTGTGCGGTCGTGCATTATCATGCTGGAACTGTAGACCTGGACCATGAGCCGCCATGAAGGGAATGAGTTCAGGGGTGAGTACCTGATCGCGATAAGCAGCAGCTGTGAGGTTTCCATGGATGACCAGAAGTCTGGAACGGTTGTTCCCACAGAAAGCACCCCATGCCATGCAACTTCCGCCCCCGAATCTGTCCACTTCCTGCACACAACACTGGGCATACCGTTCATTAGGTCGTATCCAGACTCTTAGCCTGCCGTCCGCAAATCTGAGGGTAAACCGCGATTCATCACTAAAGACGACTCGATTCCAGTCTCTCTGGGTCCATCGGAGGTGACGTTGGGCCCACAGCAGACGCTGACGTCGATGAAATGGCGTCAAAATTGGCCCACGAGACGGAAGTCGAGCATGGAGATTGGCAGACCGCAACCGATTTCGGATGGTCTGTGCGGACAGCCGACCTTGAAACATCTCAGCTCTGGTTCGTGCAGCCGGCAGAAATCGGTTATGAAGGTGACGTAGGACGATGTTCCGGTCTTCAACTCGTGACGTTACACGTGGACGACCCGACCTTGGGCGATCAGCAGTGGTGCCAGTTTGTTGTAGACGATTTCGCAAGTCATACACAGTACGACGGCTGCATCCCATTGCTGTTGCGATGTCAATAACTGATCGCCCCGCTTGCAACATGCCAACGGCACGTTCACGTTGCACATTTGACAATCGCGGCATTTCAAGCACTGTTACAAATGTGGTTTAAAAGTGTTTTTTTAATGTTTGAGGCTATGGCAAACATGTGCAAATGAATCCAACTTCGATGTGGCGTTCACAACATGGAATGCACGTGCAAAACCTGATTTGGCACGAAAGGCATTTACACAAGAAATGGATGGCTATGAGTGGGTTTGGCTAACGGTTTTCCAGAGTCGACAGATAGGGATCCCATGTTGGCTACACAGGTGTATCATCAGGGGGAAAGTATTCAATATTTTACAAAATTAATTTTGTGAAGTTTCTTTTTTGACTCAGTGTATTTCTTTTCGTGGAATTGTCTAACACAACCAGGTGGAAATACTTACATTGGGGCATATGTTAACGGGGAGCAACAAGCCGACACGTGCTCCTACTCCAGTGACACGGGATATGTTGCACAACACAGCTCGCACTACCAAAGTAGGGCAGAGTCTACCGGTATTTCAACATCGGGTTCTTTTGTGTTGGAGCTCCGTACCAGTGATGAAGTGTGGTTACAAGTTTTCCACAGACAAGCCGAGTTCCTACATTCCAAGTACACCTACTTCACCGGACACAAAATCATAGCCTTACCATGAAGTGACTCACAAAACAATTGCAACATAGAACAGAAACAAAATTCCTTCTTACAGTCTCCAAATGCACGGAAGTGGCGATAACTCACGCCTGGATAGATTAGACCCTATTAGTACACCGTGTTGCTAAATCTCATGTAAATGTCGGCATCCACACGCTTAGTGCTATTTAGTACTTTTGATATAAATGTAATATAATTAATATAAGATTCTTGTTCCTTCATCAACTGTATTTTCTAAAGGAAATTTTCATGAGTATTGACTGTATGCGAGCTAGAAAAATAGAAGTAAAAGAACGAAATCGTCCACTACAATTCCTCTATTGGATATACCACTTTAATGAATACACTGCGATGTTCGCAGTATTATTATCAACCGAAACTACGTTATTCACCTGCGATATATACATGTACGTATGTATTTACATGTCCAGTGTTTTTGCCTTGGATATCTTTACTAAGTGTAATGACGGCAATTTCCTCATGAATGCGATGTAGTTGTAAACAACTATGAATTTTGATATAGTACATTTATTTTAACATGGGAATTCCAACAAAAATAAAAGTAGAATATAATTTCCAAACAAAAAATTTCATTTTTAAAAATACATTAGGGTATGATCCGAGACGGACTTCATGATGCGTGGTACGCTGGTGTAACAAAGAATTTTGACGTGGGTTAAAAATTGGCCCAGGGGTAATTTTTTCAACGTTGAAATATCAAAGGTGTTGAATTTAGACCCTAGCCCCGTTGAAAATTGAGCCGCCTCATGGAATTTTGATTATTAAACCTATTAAGTCTAAATTTCACAAAATAAAAACACTTATTAATGAATTGATAAGTAACATTGTCTCACACACACACACATACCCAAATAAACTTTTGACCCTGTAGTGTTGCTTCCACTTACCTCCCATTACCAGGACCATGCTTAATACAAACTAGAATCTGCACTAAAGACATTTGCAGAACTAATCATGTCCCTGTTGTTTTTAAGAAAACTTTCTCATCTCCCTGTATAGCACTTCGATTCCGTATTGTAGCCTAAACCTACCCACAAGGCACTGTTTTGAAGAAGCTTGAATCTGCACTATTTGAAGACGCTTGCATATCAATATAACTGCTCGTGACCCAGTACCCTCGAGAAGATTTTCAAAGTTTTCCTCCGATATATTTTCTTCCCATAATTTGTTCATTTTAATCCTCAAGGTATTGATTTAAAATAATTGAATCTGCACTACATGAGGATGATTGCCTATTTTTAAAACCATATTCCTAATAATGGACTAGCTGTTCATAAGATTTTAAACACCATTTTTCTATAAATTCTTCCCCATTTTTAAAACATAAGCCTAATCAAACATCAATTTACTACATATTCTTGCTTATTTTTAAAACATGCCTAATCACACAAAAGCAAATACCATGGAAAAATGAAGATGTAGAGAAGTACTGGGCTGTAAATTTGTGAATCCAGATTGACATTTTTAAAACTTCATCTACAAAGTTCACAGTTTTAACCTGCCTCCACCATTACACAGCAAAGTTTGATTTCTGTGAGGTTGTGTTTGTGCCACTTACAAATGCCACATGGTATTTCATTGTGTAGGAAAAGCAGTGTCTAAGAGCACATGACTTTTACCAAACTTACTTGGGAGAAAAATAACTTTTCTCATATGAAGAGCTGCATTCTGAAAAATACTATAATTTTCAAAACAGTTTTTTTTATTAATTATTTGACTACGAAACAATCTCCAAAAAATACTAGAACATCTTTATTTCATCACCATAGTTTTATAGAGATTGTGGTAAAAAAAATCACAGAAATTGCATAACCATACAAAGATCAATCTTTGAAATTCAACGGTTGAAACATTTTAGTGAAACTTGAAAGTTTTAGACCAATGGATTTCATATATTTGCTATGAAGGCTGATAATAGGGCTGGACTATCCTTAAAGTGTTGTCACATTGTCACATAGATGATATAATTCCCTTTCTCAGTAATGAGAATGTCTTCAACCCCCCCCCCCCCCCCCCCCCCCAAACTTTCAATACCTTACAAAAAAACCTTTGTTTAACTAGATACACACACAAAACACTATATCTCATTAAATAATCCAATTTGATTAAGTTACAACAAAACTGTTTAGGTCACTGTGTTAGAATTTATATTCATACAGAAGTCATATACATTTATGATCATACATTTTACAAGTAACATTGGTCTGTTAACAGAAGGTCTAAGAGACATGCTATATATAGCTTGCAATCATTGATACTCAAATGTTATGGCATTCATGTTGTCAGACAGAAAACCTTCTTCCTAATTTGTCTAGAGAAGAATAAAACCATGTAGATAAATCTACATTTTTGGCCTGTCAAAATTCTGTAATACTTGAATATCAGGTAAAGTTGATCTTGTAAATTTGTTTGCCCAGTCATGGAAAAGAATTGAAAATTATCATAGTTTATTTTATCAGTGCTGCCAAATTCAATCCTTCTATAAATGTGGAAATTTAGACATTGGTAATTATATGACTTCATGGGATGACCCTTGTGTCTGGGTAATTCTTGGACATCATAAGATGACCCTTTCACATGAATGATAATTCCCTGATGCCAAATCTTGATAAAATATACAACACCACTGCAGAAGATATGAAAGGGGGTATTTTTTTATCTGGCATAATAGTGCATATTAATCACCACACGTAAATTTCTACATTTTCAGTAATTTATAAGACTCAAATTGAAGATTAAGAATAATCTGTTGGGATTTCATTTATAAATACATGTGTAATACTAATCGTATTTTTTTTTTAACATTCTCTCATTGTTGCAAATTATAAAACTTATTGCTAATTCAATAGGAATTTTAATTTCACAAATTCTTAATATTTAAGCCTCCTAAATGCTCTTTTTATGTCTGCATAATTTTGACATAATAAAGTATTTCATCAAAGAATTTTTTTTACATATATGGACGTAAAGATACACTCATAAATATGCTTATATTTTCTTTCATATTAATCAAAACAAATTTCCATACCATGTCAAAATTGTACAGGTGATTTGATACAAAAAGTAAACAAATTGGCTAACAATATTGCACATAATTCTTCTCACAATTAATCTTTAAAAAAAATTAAACAGCAACAAGCCATATTAATTTCCTTGGAAATAATCCATCTTCTCTAGCCATACAAATATAGATTCCGAGTTCTACAACAGATATCCAAACTAAGAAAAAAAAATCAACTTTAACGCGATGAGCTGCATCATACATGACAGAAGAATGTAAAGAAATATTATTTCCCTTTTATAATGATTATCTACATCCGTTCCATTAGCACTCTTATACAAATGACAGGCCACTTGTATTGACAATATGGAAGTCCATGAAAGTCTTCAGAGATGGATTTAGATAAACCTGGAATCATAAGTCACTCACTCTTCATGCATTCTTCAGCTCGCTTCCAATTTTATAACCTATAATTTTGTTCCAGTCTATTTTCGTTCTGGTGACGGGAAGCTGGCGACGTAGTGCTTTAAACGTCGTGTCTGACATGGTCAAGTAATTTTCTCCGATGGCTTTCTGCAATGGAATGACACAGATTTATCAATTTATAAAATTACATCAGAATATGGCATGAGATATGCAACAGTATAGCATCCTATTGCAACAAGACATATTCTAATCGGTGTTCGCCAACCAAAAGAACTCTAAATCCCTGTATGTGACAGACTCCCAAATTTGTTTCTGAAACTGAGTACCAAATACGCTTCAAGTCAGGCACCAAAGGAGTTTTAGAATTTCTCTCCAGTGCTAATGACTTTGTACAACTGACCTCGAAAACTAATAAGAACCCTGCTCAAAACAGAAGGTACCATTTGTGAAAGTTTGTCAAGAATGACACAAAAACCATGGTTTTAATCTTCCATACAAAGGATTTCACAGTTTTCCCTTCCAGTGACTGTAACTTTCTGCATTTCACTTGAAAAACCTATCCAGTTATAAATCAGACAGGATTTTGCCTTTTTTTTGACCATATCATCTTAATTAAAGGTCACAATGACTGAACGTTAAGTGCAACCCACCCTCTAACCAAGATGCATTAGCTGAAAAAGCCTGATGGTCTCACAGTATTTAAGTTATGAGCCAGAAGCAAAACAAAATAAATAGACAGACAGATGGACAAGATAGCCATACACAAAATACATCCCGTCTTAGATGGGTGTATAAAAATTCAATTACACGGTTATGAAAACCAAAAGTCTGACAAGCCAAGATACACCAGAAACTCGGAACAAAAACCTTCTGCAGTCCTGAACATTTAATCAAATGCATTAAATAATGTACATATAGGCATGCTCCATACCTGTTGCTTTTTAAATGTACATTGTATTAATCTAAATAAAAATCAACAAGTCTATGTGTATGTAAATGTTGGGACTTCACAAGCTGATGATCTGACATGGAAGTTCAAAATGGACACCTATATAGAGATTATCTATGATTGCTATGCATTTGTTTAACTTTAGCAAATGAATGGCTTGATAAAATTACAGCCAAAGCATTCTATTAGTCTACTGGGTGCAAAAATCTTATTTTTACCTGGTAGTCAGACTCCGCATCAGCTACAATCTTGGCAAAATCTTTAGCTGTTTGTTCCTCAGACTGAAAAATGCATAGTAATGTGCAAGCTAAAAAAAACATGTTCATTTTCACACTTGAGCATTTTAGAAATTTTGAACCTTTGACATTTTTGTTGGTGTAAAACAAAGTAGAGTTCTGATTGAATTGTAAAATGTACAATTCATATCGCTCAACTTGACCATACTATGTTAGAAATGAAAATTTAGAAAACTTTTCCATTAAAATAGTTGTATTTTTAAACAAAGCTTTGAGGTGTGACTTCAGTGAAGATAATTACTAAATGATTCCAATCTCATGCATCGGACGTTTACGGGCCGGTTCACGCTACGGAGGTTAACTTGGAAATAGTGAATCAACTTGTTCACACAGTGTTACCCATAAGAGTTAGAATAACCAAACATACAGTATGTGAAATCAAAAAGTCAAGTAAGTTGCATCTGTTTTCTTTTTGTTAGTCTTACTATACAGCAAATCAAAGCTGAAGGGACAAGGTTACACCATGGATTAATTTAATCCTGGTCAAGCTAATCCCGGTGTGAAATGGCCCTAGCTCAGATCTAAGTATGATCAAACTGTTCCTAAAGGTCAACTCTAAACACATGTACACAGTACTTGTTTGTTAATTTCATATTACTAAACTTCTGATTTCTACTTTCCATTCTTTTTTTTTTATCTTCCCAAGGAAACTTGCGTGTAAGTCATCAAGTGCAATAGAAAGTGCTGGCAGACAGACGGTGATTACTATAGGGCACCTGTTTTATGGTGGGTCCCTAGTGACAAAAATAGCATTGAACTCAAAAAGAAAAATGAATGATTTCTCTGTCTGAAATTCAATTCAGGAAAATTTCTCAGTTGTTAAAAACTATTTTTACATACTAGGAAAGCATTCTAGAAATCAGAGCCACAAACATTAAAGTGAAGCTGCATGATGTTTAATAGAATTTCTAATTAGAATCATGCTCTTTTTCTCTAAAAGTTGCATAATCTGGAGTTGATCAGAGAAAAATTCTACATACATGTAAAAACTCAACAACAAAAAGATTCATTATAAAAAAGAAGTTTGTTCATTTAGTAACTGTTTGTTACACATGCATTATCATATGTTAAAACTAGCAATGCCAAGAAAGCATATATTCCAAAACAAAACTTACTTTTGTAGATTTTTTTTCATGTTTCTATCATGAGACATACAATAATCTTTAAAAGATATCGGATATTTTATTACTTATCTGAAATTCTAGTATCAAGAATCTGACCTTATTACTCATTTACTTCATCTTAATTCACTTTGAAAATGACAAATTTTGCAAATGTAGTCTTTCAATAAGAGTGGCAGAACATGAATTTCTCATTTCCAGTTTCTGTAAATTTAGGATACTGGGGATCTTAAATGACTTCATCATATTAAATTCATCTTTCATCAAATTTTTTCAGCTTTTATCATGTAACCTTTGCATTACCACAACATTGTTCTTAATAGACCTGCATTCTTTCATAATTTAATTTATCCACAGGTTTAATACTATTTGTGTACTTATTTTAGCAGGATTCATATTTTAGAAGAATTTAAATTTTAGTGGGATTCATATTTTAGAGGGATTCATATTTCAGAGCCTTTGGCTGCAAAGCACAAGTGCTAATTTATGATTGTGTTAAAAAAAATTGTAAATCTCTGTTTATCCATTATCAAACACAGAGTGAATGATAAAACCATAATACCATGAAATAGTGCATCAGATCTGAACGTGTCAAGTTCTAAATATGCTAAAATAAGTACACATTCAGTAAGTATCACAAAGCATCATTTAAATCAAATCAAAAAAGACAGGTGTGGTACTGAACAGGTGCACTGGGTTTTGTGATTAGAATTCCAATACCAGTACATGTATGTAATAAATATTTGAACATTGCTACTATGCAAACATTATCTGCATAATATTTCCCTTCAATATGGTGAATGTGATTCACAAATATACTATGATCAGAAAAAGGAGGAGACCATGGTCAACTCACAGAGATGTTCAGAGTCTGTTTCACTTCTTTAGATGTTACTAGTTGAACATTTCCGTCCTCGTAGTAATGCACCTGTCATCAAACATTTAAACTACATCAATTAAATTTAATAGCTGATATAGTTGCCTTAAATAGACATCGATTTGTAAAGGTATTAATTTAAATATGCAGACTTTTCTTTCTCAGTTCTCTCTAAACAAAGTACTTCTAATGCATTTTTATGTGCAAATACTGTTCACCATAAGCATATATATCCTAAGTACTTTTAAATCTAACATGTGCTCATGATAAGTATTTATGGAAAACTCTTCCCTCAATAATCTGTACTTATCTATTCCAGTTTTTTGTACTTCCTTATTTATATACACTAAAAAACTATTTCTTGATCTGCCTTTCGTTATTGGTATTTTACCTGTACTTTGATGATCCCTGTCAGCTCTGCTTTCCCACCCCCTGACTCTGGGAATGTAACAGACCATTGTGACCTCAATCTCCCATTCCTAGGAATCACAGAACGCATAATAATTATTACATCAAGAAATCTAGATCACATCTCAGATTACCTCCTGCTACAGAAATACACAGACAGATCAATTTCAAGCAAGTAACTTTCATTGTAGCATAAACAACAACAACACTTTTGTTATTAGTATACCAAAGCATCCATAGCATAAAAAAAGGAAAGAAAAAAAAAAGAAAGAAAGAAAAACCAGTACACTACATGCTTTAAAAAACCCCCCAAACTTAATTGCCTCTTCAACTATGAAAACCAGTTGATACTTTTAGCATACTTTACCAACACTTAAAAGATTTTGGTATTTTGATAACATCACATGTCATGGATGAAACAAAATTTCCACCTTGTACAACGATTCACGTGAACAAAATACACTGCATTTCACCAACCTTCCCGTGTTGGTATACACTCACCAGAAATTTTTGGGTTGATATTGGTGGCTTTCAATGCAGGCTATGATAGTAATGTTTCCCCCTGAGCTGTTCCCGTAAACGGTCACTACCCCCTGTTTATAGTGCTGATCTCTGTAGGCCATTAGTGAAGACTCAATTGCTGACCGCCAAGATTCAGCTGCAGTGTCCACCTTGGCTGACTGGACATCACCAGCCTCCTTTCGTAAATGATCATATCTAAAATGGGGGGAGAAAAAAGGTATAATTTACCATATTCCATGAATTTCATTTAACTTTATTACAGCCTTTCTGTATCACTTTAAGTTTTCTTCCCCATGATGAGAAAGTTTCAATCTTCATTACATATATATACTGTGGTATGTATAATAGATAGTGTGTCAACTATCAGTCTCAGAGTAGATGTTTACTACAATTACATGTAATAAAAATACCCTATTTAAATCATACCGGAATCATTTCACTATCTAAATAATCAATCAATTCATTTCACTATCTAAATAATCAATCAATTATACATGTAGTAACAGCTGTTCTGGGAGTCAACATAAAAATGTGAATTGGCCAGACTTTTCTGACACAACAACAACTATACTAACAATAATGATATTTGGGGATTTATTTATTTATTTTTTTTTTTTTTGCTCATCTGAATTTTCCACTGTAAAGATTAGAATAAATGACAAAATTGTAGTTCTTATTCTGACACCAACATCTGCCTTCAACATCCCATAAAACGGTCTTACAAGATTTTTTTTAAACATTTCATTAGCATATGGTGTGTGTGTGTGTGTGTGTGTGTGTGTGTGTGTGTATCTGCCCCTAATACTGCAGCTTTGGAATGTGTTAAATGCTTTTGTCATTTATTAATGTCTGTAAACTTTATTTTGTTGTGATGATTTAAAATAAACAAATCTATTGTTCTGCAATAAGTGTAATGACCACTTAAAAGAGCTTACAAGTGGCTTTTTATTACTACTCAATGGTCCACAAACTTTGCTTTATTTATCATACATGATCTCACTATATAATGCTTTTGATATAGATATATATTGGTGGGAATTATATTTTCCTCATTAGATTTTTATCAGTCTCATGAGGATGTTTACTCAAGAGATAGCTTTACCTTGTGAGGTATACCTGCTAAAGTTTAACCATTGTTACATAACTATTCGTAGGGACCTGTAATTATCATAATAATGACTTTCGTTAACCTTGGTGGTACAGACTATTCATCTGTGTGTGAACTCACTTGAAAGACTGTTTGGTCCTTGGATCTATAAATCTACTACCACCCAAATCTCCATGTTCTGTTATTAAAACCTGTAAAACATGACATTGATCAGTTCTCCTGGTGCCATATTTTAAATTCTCGACAACTTTCAATGTGACACATCAATGTTACAGCATGTGCTAAATATAGGTGTTCCATTTGGAGAAATATTATCTGTTATTCAATTCCCATTTCAACCTTCAGATAAAAATACAGTTAAATTTACATCATTTGAATGTTATACTATATTCTACACTATATAATGTCTACAAAATATATTAATCTGGTGTTCCTGAGTGCATGCGTTTATCCTTTTTCTAAAGCAAAACTTGTCCTGAAATTGCTCATTTTTTTTTTTACATCTAAAACAAAGGGGGGGGGGGGGGAATGAAAGAAAAACAGCTAAATTATGACATCATGGACAAGAAATGGATGCATCACAGTCGTACATTCAATGACTGTGTCCTATGCAGCCTTTCATATGATGGGGAAAGATTGGCTTTTATATTTCAAAACAACATTTCTCAACCTCAGGGATTATTCTGCAACATCCTTGATACTGTGAACTTTATTTCTTGAATAACAAAGTTCTGAATAAAGTACAGAATTTGAACATTGTCCTCTTTTCCATTGTAACCATGGTAACAGTATTCCTAAGTATGCCTTGCAGAAATGGTACTTACTAACTCATCTGCTCCACTTATCTTGCATGGAGTGAACTGGTCTTTGTTATACTGGGCAAATGACCTAAGAGATATCAAACATACATGAAAATGAAATCTCATTTTTCACTAGATAGATTTGCTGTATAGAAAGTGAAACTTCTTTTGTAAACTGGTGCTGAACTGAAGAGAGTTTGTTGAGAATTCAGTAAGTATGTGTACTGATTAGTTGTGCCATTTAAGTAGTGGATCCAGAATTTGTTAAGAGGGGGAGGGAGAAGATAAGCTTGGGGTTTGAGTTATTCTATCTACACTTTATACATTTATACATTATAAAGTCAATAAATACAAAGCAAAAAAAAATAATAATAATAAAATAAAATAAAAAAAAAAAATAAAAAAAAAAAAAATAAAGACAAAGAATTGATTTGTTTATCTTTATGCATTTGCTTGAATGAGTAATGTCAAATCTTATACTTTTTATTTTTGGTCACATGGGGAAAAGGGTGGGGGGCTCAAAATCCACTGATGCGTTTTTACAACTTATGATAACAAGCGTAAGTTGAAAGGGGTACATTGTTATTTAGTGATGCTCAGTTCCTTATACCATTTCAAATTCGAGGTACAGTTTATTATTTCTTATAACACAGGAGAATTTTTGTGGTGTAAGAAATACGAAAGATTCTGGCTGAGACATTTAAAATCAGCCATATTCAGAGGGGTGGGGATGTGTTTCAGGGGAACGAGGGAGTTGGGGAGTGGGGGGTTTGTGAGTGTTTACTGAATATAAAGAATCCATAAAAAAAGAAATAAACTGAAATTTGACAAAGAGTCAAAATTTTAAGCTGAAACATGTATTCCACATTTGCATACATCTGAAAAGACCATAAATGTCTGAAAAGACTATAAATAATTGCTACACTAGAATCTCATTTTGTAAAAACTCCAAGGGAAGAGAATTTAAGATAAAACGTCATAATTTTCTAAGTTTGGTACACAGGAAGTAATCTTTGCAGTTAATGATAGGTATAATGTCTTACCCTGAGGCCCCTTCCTTCAGTAAATCATCATCATTCAGCAAGATCCTTACATCTAAAGAGAGAATAGAGTCCACAGCAAAGACATAAAAACAAGGCTGACATTCTGAATAACATCATTCCTTCCAGTATTCATGAAAGGAAATTGAAATTTGAACTGCATCTATTAATATATGCTATTATCTGAACACCAATTTAATGCTTTCTTTGACAGATGTATTGATGAAATAACCTGATTTTCTTCTTAAAGACAGATCATGTCAATAAAAAAATATCTATTCTGAAAATTGCTTTCCAATTTTAGAAATAAAGCATTTTATTACACTTTCAACAGTGAAATACCATAATTTATCCATTGCATAAAAATGATATTTCCACAGTGTGACAAATGATTATGATGTTATGCTTGATGTTGTGTATTACAGTACTATACATCCTTTATAAAAGATTTGAAATAAACATGTTCTAAAACCAAAGAAAATGTAATAAACAGAAAATTTAATGCTTTGTAGTTCAATATTGGATGTATTTCACTCGCAAGACAGAATTTTTTTTTTTTTTTTTTTTACATTTTCACTTGTGCTTTGCACTCGTGAAAATATTTAAAAAAATCCAGTCTTACTCATTAAAAAATTCTTTATCCGACAACAAAGCATTGACTATCCTCTATATATCATGATGCATATTATGCAAACTAAAAATGATAATAAAAACATGAAACTTACAAAGAAAATTCTTTAAAATTTACATCACACGACTCACCATTAAAAACCTCATTAAATTCTCCAGGTGGGGCGTGCAAAATAAAGTCTGAGGCAATGGCCACCTGAAAAATGAGAAATAATAGAGTGTCAAGATAGTATGTAACCAAGTCCCCATCCCCCCCCCCCCAAAATAAAGAAGACCACGAGCAATGCTCACACTGTATAATTTATCTGTCCAGTATACTCTGTAATGCAGTTACTATGGTAAATCAACGTCCAAACCAATCATTCTTTTCATCGAAAATGGCAGATTATGTGAAAAACAAAAATCTGACCAAAAAGCATTCCAAAAGAAACACTGCACCATGATACAACCTGTTTATGATTATAACAGTTGAACATGTGTATCCAGATTGATTATCCTAGCCTTATTAGTACTGTTCCTATATGTTTTGTGTTTACAAAATTCTCCATGAAAACTTGACCTTGACTTCAAAAACAATAGGCATCTTTCTCTGATTTTTTTGGGAACATATGAACCAATATTGATGACTCTAGCTTTATATATTTTATATATTACACATACTGATTTTATCTGGCCTGTAGGGTGCTGACAGACAGACTAACAAACTGCCTGATACCATAGTACGGGATGTGATATCATAGTACAAGACGTCTATGACAGGCACATAAAAACATCGCAGCAGAAGCTATTCCTCAGACATACAACAGTTTAACACTGAGCACTTGATGTAAAATTCTTGTATCTACTACCATATATTCACATTTACCAGTGTAATCATTTGGTCGGTAACAAACATATCCTGTTTCCTTAATCAAAGCACTGACCTTTCAACTCACCATAAACTAAGAAATGTATTATGGGGCTGTATAAACAATGGAGGCATGGACTTATTTCTGAGTAGCCAGCTTTCTCCATAATACAGACAACCTGGACATCTGCCCACATTATAATTAAATAGATCCACAAGTTTTTCTGTTCATAAAAGTGTGATATATTTCTACTTGATGAGGGAAATTCATGCACTCTTTAATTTTCATCCATTTGAGCCCATTCACTAAATTACAATGCTAGTCATGTTCTGCATTCACAGCTATCACCATTCCTCAGTTACACAAAATGCAATGTTCAGAGTTTGCTCAGTTTCTGTTTCAAACAGGAAATCCCTCTCCTGGGTAACTGACTGATTACTCTTTGATAGGTAATCTGCACGAGGGATGATCCCTATTGTTACTGGAGCATAAACCCCAGGAGTACAAAACAGGAAGAAGCTTTAATTTGGTTTGTTTGATGATAAAAGAAAGTCACTAGATTTCATTATTTAAAAATGTTTTCCTGATTCAAAGGAACATGATGTGAACACTTGTTCATAAAAGTTTGATCATTAAAATTAAAAAAAAAAAAATAAAAATAAAAGAACAAAAAAAAAACCAAACAAACAAAAAAAACCAACTGTTTTCACCATTACTGATTTATGTATTCTAATGCATTGTGTAAAATTTCAAAGCTAACAAGTTTTCTAGTCAAAGTCTTCCCCATTCAACATCTGTCTGGTTTACTAATGAATTTATATTAAACTGTGAAAAGCAAATGAAACACTGAATAACTTACTACAGCAAAGTACCATTTTGGACTGGAGTGACAGATGGTCAAAGCGATAAAATACTTTTAATTCAGAGGCAATTTTGGTTGTTTTAATCATAACGACATAAATCATACGATAAGCAACAGTGCTTCGTTTACTTCATCGCACAGCTTATAGTGTTACTCAAATGACTCTAGACCTAGTTTAAAGATTTTCCGTTCCAAAGTCACTTTAACACACACTCTACGATTATTAATAACTGCTTTAATACTAATTATATCTGAACATCAGAATTACCAAGTTACAAAGGTTAAATTACTGACTTTTCATTTATTTGTTGCATTCTCTACTTATGTCTTTGTAAAGGAACAACTGCTATCTCATTGGCCATCATATAAATAAGGAACAGAAACTGACTCACAAAGCAGGACATCCTCTCCAGCAATGAGATCTTTTGTAAGATAGCATTCTTGCAAGTGCTATTGAAACAAGATGACAAGGAAATTTGAAGGAAGTTTTATTCATTAAACCTTTACTGTTTACATTTAACCTTAAAAACCACAAGGAACCTTGCATTTGATATTGCCTTCAAAATACATTGCAACAATTAGTTAAGAACATAGAGATTATCCCTTTCAGTGACCTTGATCTTTTACAGCCTTCTTAAGTATCAACAGGAACCTATGTTCATTCACAAATATTTCACAAAATTTTAACGGAAAACTTCAAATCTCGCACATAATTTTGGAATTTGATTTGTGTGACCTTGACCTCCTATATTCAACCTTAAAACCTCACAGAACCAATATCTATGCAAGTACTATTCCTGAAAGTATGAAAAATTTGGATAAGAATGTTATATAATTGTAGTTTAAATAATTTCCCTTCAAATGGCCTTAACCTTTTACCTATAAACCTGACAAGAAAGATGAATTAAGGACTTTACACATTTCTGCTAGTTCAATAAAGATCAAATAACAAGTGTGGCTTAAACCTTGTACAGAAAACAAGGCCAAAGCAAAATTCAAATGAATGAAAGTTCTGAGTCTGTAACTCTGATGCAAAGGGATAAGTCCATATGAAAATCTCCAGTTACCTGAAGACCACATGCATTTTTTATTGTAAAAATAATCACATGGTATAAACTGATGAAATGCTCATAAGATCATCTTGGCTGTATCAATGTTTAACTGTATATTTTTCTTCTTCTGGACATCCAAGTCTTATTAGTACACATTCTTCTGATAAAACTTGATAAAGACACTTTTAATCAATACCCATGACTTGTACACATCAAATTGTGATAATATGAATTTGCAAGTGGTCTGTTGATGAAAAATTTACATATTCATTGAGATAAAAAGTATATGTAATTATGCTTCTAGCTAAATTAAGGACACATGCAACATTTCTGACATTTTCTCTAAAATTATTTTTTCATCTCCTTGAAGTGAAGAGTTCTTGTATAACTGGTTTAGATTTTGTAATGTAACAATATTACCAAAAAATTCACATCAGCCTGGGTAGCTCAGTGGTTAGATTACCTAACTTTTAGTATAAGGATCCTAGGTTCGATATCTCATTGTTCAAAAAGATTTTTCTCTCCTTCTTCACTACAGTAATGTTTATTGAATTTACATTTTTACTGGCAACAACTAGGAACTATCAAATATGCTAACTCCATTATTTTGTTTGTAGAAACGAGATAAAATGCAAGTAAATTATACATGAAATTTGACAAAAATATATATATTATTGAGAAATGTGGCGTATGTCCTTACATGATGAATCCCTGATGTGTATTTAGATATCTACAGTACCCAAATACTGAGTGGAATTTTTCTATAAAATATACATCATTAACTATCAATTCATATTATTATAAAGAATTGAGCAATGCACAGTGAGGCATCCCACACACACTGAGTGCATCATAATGTGGTCATCACACCACCTGTGCCAGGCACATAAGTCACTTACTCTAACAAACATGTACTACATCACATGACTGTGATTCAAATTCACTTCCAGGCTTCCATGAATAATGATCAACCCTTTTAATTAGGGCAACATGTAACCAATGAAATGTTATCTAATTCAAACCCAAAGGTTGTCTATTTTCAACATTTCACTCTCAATTTGCACAGAAAGTTATACTGAGATCATTTGACAAGAGAAAATTCAAAATACAATCATCAAGAAAAGGGTTAGTTTTCATGGAAATACAATATGCTCATTAGACATTTCCTAAAAGGATTGATACATCCTGCATAACTCATCCATATTGAGCATATAAATTTGAAACCTTGTGTAGCTAAAGACCAGAAAGACCCAAGTTTTAAAATTATTCATGTTTCACCTGAATTTATGTCGACCTTGACTTTTCTCAATATTCATGATGCAAAAGGGGGAAATATGTAAATCTGAGTAACAAAGTACAGCTCTTTGTCTTTGGTCACCAACTTGAACCTACACTTAAATAATTAAACTAAAACCTATTAACTTTCCCAATATCAAAGAAATGGATGAAAAGACAGATAGACACACCTCCACATGGTGAAATCTATACACCCCCTAAATGGTTCTGGTGTGTGTGTGTGGGGGGGGGGGGGGGATACTGGCAGAACTGTCATAAATATGAAGATAACTACAAATGACCATAACTTTCTCAAATGTAACAAACCAATCTGAAAACATGTCCCTGGATATACAGGTTTATACAGAAAACAACCTTTCCATAGGTGACATGTTAAATGGACAAATCGACAGCCCCTGTGAAAATAAACAGGATGAAATGCATTTATGGATGGATAGATGGAATGAAACCAAATTAACCTCATGTCAAACTTTTGTTGTGAGTGGGGGGTGGGCATAATTATGAAATGCAAAGTAGCGTATTTTCCTCCACTACTATGCAACTTTGTGAAATTTGTGCCTCAAAACTGAATACCTACATGCCTTTGCAACCCCCACCCTCAATACCACATGCATCAGTCATTATAAACATGATAAAGAAAATATACGTACAGGAACGTGATCATTGATAGTAAATCATTCTTTATATGTCAGTAAAATAGAAGTATGTCACCTTGAGATTTTAAAGTAAAATGTTCAAATACTTGTCAGAAGTATATTTATTTTTCTCCATTTCTGTACATAAGATATATTCTAAATGCGATTTCATTTTTTCGCACACATTTCAGACAAGCATTTTTATATACGTTTATGGATCTCATTATAGTTTATTTGGTCATTGTAGTAAACAAAATGGATGCCTGCAAACAATCTAAAACTGATAAATTATATGTACATGTCATCATATTGCACTGTATTTTGTTTTGACTTTATATACGATTAGATTTAAATCACCTAAAATATCCAGATATTCATTATATGCAGAAAACTGAAAATCCAAATACCTTAATTTATCTAATCACAATTTAATAAAGAATTATATTGAATGGTAATTACTTTGATTTTGAAACTGTTAAAAGGCCTCTGACTAAATGCTTAAAAATAAACTTGTTTCAGTATGACTAATCATGACCGGTACATCTCTAGAACGCACTAGCCTAGATGGGGATGGGTTTAACTACTATATCATGTATACAATGAAATACTTTCAATGCAATGCCAATTCCTTCAATTAATTTCAATTACAATACCAATTTTTCACAATAGTTATGGATTACTTTAATTAATTTTCTTAATAAAATACTTTTCAATTATATGGAAGAATCTATTTCTAAACAAAAGCCCTATAGCAAGGTAAATAAGATTTTAGTGTACAACAACAGTTAAGTCATCAGTGTCCAAGAATCCTATCCAATTACAACAATGGCATCTGCTTGTATTTAACTTTGAAATTTCAGAAACAATAACTGTTCCTCCTATGCTAGAATGTTTGATTACTTTATTTGTCAAATTAAATTCCTTCATGTGTTTTCTTACAATCTACTGATTGACTGCTTGTTGTTTTCTGCCATACTCAACAATTTTTCAGTTATCTGGTGGCATCCAGTTTTTTATTGGTAGGAGAGAGAACCCTGGTACAATGTACCCTGGAAGAGCCACAAACCTTCCAAAAGTAAACTGGCAAACTTTCTCACATATATTGACAAATACCCATTACTACATAAGTGAATGTACACAGTAAGTTTCTCACCTACAGTTTTATCACCTGAATATTTGATTGATACACAAGCCAAGTAAGTAATCAGTATTCTTGAAATAAACACACATAGAATTTTTACTGTAGTATGTTATCTTGTTGTTTGTACATGTATATTTAGACTTAATTATAACATTGTTTTTATGTTTTCATTTAGTTTCTTATTTATAGTATTTTGTATAAATTCCTTTCCATCTTTAAATAGAAACCCCTTTTCCTAATTTTCTAGCACAATGTCCCACTTAAGCATATAGAGTAGCACTAAATGCACCTCCTAGTCTGGCAAAGAAGAGCTCTTTTCTCACAACTTGCTTATTAGGGGTAAACCATAGAAGTATTTTGGGAGCTGATTTTCTTCTTAAAGAAGTTTATATTGCATAAATTTCCAAAACTTCTATATCTAAATTTAGATTCCCATCTCATATATTTGACATTGAAAATGGAAGATATATAGCACAATAAAACAAACAAAAACAGCAGAAAATATTTTACATTGAACGTAAAGATGAAGTCTCACATTGCATTTGTAGACAGTGTATCAAAACTTTTTGTAGGGAATGTCTGATTTGTTATAATTATTGGATTTAGAAAATTCTAAGGAGGTTAGGCAAGTTTATATCTTACTGGATGAAGCAAACTGATATTAAAAAATAATGTTGTTTATGAAAAATTTAATATTCATACAATCATAGATTACAATGAATTCCTAGTCCTATCAACTGATATTTTCACCATCAATGAAGATAATGGTATATTAGGGCTGAAATGATATGCCTCCTTCACAATACAAACGTTTTGCAATATTTATGCCACGATTCAATATTTTCAATAAGATACATTTCACAGAAGAAGCCAATGATAATTTTGAAGAAAAATTTCATTATGAAGATTCAGTCACAATTTCAAAAGTAAAATGTCTGCAAACAGCGAACGATAAAATGCCTGCTGGCTCTGTAGTATAAACTGAATAACTTTATTATTTTTTCCAGACTCATGGCTAACAACAGTCCAACTGTTATTGGATGCCAAAATAAGTATAGGTCAAACCCAATGTATTTTTCCTAACCCAATTTTAAAAAAACATATTGAATCGAAGATCAATGCAATGAATTGAACATTGAGATTTTATTTTCAACAGAATCAATATTTCAGTGAACTGTTTCAGCCCTATGGTATATAACTGTAATGCAATTGAAAAGTATTTGCAATTATACATTTTTAGATGTGTACTTGACATATTCAATTACTTGAACATCAAAATACAATCAAATACATTTGATTTATATATTAAAGAAAAGTAAAAATTATTACGACTACCAATATCAATTATCTCATCCATGCTTGCCTACATGTGATTTCAAGATTAATATCTCATTAAACATTCAATCTATCAAAACGATACAATATGCCTTTTTGTAAAAGGTACTGTCACGAAGATCAATGTCCATTTCACTTCAGAAACATGACAGCAGCAAGTACACTGCATGCTCAGGCTAAGAAACCACACAGCATTATCTGTCTTGTACGACATTTGCTCTGGAAGGCCGATGATATAGCAAATTTTATCACACTGTAAACTTTTGTAAGAGGAAAACCATTCGAGGAAATTCGGTAGTTCTTTTATCCGGAGTGAAATTTATCACCAAGAATGCATTTACAATTCTAGATAAGTATTCCATTCTATTTCTATTTGATCCATAAATTCTAAGCATGATAATGACAATAAGCGGATGCATATCATCCAGTTCAAACTCATTATTGACATTCAAGAAAAAAGCGGAAGTAAGCGGTCTCTGATTTTCGGCAATCTTACTTATTGAAATTGGTGATATTCTCCATAATTACTTTTTGTCATGCAATAACTTTCTCCATAAACTTATACCCTTCTAATTCTGGCTTAAATCTTAACGACAGGTATCGAGATAACGTATTAATTACCTTTTGCTTATCCGAAATGGGGTCTCCAAAGTCGGCCATTTTCGTCTGTCAGTCACGCCTTCGTCATTGGATCATGGGTAAGATTTTACGAAAATATCTGCACAAAAAACATACACTTAGGACTAAAAATAAGTAAATAAAACATGAAATAAAAAAAATAGATAGTTTGATTTCACAGCATATAAATTATCACTGAAACAACAAAGTGATTCAAAATTCTAAAATAAGGTGAAGGTCGTCGAGAGAGCCCTCTGGAATGCTTCATTAACAACGAATAGCAGGCACCCTTAATTTTTAAACAGTTGAATGATGGGCGACCGCCCACTACACTGTTCGATTAAAAACCCAGTTGTACTAACTGTAGAAGACCAGAAAAACGTTTTCCACTCAGGATGCAAAGTTATAGATGTCACATTTCCAAATATTTCAGTACCAGAGGTATGACAGATGAATATTATTCGATCCGAATTTCGTCAGTGTAAAACAATATAAATATTTACAATTTTGGCACCATTGACATAAAATGATCCAACGCTTTAATTATTATGATATAATTTTTAGTTTATATGTAAACAAAATAGAAATTTCAATTATATTTTTCATTGGCATTAAAGCTCATATATCTGTTGTTAACCACGCAGGCTAATATATATATATATATATATACACTGAGTGGCCAAAAGTATTGCAACAAACATGGCTGACGTCATCACGATGTAAACACTATATGCATGAGAAAAAACAAGTTTGAATGAAATAAGAATCATTTATTTACTATTTTCTTCTAGTATTTTGTAGCAAACCCCTTTTGGATTATGACTTGGCGTAGTCTTGAGGGAATTGAGGCATATAAGCTCCGAATGTAAGTTTGAGATAGGCCAGTTCAAATTCTTGTCACAGCAGCCACTAGGTCATCCCGACATTTAATGTTATCAATCTCACGGGACCGTTTGATTTTGATGGAACGCCAGACATTTTCAATAACATTAAGGTCTGGGGATTGCGCAGGCCAGTTGAATTTTGGAATGCCGTTTTCTTGTTTCCAAGTATTGGTCTGTCTAGAGGCATGGGGGTGGCATTATCATCTTGGAAAATAAACTGTCGATTTCCTAAAACTTTTGCAACTACAGGCCATAAGTGGTTATCAAGCAGTTCAATATACTTTGCTGAATTCAGATTTCCATCAACTGGTACAAGTACACCAATACCATCGTAGGTAATACACCCCCAAAACATACAACTTACTTTCACGGGCGTTTTACGTTGGTTCAGACAGTAGGGCTTCCACTTCTCGGACGATATTCTCCACAATCTTACGGAGTTATTTCGTCCAACGACTACCTGTGTTTCGTCTGAGAAAATAACTTTCTGCCACTGTTCAGGTCTCCAGTGTCTTTTGCCTCGGCACCACAGAATTCGGGGCTGTCTGTTGACTTTGCCTATCATAAGTGTTTTCTGAATCTTGCCCCTCTTGTATCCTTCCTGGTGTAGCCTTCGACGAATAGTTCTCCTAGACACATGTGTTCCTTCATTTCGATTAAAAGTTGATGTAATATCTTGTAAAGATTGTCTTCTATTAGTTTTCACAATGCGATAAAGTTTTCGATCACCCCTCTCATCTATCACTGGGGCCCTTCCACTTCGGGGATTGTTTTCTACACTTCCTTTTTCTCGGAACTTTTTCAAAACTCGCCAAACAGTGCTTCGATGAATTCCAAGTGATTTGCCAATTTGGTTATCATTAAACCCATTTGAATGCAAAACTACAATACGTTCTTTGATCTCTGTTGACAGTTCTCTCTTGTTCGACGACATTGTTTTCAATCACTATCAACACCCGAAATCGTCTGCTACCGAGAACAACAAACGGTTGCCGGTATGATTAGAACCCTAGGTAATTCACACCCCTGATATTTCGATCTTAGTTGGCATTATAACGCGTCAGCAATAAAAATAAAATTTGAAGCGAGTAAAGTTGTGATGACGTCAGCCATGTTTGTTGCAATACTTTTGGCCACTCAGTGTATAATGGTACAGGGAATTAGAGATACACGTAACACATCATATAGATACATTGCATTAATTGCATCATGACCAGTCCATATCCTCATGTGTCCATGTGTCAGTTTATACCCCAGCTGAGCAATTCTCCCCAAAATGTACCTGTACTGTAAAAACTTTATTCAGAGCTTAATCATTTCAAGAGAGGAATTCAACCAATGATATTTATCTATTTCTATTAGCATAGCATTGAAAATGGTGAAATAAACAATGGGCGCTGCCATTACCGGGTACTGATGTCAACAATAACTTCCATATATCGCTATGCAAAGAATCAGAAAGGCCTTTTTTCCCAAAACAAGATCAATGAACTTTCAGTCTAAGCAGATGACATGTTGTTATGTTATGTGGGGCATGGTGAAATCTGTAGTATGTTTTCAATCAAGTATTAGAAAGCGAGTTAACGAAATTAGGTAATTTCTTCTATGTGAAAACTTTACAAAATAAGCCACATATCTCTTTGAAGTTCATTTTGTTTGAAATCAAGTGATGAGATTGCCAATCTACTGTAGTACAATTTACATACAAATTTATGTCAGCTCTTGTGAGAACAAACAAAATGTATGCAAAAGAATGAAACCATCAAAATTCAGACCCTGTCAAATTTAGGACATTTGACCACAATTTCAGCTCTGAATGAAAAGTCAACCAAGGTGGTTAAATGCTTTAAACTAGACAATACTTTGTCATTTTCAGTGTTTACTCACAATTTCTTTTTCCACCAGACCTTGATATCCATTTCTTTGAATTTATTATTTTATTGTCAATGAATTTTAAAGCAGAAATGTGCAAACCAAAAACTAAACAGTAAAATTTCAACAGTACTGTGATATTATGTTACAGCCTCCTCCCCCCCCCCCCCCCTTTTTTTTTAAATCTAAACAGTAAACTGAAGATATTAAACCTGGAAAAAAATCATACTAATCTCTACAAACCTTTTAATATAAAGATGAAATTTCTGTTATTTTGGCACTGTGTAATTGTAACCTTAATACTGAAAGACTAGGTCCTCCTCGAGTAATGATCACTTTATTAATAAAACTAATTCCCGCATTTGTTACAGAAGCAGACTGTCCCTATTTCCTTCTGTGAACGGGTAATTCAACTAACACCGGCACCACCTATTTTGTTTGTGTGTTTGTGTTTAACACCTGCTTGTAATGTATTGTATAAACATAAAATCTGCAATCCATATGATGCATAGCACATTAGATAAAACTCACGGTGGACATGGTGGTATTCCTTTGTTGTACTGGAGTGTTATATCCTAGTGTACTCATTAATGTTATGTTCAGGCTAACCAGTGGTTGAATGGGAATTTGTGTAGTCATTTGTTTTTCTCACTGACTTTCTGTACGATTTGACAATTTCCATATATATATCACCTTGTATAATATGAATATATTAGTGACAAACCGTAAAAGTCTCATGTATTGTAGATGCATGTACTGTGTGATATATGACTTTGTAATATGAATTTTTTCACTATGATATTGTTTACTGTGATTATTTGTGTTTCACAGCAACTGGCCAAGGTTTTGAGAATGACATTATTATATTGACACAGGTTGGAGAAATATGTTTCAAGAATTACTACACAGCATATATTTCTTTACGAGTGAAATTTAAGGCAGCTCCCGACAATGCTACAGATTCTGGTAAGTAAGAATACTAGCTATTAGTAGCAAGCCAACACAGCTGTACACAACAAATCATTTGTAACGTGAAGTCATTATATTTCAATAGACATTAGAATTAGAGGGAAGAAAATGGCCATCAAACATACTTCTCATTTCAAATAATTCTAAGTGTAAATAAATGTAGTGTTTTAAATCAGGTGAAATAAAATGGAGGACGTGTGTGCGCAAAATGAGACTGATGCCCAATCCACATAAAGAAGACGGTTCCCAAGATTATTTCTCAATATCAAAGAAACAAGTGAGTAGTGAAACTGTTGGATTAAAAACTCGCAAGGATTCCACATTCTTTTCTACTAAAATATTATTCTGATGATTTTTAATCTTCATTTCCAGTTGCTGTTGACATCATCATGTAAATATATTTATGTGTTACAATGATTATAAAATGATACTTTGATGTTCAGGTAGAAATGGTTTGAGACACTAGCATGAATGTTTTGTTAAGTGGAGGTACCAATAAAGAGTTTGATTATAGAATTGCATTTTGAGGTGCTAGAATGGATGGTTGATTGTGTAATGACATTTTGAGGTACTAGTATACATAGATGGTTGATTATATAATGTCATGTTGAGGTGATAGTATGGATGGTTGATTATGTAATAACATTTTAGGTATGTATAAATAGTTGATTATTTAATGGCATTTTAGGTGTGTATGTAATGGTATTTTGAGATGTGTGTATAGATGTTTGATTATGTAATGGCAATTTGAGGTGTGTATAGATGGTTGATTATGTAATGGCAATTTGAGGTGTGTATATAGATGGTTGATTATGTAATGACATTTTGAGGTGTATGTATAGATGGTTGATTATTTAATAGTAATTTGAGGTGTGTATATAGATGGTTGATTATGTAATTTCATTTTGAGGTGAAAGGATAGATGGTTGATTATGTAATGGCATTTTGAGGTGAATGGATAGATGGTTGATTATGTAATGACATTTTGAGGTGTGTATATATAGATGGTTGATTATGTAATGGCAATTTGAGGTGTGTATAGATGTTTGATTATGTAATGGCAATTTGAGGTATAAGTATAGATGGTTGATTTTGAAATTACAATTTAAGTTCTGGTGTGGATAGTGGATTATATAATGACATTTTTAGTTGCTAGTAAGGACAACTGAGACATTATCTGCCACTTGATATAAATCAAAATTTATAAATTTAGTACAGAATTTCTTTTCATATAAGTAAGATGTACACTACAGGCAATAGCAAACATACTCAGGTTAACGTAAAGCCATCACCTGCAGATTGTACAAATATACATATTACATTCTTCCAGTTTTCCTTTGACATCTCTAATATATCTGCCCTGCGTATAATTCTACAACAACCGTCTCCAGTGTGGAAGGAGTTCCGCATAGAAGATCTCAGACTCTACCGATCATCAGAGGTAAAGTGTCACAAAGATGTCACAGAGTGCAAAGTGCGGTGGTATCGTATAATGTATACTTAAGTGATTGTATTACTGTATAACAGGTATTTTCTGTGGTGAGCAATTTTTGTGATTTGATTCATAAATAGTGGCATTCTGATTAAAATTATATCCTATGATCCACTGACATAAATCGCTACACTAGTGAGCAGATCTAAGGACATGATTTTAATCAGATTGAAATAGTGGCATATGTTTTGCGTTTCCAATTTCTATGGTTGCATTATGTCTGTATGTACCAATGTGCATATATGAATATCCTTAAATGTAATAATTGCAGATTTTTCTTTAATCCACAAAATTCCACAAAAAATGGACAGCCTCAGAAAAAATACCAGATATACAGTATTTTCTTCTATTCTGAATCCTACATGAGAACTGAGTATGACTGGTCTTACAATGTCTCATTGATCTGTAATATTAAACTATTCAACATAATTCTGGAGATATCTGGCATTCCATAAATCTGGATGGTTATAATCCAACTGCTTCAAATCCACCGAGTAAATTTTATCAGTATATTCAGCACTGGAAATTATTTTCTGAGCTACTTATAATTTGATTGGAGAATACTGATTAGTAACAAGACTATTATAAACTCAGGCCCACATGAAGTGCTGGTGTTAAATAATACGAGTACTCATGTTATTATTAATCCATTTTACAAAAAAAATTCTTTCCTTTTGAAATTCTTGTCAGATATGATAAATTACAACTGTAGCAGATATTTGTCACTGTAGATACCCTATTTTTCCAGACTTTACTTCAAAAATCCTCCATTGTCAGCTATATAAGCATAACTTGACATAATCTCAGCAAAACAATTCAAATTGTTTAACACTAAAACACTGTTTATATGTACAATTTCAAGTCTAAATGTGCTTGCCTTATGCAGATGTTGAGTAAACCTCCACCCCTACCTGGCTGGCTGACTGAAGACTCTGCAAACAGTACCAAGCACAAGTTAGAGGTGAGATTTGGGTTTCCTCATAAATTTCACATCTAGGCATGATAGTAGGACCTTCATTTGATACATTTTCATAAAATCTAGTACAATAATGATTTCAATCATCACTTATGCTAAGGCTGAAAAAAGTGTCATATTGTCACAGTTTTTATAAAGGAAATTTGTTGCAAGTTCCTAAATGAATATATATTGTATAATATATTCCTTATTTTGAATTTATCGTTAATTAGGGGATTAAAGCACAATGCAGCTATCGCATGACAGACAATAAGTTTGTGTACTGTAATGATCTTTAAAATTTTTTTAATTTTTTTTTGTTATACTGAAATTGAAAATTTTTTCTGAATAAAATAAATTCATACTTGTAAATTTTCCCAATATCTAAAGATTAGCATACATAGATGCTAGCATATATTCAATTCATCCATTGCATTTCCCAAGTAGATGTTTAATAAACCTTCAAAGTAGTTTGCACCCTTAAATTTTACCTGCATTTTCTTAGATTGGATCAGTTGATAGTTAGTTGGGATTAGGTAATAGTAGGCAGGTATAGAAAATTTTTAGAAAATATGATTGATTATGTCATATTCATCATTTGGATTATAAGTCAAATTATGAGTACACATGATAATGCATGTACCATTATATCACATGCATGAACAGTGGGATTATGAAGGAAGGAGAGGTCCCCCCCCCCCCCCCCCCCCACCTTGTTGACCCCAGTATTTCCTCATGATGTATATGAAAACTTTTGACAATAACTGGAGTATGGGTACTACATGGATGTCAATTAAAAACTGAAGAAATTGATTATTTGTAGTATTTCACATAAGGTTGTGTTAGCATCCTTAACATTTCCAAAGAAACCCTATATTCTATTTATATCTTTATAGAAACCCTTTATTCTATATACATCTTTATAGAGACCCTGCATTTTTTTTTTTTATAATTATCTTTATGGGAACCCTGTATTCTATTGGCTTTAGTCTATAAGAGATGCTTAAAGTTGTTGCATGATGCAGGAAAACATGGTTATAATCAAATGACAGGAACATCATATCTCACTCCGTATTTGATTTATCCAATGAGTTTCTAGTTGTTATTATACTATGTAGGGATTGGAAAGCCCACTTATAAGCAGTATAATTGATAGTAGTGTGATATAGTGTACTTAAGTGATTAATGACCAGGGCTTGTCTGTTTACCACCACTTTGCAGTTATTTATTTATGACAATTTCTAAAATATTATAAGGTCTTGGATATAGAACAATTGGAGACTTCTCAAAAGAACATCATACCAATGTCACCTTTTGAAAATCCATCTTATCAAGATTAATACATGCAGAATTAAAGAATATTCATTCATAATTTTTTTTGATCAAAAATATAGGCAGAAAAAATGGATGAAAAATATCTATTGAAACATGCTCCTAGTAGGCCCAGTAATGCAGGGGTAAGAGTTCAAGGGTGAAGGTCATGAAATGTGAATTGTATACAGTGTCGTGTGTCAAAGCTTAGTATTACTAAATTATGTTGCATTGTAAAAGTCAACTGGGAAAATTGGTTACTTTGTAAGCTTTTGTAAAATGTGGAGCGGTCGTTTTCTACATCCTGTATATGCTATTTTGCACATTTTCATAACTTGTTTGGTAAACCTTTGTTTTAAAGAAAAATTGTATTACACAAGTTACTCAATATAAAAGATAACATACATTGTAGGTATTCTGATATCTTATCAAATGATGGACATAGATTCAATTCCTTTTCATACTAATCATACATGTTGATCAGATTAGATGTTAGAACAAAACATTAAACATAAAAAGAGATGATTTGTAGCATTGAAGTGCATTTTTGTCATTCAATCATTTACCTCTAGGGTTAATTGTGCTATTTCATTTGCCAGGTTGCAAGTTTTAAAATTTAAAACTTGAAAATTTCATCTTGATATTATCATGTAAAAGGATATTTTTTGGTTTTAAAATTTATTTGCAAACAATATACTGCAGAAATTATTTCTTCAGTTAAACTTGTTTGATGTCAATAATATTACAGTTATTTAATGTAAATTTTAGAGGATCGTACACGATAGACACTTCATATAAATTGTTTTTGTTATTAAACAGTTAAAGCATATTGATTTATATACCAGTATACACTGAAACCCCCAGTTAAATTCATTGAGAGTGAATACCTGATTCAGAAAGAACTAATTCAAAAGATGAAACATGTTTTAAACATAATTTGCATATTTATAAAGGAACATTGTTGATTGATAAGAAAGTCTTAATCCTGTTTTTTCCTTTTCAGAATAGTTATTTTAAACAGTAATCAAAATGTTTCAGGAAAATAGCTTTTCTGACAGCATCTGTTATCTTAAAGCTGACAAAATACAGCTGTGTTGTAGATTCCTTATAAAGGCACAAGAAATTTATTTACAAGTAATTTCCTGAGGTTTATCTACAATATATTATATGTTCATGATCTTCCTTTTTATTTTGGCTTTTTTTTTTTCTCTCTCTGTTTTCAGATATTGCCATAATTTTATACCTAAAGTATTTTATAGTTCACTATTGCTGTGGAAAATAATTACATTTTTGATTTGACACAAAGAGATGATTGGGTCTTACTGAAATAAGTATGTGTACTATATAAGGAATTTGCAATAACAGTTGTGAATTAGAAATATTCTAGATTCTTAATGGACAGAGGGAAGGATGTTTTTTTGTTTATGTCTTATAAATACTAACATGTGAAATATGCGCAAACACTATAATTTTGTTCATAACACATTCTTGATGCAGTTGCAAACAAAAGCCAAGGAGAAAGTGAGTAAATTTGAAAGAAATTATATTTTATCACTTTTTTACCATATTTATTTAAAACTAGCGTGCTACTTACACTGTTTCAACTTGTTGTTATGATCATCAGTTAAATCGAAAATTCCATGGACCCATTTTACAGACAATACAAATTCTAAACACAACATTTGTCTGAGTTGATTCTGTGCATGTTGATTGTTTCAAGTGGTTTGATTTCTAATAGAATGGCGTCCAACTTCGAAGTGCATCCAGTATATTCATTTCTATTTCACATTTTTATCTACTTTTAACAGTTTAGAAATTTATGGCATGAATTAAAATATTCATTTCACATATGAGAATATATAGACAGGAATTGTCAAATTTAAATTTCAAAAATTGTACTTTACAGTTTTTTGAGATTAGGCATAAAATAAGACCAAAGTATTAACAAATTAGGCATGTCTTCTAAATTCAAAATATTCCACTTTTAAAAAAAATTACATGTGCTGTGTTTTATTATTATGCTGTGTTCCCGTCTTCACTAGCCCGAGAAATATTAACATGGTAAATTCTTTTTAAGATTGTTATTGTGATGATCTTTTTCATTCAATTTTCTCTGTGTTTTCCCCCGTGACAATTCCTATGTGTGTCATCTTCACAAGTAGAAATTTTACACTTGTGGCATTTTGAATTTGTATCAGTAAGATATGGGAGAGCATGAGCTATTTTGATATAATAACATGCATGAATTTGGCCTTCTGTACATGATACTGGTTCAAATCCTTTTGAGTGGAAAATTATGTACAACAATCACAGTTTGCTACTTGGTGAACTATAGGGACATATAATAATCGGCAGAATTATAGAATGGAGTAGTGACACATGGTATGGGGTTTACATAATGACGGATGCTTAGTCAATAATGAAGGCATAGTCTGCAACAAGAGCTTATGTAATGACAAATGCTTTCAGATTTATTATGATGATCCTGATTCAGATGATCAGGAGATTGGAGAAGTGGTAAGAAGTAGATCTAGATAGAAAACAGTATCCTTATATATCTATATATACAATCAATGTATAAAGTTAGCGTTCAAAAAACTGTGAGTGTGTGTGTGTGTGTATATATACGGTTTAACTTCGGTATCCTGAACACTGTTATCTTGAATAACATAGATATATTGAAGTTTTTTCTTGGTCCCATCAAGTTCAAGATAATGAAGTTTGACTGTTTGTGTGTGTATATATATATATCTATATATATATATATGCATGCTACACACACACACACACACACACACACACACACACACACACACACACATATTTATATATATAATATATAGCTAAGTGTGGAATGAAGCTCTTTTTAAAGTAATGTATTCTCAATGAGGCTTATCAAGAAATTATTAAACAGTGCAGTTTATACAAAAGTCTGATTGATACACCAGGTGTAAATAATGCTAAGTCAGTTGATTTTTAGAGACTAAAATGCAATTTATTATTGATGTATATTTGTATATTTACCACTGTACCTGGTATTTTAATAATATTGGACATTTTATTAGTAGTAATATTCATGCAGGAAAGATTACAAAGCCATTTTGTGAGGAAGATTAGTTTTATATGTTGCATGATTGTCAAATTTTGATTTGCACTAAATATGAAAAAAATCTCCGAGGACTGCCTGGCATGCCTGTGTTGAATTCGAACCTTCATTTTCCATTTTTTAAAAATATATACATGGGTACTACAGTTGTAAAATGCCATTCTGTATTTCCATTCAATGATATATTGTCAAGATAATTTACAAAACAAAATGCTTTATCATATATGTATATATGTTCAAACTAACAAGGAGAAAATATTTGACACAAAATATGTCTCAACAAAAATGCATTTGGTGCATTGATATCTCTTTTCTGAATCATACTTACATATCTTAATAATAATTTATCCAAAATTCTACTCACATTTTTTTTCCTATAATGTGTAATTCAATGTATTATTCTATATACCTATTTTCAAACTTTGATATACATGTAATTCTACCAGTAGAAAGATTGCTAAATTGGATGAACAATGATGTATAATGCAAGGTTTCATGAAGAAAACTATTCAATGTTTTTTTGTAATTTTAATTATGATTAAACAGATAAATAGTCATGTAAAAAAAAATTGCAGTCATAGACACTAGCAGTTCAAAGGTCAGAACTATCCTGTTCTTTCAGGGTATACCAAACTTGGAGTCTATATCCTCAAGTTTACAAGAGTTATGGGGACTGTCAGAGGAAATGGCTGGGAACCAAAGCAAAACAGACATAGGGCGATATGAGGTACGAAAACTTAAATTTATAGTCATTTAAAAGTGTCCCAAGTAATTGTGTGGTCCAGCATGAGTGCCTCTAAGTGTAACCATTGTCTGTGTCCGTCAATCAAGTTCATTCAAGGAGAATGCATGCAGACGTCTGAAGCAAGTTAAGAGATGAATACATGGAGGCATGAACCATGACACTAAATGTATTTTCAAAAATGAAAATTATTTTTTATGTTTACATTCTAATTTTGTGGGAATTCCCAGCAAATAAAATGTGAACGTTTATTTTAATGGTTGGGAATACCCACAAAATTAAAATACTATGTTTATCAGGATTCACAGCACATTTTTCAAGTCTGCATCACATTAATAAGCAGATGGCTATCATTACAGCTGTAAAGATCATATCAAAGGCAAAAGCATATGAAATGTAAACATTTTGTAAAATGTAAACAGTTTGTAAAATGTAAACATTTTGTAAAATGTAAACAGTTTGTAAAATGTAAACAGTTTGTAAAATGTAAACATTTTGTAAAATGTAAAATGTAAACAGTTTGTAAAATGTAAACAGTTTGTAAAATGTAAACATTTTGTAAAATGTAAACAGTTTGTAAAATGTAAACAGTTTGTAATGAAAGTGAACGTGGTTGTTAGCAGTTTATCAGAACTGAAAGCAAGCAAACTTTATGAACAAATTGTCATTGTCTTAGTATTTCTTATTAGAAATGTTTTGTAAAATAATCATATGTATGTGGCTTTGTTTATTTTAGGTGGATGGATGTTATGAAATCAATTTACTGGCATACACCTGAAATGAATTCACTGGAATACGATATATATGTATGTGAAGAAATTCCATCTCAGTTTGTCAATGGTGAGAGACAGCTGTCAACATATCGAGTACTGTGAGAATTACAGACTTTGTACACAGTTTTACTTTGTACTTTGTTAAGTCTTTAGTAGTAGATCAGAATTCTGATTTGTTTACTACCAGTACGTTTATTGTGTATTATAAACATTTGTTATTTTTCATGCTCATTGATGTCAAAGACTGTGCAAATACAATATTTTTATATTACTGAATGCATGTTGTTTTTTTTTTTAACAAGAATGACACACAAGATATAGATTTAAAAATGGAAAATGTACATATATTACAAGTTAGCAAGTCCAAAACAAATTTAATTACATTGAAAAAAGAGCATGTTGATCATGGACAGTGTACAGTGTGGAATTACTGCAAGAATCAGGCAAGTCATGCTTGGTCATCAACAAAAAACACTTGTTGATTCAACAATGCACAGTTTCCTATCAAGGGACACAAGTTGTCATGCAACTACAGTTTGTCTTGTATAGAAAAATTGTTAATTACGTCATCATTTTCTAAGAAACATGGAGATGTGACTTAAGCCATGCAATATGTTTTGACCTTGAACTCTGCATCAAAATCTTGGGTCAACATTTGCTCTATGATAATGCATGGGTAAACATGTCACAAAGTGTGATAGTACCACAGGAAGAGAAAATAAAATGCAGAGGAGTTTAAACACCAATTTTTTTTTTTTGACATACGATCAAGGTCACTGTATTGTCATCCAGCCAAATGCATTGATTGGCTAAGGTATAACCATAAGATTGGCTCAAAGGAAGAGAAAATGTAGTGTGGACAAAGATTCCACACAGGTGAAGTTTTACCTTGACCTTACTTTGATATCTAGTAAATATCCACCACACTAAAGAATTACAAAAAGATATTGAATCCAAGATCCGATTTGCCCTTTAGCTTTCATCTAGAACATCTTCATCAGTCAAAATCCCTGTCACTTCAATATATGGGTGGATTATGGAAGAGATTGTGCAAAAAGTTCATATCACATAAAGGTATCTTGATAGAAAAGTTGATCACTGGGGCACTAGCTTTACGCCATTGTTGGATACCCACAATTGATTTCACTTCTTTCCTCCCTCTATCACCCTTGTGTCCATTCATACCAATTTGCTCATTCTCATGAATTTAAAGATTTAAATTTACTGTCCAATCAAATTAATTGTTATAGGAACAGAATTCTTCTGTTTTTAAAGGTAATATTACTTTAACCCTGCTTTCACAGCAATATAGTGTAATGAAAGTGCCTAGAAAGGTACTTCTGGATTGGAAGAAAAACACTTTTGCTCTTCTCTAAGCAACCAATAAAATTGCCTCATAAATAATTCTACCAAGGATATCCAACAAAGGATTTATGATGGGATCTGTTAAAAGGGGCTGCTCGATATAAAAATGTACAAAATATGTGCCATTTGTTGACAGAGAATTTAATTGTACTATAACTTTCAACACACGTTATCCTCCTTGTGACTTTTCAGAGAGATATCTTCCCTCATTAAAATTTGTGAAAATGACCTCAAAGTTTTCCTTTATTTACAAACTCACAGTAATGTAGAGACAAGTTAGTATGAAACAAATTCAGCTTATCATTTATTTCTTTAAAGGTATAACAAAACAAGGAATTACATTGTATGCTGTTACATGCACTACACAAAACACTTTTATATCAACCATCACTCTTTACAACAGTCAAACTTCAGTACCTTTCAATCTGAGTATGTTTTTAAGTTACTATGGAAACAAACAAAAAAAACCCAGCAGTTTGTGAAGGTTTGATTTTTCCTATTCAACACTAAAGAACAATGAAACATTTTTTTTTTACTTGATGAATTTCAAATTCTTTTATTTTCTGCAAAATTTAAGTGATAATTTTAAAATAATAAGGAACTTTCAGAAATGCCTTATGTTATTTCAGTTGTCTGATTCTTTGTAACATTGTAAACACATAGGGAAAAGGCATTTCAAGCTTGAAGGACTTGTATCAAAGTTCATTATAAATGTTATATTATGTAGAATCAACATTGTAAAGCTGAAGTTATGGGGGGAGGGGGATATAAAGGTGAATACAACCTTTGAAACTGCTGAGAATGATGCATTTCAGTAAATATATAAGATGATACAATGAAGGAACATATACATCACATAGATAGGCATTTCTCAGTCCTGTCACAAGTACCCTTACAAAAAACTTGAAAAATGGGATTTGTTTAACTACTAATTAATTAAGTCAAACAGCCCATGTTTGTATTTTCAGCATTTTGATTTGGTGTGATCATAACCCACATTAAAAGTCCTGAGAAAAAAAGACAAATACGTTGAAATGAACTTTGTTTAGGAAACTCACTGCTATTTATTTGTATAAATCTGCACGCTTGACATTTGACACTGACATTTGCAATGGTAAAGATCAATTTAAATAATTCACTAGTGGACCTTGAAACCAGTTGAATAGTATTTGTATATCATTCCATTCTAGATGTACCAGAATAAGTGTGTTGATGTCCAAGTAAGTATCAAGAATTGTCAAAAGTTGCAAACAAAAAGGAATAGCTTCAAACACCCTGTTGTCCTTGAGATTGAAGGCTAGGGATTTTCTCAGTAACTCATAATTGAGTTCATGTTTAAACTCTCTTAATGAGTGAAGAGTGCAAAAGTTCCCTGAAAACCTTTTCCACATTAATAACATTTATTTGGATCACAAATTGTTTTAGGATAACAAATCTTTGGGATGACCCTACACCTGCAATAACTCTCATCATTTTATCTCTAACATGCAATTCAAATCAATCATTTTTGCATATGCCTTTTACAACGTATATGAAGTTCAGTGCATGCACCATTGAACTTTGGCAAACTTGGCATGTAGTACATAACTAATTAGCATTTCATTAGATCAACATGTCCAGTAATTTACTCACTATATGTAACTTGCACATTTAACAAAGTGAAGCATATCACATATTTATATGAAGTTTTATAGTGATGCACTCAGTTTGCAGAGACTATATCGATGTAACAAAAACTGAGCAAGTTGAGCTTTGAATGCAGGTTCTGTATGATATAAATCTGGAGTAATTATGAGTGAACTCCCTTTCAATTCTGCAATAATTAAATGAAAGAGCAATTTCAATTTTTCCCTTTAAATTTGTTTCAGAAAATTAATGCCACTGTTTCAATAATTTGTGTTTAAAAGTACTAACAATATTTCTGTAAATAAGAAGTTCACATTGCACACTACACCCAAAAACTACATTTGTACAAATATAACAGATGAAGACTCGTGCATTAAATCTTAGCTTCAGTAAAACACAATGCCCTTGCAACAGCCGAGTCCTACTTGACCTTAATCTTTCATTGACTGTAATATGAAGTCTCCATCTTGCAGAGGTAAAATATTCAGTGCAAGACAGATGACCTCAAACCTGTCTGATTATGACCTTTCAGCACTACATCTCCTAAACTTTCGCATTAATAAGAGCTGCAGCAGTGGTGTACTATGATGTGTTACACTGTAACTTACTCGTGAACTGTAATTTGTGGTCTAGCGTATGTTCACGTAAACTTTCTGCATTCTTTTCTCCTCTCCGTTTATGATCATTTGCATTTCCCATCATTATTTCACACATTTGCATACTTCCTAATTAATGCACTACATTTGTACATGTAGGTTAATGAATCTCCATCTGGAGGAAATAATGAAAGAAAGCTGCAGACAGATGGACAAACCAAAATGCAATAGAGAACATGATCTTCAATTTGGCATGGTAGGAAATAAAAAGAATAATACTAATTAACCAGCTGACATTGAATTTCTTCTCTGTATGACCTACAAAGTGCCTTTTGAAGCTTTGAAACCCAATAATCTCCGTTATTCAAACCTACTGGTCTTATATATCATTTTAGCACCATCTACATGCAGATGTGAAAATAATCATATAAATATAAAACATATCAGTTGCAGAATTGCCTGATGATGAAAAAAAATAGTTCATTTCCACAATTCTATACAATTATAGCCAACAACCCTTTTAATATCATCACCCTATGATTACACAATGTTGGTGCATATAGCCGTTACATGTATATACATTAAACATCAAAATAATACAAACATGAAGTTTCCATCTATACACCGGTATATCCTATCTTAAAAAAAACCACCACATAAACATTACATTATGTGACAATGGCATTAAAACAAGACTGTTTTATGGAAAGATATACCACACTGTTATTTACTTTTCAAACAAATGTAGTACAGACAAGTATTCCTTCTCCTTGTAGAACATTTGAGATAGCTGATGAATCAAGTTCAGTGTCTGTCGCAATCCGTAATTTTCATTCTGAACCAAGTCGCATAAAACTTCAATATCATTTCTGTAGGACTGGTATGCTTTATTTGACTTCATTGACAAAAGAGCTCCCACTTCTTGTTTGGTAGCTCCATTGCTAGCCAATGACTGTCCAGGTTGTAAACGAATTCTCATTTCATCATACACCTGTAGGGTTATCATGGCTGCCAATGATCGACATGATATTCGAAATCTACAATGTTGATTTAATTTGTAATACTTTCCATCATACATTCCAACATCCTAGATATTATTGATATCTAAATATTCAGTATACAGATCTGTAATTGTGTACTGATACAGTTTTACTGCAATATTTACTGTAACTTACAATTTTTACTTCAAAGCTTCACCTATTTACTTAATTACTTACACAGGCGATAGACTGGAACGTTTCCCAAGTCCAATAGCACCTAGCAAACCACCACTGGCTCTATCTTCACCAAATAAGTGCAAAGAGGTCACCATGGTAGACAACATTTTTATTATTGTAGTGTGATTACATCCAAAGTCCAGTTGTCTCAGAATCAGCTCCAAACTCTTAAACCACAAAAGTAGTAACTTGCTCTCATTCTCTTGGCTGGAAAATAAATACATCTCAGAAATAACAATGGTGCTCCAAGGACCATGTCACATACTGCTTCTTTAATGTATAAGTGTGACTGTACTCATGCAGTTGTAAAAGACTAACACAGTAAAATTACAATTACCTTTTCTTAACTAACTGTCCTGAGGTTTGAGACTGCAAAATTTTTTGAAACCATTTTAGTAATAAATAACACTTACACTGGTTTAGCATTGCTGATCCAGTCCAATAATTGACCAATCAAAATTTGTTCATCAGTTAACTGCTGACACAAAGGAAGTTTCTGTGCAATGTACCCGTATAACAATAGGAATGTCCCCTCTTCTAGGGCTGTTTTCAGGAAGTCCTCAATATTGAGATCTGGGATTTGCATTGCAGCTAACACATGGTCCCAACCACCTCCCAGAACTTGGTCCAAGCCTATGAAGATGGATAGACCGATTAAATGAAGTTAAATTCAAACTTTTATTAATATTCAATGTTAACATGTGCACTGTAATTATTTCATTATACCTCCTCTGAAATACACATGGATACATTCCTCTACAATAATGACAATGTGTCTGTGAGAAGCTAGACATCGTGATGCCACTCGAACACAGGGCATCAAGAGAATGCTTCTTGGGGAGGACTGCAGCCATTGGATGATGGTTGTCATGACAACAGAGACAGAGTTGTTTTCAGGATTGCAGTTGTTGAGAAGGGCAAATATTTCCCTCACCAAATCCAGACTCTCATCTTCCTGAATATGTGTGTCTGAAACTGAAAACAGAGAAGATATCTATACATTTAACAACTAGTAAAACAGTCTATGGTCAGTACAATGGTAATTACCAAACCATGGTTACTGTAAAAGTACATAAAAATAACAAAACATGTCACACTCACCCCACCCCCACCCCCCCTAAAAAAAAATTGAAGCTTTCTTTTCTTATTTTCTTAATTATCCTCTATCTATCTATCTATCTAGCATCATTTCCATAGTTTGACATATGTATCTTTAATGTATCTAAAATTCAGTGCCATTGTAAATGGTGCACTATTTCACATTAAATCACCATGAACTCAATTGAAAGTCTGACATGTGCATGTATGATAATGAAAATAAATAGAAGTTTAATCTCAGCAAAAAACAGTGTAGTGCTCTTCCATTTCATCAAATCATTTCATTAAAGTTTTGCAAAAGTACAGTCATGTAATCAAACCCCAAAATCAAAGTCACAAAGTCAAATATTTTGATATAAAAGGAAAGGTCTTGTCATAAGGAATACACCTGTGGAGTATGAAAACCCTATCACTTATATGTTATGGCCAGGGTTAACATTTTTGCAAACAAACAATCAAACAGACCAAAAACTACATTTGTATATGCCCCTGCACCTCCAATTAAGTGAGCATAAAATACTTTGTCCTTACCGTAAACTAATTTTATGGTGTTAAATAATATAAAGATAATGATGAAAATATCTTGACCTTCAGAATGCAATGAAATCAGTCATACAGCAACAATGAACAATGAAGTCAAATGCATGTACAATAAACCACACTTTTAGTGATGTCCTAGGAATGAACAATTTAATTCATTATAATTATGACTTTTTATATCCAAGAAGATCATAAGATGTTATAAAACTACTGAGAATGAAAATCACTTCATTGTAATCGTGAATTCATTTTAGGTGTGTTCACTGTAACTGTACTTTAAATGTGTTTTACTGTATATCCAAGACAATAAAATCTGAATTCAAGCACATTTTGTCTCATACAGTATGATTAAATGATATCATTGTACATGCACATTTTGTCATCATACAGTATGATTAAATGATATCATTGTACAAGCACATTTTGTCTCATACAGTATGATTAAATGATATCATTGTACATGCACATTTTGTCATCATACAGTATGATTAAATGATATCATTGTACATGCACATTTTGTCATCATACAGTATGATTAAATGATATCATTGTACATGCACATTTCATCTTTGTGGGTCATTTAACGTCATCCAAGTCGCACATGGCAGAAATCTACCTTTTAAATAGTACATCTATGATTATATACACTGATTGATTTATCTCAAGGTTTGCTTACTTGCACTTGTGACAGTTTCCACCTCTGTTAGAAGATTCATCAGAATCATAGAAATGGTTTCCAGGTTGATATCAGCCTCAAATGTGCACTGACACATCAGCTGTATTACACTGTGTACGTAGCACTGACGCTTCATTGAAAGGTCAGAGGTCCAGGTCATGGATGACTGTACATTGAAACCTGATGCAGTTTTCAACAACCTGTCAAGTCAAAATGGTAATGTGTTCAAAGCATGACTGCAAAACTGGAACAACTTTTCTGTGTCTGTAGTGCCAAAACTAAACTTATAAATGTATGAGAAATGTTTGACAATAAAAACAGATTGTAGTTTATAAAGCGTAATCTTCACTGCAGTTTAATTTCTGCGGCATTCACTGTAGGAAATAATGTAAAATTCAGAATACAGTGAATATACTTGCCACCTGCCCTGTATGAAAACAAGATTTTCACAAGACCCATGAAAATAACAAGGAGTGATTAAAAGCTGTACATACAGATTAATTCATCATTTTCTAAAGTTTCTGACCTTAATCCTAAAGCCATGGATGAGGACCTCTCTGCTAAAACACATCGTGGGTCACATGTTTGTAAGAACCAATTACTGGCATGTCTGTAGTTGTCTGAGGTCAAAGTTGACCAATCATATGTCTCTGCAGTCAGAGTCTTTTGCTCCAGTGTTGGAATCTGAAGAAGAAAAAAATTAATAATTAGGCCTGATATTTTGCAGTACTTCATCATCAAAACTACTTTTACTTCTGGAAATAATGTACATTAGGATATGTATTAATGCATACATAAGACAGCTCAAGAGAAACTGTAGTAGCATATCACATTTTCAAACAAGTCTTGTAACAGTTTGGTCCCCTCCCCCTCTCCAAGGAACAATGCAACAGTGGCTTCCATACCTCCACATGTTTCTGGTCCCCATAACACTGCACCAACAGCAGGAGTACACAGGCCAGGGCTTGACTGGTTCCCTGCCCCCCATAACACTGCCCATAGAAAGCCACAATATCTGTCCAATTTAGTTGACACACCACATGAGCTAAAAGATCAAAGCTCTCTGGACAATTCTGATCCTTAACCTAAAAAGCAAATTCATACAATGTAAAAATCCAAAAGCTTCCAATTTCTTCCTTTTCAAGGTCATCAACAGCATATATCTAAAAGAAATATACACCACAAATTTCTTGTCATTTTACTTCCTCTGCGAAACTCTAATACTTTTATATTAGTAGCATTTTTAATTAAGGTACATTGTACACTGTACTCTACAACAAACAAAATAAATTTCTTTATCTTCACTACTTGAACAGCTGCTCCTGATTTCTCCTTTATGGACATGCCATTCTATTCATTTAACATACTGACGTTATTTCCACATGAAAACTTGTAAACTGGTATGTATAAGTTATCTACTGATGTGTATTGAACAGTTCAAAGTTGTGTGATATTTGAATTTTACAATACCTACTTGACATACTGTATTGAATCTTATTTTAAAACACTTATAGCTTTATATTTTAGAGCAGTTCAAGTATTTATTCAAACAAAGCATGCCTGCATCATGGTATCTAAGACTCGATTGTCAGGTTTCAGTTCTTCCCATGGCAACATTGCAAACTTGTGATTGTATACATTGGTAACATGAGCAGGGACTTGCTTTCCACACAACACATTGGAGAAGTATAACCACAGCTTACTCAAAGTATCACCCTGGTATGGAGGGATCATATCTACAATAAAATTACACTGTAGACACACGATCATACTACAAGTCCATCCATTTCAATAGAGAAATGGTTAAAAAGACACACGAAATAGAGACTTTTACAATAGGCTCTGAGTTACGTACATGTATACTTGAGTTTCCATCAAATTTTTGTGGGAATAAAATTTTGTGGAAATGTAAAAGAATACAAAAATTAATTTTTGTTGAAATGTAATTTCATGGAAATCTACTCTATGTTCTTTCATTTCGAGCAAAAATTTCATTTCTTAAAGCGCTTGATTTTGTGGTGAGATTCAGTCACAAATACAATTGAAATTTGTTATTCAACAAAAGATGTTAAAACACTACTTGAATGCTTTCAAAATGCCCCTTTCAGATCAAGACTGAGGCATATCTCCAACCTTCTACAGTTCTGAAAATTTGTTTTCCATCATTGTTGATTAATTTTTTTCTTACTGAGAAATGCTTGGTGAAGAAACTGTGTGACAAACACAAAGGCTTCCACCATCTTCTTTCCTGCATCACAATCAGCTTGTATCCATGGTAACAATGGGGAAGCCTCTGTTTGTAATGGCTGCATCCAAGCAGCAAATGCTGTGATGTGTGTCTGCCAAATTAGGTCTAGAACTGTAAAAAAAAAATCATAACATTTCATCTTCTTTAGATATAGTCAAACCTCATTACCCCGAACTCAATGGGACTGAAAAAAACTTTGAGATACCCGAGTATTTGAGATATTGAAGGTAAAATACTTAAATAATTCAAGTTGTTGGGACTTCCAAATCACTTTGACTTATCCATGGTATTCAAGATATCGGTGATCAAGAAATTAAAGTTCATTCATATACATGTAATTATTTGTTCCAGAATAGTTTATTACATATACATTGAATATCTATCAATGCACAACAAAACAAAGATTTCACTACTGTCAATATGGAATGACATGAAAATTTGCTGATCACCTGATATTTTTCAAGAAATTCAAGCATAAAATGTACTATTGAAAATTACATTGAACTAAAGACAAGGATTACAAGTACATGTAATATTCCAAATTAAGAATACACGAGTTTGTAAAAGGTAGATATGTACTTTAAATTCTGAACTGCCTAGAAAACTTGGTAACCTTCTGACTTGACAACCAACAGGGGTTGACTATGATTTGCTTAGATAGTTTAGTAAAACACTCTGGAGTTATTGGTCAGATAACAATTGCCATATACATGCTAGAAAGTCAAGTGATCATTGACCTTCTGAACTGAAAATTTACATGTCATAACCAACATGAGGTTTGACGATTACATGACCGTTGACTTCTTAATATCTTGACTTGTAACTTAGTAGGGGTCCTCCCCTAGTCATGACCCACCTGCCTTTAAAAAATTGATTAAGTCTTTTAGGTATCAGTTGGACAACAATTGCTAAATGCAGGCTAGAAAGCCCCATGACATTTTGATATGAAAATCAATAGGATTCATCTAATATTTATGACCATTCAGATTACAGATGAGCATTATATGCCCTGTTTTTGAAGGGGGTATAACAGAATGATTGGACACATCAAATAATGTAACAGGGAACTAAATTCCCTGCAGGTTTTTTTTTTATCGACTATACTGTGTTATTCTGTACCTACCCTGAGTAGGGTTGGTTTCCTGTAGTGTTGGGAGGACTTTGTTGATAAAGCAGATCATAAGATCCTGTAACAGCTGAGTTATGTATGGGAGGTAGATAGTGGTCCCTGGATAGAGTCCAAAACATCCATGATCAGTTGAGGAGGTCCGCAGCTGGAGGAAGAAACGACCAATGGTGGACAGGCAGTACTTTGTCTGTGATGGAGAAAAAATGATAGACGTAATGTTTAATTACTAAAAACAAAAAGTAGTAATTGAAGAATGAAGAAGGGAATAAAAGTGAACAATCTCATAAATCCTTTAAGGAAAACAGAATAGAGAGCAGAGCAAGCATGGACTCCTGGAAACACCATGGGATCAGGTGCCTAGGAAGAGTGAGCATCTATTGTTGACCAGTTATACACACTATGAGCCCTATATCTTGATCTGGTAAAGGGAGTAACTCATAGTCAAAATCAGTTATGTAAAGAACAGAATGTTGCTTAAATGTTCTGAGTAAGATGAATTTTGCACCCGTGTTATTTTTGTCTGAGAAATTAAAAGGACAGACAGACAGACCAAGGGTAAACTAACAGTCCCTTTCAGCAAAGATGTTAGGGGATTGATAAATAAAGAACATCACCCCCAAACCAATTTTTTACTTTAGAGCAATGAGTAAACTGAAATTTCAGTAGTATTAAATTTGCACATTGTGGATGAGGAGGAAAAGAGAGGCCCTGGACTTCATGATATGAACTTAATATTTATCAGACACAAAGCATCAACATGGAACTTTCAGCTTCACTAGTAAGAGGAATTGTTAAGTTCAAAAGTTACATTTAAGTTGCAGACAAAGAGATAGAAGGACAAAAGACCAAAAACAATATGTTCCTAATCTCTGATATTGAGTATATAATCCTACAGTAACTTTGCTTTTTGTTTTTAAACTTACCTATTCATTTGTCCCAAAATAATCTTTTTTACAGCAATATCATATTTCTAGATTAAACTATAACAGATCTCCTTAGAAGGTGTTAAAACCAATTTCCTATATATACTTGGGTTTCACCACCTTTCGCAAGTTGAAGGTTTATGATCCACTCCTCTCTAACTGAAGATGAGAGTAGCTAATAAGAACTTTTGGTTACTGAACAAACAAAGGAAATTTTAGAAAATTGGATGGACCATAGTTTCACCTGTTCAGTAGACATGTCAGAACCCACATCCGTTCTCTTGGGGGATTTATCTCCCTCGTAAAAGCAATACAGCTGTAAAATCTGCCAACATCTCGGATGTAACTTCTGCTCAGCAGTACCTGAGAGGAATCATAGAAAAATGTGAAATTCTATACGAACAACATTTATATAGAAGTCCCAGTGAAGATTCCTTAGGGTCTTTATAAAACAGGAATACTCCTTAGAAAGTATAAGGCTTACCAGTGAGAATTAAGTTCAAAATGTAATTAAGGTTCTGTGGAAAATTATGCTTAAGAACAGCCTTCAGATGTTTGAAGTAAATCTGAAAAATCAAAGAGCAGGTACAATTAAACATGGTTATGATGAACCTCCAGGGCCAGCGAAAAACAGTTTGTTGTCACCAAACTTCATTATACAGTAAAACATGGTTATAGTGAACCTCCAGGGCCATAAAAAAAAATTTGTTATAACCAAACTTCACTATATCCATAAAAGTTTTGCTATTTTCCTTTCATAAGAGAGTAAACAATAATTTGCAATGAGCATGAATTTGTTTCAAGCATGTTTTACTGTACTATGGAATCATTTAAATTCACTGGGGTAAATTTTTATGGATTGCCAGTATTTTATAGTTTCATTGCAATAATTATGTCATTTTGTGATTATGGTTTCTATATATTGAAACATGGTATACACTGTATATTTCATTTAGATTCTGTAGATTTGTTAGATAGGAATACTCATGAAAATTTAATCGCCCGCCTTCCCATGAGTACACAATGGCAATTTCAAACAAAGTTAAAAATCCTATTTGAACTTTGACTTCTACACCAGTACGACTTTGACCTCACACTACACATCGACTTCATTAGAGGTAGGACACATCCATCTTATGTAAATGAAAACTTATGACTACTTTTAAAGTGCTAGACAAACTGAACACAATAATTTACAACCAAACATATAAAAGCTTCCTAGTCTCTTGATTTTAAAGGCATGAAAATAGCCAAGGATGACAGAAGGAATTACAAATCCTCTGAGATGTACAAGTAGGATAACTTTCATTCAAATTATATGTGCTTGTTCAATATGAAGTCTCATGGACATTATTTATTCAAAGAATTGAAATCTACATGAAATCTACACACTGAGATGTGATACTTTACCTCAAACACCATGCTATGTTTGGAATCAGGGTCCACACCACAGCTGTAGAGGCCAGAGGCCAAAATGTTGACAAATCTCTTCACTTCAATTGGGGCAGGAGATTTGTTCTGCAGCCACTGAGCAATCTCAAACTGAAACAAAGCAGTCAAATATAAAAATCTGTAAAAATCAAACTGAAACAAAGCAGCTAAATATAGCAGTTTGTAGAAATCAAACTGAAATAAAGCAGCAAAATGTAACAGTCTATAAAAATCAAACTGAAACAAAACAGCTAAATATAAAAGAAATTTACAATACCTTGGTCAGAAGCATGAAGACTAGATCAGGGTTCTGTTGTTGTAGGATCTGCACGAGTCGTTCATACATAGTGACATAGGTGTGGGGATTGTTGATGGGTACAAAGTGCGGTGACATGAGACCTGACATAGCTGGGGAGTTCAGAGAAAATTGTAGAACAATTTCTGTCTGAGATGGGTCTTTTTCTATAAACTCCTGTAAAGGACAAAAAATTTGTGTCACGTTTAACATGTAAACTTGCATTAGAGTAAAACACAGTCATTGTGAAGTGCCAAGGTTGGTATATTCTGCATTGTGAGAGGCATTAATTAATATGTATCTAACAACTTATTAATCATTTTTATCCCTACAGAGAATGAAAATCACTTAAAATAAGATATGTCCATTATAGCTGTGTTTCACTTCACTGTAATTTCTCCAACTCTTGTGATTCTACACATACATTATTCAAATAAACATAGTACAGTACCTTTATATATATATATATATATATATATATATATAACAATTATCTAATCAGATACTTTAAAATAAAGGAATGATGTATCACTATTATCAGATATTGTAAAATAAAAGAGTGATTTATCACTGTTATCAGATATTGTAAAATAAAGGAGTGATTTATCACTGTTATCAGATATTGTAACATAAAGGAGTGATTTATCACTGTTATCAGATATTGTAAAATAAAGGAGTGATTTATCACTGTTATCAGATATTGTAAAATAAAGGAGTGATTTATCACTGTTATCAGATATTGTAAAATAAAGGAGTGATTTATCACTGTTATCAGATATTGTAAAATAAAGGAGTGATTTATCACTGTTATCAGATATTGTAATATAAAGGAGTGATTTATCACTGTTATCAGATATTGTAATATAAAGGAGTGATTTATCACTGTTATCAGATATTGTAATATAAAGGAGTGATTTATCACTGTTATCAGATATTGTAATATAAAGGAGTGATTTATCACTGTTATCAGATATTGTAATATAAAGGAGTGATTTATCACTGTTATCAGATATTGTAATATAAAGGAGTGATTTATCACTGTTATCAGATATTGTAATATAAAGGAGTGATTTATCACTGTTATCAGATATTGTAAAATAAAGGAGTGATTTATCACTGTTATCAGATATTGTAAAATAAAGGAGTGATTTATCACTGTTATCAGATATTGTAAAATAAAGGAGTGATTTATCACTATTATCAGATATTTTAAGATTAAACAATGACTTTAATATCACCTTTATCTGATAGATGTACCACTATCATTAGGTATTGTAAATTGAAGGAGAGACTTTTAATTTATATGTGTTATCAGGTACAGTAAATTAAAGGAGTGACTTCTAATTCACAGGTAATATCAAGTCCTGTAAAAATGTTGAAAGCTCAAAGAATTCTGACCACTTTCCACTGATTGTTTAATACTGAGTCATTATTCAGTTCAGAATTTCTCAACACGAGTATATTTGTCATTACATGGGGAGTTTTCTTAGTACTCGGTACGTTTCCTTATTACTTTCTCATTATTCTGTGAGTTTTTTAATTATTCAATAAGTTTCACATTAGTCAGTGAGTTTTTCCTCATCACTGTGCGAGTTTTTCTTACTACTCTGTAAATGTTCTTTTTACTCAGTGAGTTTCCATTTACTCAATGAGTTTTTCTCATTACTCAGTGAGTTTTTAATCATTACTAAATAAGTTTTATCATAAATCAGTGAGTTTTTCTTATTACTAAGTGAGCTTTCTCATTACCAAACAAGTTTTCTCATCACTCAGTGAGTTTTTCTCATTATGCAGTGAGTTTTTCTCATTACTCAATAAGTTTTCATGATGTACTGTACGTCAGTGGGTTTTTTCAATACTCAGTGAGTTTTCTCATTCCTCAGCAAGTTTTTCTTGTTAGTCATTGAGTTTTCATGATGTATTGTATGTCAGTGAGTTTTCTCATTACTCAGTGAGTTTTCATAATGTACTATATGTGAGTTTTCTCATTACCCAGTGAGTTTTCATAATGTACTATATTTGAGTTTTCTCATTACTCAGTGATTTTTTTTTGTTACTCGATGAGTTTTCAAGATGTACTGTATGTCAGTGAGTTTTTCTCATTACTCAGTGAGTTTTTATGATGTACTATATGTGAGTTTTCTCATTACTCAGTGACTTTTTCTGGTTACTCTGTGAGTTTTCATGATGTACTGTATATCAGTGAGTTTTGATGGACTCAATATATCTATCACATTATCTATCAATTAATGATATTGGGTGCCTTGTTACCATATCTACATTAATCACTTTTTATTTGCAAGAAATTTAATTTTACATAAATTTGTTCTGGACAAGTAAATAATGCTCTCATTACTTTATATAACTTTATATATCCTATATTCAAAGTAAAAATTCTGAAATGTATTATTCAAAATTATCTTGTTTGTTGTACATTGTCTTACAGTTATATTACCATACAGATTTCTATTTACAGCATTCCAATAAAACTGTTAACAGAAATCTCTTGTATTTAACACTTACCTTTCCCAATAAGTCAATACATGAGGTATAAAACTGTCTGGTAGGTGGGTAAAACTCGATGTCATCATTAATCATTTCAGCCAGGAGGAAGAACAGTGTACAAGCAACATCTGTGTAGTGGGCTGCTTTAAGGTTATCAGTAGTCATTCTGGCCAACTTTACAATCATCCTTTCAATATCAACATAGAACATTGTGAATAATTCTGTATATTGCACTTGTTGACGTCATTATTAACTACCAGTGTAATCATAAGAATTACTACTGTCTTATTTCCCGGCACTCGTCCTGTGTACATCTTATAGAAATAAACTATCTATCATACTAACATCAATGAAGATGTAATTCTTAAAAAAAGCTCATTATCTGAAACTCAATGGGACCAAGAACTTTAAGATATCCGAGGGTTCGAGACATTGCAGTTAAAATACATAGAGAAAATGTAGTTGTGACTTCCAACTCACATTGACATATCAATGGTATCAAAAGATACCGACGTTTGACATACCAAAGCTGAACTTTTTCCAATTTTTTACTACAAGACAATAATTAAAAATCAGAGCTTAATGCATTTAGCCCTGTACTTACGTGATGGCGTTTTCCACATGCACTGCTGCAATACACACACTGAGGGGAGGGGGGGACAATCCCTCTATCATCAGCTGTTTATATTCAGCTCGATTCTCATCACTTTGCCTCTGGATGATTTCATCACAAGCTTTCTCTTGCACCTAAGCATACAAAGTACATGTATACACTGAAAATATTTTCTCCTTAATTCATGTTACATATAAAAATTGGTATTGAATGTGTACTTATTTTAGCATATTCAAAAACATGATCAGAGTATTGTCAATACACTACTTGGCACGATCGTGAATCTCTGTATGACAATGGATAACAACAGAGATTGTCATATTTTAGAGAAACCATATATTAGCTCTCCTGTTTCACAGCCAGTAGCACTCACACTTTTAATACATGGAAGTATACACACAGTATAAAAGACTGAATATTTGTGATAACACTTTACAGAGAGAACAGTGATTGAGTACTACAAGAATCCTACAATGCAAAGGAATTTCTGTAACTCCATATTCAGAATACTGCAAAATTTTGTTAAAACATGAACATGCCAAAAAATAAGTCTTCTGAGATCAAATGAAAAAAAAAAATTAAGACAGTGTTTGTATACTTACATTGAGACTGACCACTGCAGGGTTTGAACACTTGTGAAGGGGATTGATGATGCTTTTACATTCAATTGTTACATTCACCTAAAAGTGTACAAATGTTCCCTTCATTTTATAGAATCAATTCATTTGTAAGATCTCATTAGAATGGAATTTGCTTGTTCTTATGCAGCACTTTCTTTATCCATTGCCATAATTGACAGAGTTTCAATATTAATAATTTTTTTTTTATTTTTGTATTTACAGGATTAATACTGAAATTTTTTATTTTTACCTGTCTGGATTTATTGTAATAAAGCTGTGGATAAAGTCTACAGAAATCATCATCTAGTCCCACATGCTTTGAAACTCTCATATGAAAAGATCTGAAAAGTGAAATGACTATCAACAGATTCCATCTCCTCAATGATATCCATATAAATGTGTACGCATATCTCATCATTGAAGAACACAGACTCCTACATTTCTTTTGACAAACTTTTCAACAGATGTCATCTTTGTCTAAAAGTTCAACATTTTTGAATTTGGACTCAAGAGTTCTAAAAACATACATGGTCATGTATGTAACAGGAGAGGAAGCTAAAAACTGTAAAAGTCAGACAAACGTATCAGACAATATTGACTGTGAATTTACAGGAGAGTTTGTATAAAGGAGAGCTTTCATTATTTTCCCTTGCTATTTTTGTCCAAATGCACTGAAAAATAAATTTGCCCCACTTAAAATTAAAAAGAGGTCTATAACTTTCCTTTATACTGTACAATATACAGACAAAACCTAAATGAGATCCATGGGGTGCTCACATACCCCTTTAAAAAGTGTTAATACTATAAATACCAAACAATTTACACAGTGTAGTAATATAGTATTCAATACCACTAATTCTGAATATCAGTATGTTTAATATTTGGAACATTTTATCTAACATTGATCTGTTCCATAAACTCAGTTTTATATATTTACAGGTCAAAACCCTCAAAAATCTCGAAATTTGCTCCCCTCCCAAAAAAATGATGTGTTATGGATCTGAATATATATCTATTGTATCTACTTTGCATATTCCTTAAGGTTGTTGAGATCTGATTGCAACAAATGTAAGGTAGCATGTTTCTCATCCAAAATAGTGGTGCTAATATCAGGAATCAGTGCTTTCAAAGGCTGTAGGGCCGGCAGATCTATCCCTGGGTCATGGTGGCTCAGTCTACCCAGAATCCTCTCTGTTGCTGGAAAATACAGTCACATAGTACATTTACCATCATATCTAATAAACACTTATCATTTACAATACCGAGATTTGTATAGTACCATATTTAACAAGTTACCCTAATGCGCTTAACAGCATAAAACTAGAGACATAAATGAACAACACAACCACTCCAGAGATAAAATGGAGTGAAAAATTTTACACAGTGTTAACATTACACAGATAAATTGATTAAATACATATAGAAAATGCATACAAAAACTAACTGGGATAATTTAGCACAGATTTAATTTGATATTACAAAGATAAATTGGTATATACATATAAAGAAGGATTAAAATGAGTAGAAAAAATAACTGGGGCATTTTAAACAAAGATTAGACTTTAAAAAAGAAATGTCAAATACATTCAAAACTTAAAAGCAAAATCGTAGTGTTTTAAGATTTGTTTTAAAACTGTTATTAGGTAAATAACCTTTAATTGTAATGCTTTCGCAAATGTACTGGAGTTTCAGAATTATTGGAATTTTTATATATGTATATCAAACCTTCAATTCAAATTTTTTATAGCAATTGTCATTTAAAAAATAAAATATCTATTTCATTTATTCTACCTGCACTTCATATGTTTTTTTTCATTTAAATTAATAAAAAATTCCAATGCAGATATTTGCCTACGCTTTAGATTCCTCACATTGTATGATTTTGAATTCTGCAAGTCTGCACTGTTTCTAATCCTGCTGAGATAGTAATGAAGGCGATTTACCTGATATATTTGGCCTATTAGACAACTCTCCCCTCCTCCTCCCCTCTGTTGAAATTATATTATCTTCCCAGGTTCTGGACAACATTTTGATTTCATGTTTTATTCTCTTAAGATCCACATACTCCATCCATGTCTCCTACAATTCAATTAGTGTTATGAGAGAGAGAGAGAGAGAGAGAGAGAGAGAGAGAGAGAGAGAGAGAGAGAGAGAGAGAGAGAGAGACAGGCTCATACCACATAAGCAAAATTTCCTATTGGAGCATTTGCTACTAAAGTCATATTTGCCAATTATTACAAGAGAGAGAGAGAGAACAAGGCTAGTACTGCACAATGGGAATTAACAGCCACAGCCAAATTTACCAAATTAAAACAGCAATTACAACATATCAAAATCACCATTGACATACTAAATTCCTACATCTTGTGATCTTTTGTTGTACTTGTAATGTTGACATTAGAATTTCTTTTGTTTATATAGTGGCTGAAACAAGTAAATAAAATATACTACAAAGGAATTTTTACACAAATAAAAAAAAAATAAAATAAATTGGAGATTTGTTTTTTTCACTTTCAGATTTATTTTTCTTCATTTTTAAATGCTTTCTAGCATTTCAATCATGGTTCAGAATTTTTATTTTTTTTTTACATCCTAGCTGACAGCTAATGCGCCTTTAATTAAAGATAATCAGAATTGTTTTTTCATGCCTTTGTTGACAGTAATTCATCATATTTCATAAAGACTGTTAATTTCCACGCCCATCATACTTTTTCAAAGCACACTGCTTAATTTTAGGGTACCTGCTGGTTCTGGAATAGCTGAAGGAGACGATCTGCCTGATATTGCTGGGGTAGGGCTGGAAGGTAAAGCTTAGAATCGTGTAACATTGGTTCCTGTACCCAGAGCTGGAATGTCTGAAACATCCTGGAAATGAATTATTCTTGCAGTTAGGAAACTTTTTCCATTACATTTCATGGAAGCTCAATTTTTATGGATATTGACATGTGTTTAACCCTAACTTATGAATTCAAAATCTCAAAAGATACATGATTTTTATATGTGTCATTGATTTGAAACTGGCACTGTCCTTAGATGTGTGAAGCAGTTTGGTTATTCTTAATGTACATGTATATATTTGTGTTTATTTGAATTTTGTCTGAAGTCAATATTACATAATTATGTAACACTATGTTAAATGTCTACAGTGCAGCAATTTGAACTCTGACAGTAGAAGTCCATCTGAATGGTTGTTATTACATCATTTTAACTGTAATTACTAGTATATCACATCCATACACAACCGTAAAATCTTAACAATTAAAAATTGGCCACCCTAGAATAAAATGATTTTACAGCAGAAAGTTCACAACAAATATGATAATTTAAGTATAATTTAATTATGATATCCCTTTTCTACTCTATCACCAGACAATAATAATCAATCGAGACATTAGATATCTTACAAATTACTTTGTGTGTTTGTTTTTTTCTTCATTTTTCTTTTTACCTTGACAGTGAGAGATGAAATTCTTTATCTGGAATATATTTCCTGCCTCCTGAGGTGTCTGTGGTCTCATCTGAAATATATGTACACATGAAAATATAAATCTGGCTTCCAATGCAGACTGTGTCAAAACATATATATATATATATAGATGTTATACATCTTCTTTTCAAAAGTCTTGATACGTTTATGTAAAAAAAATACTTCGATATCTTAATTTAAACTATTTTCAGTATACATGTTCATGACCTTCACCTGAGCAGTAATTCATATGAAAATCAGCTGTTTCTCCCAGTCTTTTCTTCATTTTCTTCAGGTCCCCTGAGTGTCTGGAGCTCTCATAAAACTTTTCTCCTATGCTGGCTCTCTGCTGCATCCTAACATTGAAAGAATTAGAAGCTCTAATCATATCCAATCACTCTTTCCTCAGTAATCTAGACACCAGAAATCCATGACAAACATGTACGTGTATGATTACTTTATTTTAGGAACTCTTGGAGGTACTTGGAGCATAATCTTTATGTCATGCCATTCTGTTAGAATACAGATACTCAAGTCCAATAGGCATGGTTTTTAATTTTCCAATGGAAGCTTGTGAGTGACTGGGTTATCTTTTAACACTTACTATAAAGTATTATTTCAATGTTTCGAATGATACAAAAAACTCTATTTATAATAACTATTCAGGATTTTCTCCACAGAAAAGTAGTATCTGATAAGAAATTGATAATGTGTTCTAGGAATTGTAGAGGTTATCCAACTTAGTTTTAAGATTCTGTTGACAAATGAGAACAGATGCCAACTCTCAAGTTCAAACCACTGGGCGTTTCATTTTTCAACAAATCCAACAATGCAGTAACTATTATGTATCGTATAATGTTGATTTGTACATGTGCGGTAACTATTTATAATGTTGATTTGTACATGTGCGGTAACTATTTATAATGTTGTTTTGTGCATGCTGAGATCTTCATACTGTGATTGCAGGACATCCTAACATCAGATAGTTATATGTCATCGGCACTATCAGGATCCTACATTATTATGGACAATATAAGTCAGTTTCATAAAATATTAAGAGTGTTTTTCAAGTTTCTAAGAGACAGAATATCAATACTTCATATATCCTTAAAATGAGGAAGCCAGAAAACTGACTCATGGAATTTCCTATAATCACTTTGGAATGCATTATACACACAAAGAGCATGGCCTCCAACATGAAAGTGTCACAACCGAACAATTTCTATTGAAATCCATAAATCTAAATAATTCTAACACTAAATGTTTGATGTTTGATTAAATAAAGATGTTTGTACAGCATGTCTACAAATCTCTGTTTGTTATGTAGCTTAAACCAGCAGATTCATTTGGTGCTTATGATGATTAAAGTAGAATAAGTCTCGTGAAAACTTTCACAACTTACATGGTTTGTGAGACCTGGCGTCCCAGAAACAACACAAAAAAATTTTGCCAGACAGGAAGAAGTAGCGGATGGTCCAGTTCCATACCAAGAGCCAGTTTGGACCACTGATAGATGGTCAGACTATTCAGGCCGGGAGCATACTCCAATTTCAGCTTCATGACAGATTTCTGTATAGATAGAGAAAAATTTACTTAATTTTTCTCTATTCATTGCCTGTTTACAGAAGTTATCGTATCACTAGCACATGATGCAGTAAGTTGCTAACTGAAAACTCTACATGCAGCAACAAGATACAGTAAAAACTATATTCATAAAATATGTATCAATATTTTCCAAGTTGCAGCAGCAGAATTGTTTAGCTCAAATAAATGAAATCTAAAATTGGAAAATGTGATATATATATATAATATTTTCCTCTTTAAGAGTAGAAGGAGTGTTTATCTCTACATTATTTATATTCTATATTCAAATTACACTTGTTATCTGCAGAGGCTGGAAATACAATTAATCTAACTGCAAGCATACCTTTAGTGCCTGCTCCAAGCTCTGCTTAGGGTCATTAGTTATCTCTGTTCTCAGAGCAGACCATAGATTACTGTCCTCTTCAGTCCTCATCTCAATACTGAGGAGGAGATGACACAGCCAGCCAAATTGATGAGATGAAGACAGCTTTTCAGTAAGGGAGATAACTGTCACTGAGGTCACACCAGAAGACACCCAGCTAACAAAAGACGCCATCCCTCCCTGCTGCTGACTTTCCTTGTAATGGGTCTGCAAACACGAATACAGATCCATTTATGTACTGAATACTCACATCCATAGATCTATATTATACATTATAATGTTCAAGTTCAGTTTTATACATTACCATTACTCTAGCTTCAATTATACTTCTCTCAATGCATTTGTAAAAGAGTCTTGTGCAACATTTAAAAATGAATTCAACAAGTTCTGTAAAGTTTTCTTGAAGTCAAAATAAAGCACTCAATGGATTAATATTGTAGGTGTTTCAGTTCATATGAATTTTTCATATTATTTCATATTATTTCCCTAAACTAAGGGCTGCATCACAAATGAATACAAACTGAATTCCAACAATTTGTATAACAATTTTAACCCGTGTGTCCAGAATGTGCATTAGAACAACAATTGAACTTTTTACATTATGTAATGTATTAATGTGTTAATTGTACCAACTTCCTACTTATTATGTCACCTGGATAAGATTTATCATTACAAATTCTTTAGGCTCATTAGAAATATTGAAAACTGTTATATCTGGTACAAGTTATCACATATATTCAACAACACTTCATACCACAATGATCCCTTTATACTAAAGGCTTGCAAACATTTGCATGTACATTGGGAGACTTACCATGAAGGTTTCCTTGAAGGCTGACTGGAGTGTTGTCATTCCACCCTCTGAGCTATACCCCATCTCAATTATCCGATCCAAAATATAGCAGGTATTCCTACACAAAGGCACATCAATAGTACAGGCTGGTTTGTTTTTTAAAATAGATCCTTTTAAATTTAACTGAATTTAAATTTCTTTTTTTTTTTATTTACAAAACTTTTTGATTTGGAGAAATTTAAGAATGCATGATGTGCTTTTATTGGTCATGATAATTATATATTTAAGTCATAAAAGACAATATATTAGGGCTCTAACTGCCCACCAAAATCGACAGTCATGCTATTTTATAAAAACTGGATTTTGAACAGGAATCTTGTGCAACTCAATTGTTATTTTCAATCTGATAAAAATGAGGTAGAAATCATAAAACTTGATGTTTTGCTACCATTTTCTGTATTTTTACCCAGTTTCTCTTACAGGAAATATCGAATTCAGGTTTGGACAAACTTTATATCTAAACCAAAGTTTTACACACTGCAGTACATGTATGTATGTGACAGAACATTTTTGTTGGTCCATAACAGTACTCTGTGTTTTCTGAGAGAAAAATACTCACAAAATTAGTATTAATTAAACTTTATAAAAATCAGAAACTGTGTCACTTTTGATGCCATTTGTACATGTACAAATGTATGTACCCCAAATGACTGTAAATATCAGAGACATATTATGTGAAACTGTACGGGACATCATCTCTTTTGTGAAATACAGATTTTGTCTTTCTTTAGAGATTTATAATTTCAAGCTTTATGAGAGTCCAGAATGGCTGTTATCATACATACAGATGACTCTCAATGGCTTGAACTTTGATCCCTCAAAGTTCTTAATCTCTCAAAGTGAAATCAAGGTTCTGATGATTTTCTCTGTATAACTAAGTAAATCTCTCAAACATTCAATTTTTCAGAGTTCTTGATTTCTCCAAGTGTAACTTGGGTCCCATAAAATTGTTTTTCAATTTTGATCTCTTGAAGTGGTGGTAGCTTATACACAACATCACTCCAGGATGTAATTATTTCTGCTTGGGCCTTTTCCGCCTACTGGTGAATGCCTGGGGCTAAGTAGGGCGTGTGTATTAGGTGTTTATATTGGTGACACATCACCTGTGTTTCTTGTGTGGTGATAGTTAATGGTTTTATGTACATGTACGTTTATCTTAACATGAATACAGAATAAGTAAATACATAAACTTTAAAAAATCTTTATCTATACAAGATAAAGTTCTGTGGTGTTGAAAGCAAGTCAGTTACCTAAATATATGTGTCAAAACATTGCCAGGATGATGTTAATATGCACTCTGGTTACTGTAAACCTTACCCATTATGGCCAGACATTTAATTTTCAGATCTGACTCAAACTTCAATCTCTTGAACTCTGATAACTTGAAGTTTTATCAAGGTCTCTTGAACTTCAGAGATATCGAGAGTCATCTGTCATTTTTTAACACCTGACTGCAGATTCAGGGTGGTATGTCAAACATAGAATTTCCTTACTCTCTAAGGTAAATGGTATATAAAACTCTTGAATTCATTCTTACAATGAAATATAAAATCTTTACTTCTGAATTACTTACTTATCAAGGTACCACTTGGTCTGCTTTGTCAGGACTTGAATCCACATGGATAAGATTTTTGTTTGATAAGAAGAATCAGATTCATTTGACACTGAACTGCTGGCTTGATTCTGTAAAATGTAAAATGTGTAATTTCTGTTTTTAAGCACTATTTTAGTAGTAAATATACATGCTCTACTGCAAATCACCAAAATTTTAAATCACAATTTTTGCATTTCTGTAAAAAGTTAAATATTTTAACAAACATTAAAGAATCATAATTCACAAAAATATGTGTAGATAGGAAGCAATACAAATAAGAGCTTACAAGAATCATGTCTGAAAAATTTTCTGTGATTGGTCCAGGGAAGTCATGTGACCAGAGACTTTTAGCAGATTTCATGAATGATTCATCTGCTGACAGAAGCAACTGCACTACTTTAAGAAATCTGGAAGAAAAAAACATTACCTTTACTGATGAATTGATTTGTAGCAATGTACTGTATGTGTTGTAATATTTGCATGGATATTAGTAATTACATACTAAGGCTATTTCTCCCCATTTCAGAATTGACCATGTTCACTCTCTGTAACACTGTATCACTAATTAGCACTTAGAGAAGAATGCAGAAACATTTTTACTTACTTGTCATTTTGAATGAGGGCCTGTGTTTTGTTTATAAATAATGGAACAGTGTATCTCAAGATGTGCAGTGATGGCAGATAGTGATAGTTCTCTGCCAGATTCACTACCAGGTCCAAACCTTCAACAAGGAAATCTGCATCACTACAATCAAGCAAATTATGCCTTTCTAAATCAAGAGTTTTGAAAATCAAATACTAAATACAGTGTGGGAATTCTTTCTACATGTAAACGAGCAGGACTGTTATGTAATCCCTATTTTCTTTGCTGATAATAAAGCTGATGTCATTCATATCTAAAAGCAATAGGAATACAGAAAATATTCGTAAGATGTCTTATATTTTATTCAGAAAAATTAAGGACAATGGACTGCAAAGATTGCCTTTCTTAACCTCTCCTAATTAAGGATCATCAAAGAAATCACAATGTGAGAGAATTTACTTTTTCTTGTATATTTCCATAGAATAATATATGTAATATACAAACAGTACTTGATAATAGTGTAAACACACATTTTTTCATGTGGTATTTATTTCTGCTAAGTATGCTTTCACAAAAACTCCATGTGATTTCATACCAGAAAACTTAAAGTATGTAAGTTAATATCATATAAGCCAATTGCAATTTAGCAGAATTTCATACCCATGGACCAAACCAAAATGATAATCTGCAAAATTATGACTCCTTGGAATTAAATATATCTACAGTATCAACTATTAAGGAATTACAGAAAGCTTCTTCATTATGTGCTTAAAACCAAATGTAATTTATTTTTGTGGGTTCCATTTACCTATGTCCAAAGTTGGAGATAACCAGGGATATATAACTGGCCATGCTGTTTTTCTCCTTCAGACCTTTCAGAACAGGAAGAAGTGCATTGTCATTGGCTAAGACTGGCACACCCCCACTGATATTAGCGAATGCAATGTCTGTGGATGGAAAGCTGCTTTGATGAAGGTGCAACTTCATGGCAACATTCCAAGCCCACATATTGAAAGCTTGTTCACTGGTCTGCTGTTGTTTCATAGCTGATGCAAGCTAAAATAAAATTGCCAAATATTAACGCATCCAACAAACAAGATTACTTATTTACTTAACCAGCAAAACTCATCAATGAATGATAACAATTTAGCATGCATATATCTACACTACATTTATGTCTATAAAATGAATAACTAAACATATTTCTAGAGGTCTTGTTTAAAAAATTCAGAGTTAAAATTATGATCCTCCACTAATTCTTAATCTATAAATTTCCTTACCTGTTTGAAGCTTTCTGTGATATAGAATCCCATATTTTTATTGGTGATGAATTTACCAAAAGCTTGTGTCAACAACACTGCTATCTGTTTATGAATCTCATGAGGCAGGAACAATCTCTTTGTCTGAAACCAGAGGTACATGTACTCTGTATACACATGTCTCAAAGTATAGGGGCCTCTGTGGCCAAGTGGTTAAAGCATTGCGCTCAAAATGTCTCTCACCTCTAGTCGGCACGGGTTCAAATCCCGCTCATGCCAATATATGCGAGAAAGTTTGCCAGTTTACTTTCGGAAGGTCGGTGGTCTCTACCCAGATACATTGTATCTGGGTTCTCGCCTCCACCTACAAAAACTGGATACCACCAGATAACTGATAAATTGTTAAGTATCAGGAAATTAGTAACATATTATCTACTTAAGTCTGTTGTGTGAAATATTCAAAGAGCAATATAAAAAATAATTATGAAGGTCTGGTGTGTAGTTAAGGTCTGTTCAAATCACAAATGTGCGCTGTAATTGATGAAAATAACTATAATTAAAAAATGATTAACCTTTTCAATAAAGAAATCTAACTAATTTTTAGTGATATACATTATTGTATATTCACAATGTACTTTATGATTAGTTATCGTCACACGTTTGACTGATGTTTGTTTTACAACTTTGATAAGCCGATCAATAAATATGTAATAAAACCATGTGGCCAAATCAAAGTGGAAGAAGTTTATCAACTTGAATAATTACAAATGCAAGATAGAGTGTATATCTAGGGTATAGTTTTGTGGAAAAAATTGTGTATGTACACAATTCAATGCTTGATAATAAATTCTACACCTCAAATGTTAATAACAAAATGATTTATTGAATACAGGGAATGATTTATTTTCTTTTTTAACAGATCTCAATGATCCAGAGCATCTGGATCAACAAGGCTCCACTGTATAATATTTTTTTCTCCTTGTTATGGAATCCTTAGGTGTGATGTCAGCCATACTGAATTGAAAATGATGCCCCCCCCCCCCCTTCTTAACCCCTCCTCCCTTCCTCTCCACCACCTCCCATCCCATTCATAATTATAGTACGATGCAAGTTTCAACATTACCAAACAAAATTTCCCTCTGAGCCTACCTTTTGATCTACTCCCCAGTTGAGTTGACTGAGTACATGTCTTGTGAGTTGATTCTGGGCCTGGTTGAGATCTGATGACATCAGCCATTGCTTTAGGACAACAATATCAGGTTCACATGGAATCCACTGGTGAAATGGTAAAGCTTGGAAAAGGTATAGGGCCATCTGTCACAGAACAAGGAAGAATGTCAATTGTACTGGACTATGAACATTACTGAATGTGTACTGTTGGTTTACTTACACCTTGAGTACATACATGTATGTATGATCAACAAGCAAATTGGGGAGGAGGAGTCTGTACAATTAGATTTTAAGAAATCAGTATTACAAAGCAGACATCCCTTTACAAAGAGGCATAATACAGTAAAGATGGACAACAGCATTCAAAAGAGAGAGAAGAAACATACAAAGATGATCATGCATTACTTTCACATAATCCACATGTACATGGTAACAGTATCACAATGGAAAGTACATGTATATGTCTACTTCTACTGTCGATTGTAAATCAACTCTTTCATCCTAAGTTACTATGAAAAATTTCATCTCAAGAAGAAGTATCACACTTTTAATGCAATGTATACATACATTATAATTATACTGTGGATTAAAAGCTTCAAACTTTGCTAAATGTTAACATTTGCACCAAGGTGTGTTAACCCATCAAATGAAGGTTACAAAATAGCTGCATTAGAAAACAATTTTATTTCTTTCATTGGCTGTGTCAGCACAATATTTGCTCATAGATGAAATACATAAAACTCTAGAGTATGTCTCCCTGAAATAACATACATCTACCAATAAAAGCGTATTTTTTCCATCAAATTTGTATGCCTTGAATATTGATGAAACCACATTATGTCATAAATCATTTCATCTTTAAGCATTGGATCCTCATCAAAACTAATATCTGGATGACTTACAGCCCCAATGTTGTCCATGTTGTTCTTGGTGCCCTGGATGAGGAGAGACAGTATAAATGGATGAGCATTGGCCACTGATACCAGTAGGTCCCGCCCCACCTTAGAACAAGCCTCCCTTGTCTGGCTACATACATAGCAAATCTACAAAACATGAAAAGTAGTCATCCTCGTAATTGCTTTCGTTTTTTAGCTTCTTCACCATTACATACCATGAAATTCTGAACAAATTGACATTTTCTGCTACATTGCATATGCTGATCAGTTACAAGATTTATGAAATTATGAAAAGATGACATGTTAAATATAATCATACTATAATTAACAGTTTTTAAAATGGTCAATGAAAAGTAATTTCTAATAAGTCTTTGCCAGTTGGTAGTATTTGATTCATTGGTAAATATAAATGAAAACCTCAAATAGTCCAAATGCCACAGCTTCAATAAATTCAGTCTCCTCAGCCTTTCTACACTGAGCCATGTTGGCCAGAGCTGTCAACAGGAAGATGACCTCAGAAGTGGGAAGGAGGTTGATGACATCTGCCAATTGTAACTTGCTCTCTGGGTCTGTAACCAAAATAGAATTGTCTATCATAGGTACTCTACATAATAACTTTTATCATTGAAATTTCAATTCATCAGTAATATTTAAGTTAATATTAAGAAAACCCCTGAATGCACAAGTACAATAAAACATAATACATTTTGGCATTCATAGAAAATATTTTGTCACCTCGTCAGCTATGATTACTTTATGTACATTTACTAAAGCTGAACAGCAACAATTTGAATCCTTATAAAAAAAAACTTAGAAATTCATATTTTTTATTCCATCTTTTCTGCAATTCTTTAATATTTTCAAAAATATTCATCCCAATCCTCTTTGACTGTAATGCATTTGACAAATCAAAGCATCTTCTGTCAGAATTTCAACATCATTTTACCTGCCACAAATTTCCTACACTCTTCTTCTGTTGGCATACTCATTTCTGTGACCCTTTGACCTCTTCCCTGATGCATGGACCACAACAATAACCACATCGTTTCCTTAGTAACAGTTGAGTATGGCATGTCTGTCATAAACTGCCATGACCCCAGCCTAAAAGACGGACAAGCACCCATTATCAATTCATCAATCCAATATTTATAGCAAAAGCTGTCCCCTCAAACTCAACTGCTTTATTACACAAATATTTCTGTCACTTATCAAGCTGTTCATCTGATATATTTGTAGAGATCTACTGAGGAAATCTTTTTTTCAGTGTATGCATTATGATTTTGATAAGTAAATTCACTTGCTTTTCTGCTGATAGAATAGTGCTGGTGCATCTCTGGAAGAAGCAGTTGTATTCCACTTCCAGTCTGCCTAACTGTGCTTGAGGAAGACTTTGCTTGTTCAGTTCATAAAAATTTTCCCAGTGGTCTGACACATATTGTACAGTCATTCTAAAATAGAACATATACATCCATTTACAGAACATGTAACTATGATGATATTGGAGAGAGAGAGAGAGAGAGAGAGAGAGAGAGTGAGAGAGTGAGAGAGAGAGTCATAGTTATGTGCATTTATTTCATACACACAGAAACAGTTATTTAGCTCGAGTTTACACTGTAAAGTATTCTAAAGTTGCTTGCAGCTATCATGACAATATTACTGAACACTCTTATATTACCTAATCATTCTTCCAATTCTTTTGTTGAGTTGTTTATATCTTGGCATATTGTAGTTCTGGAGCCCACAACCAAGTATCTCCACAAAACAGGTACAAAAGGCTAAGAGTTTCAGGAACAGAGATTCTGAAGTCTGCCTACAGTCATACTTTGGAGAACCTACAAGAACATTGAGGTAATTCACTTACAAACTTTTTTAATCAATTCTAATACATGGACATCATTAGACAAATTCTGCCTTGGACCCAAGTTACCTACCATCTGAATGTGTTGTCATCAACATTACATGCTTGAAGACTTCAGCCACCTGCAGTTGATTCAATATAGCTACCACATCATTTTCATGGAGGTATAACCAAGCAGTTGTTGGATCTTCATCCTTCACATAGAAAAAAATGGAAAAAAAAATATCAATCATACTTATATAATAAAAATCAACAAAATGTACGTTTTATTTTTTCAGGGACCTACATACTACTGGTATATAAGGAAAGTTCTCTTTATGAATATGCTTTTACAATGAACAATTCATAAACACATTTTTGATGAATTAGTCTTTAAATAAGCACCTCATCTCCATCAGAGTCCACCATAATCCAGTTGTTTGATTGATTGCCACTATCTAGTGTTGTGCATTTACCCATCAGTGCTACAAATTCTTCTCGGCCCCTAGTCATCAAATATAATTTAGAACACTGTGTTATGAAAGTTTTCACATTCCCTGTACATTTCGATATACAGCACTCCCTCGATATATTGCCATCTTTTGTTCAGGACTAATTTGGGCAATACAGTGGGGATAGCAATATAATGAATTCACTGATAATTCACTGAACAGTCAAAAGAAATTCAGTTATGTAATTTACTTGGGTTGCATTCTGAATAAACATCAAGGTAATCTTGAGTTTTATTCAGCAATCACTTGTAATTAACCTGACCACCTGAATACCTTGTCCAGCCCATCATATTTCGCTGCTCTGGAAATACAAGTGTGATTATCAATGGGTGTTAGGTAATTGGAATTTTATTTAGGGTAAACCCTACAAAATTTGACCATTCATTTGTGAAAGTCTGTGGCATATGGCATTGTGCAGGGTTGTCATTGTAACAGAGGTGTTAACTTTGGGGGAAATCTGTACTTTCAGATTGGCATCATAACGGGGGGGGGGGGGAAGGGGGCATTGTACTGCTAACTATTTTGATGTTATCTCGTAACAAAATTAATGTCTTTGTATATTTATCTGACGTCATGCAGCAATTATTGATATTTATTAGAACTCCATAAGACTTTTACTCCATGTAGTAAGAATTACTGGGAACAATACATAAATTTGTGAATGATATTTATTGTTGATGTGAAACACAACTATCAAAAGCACCACAAAATGGAGTATCTCATTGCAACTGATTATATCTACAATCTTGACACTGAATGCGATTAATATCTGCATTACATATGCAATCAGTTACACACACACACACACCATCATATTACTACATTTCACACTTACTTAATAGGCATTAGAACAGTAGCAAAACATGTAAGGATGTGATCTAAAATTGGGCTGTCAAAACTCGATTGGTTGCTGAGGGTATGGAATGCTGGAACTTGAATTAAACTGGTTCCCCATTTCCCAACACCTGCTGGGCAGCGTAAGATGTGATTCAAAACAAACAGATGGTCCTCATAACTTGCAACTCGCAGTAATGCTGATATCTTAAATCATAACAGTAATGCATAGAAATTCATTCAAAATTCAGTCACATTCTTCAGAAGTCTAAAGCATAAATCTCTGTGTGGTCTTACCATTCTCTGTGTCCATGTTCTAATGTTCTGAACAAATTCATGATCTTTAATTGGCTGGCGATGAAAGACAAAGAGAACTGTGATGCAGTCTCGCAGTCGATTGATTTGATGCTGAACATCAGGACTGTGACGATGACATGCTACAATTGTAGGAATTTTCAAATGTTTGTGTCACACAGAGATTTTTCAATACAGAGTCCCATGGAGAATGAATAGCATAGGCATACTAATACAATTAAAGGGGGAGCTAAACTGCCAGGTACCTGCTTGTCTTTAAGTAGGAATAATACATTATCATAATGCCTGACTTCCCTTTGAAAAACATAAATATTCACAATGCACATTGAATCACCTAGCTGGATAGCTTAGTAGGTTAATGTGTCAACTGCTAATCTGTAGTTTGTGTGTTCCGAGTTTTGCAAGGGTTTTAATTTTTTTTTTCCAGATTTAATACTTTCTACTAACTCTACATTTTCAACCAAATAAGGTAAATTTTTTGCTTTCTAATTTCAAAATATTATTGTACATAATGTCAATTTTCCATCCCCATTGGATTTTGTTTCAGTATTATTCTTCCTTAAAACCCTTTTCTGATGATGGTCTGTTTAACCAGTAGTTCATATCACTCATTTTTACCAAAGACTACAAGTAACACACTAACAACAGAGCAAATCATTTTCAGCTTGTCATTTAGAATTAATGATATGAGTGTCACATCGCGGCGTAACATGTATGACAATCAATACAGAATTTTATTATATAATGTGAGCATTGTAAAATTTAAAGCAGATGATAATGGTTGAATTTCTTCCAGCTTTTGTATAGATAAGTTAAACATAGATAATACTAAAAATCTTTATCAGCAATATGTGTATCACATAATGTTGCTCTATTGCATTTCAAATCATATCAGAAAACTTTTTTTTTCAATACAAAGCCCTATTTAGTATTTATACTTTAGATGACCTTCAAATGTGTTTTGAAAAGTTTATGATAAAGGACTCTTAAGAAATGAACACAACTCACATACACTTTTGGAAATGATCAGCTATGAAAAAGAATGAAAAAATGTATTCCAGAAAATCATGATCGATTTTTTATGACAATATTATGACAATAGATTTTGAAAATTTATAAATCTATCTGCAGCACATATAAAAACTTAAAACAATACAAGCTGTAACTGATGGTAAATAAATTGAAAATAAAAGATCACATAAAATAAAATATTTGTGATTTTTTTATATATATATATATATATATATATATATATATATATATATATATCAGAGTGGATCTGAAGCAATAAACCTGTGAAATCAGTAGAAGATGTTGATTAATGAATAATTGTCTTCCTGGCTGACAGTAATTTTTGTTTGCAATTCCAATGTGCATCAACCTCAGAGATCTACAGTTTGGAAATGTGTGAAAGAAGGCACTACACTAGTTTCAGATTTGTAAAAAAATTTATGCAATATGCCAATTTTGTAGAAAATTCATTATCAAAATTTCATTTGAGTGGTACATTTGCATAATTATTACTTTCTTACACTTATAATACTTCATGACATGATATAGTATTTTAAAAGAAACAAAATGTGTAGTCACTCGCATCAGTTTCCATCTTTGACCTTACTCGCATCAGTTTCCATCTTTGACCTTGGACTCTGCAACCCGATTATCTTCAGCAATCGTTGTTCCCGTGTCTGAGTATATGATAACTGCTGCGAGGCTATGGTGGTTTATATGAAACATTTATTGTAAGTATGCCCTCCAGCAATATTCCTTGTTTATTTTGCCGAATTTTTCATCAAATCTTGGGGATTATATGAGTTCTAAAGTAGGTGTTAATTGGTGCATTCTTGTACATGTATATCGGAAAAAATACCATTCATAAAACGAAGCTCAGAAAATCAAAGATTTACATACCTTGCACTGGGGTATTTCTTGGAATATCTCTTAATGTCGGTGATGACATAAACAAGTTGTGAATGTAAGACTCCACCTGCAATCTTTAAAGGATATCCATTTCAATATAACATTTGACAGTTGTAAATTTAATGAAATTTCTTTTTAAAGTGTATTCAAATACCATGGTTCATGCATGAATTTCTCTTACTCAAGACATTAATCATAATATATTCTAAACTGTTGTCATGGTTACCTAGCAAGCTGTGAGGAATAAGAATATAAAGCCAGTTGGTTCTGAATGTTATGCCGTATTGATGTCAAAGTCTTTTTACAGCTGTTAAAGGCTTCATCATTGAATTCGATGGATTCATATGTGTGGGTTGTCTTGCAGGATGCACCATCTCCACACATACCCTATCAAAATTTAAATTCAATTCTTATATACTATTATATGATGAATTTAAAATATGCATAAATCATTCACTTTTGTGACAAAGTTGTAACTAGGGTAGGAGGTTGCAAAACACTCCTCCTTTCTGGTTGACTCTTTTTTTATAATTAAAATGTCATTTTGTGCTATTTGGGGGGATAAGCCACTCCTGCACCCCCTTGCATGGAAAACATACCATCTAGGGTTCTGGGTCTGCTCTTGGGATATCTGTTGAAGATGCAATGCATGGAAGGTTGAGAAATTACAAATTCTATAAATCTACCTTAGCTGGTACAGACTGCTTCAGAGTAATCCAGCTCTGCTCCTTGAACTGTGTGTAGTCTTCTTGTTGAACCTGTACCTCCTGCTCAGCACTCAAAAAATGTCTCCTTGCTGCTAAGTAACTCAGTAAAATCTCATAAAACTCATGGTTCTCCCTCCTGAGTTCATTCTTCAAAAAAGCATGGTGTGAAAGATTGAGGCTGCATGTATACAACACTAATAACATTGTACTGATTCTCTTGCAGTGTACAGTAACTGTACCTACACAACTCATTTAAAATCAGCTAAAATGAATACCATCATTTCACTAATGAAAATGGAAACTCAGATCTTAGGGTCATTGAACTCAAGATTAAAAAGCAGTTGCATCATAATTTCCATAGGAACATAAGTAAGTGTAAATTAATATATACAGGCCCTAATTTAGGTCTTTTAAAACAAATATTGGCCAGTCTCACTATTGTAAAGAATACTTTTCAGTATCATACCATTCATAACTGAATTTCCAGTGAAATACTGAATCCAGCTACACTGAACTCCATGCTCTTTCTGTCTTTTACTTGTTCGTAACTTTAAATGTTTATTTAATTTTGCTGTTTGTTTTCTTCATTTATAAATCTACTTATTCACATCATACCTGTATAAACCTGTCAATGAAATCCGGATTGTTGGCCAGCTGTGCATTGTAGTACAAACTCTGCATCTGCTCTCTGGTCAGTGGTTGGATTCTGTCCTTGGATGGCCTACATTCCACAGATCGTTGCTCACTCGGATCTTCAGTGAAGTGTTCCTTCCCTGGGGCTGATGCAATCCCAGTGGTGGGCCCAATGGAACATGAAATGACTTCCAGCTTCTCACTGCTTACACCAGTTTGTTCGATAAATTTATCCAACACAGGGTACAACTTGTCTGAAGTTGTTTGACTAGGTCCACAATCCGTTACTTCACTCATTAAATTTCTTGACACTGAACTTTCGGATTTTTCTGTATGTGTTCCTTCAAAATCTGTATCCTGTGATATTTTATCTGGATCTTTAGCAAGTTCATTACTTTTAGATATTTCATCTTCTTGAGGTGTCACAGCAGTGCTTGAAATTTTCCCTGATGCTGTGTCACCACTGCAAGTTTTCTCTGTTTCTAAAACTGGTTTTGTTTCCTGTTCAACCTGTGATTGATGGCTTTCTTTCTCTTGTTGACCATCCTCTTCCAAATCAATAAGCAGGTTTTTCTCTCCTCCATCACCTTCAAGTGAAGACACAACAGAATAAAAGCTCTCACTCCTGTTGAAATTTGGATCCATCCTTACATCTTCAATAGAAGCAGTAGTCATATTCGCCTCTGTAATGCTACCCTGTACATGTGTCCTCTTGTCAGAATCAAAAACTTCTTCAGACCTTTCTTTGACATCACTTCCTTGTCTGGAATCATCTTTGACTGAAGAAACATTTACGTCACCCAAAACATTCCCAAGATTCTGCCCCACAGGAATCTCCACTATGTCTGGAGGCTTTGGATCTGTCTTTTGAGATACTGGATCTGTCACAGGTGGCTCTGGAAGTGCTTCCACCAAAGTCTCAGTCAGTAAATCTTCATTTCTTACAATATCTCTTTCAATCACAACATTTGTTCTCTCAGAACCTATAATATTCTGATTAAGAGAAACACTTGGAGGGCTGGCCTTGTGTATTTCATCTCTTTCATCTTTGCTGTCTATTTTATGTTTCTTGGTCTAAAATATCAGAAATTGATTATCATTTAATTTCCTTTGAACAATTGTGAATAATTATCAACATCATAATGAATTATAAGTACCTCGTTATGTCAAAGTTCAAGGTACCATCTGAAAACTTTGACACACCTGAGGTTCTGTACATGTACAACCAAATCCACAACATCATTACTTACAAATAAATGTCATAAATTGTTACCAGGTAACACACGATTATAAATCCATTCATGAAAGTTTTCTATTCATACTTGCATTATTTAGAACAGATGCATATTGAAACTTTTCTTTTACTTTTATTTCAATCACCAATAGAGCAAAAATGAATTTTCTATGAAAATATGTATTGTTGACTTACATATTTGTAAAACATTACATTATTAATACAGAAAAAATAATTAATATTCATGAATGGTTATGTTCATACTGATAATATATAAATTAAAATTGGTTTCTTTCTAACAGCTAATTTGTGATCTATACTTTTATAAAATCAATGATCACCCTTTTAACACACTGTGGCATCATTTTTGTTTGTGGGGCCTCAATGTTCATAGATTTCATGGATACCCTTTACCAATGAAGTAACGTCCCCATAAACCAGTTATTCTTTGCAATACCTTCCACAGTATAATGTTGTATATTTTCAAAATGCTGTTAATCCGCGACATTCCATCCCCATGAATTAGTAAATATTTGGCTACCCATGAACATTAACGATTCCACAGTATTTGATAAATGTTTACTATTAATTTTTTTTCATTTATAATTAATATTCTACTTAAATTTCATTTTAATACACAGTTTTGTATTTCATAGCTTGGGTTATGCTCTATAAGCATCCAACTCTGATGACACATCCACGGCATTCAGCACAAGTGAATTCGACACAGCAAAGCAAACTGTATTATACACTACCATTTACTTAGACACTTCAGTTTATTTACAAATACGATTCTCTCAAATTCTTGTGAATACAAATAGGTTTAATGTCATTATGTACATACATTGTAGATAGATAACTTTTTTTTTTTCAAATTGAACTGCATATATACCAAATTTACAAAAAAAAAAGTTTTGGCAGCATTCACTGGAATGGCTACATAAAATCAATCCTACATCCTTTCCAATCAAACAAAAAATATCAGATCTATCAAAGCATGCCAGAATACAAAGGTTGTACTTTATCTCTGTCAGAGTCCTAAATCATATTCTGATTAAATGCACACTTTTACTCTACTTTTTTGCTTTCAAATTGCATAGTTGTATATCATTAGTCTGAAAAATCTTCCAACTTGTCATACATGTGCCTTTTTCTACTTCCTTAGCCTCAATATCAGGTCTAATTTTGAACCGCTATTACTGTGTTATCGAGGGTTATGTATAGATCTGCTTTGTGTAACTTTACTTCTTTGTTTTCTTTAAACTTTCCTAATAGATAAATTCATTTAATCAGAAAAATACCATCAATAAATATAACAATTACAATAAAAAAAACTATATATGATTAATTAAAAAATTAGTTTAATATAGTCATCCAACTTTGATGATTATGCTCCAGCTGAATAAATCAATTAGATCCAACACCACATTGAAAATATCTGCATCGTTCAACAATGCCAACTTCCATTCAGAGTTACTGCCCTTTGAAAAAAAAATATGGACAGTCAGCATAATAATAATAATGTTCGGCTCATGGACCACATGCATGTGTTTGGCATAGTACATGCAAAATGTAACATTATTATATAAATGATTTCTGCTATATGCAGACTAGGTGTGTTCACAAAAGTCTGTCCCTGTAAATCGCCAGGTCATTGGCTGGTATTCAATTGAGAAGCTCAGTTCTAGTCACTGAGGTACATTATAACACCTGTTTTTGGAATATTGATTTTGCTGTGGTACATTTACAGTGCAAAGACTTGTCACCTCTTAAATTTTCTTCCACTTAGAAATGCCTTGCAAGAAATCAGGAATTCATAAGGCTATCAAACTACAAAGGCATGTTTAACATTTGAAACTTCAAGATTATTATCATGCATCAATTCTCTAAAGACTGGCACTGATTTAGTGGAAACAGTCTAGGTACATTATCTAACAATGTAAACAAAGGAAATGTAAGAAGAACAAGGATAATTTCAATTTTCTTGCCTAAAGCAAAGATTCACCTTCTTCACAATATTAAAAGGGGAGCAGAGGTTCATTTCTTTCTCGCCTCTTGTTCCCTCCCTCAACATCTTTCTTTAAAGAGGCATTACAGCTCATTTTGCACATTTTAATTGAGTGCTTTTTAAAACATGTATTGCTAAAATAATAAAAATCATAACAATTTTGAACATCAGGGATGCATTAATTTGCTCTCAAATGCACTTTAAAGATCAAGCACAATTCAATGGTTTCTTCATTCTGACTTGGACATTTTACATCATGCGACTCAGTATGACGACACATGTTGTGTAAAAACTTAATTAAATACCCCTTAAAAGGGTCCACACTAGCTTCTGGAGTATGGGATTATTTCCTGCTTCTTATAATTAAGTAATTATAAATCATTATTATGTTTTGATAGAAATAGCACTTACTTTTAAAGCCCTGCATGTGTGTCTCATAGCTAGAGGGTCATAGTGATATACCCACATAAATTCTAGCATGCGTATGTGTTGTATCTCATTCTATTTTAATGCTTTTCGCATAATCTGTCAAAATTCTGAGTTTAGACATTATACACTAACTCTCACTGGATTGTTTATCCTCTGTGTGCATGCATCCAAAGACCGAAAGAGGAAGTCTCAATGATGTTAAAAAAGGCCTTCAAAAACTATTAACTTTTGCATTTAAACGAGAATTTTCAACTTTAGAAATGTGTTATTTTTGCAAAGTTTATACATTCAACTATGCAACAAAATTAGAGAAAGCGCCAGGAAAATTGTTATGATATGATTTTGGAGCAAATTGAGCTGTAGTGTCTCTTTAATAATTATACAAATAACTTAACATATTACTGTGGACATCAGTCAATTTATATACTGTCTTATTTTTTCTTTCTCTGCTATATATAGTCTTCAAAATTAGCCACTGACCTAAAGATCAAGTCCAGAAGAATTCAGGTTGGGTTTGTGGAAATATTGATATACAACACCGCCAGGCATGTGCTTTACATCAATATTACAGACTTTCTGTTAAAATTATATAACCACAAATCCCCTTAGGGATTGATGATTGTAATCAGAATTGATAGTTAAAGCTGTGTTAAAAAAAATGTTTTTCATTAAGACTGTTTTTCATTTTGAACATATTTTATTGATCAAATCAAAAGGATTGGGAACAAGTTCTAACAACTTACTAGTTCCTCTGTATGAAGATTGTGTTAACATTGTTACGAAAAGTATAGTTTACTGGGTAATTGATTTGCAGCTTTTATTGTTATTTTGATGAAGTATGTGTAATTAGGTGAAAACATATAAAATCGTACAGGAAAGATTTATAAATATCCTCTTAAAGTTAAGCATACACACAAAGCTCCATGTTTGTCCAGTATAGACTGACGCTATACCCATTACGCAATATTGCATAAACATCAATGATACTATCAAAGTATCATTTTGTCAGGCGTTTGGTACAGTACATGTGCAATGCATATATCCTAGGATTTTCTCTCGTGAGCATTTGATGGATGTGAGTGGAATATTAAGTTAGTTAATAGTCAATAAACGAAGTGCTTGAAAAGCAATTCTATAGACATGCATAATCCTGAATTTCATATTCCAAATATGCTGCACCTCCTTTAAGCCGAGGTCTTATTTTGAATGAAGGTTTTATAGTACTCAATGCAGCATTGCTTCGTGGTAAAATGTCAGCAATACCTACCTTTCCTTTTGATTTACTGCTTCTTGGTCGAACAGCTTCTGCCATCTTTTGTTGTTGTTGTTCGTCACATGAAATTCATTCGGAAATGTGTTTATATTTCTCCTTTTCGACCACTTAATAAGTAAACTCTCGAGCAGTCCGAAAAGTAAAGCGCCATCTATAGGTTGACGTCACATTTATTCAACTTATGAACAAGAGCGGATCTAACAAGGGCGCGGGGCCGGGTCTCTCTCTCTCTCTCTCTCTCTCTCTGTATATATATATATATATATATATATATATATATATATATATATATATATATATATATATATCTATCTATCTATCTATCTATCTATGTATGTATGTATATATATATATATATATATATATATATATATATATATATATATATATATATATATATATAATCCTTCAAAAAATCCCCGAATTCATATGACATATTTCTGTTCTTAAGCGGTCCAACGGAATGGGAGGGGGAATTTAAGGATATTTTACCATTTCAAAACGCACAAAAATATATGGGGGAAACTTGGATGTTTCAGATTCCTGTGACATTTAATATTTTACATTTCCTTCAAGTTTATACTAAGTCTACAAACGGAAACACTCTAGGGATGAACTATAACTCAGGAAACAATGATACATTTTTATAAAGAGAAATGTAACATAAGAAATCAAACGAAGAGTACACCCTCTGAGTTAGGATGAACAAGTTTGAATTTTTTAACATATGATTACCCTCCACAATTCTTGAGTATCCTTCATCAGAAAAAAAGTCTCCCAATGAATTATCATTCCGTGAATTTATTGTCATGTAGTAGCAAACTTCTACAGTTCCCATGTGAACATTTTAGAATTGTTGATTGATTGATTAAATATTGTTTAATGTCCCGCTCGAGAATCTTTCACTTATATGGAGACGTCACCACTGCCGGTGAAGGGCTGCAAATTTAGGCCCATGCTCGGCGCTTATGGCCTTTGAGAAGAGAGGGATCTTTTACGTGCCACACCTGCTGTGACACGGGACCTCGGTTTTTGCGGTCTCATCCGAAGGACCGCCCCCATTTAGTCGCCTCATACGACAAGCAAGGGGTACTGAGGATCTATTCAAACAACCCGGATCCCCACGGGTTTTTTAGAATTGTGGGTAATTTATAGAATAACGATATTTTTTTAGCAGATGACCAAAAAAAAAACAAAAAAAAAAACAACGGTTTTAGAAAGAAAGAAAGTTTAGTCCAAAACAACAAAATTCTTTATGTTGCATTTATTGATCTTCAAAAGTGTTTCGATTTCGCCAACAGATATATGATGCTATATAAACTTTTGTTACATAATACAGATGGTACACTGTATAACTCTGTGACGATATTTATCAGAACCCAGAATCATGTGTATGAGTTAATGGAAAACTTACAAATTGGTTTGGTTGTAAATCTGGTGTTAAACAGGGAGATCATTTATTCCATACCTTATTTTCAATCTGATTCAGGATATTAACAATCTTAATTTAGAACGAGACCTAGTTAACCGTAACCTTTCTATTTTAATAAATGCAGATATCATTGCTTTGATATCCGAATCTCCGGAAAATTTGCTAAGTATGTTAAGCAAACTACCTAGCTGGCGTAGACGATGGAGAGTACTTATAAATACCAACAAAACTAAATGTATATATTTTCGTAAAACAGGTCCATAACAACTGGTTTTGAATTCACTGTCGGATCAAAAAGGTTAGAAACAGTTGATAATTATAAGTATCTGGTAATATAAAAGGTTAGAAACAGTTGATAATTATAAGTATCTGGTAATTTAAAAGGTTAGAAACAGTTGATAATTATAAGTATCTGGTAATATAAAAGGTTAGAAACAGTTGATAATTATAAGTATCTGGTAATAATGATTACTTATACAGGTAATCTCATGAAAAATGCAGATAATTTTACAAAAGCAGGGGAACATGCTCTTGAGAATTTTTTTTTTTTTTTGCATTAATACCTTCGCCCACACAGCATCATCAGGAAACAAATAGATTATAGAATAATACATACATACATATGTAAATAGATATGGTATTTATATGCATTTAGATACATATATCAAGTAATAAGACATAAGTAGGTGTCTAAACCTGTATCAACACCATTTAACATTAAAAGTTTGTCAAAAAGTATTTCCCATTTATCCCATTTCTTTCTAAACAGACACACATCCATATTTAATTTAAAGATCTTTTTCTAAAAAGTATATATTTTGTTTGATATCATTGAATTGCATTGGTTTATTTTGTCTAGAAACATCGGACATCTCTCGGAAAAAATCTCTGAATTCATTTTTTACATCTCCATCAGCTTGTAGCGGAATTACCGTCATGCATGAAAGCTTAATTAAATAAATTAAATTAATCCCTTCATCGCTGGCCTGCCAGACCATTCCTTCATCGAGACAGTGATGCTATTTCATTTTACGCTAACATTCCACATGGCTTGTAGAGAGGTTTGGAACACATGTAATAGGATCATTCCACTGTATCACACATTCATGCAGCTTGAATAATAACTTCATGTTTAATAGTGAACACTACATGTAAATTAGTGGCACGGCTATGGGAACTAAAATGACACCATCCTATACCAACATCTTTATGGGGAGACTGGGATGTAGACTACTATATTATTCATTAGTAAAACCTTTTAGTTGGTATAATCCGTAGATGACATAAAGATGAAATGGATTGACAGTCTCAACGATTTCATCGATATTTCAAACTTTTTCTTCTATTCAATTAAGTTCACTGTGGAAATTTCCTCCTCCATGATCATTTTCTTGGATAGCACAGCTTTATCTAAAAACGGGGAAATTGAGTTCAATCTAACTAAGCCCACCGATTTTCTTTTGTACCTTATACTACCCAGCTACCATTAACATTATACTTGCAAAGGTATGCCTATAAAGGTTTAGCCACCGAATCCACCGCATCTGCTCTACTCCTACTACTTTTCAAGAGCGAGGACAAATCTTTCAAAGTAACTCGAATTTGACCCCTTCTACGAGGACTGATTGATATGTTGTGAGCCTTGTATGAGGGAGATTAGCATCGATGTCCTTTTCAGCTCTACTATTCCCTGACTATTTAAGGTCATGTACCCGAAGACTGGTGTCATTCTGTCAATTTATATCGACGAAGTAGCACTCTGAAGTAAACAAGGCAAGCGACTATTGCAAAATGGACAAAATCGGTGAAAGGCCAGTGATCCAATATTTGCATAAGAAAGGTTTAGCACCTAACGATATCCATACTGATATGGTAGCAACACTAGTAAAAAGGTGGGTGGTAGAATATAAACGCGGCAAGCAGAGCCTTGAGGATGACTTCTTTCCCCCTCCCGGAAAGCCTGTCACTGTTGCAACCCCAGAAATGGTCAATAAAGTCCATGATATTGTTATGACTGACAGGCGAGATATATAGCAAGTACCGTTGGCATTTCACAAGAAAAATTACATTCTATTGTGACAGAGGATCTTGAAATGAGAAAGTTTTCAGTATTGGGTACCAAGACTTCTGACATTTGATCAGAGGCACACCTGACGCACTTTGTCGCGAGCTAATCTAAACCTTTTAAAGGTAGATCCTGTTAACTTTCTTCAGAGATTTTTTACTATGGATGAAAGGCGAGTCCATCATTTCACCCCCGAGGCCAAACAACAGTCTAAACAATGGAAGCACCCTGGCTCACCCCTGCCAGAGAAGAAAAAACTGTTCCACCAGCTGGAAAGGTTATGGTCTCGGTTTTCTGGGATGCTGATGGTAGATTATCTCCAAACGGTACAAACATCAATGTCACATACTATGCATCACTTCTGAAGCAGTTACGGGAAAATGTTAAAATCAAGCGGCGCAGAAAACTCAGTAAACGTGTGTTGTTCCACCAGGGCATTGTGTTGTTCCACCAGGACAATGCCCCAGTTCACACGTCTGTCATTGCCATGGATACCATTAACGATTGTGGCTTTAAATTGATTGAACAGCCGCTTTATTCGCCTGATCTCGCTCCATTAGACTTTCACCAACTTCCAATACTGAAAATGGCCATTTCCGGTACCAAAATTTTAGTCAGATGATGACGTCATATATGCAGTGGAGGACTTTCTCAAAGGTCAAGAAAAGGACTTCTTTAAAAGTGGCATTGGGGCCCTCAAACATCGCTGGAAAAAGTGCATAGATACTGAAGGGGATTATGTTGAAAAATAATGCGATATGTCCGCCAAAATTCAAACCCTTACATATCACAAAATATCAATCAGCTCTCGTATATGGAAATAGAATAAATAAAATAAATCAAGTCAAGTAGTGCTTATTAGTTTTAATTGCCCATCTCGGTGTACACGGATTTGCTCAACAGCAAATGCTCCCCTCTTCCTTTTGGTTTCATTAACCTGAAACATGTAATAATATCACACTGTTAACATAATATCTTAACAAACCCTTTTGTAATTCAAACAGATCGACGTTGGTATCTTACTTTTTGCGAAACACGACAAAGCAGACGATCACGATAACCAGGGGAACAACTAAGAGACCAGATAATGGGTACCAGTTTACGAAGCCCGCATCCTCGTTATCACGACCAGGTCTAGGCCACCTGCCGACTTTGTTACTTATTTGTTGAAATTTAACCAAATATTGTGAACAGTTTTTCAAACGGTCTCGCAGCCATGTTGCATACTTTGCATCACTTAATACGTGTATTGGCTCTTCCAGGGCGCTGTGAAATAAATATAATACACAATTAAAAGTATCACTTGTCAAGAGCTAAGAAATCTGTTATGATTTTCTGTTCTGCATATCTAAGCTACATTCTAATATTCAGCAGTGTATATAACGTGTGTTTAAAACATAAATGCCCCTGAAAGTGACAATACTGATGAAAATCTTTAAATGATAACACTATATAACTCGCCTTAGAAACAGAACTCTTCCGATTGCGAAATTCACAATTTTGGAACACCCATTTAGGGTTTTCCCTAATTATGCAGTTAGGTTTTATATAGTATCAGCATAATTAAAGAAGAGGTCTTTTAAATGATAGAGATATTTAATCACTATGACCAATTTGGCCGTACCTTGATATCAAACGATATTATAAAATTTGAATTTTGGTAAAGGGCTAACTGTTTCTTTTGAATATTGATATAGTTTATATTTAGTATCAATAGCATCTAAAGCGATCGACTTAATATATGTTTTACACATAAACCTAAAAATATGCCAAATTTGATCCCGCTCTGGAATCAGAACCTCTACCCCGGAGGTCATAAAATTTACAATTTTGGTCAAGGCCCTCCTGTTCTACGGGACTATGCATAATTTAGTTTTTCTTACAGATGTGCGGTTTTAGAGAAATAAGGAGATATTCGAAAAATGGTTGGTTTTTTATGTGGGGTGGTGGTGGTGGGGTTGTGGTAATTATTGTTCTCCCCACCGCCCCGGAGGTGAAGAAGTCCTGAAATTTACAATGTATGTCTCCCATGTCTCAAACATCTTCATACCAAGTTTGCAAAGAATTGGAAGGGTAGTTATCAAGTTAAAAATGTTCAGTTGTCAACGGACGACGCCGCATGCAGACCTGAGTGACTCAGGTGATGATAGGACTTTCGGCAAACCAAACCAAAAAATCCATCAAAGGACTTTGATACTATTAATAATTAACAAATACTTCCTTAATTAGTTATTCTAATATATAACTGATATATTTTTTCATTCACAACTACATGCACTATACCGAAGTACAAGGGTTGTTCAATATGTAATGCGTATTGTACGACATCTCAGAAACATTCGACTCAAATAGTGAAATGAACATTACATCCCTCAAAGTATTCTCCGCGGTTTGAAATACATAATTTCAATCTCTGAATATATTTCTGAAATGCGTCACGGTATGCTGATTTAGGTAGACCTCTGAGACACTGACTGATAGATGAGCCAAGGGCTTGTTGGGACTTGTAACGACGACCAGATAAGAAATTGTTTAAGTTTGGAAAAAGGAAAAAGTCGCATGGGGCTAGATCTGGAGTGTATGATGGGTGTGGCAAGACCGTAACCTTATCTGACTTTAAAAATTGCTTCACAACTTCAGATGTATGTGACAAACATGCCTAATTCCTGACACAGGGCGCCGTTTATGATAATATTTCTTGTAACACTTTTGCCTTTCGACACCGGAATTTGTACGGCTATACCATCACACGAGAAGAATATGCAATAAAGAACCTTTTTTGTACTTATGGTTCTTATGGCAACTACAGGCCTTCTACCGTGTTTAGTTAGTCATATTTTGTTTCCAATTTTTCTTACTGGTTCGAAATAGTGAATCCATGTTTCGTCACCCGTAACAATGTTTGCAAATTGTCTTTGATTGCATTTGGGAAACATTTTGAGCAATTGCTTAGCGGTTTGTACTCGTACCCGTTTTTGGTAATCTGTCAATATATGCGGCATCCATCTGGCAGAAATGTTTCATACTTTCAAAATACGTTTCAATATGAAATGTACTCACGATAGCGATATGCCAACAGCTTCGGCAATACCAAGTATTGTGTACCTGCCATCACTTCCAATTATTTTCTTGACTTTTGAGACATTTGCTTTGTCTGTTACAGTCACAGGTCGGCCAGATTTTGCTGCATCTTTGATGGACTATGTGCCAGTCAGAAATATCTTCCTCCACTTATGAACTGTCTCATAAGATACCTTATCAGACCCATAAACTTCCTCCAATTCAGTAAAAATCTGCATTACCGAATGACCGAGTTTTGTACAAACTTTTATATAAGCTCTAATTTCTTCAATATTTTCAACCTGTTTCCCAGCCATTTTTACAACAGTGGTCAATGACTGGCTTTATTGAAATGACTATCAGTTTAAAACTATGTGTTTGTACCATTGGGAAGGTATTGAATAGTGCTGTTCAAAAGTATCACCAACCACAAAATTGTGCAAAGCGTTATCGAGCTGTGGTACAATACACATTACATATTGAACAGCCCTCGTATATCCCTATACGCAAATATATTATAGTGTATCATAATCACGAACTTTCTGTACTGCATCCAATTAAAGTCCTTGCCATGACATCAAAGTTTCACAATGGTAAATCAGTATGTCATATATTTATTTAATAGAAGCATTATTAATCCTTTGGGGATCCGGATTAGAATAGATCTTCAGTATCCCTTGTTTGTCGTAAGAAGCGACTAAATGGGGCGTTCCTTCGGAAGAGACCGCAAAAAGCAAGGTCCCGTGTCACAGCAGGTGTGGCACGATAAAGACCCCTCTCTGCTCAAAGGCCCTGAGCACGGAGCATAGGCCTAACTTTTGCAGTCCTTCACCGCCAATGGTGACATCTCCATTTTAGTGAAAAATTTTCGAGCGGGACGTTAAACAACATACAATCATTCAATCAATAGAAGCATTACTCTAGAAAACTGAACCATCAAAAGTGTCACCAATTTATCAAAAAAACAAAGCAGTGAATCATAAAAGGTTTTACTATAGTAAATAAAAGTATCAGTTTTTACAACAGAAAACATATAGTTTACTATGGCATCTTTTATATCGAAGAATGCTTGAAAAACCAGCTCTTCAACGAGAGTTTTATCTACATGAATACTCACAGATTTTCTGGATCAGAAATGGAGGTGACAGTGAGATTGCCTCCTCTACACCGAGACATGTCCTGTGTGAGGCCTCTATGTAGATAAGGATCAAGACAGAAACTAATGCCTGTAATAACAACCACTGCATCAGAAATAAGATAATCTCGCTTTCCCCAAACTCTCGCTCTCAAGACTTTGCAAAGTCTCGAGAGCGAGAGTCTGGGGAAAACGAGACTGTTTAAGAAAAAAGATTTAAAACAATGCGAAACTGTAAAGTTTTTTGATAATTAGAAATATCTGTGAAATATACTTTTTCTAATGCCGCAATTCATATTTGAGTTGAATTGAGTACGCGTTTTCTTAATAATTGTAAACGTAAAACGAGTCTCTTAAGGACCTGTTCAAGCTACTATAAAAACGAAAATTTATTTTGAATTTTTGTATCAATATCACGTCAGGCAGTAACAAGACTTCTTCAGGACCTCTAGAACAACATTTGTATTTGGAATGCCTTGACTTGGTCCACTCTGGATAAGTTTCATGCAGGATTTCGAATCGCTTGGAATTTCAGGAAAGCCAGTGCAACATTTGTACTAAGATTGGTGACTAAGTACGCATTCGTTCTGGAGAAGAGATCGACTTTGCCATAGTTAATCAAATGCCATGGCGCCATATTAGAATTGGGTTGCTCCGCGATATGTTCCACACATCCATGGAACCACTACTGTCGGGTAAATCTGTAGTGACATGGCATGGAGTTATTCTGAAGGAAAAGTCGATTTTTTCTCGGACAGTCATGAGTCATAGCGGCCATAATGGAATTCAGACTTTAAGACAACTGTAGAGAAATATTTTAACCAAGTGTAGCGACTTGATATGTAGCCATTCTGGAGAAGATTAAATTGTAATTGTTTTCAGATACCGTTGTCGTTCTGACAAGGACGGATACGCTTACAATGGAAAGAATTAGCTAATAATTTGAAATCTGAGGTATCTGAATTTTAATCAATAAATAGATATATATAGAAAAAAGAAAAAAAAATCTATATATATAAATATATTGTATTTATTGTACACAGATACTGTGACCAAATCTTGTGTGTCCTATGACCTTAAAATGAAGTCTTACGGACCCAATTTAATTTAGAATGTGGCGAGGGCCTGTCCGAAGGCATAATTAGATTATTCTAACTAACTGCTACTGTATTTGTCATACCATTACTGGTTGAGCAAAGCTCAAAAATATAGACCTCGCGAATATCGTCTGCTTCGCATTTACATGTCCACTTTCCAAAAGCAGTAACATTGCATAGGTCTAGTGCCCAGCAATAGCTATTGCACGCTGGACTCTTCTCCAACTCTGGGCAAGGTTCTCTGAAGTGGCAGTGGGTTCCATTTCCATCCAATTTACAGGTACTGTTATTCCGACAGGTATGCAGAGAGCATTTTACACCGAGGTGGTTACAAATTCCCGTGGCCCAATTTTCTACCCACCGACACCAGGAACATCCTTTTGCGTTAACACACTCGGAATTCACTGGGCATGATCCATTCCCACATTCATTAACGTCTTCCGTACAATGTTCGCCGGCCCATCCAGGTTCACATTCGCAGATATAGCTTCCGTTTGTATTGATACATTTAGAATGTCCCTGGCATGGATCGTTCTGACACTCGTCTACATCTAACAAACATGCATATCCTTGCCAACCATCTTCGCAATGGCACAGAAATTTATCCAAAACAACTTCGCAAGTTCCATTGTTGAAGCAAATGACATCATCACAGCTTCGAAGACGAGTCTCGCATCTTTCACCTGTCCAGTTGGAGGTACAGTCACAGACGTTTGTGTCATTTACAATATAACAGGTTCCGTTATTTTTACAGATGTTGTCTTGGCAACGTTGAATGTCGCAAAAGTTTCCTGGAATAGGGAATATTATAGAACCATTAAAGCTGTTGGTTTATGTTAAAAGAAATAAACAATGACGTAAACCCAGCGTTCACGCGAAAGTCAAAATAAAAAGAGCTGGTGAAGGTTTGATCTGACGTAAAACGTAGGATTTATTTAGGATGGCCTTATTACATGGTTTGATTGATTGTTTGTTTGTTTTACGTCCCGTCGAGAATTTTTCACTCATATTGAGACGTCACCAGCTGTAGGTGAAGTACCACAAATTTAGACCTATGCTTAGCGCTCAGGGCCGTAGCAGTGAGGGTTCTTTAACGCGCCAACGCCTACCGTGACACGGGACCTCCGTTTTTAAGGTCATATCCGAAAGACCGGTGATTCTCACTTCTAAATGCCGAGCGTTTGACGAAGGAGCAATCACTACCTATTTTTCGTCTTAGGTTTGATGCGGCCATGGCACGAGCGGGGCTTGAACTCACGACCTCCCGGTTACGAAGCGAACGCTCTAACCACTGAGCTACCGCGACCGGTCCTTATTACATGGATTAGAAGCATATTTATTAAGAGGAATTCATATTGTTAGCAAAAATGTCTTAATTACAATTAAAGGGGCCTCCGTGGCCGAGTGGTTAGAGCATCGGGCTCAAAATCACAAAGCCTCTCACCTCTGTCGGCGCGTGTTCGAATCTCGGCCGCGGCGTTATGTGAGGAAGTTTGCCAGTTTACTTGCGGAAGGTCGGTGGTCTCTTCCCAGGTACATTGTATCTGAGTTCTCTCCTCCACCAACAAAAACTAGACGCCACCAGATAACTGAAAAATTGTTGAGTGTGGCGGAAAGCAATAAATAATCAATCAATCAATTACAATTAATGTGCATGCTAAAAGTCACGCCCCACTATTTAAATACGGTGCATACGGTGGAAATTGCATGGAATTTGGTGTTGGTAAAAATTGTATACCTGCGTAACCATTTTGACATTCACAAACGAACGAATCAGGCCCTGGTAGACATTTTCCATTGTTCAGACACGGCGAGTTTGCGCAGTGATCAGTGAGACGGCATTCGGGACCTCTCCAACCTTCAAAGTTAAATCAGGTTTTGAAGTGATCATAATTGGAATCAGAAATAGAAGTACAGTACACATCGTTCTGCCACTAAACCAAGTTCACAGTCAGCGCACTAGTATGAGAAAATGAACATAGTTTTGTCTTTACGAATTATGTCTTGCATTCCTGTTATTTTAAGTTATGTAGGTGTATATTAATTTTTTGGGGCAATGGGGCAGATTTACAACAAGAAACAAGTACATACATAGTACAGAGCAGAGATGGATCCAGAAAGTTTTCGAGAGAGAGGAGGGGGGGGGGAGACAAAATAATCCTCTGAACGTCTGGTATGTACTGTGGTATGCATATCAAGGCTACCCAGACATTCAGAGGGCTGGGAAAGATGGGCAAAATGGTACTGATCCGTCCATAAAGGGTTATTGCAGATCTACAAAAGACCATCCCGCTGTCCTTCTAGATCCGCCACGGATACAATGTAACATGAGTACTTTACCCTTTATACAGCGTTTCTGGCCGTTACTATCACACAGATAATGTTCCATTGAATCCTGCTGACAGTAAATGCTGCATGATTGTCCGAAATAGCTCTCGTCACAAAACACGGCAACTTCCACAGTCAGTCTATCAATAAAAATAGAGTATAAGACGCACAAGTGGAGAATATGTAGGTGTCACACATGTGAAAACAAAAACAAAAAACAAAAAAAAACCCTAGTAAATGAAATCCAATTTCAATATTCTACCTGAAATTGGATTTCATTTCACAGCAGGTGTGGCACGATAAAGATCCCTCCCTGCTCAAAGGCCCTGAGCACGGAGCATAGGCCTAAATTTTGCAGCCCTTCACCGGCAATGGTGACGTCTCCATATGAGTGAAAGATTCTCAAGCGGGACGTTAAACAATACAATTATAATCAATCAGTCAATATTCTACCTAGAAACGTGCAAAGATTCTTTGAATAGATCGTCATATATAAATATAAATTATGTACCAAGTCAGGGGCAAGTGTACCTCTTCATTGGTACAATGTACATGCAAGACGATCCAGTACCTTGTTCTGCTATAAAGAATGAACCGTTGACCTGTGTAGTTGTGTATGTAACCACTTGGTTTTATAGTGAGTTTCCTGTACAGATAATCTACATGTTCATCTCTGCTGTGTCTATCATAATCCCAGATGTCAAATTTTAGTTTAAATGTTCCTGAAGGCTGTAAATAAAGCAAAAATATCAGTTAGAAAATCTGTATATATTAATTATAAAATTAAAAAAGAATATTTATTTACATTGAAACCTATTTCATCCGACATGCAATGGAGACACTTTTTTGCAAGAATACACAGTGTGTCGGAATAGACAGCTTAATAAACAATGAAAATATGAAACTGAGAATGAAAATAAGGGTCGGGATGACCATTGACCAGCTCGGGTGTTGGATTAAACAGTTTTCATTGTGTATATGTGTATCCACTTTGTTACCGGCTTTACTTGACATAGGTGGATTTAGGGGAGGGGAACCAGCCAATCTTCCTTAACCTTACATTGATTGATTATTTTTTGCTTTCTGCCACACTCAACAATTTTTCAGTTATCTGGTGGCGTCCAGTTTTTTTTTGTTGGTGGAGGAGAGAACCCAGATACAATGTACCTGGGAAGAGACCACCGACCTTCCGCAAGTAAACTGGCAAACTTCCTCACATAACGCCGCGGCCGAGATTCGAACACGCGCCGACAGAGGTGAGAGGCTTTGTGATTTTGAGCCCGATGCTCTAACCACTCGGCCACGGAGGCCCCTCCTTAACCTTACAGTATCAAAGCTGAGGAAAGGGAATTTCTGCAACATCCCAACACTCACTACATGTCGGTATAAAAAAAATAATATACAGCTTGATATAACCCATGTGTTTTTCTATACATAGTGATGTTATAGTATTCTATATGTGCGGTCTGTGGTTTCAAAATTCTAAGATCTTCGGCCTGTGGTTTCAAAATTCTAAGATCCTGTAAGGAAATAAAAACTCAGATTCTGTATGCATTCAAGTGATTTACTAGAAATTTAATATGATTAGAATTTTCCTTCGTTATATTTAATTTTTAAGAATTTCTTTAATTTTGAGAAGAGGATGGTGGGGGTGGTGGAAAGAACAAAACACACTTGTGCCCCTCCTCCCCAAATCTTCGTTCTTTCAGTAAATTTAGTGTATAAAGGTAGAACCTTACAGGCCATGATGAGACGTTGAACAAGATTGGGTTTTTCATCCCACGAACTTCGTTTGGAAATGAGAGAACATCTGTATCCGGGAACACAGGGGTTTCCATACGACCAAAATAACACTTGTTCGCTGAATCACCACTGAATGATAAACACACAAGTATCTGTAAGTCTGTATTCTGGGACAACTTTAAAAACAAAATAAAATAGACGAATTCGGAAATCTCAGTGATGAATGATATACTGGCCAATTCTTTGACTTACAGAACTCTATTAATTTACCTAGAATGCATTCTATTGTTACATAATTGAATTGTCAAACAAAATACTTTCCCTATTTTTAAAAAATAAATATTGTATATTAATAAATATTGTAAATTACATATCTTATTTTAAAATTAAGAATGAATAAATAGTTGGAAAATACATTGTTAGTAATTTTTTCTTCAAAATAGATAATATAATTGTTTAAGAATATGTTGTGAAAAATACACGTCATACATGTATATCTATTAACGTACTCTCTCTCTCTCTCTCTCTCTCTCTCTCTCTCTCTCTCTCTCTCTCTCTCTCTATATATATATATATATATATATACACACACACACACAGCAGAGTTAATTAAATGTCGCACTGTTCTATACAATAGGGCGTCACCATGAACTGTACCATGAAGTCGTAGAAAATTTGCACAATAACGACTCGATCGTGCAATCAAAAGAAATGATTATTAACAGCAATAATTATTTGTTAAAAAAGCAAAAAGAAAACAAACAAAACCAAAAAAAAAAAACAACAAGGATTTTATTTCACAATGATAATCGAGTAGCGAGAGAAAAAAAAAATCTTTTTTTTTTTTTTTTTTTTTTTTTTTTTTTTAAATATTCAACATTTACCCTGTTTGTTTGTCAGCGCAAATGACGAAGCGATGATCACACGCGGAAAGGGTGATACCAAACCTCCCGTCACATTTCCGGTTGTTCCTTCCCCTGCCGCCTGGGTTGACATACTTTATTAATCTAATGGACAAGTGCCCTCCGGCGTGTACCATACTCTGAAAAAGAGCAGCATTTTTTAAAATAATCTTTGAACTGATGAAATGGTTTGTGTACGAAAACACCCCTCCCTTTTAGAAACCTATTCAAGTTACGTAAACATTTCATGATACTTGCATACAGAAGTTTGAATTCCTAGTTTTTGGACATTGGTATCTAAGTAATGAGAAATTAAGTAGGGTTGAATCTTAAATTTCGATAAATTTGGTATATATGGGAAGTAAATTGATAACTATATTTTCCATGTTGAATAAATAAGAAATAAATATTACTACATATATGTAGTATATAAAGTGATATTAAACGTAAATACTCACAAACGTTATGATGATAATCAAACAAAATCCATAAAGAATATTCATTTTCAGCAGCAAGGCACAGATCATCGCATTATTCCAAGAGCTCTGGGAGTAAGCCGAAAACGGCATAAACTTTCACGTGATGCTTTTGTGTGCATTGTCAGGTTAAAGTTACATAACAGTTACTAATTATTCAGACGAAATATTTGTCATGTACATGACTGAGGCCCTTGACATATACCATGTTTTGATAAGTGAAATTCGACATGTATACAAATACGTGCATATAGTTTTGAAAATATTCACCATTAAATGAACGCGAAAAACTTTTAGTAATACAGACATTACTCAACTCTTCTGCGTCGTTACCTTCAATATTTATGAGTGGGGCCTCCGTGGCCGAGTGGTTAGAGCATTGTGCTCAAAATCACAAGGCCTCTCACCTCTAGTCGGCGCGGGTTCGAATCTCGCTCGCTCCGATATATGTGATAAAGTTTGCCAGTTTACTTTCGGAAGGTCGGTGGTCTCTTCCCGGGTACATTGTATCTGGGGTCTCTCCTCCACCAATTAAAACTGGACGCCACCAGATAACTGAAAAATTGTTGAATGTGGCGGAAAAGCAACAAACAAACAATCAATATCTATGATGCAATATTCCATTATCCTCCGCAAATGGTGTTAATCTTAACCGATTCGAGTTTGTTTAAATGAAGGGTCATACCCTATTCTAAGGGGAGATAATCACAAAAATGGGGTGTGGTCGTTTAAAACTCTTCTTCTCAAGAACTACTGGGCCAGAAAAGTTCAAATTTACAAGGCAGTTTCCTGACATAGTGCAGATTCAATTTTGTTAAAATCATGGCCCTCGGGTGTAGGGTGGGCGACAATATTGGATCAAAATTTTGCATGCAAAAATACGGGAAAAAACATTTCAAAATCTTCTCGAGAACCACTGAACCAGAAAATCTTTAATATGGGCCAAGGTGATTCAGGTGAGCGATGTACCCCATGGGTCTCTTGTTTACATACTGATTCTGACTACGGATTTCTCTGTTTACTTGATTAAAGTAAAAGCCTCACGGCAAGTGTGACTGGTCAACAGGGGATTCTTACTCCACCTTAACACATAATCCCACCTCAAGTTTTCCTGGGGTCTGTGTTTGCCCTGCTTTCAATTCTGTATTCTTTATAGGGTTTATAAGATCCTCAATTCTGTATTCTTTATAGGGTTTATAAGATCTTCAATTCTGTATTCTTTATGGGGTTTATAAGATCTTCAATTCTGTATTCTTTATGGGGTTTATAAGATCTTCAATTCTGTATTCTTTATGGGGTTTATAAGATCTTCAATTCTGTATTCTTTATGGGGTTTATAAGATCTTCAATTCTGTATTCTTTATGGGGTTTATGAGATCTTCAATTCTGTATTCTTTATGGGGTTTATGAGATCTTCAATTCTGTATTCTTTATGGGGTTTATAAGATCTTCAATTCTGTATTCTTTATGGGGTTTATAAGATCTTCAATTCTGTATTCTTTATGGGGTTTATAAGATCTTCAATTCTGTATTCTTTATGGGGTTTATAAGATCTTCAATTCTGTATTCTTTATGGGGTTTATAAGATCTTCAATTCTGTATTCTTTATGGGGTTTATAAGATCTTCAATTCTGTATTCTTTATGGGGTTTATAAGATCTTCAATTCTGTATTCTTTATGGGGTTTATAAGATCTTCAATTCTGTATTCTTTATGGGGTTTATAAGATCTTCAATTCTGTATTCTTTATGGGGTTTATAAGATCTTCAATTCTGTATTCTTTATGGGGTTTATAAGATCTTCAATTCTGTATTCTTTATGGGGTTTATAAGATCTTCAATTCTGTATTCTTTATGGGGTTTATAAGATCTTCAATTCTGTATTCTTTATGGGGTTTATAAGATCTTCAATTCTGTATTCTTTATGGGGTTTATAAGATCTTCAATTCTGTATTCTTTATGGGGTTTATAAGATCTTCAATTCTGTATTCTTTATGGGGTTTATAAGATCTTCAATTCTGTATTCTTTATGGGGTTTATAAGATCTTCAATTCTGTATTCTTTATGGGGTTTATAAGATCTTCAATTCTGTATTCTTTATGGGGTTTATAAGATCGATGATAGTTCGTTATCTTCACGTGTACAACATATGTTACATTCTGACACGTGCCAACATCATGTGCCGCAACTGAGGAGTTCCTAGAAGAGTGCGTCTTCGTTAAAGTTATATGTTTATTTGTTTTACGTCCTTTCGTGAAATTTTCAATCATACTGAGACGTCGACATTGCAGCTGTAGGTGGAGTATGCATGACGCTCAAGGTCGCAGCAGTGAGGGTTTCTCTCATGTCTACGCCTGCAGCGACAAAGGATCTCGTTTTCTTAGGTCCTTACTTTTATAAATCGAGCGTTTTATGGTCCTTACTTCTACACATCGAGCGTTTCTAAGGTCCTTACATCTACATATCGAGGGTTTCTAAGGTTCTTACTTCTACATATCGAGCGTTTCTAAGGTCCTTATTTCTACATATCGAGCGTTTCTGAGGTTCTTACTTCTACATATCGAGCGTTTCTAAGGTCCTTACTTCTACATATCGAGCGTTTCTAAGGTCCTTACTTCTACATATCGAGCGTTTCTAAGGTCCTTACATCTACATATCGAGCGTTTCTAAGGTTCTTACTTCTACATATCGAGCGTTTCTAAAGACCTTACTTCTATATATCGAGCGTTTCTAAGGTCCTTACTTCTACATATCGAGCGTTTGGAGAAGTATCAATCATATATGGAGCATCAAATTAATATAAACTCAAATAATTGAAGGTGTCTTTAATCACTTAAAAATATCACCAATTCACCTGATGCACGCCACAACTCGAGTAAAAATCTATTTGAATAATTATCCTGAATTACTGCGCTCAGTAGGGGAATTTCACTAACTATGTTTTCGTCTCAAGTCTGCGCGGACATGGCACCGGAGATGCACGAACCCACAACCTCTTGGTTACTAAGTGAACGCTCTAACCACTGAGCTGCCGCGGACGGCCTTCGATAAAGGTCACAGTGCTTTAGAGGGAGGATTAAAAGTTCAATCTCGGACAAAAAACTACCTGTATCGGTATATTCATATAGTCTTCATCAAAACTCCTTTGGAATTAAATACAAAGTTGATACAAATTAGATGAATCAAATTGACTCTCTGGCTTTATATCCTTTTCTACCATTTATTTAAAAACGAAAGTGTAGTCTTTAAACAAGAGGTCCATGGGCCACATCGCTAACCAGAATCACCTTAACCGTGCTGCTGTTCAGCTATTGTGGCCCTAAACTAGCCCCAAAGGGTCACAACATAACCTAACTTAAATTCACAGAACGTGGAGATGTCTCAACTCTTTCACAAGGTCACAGATCATGGCATGAAATGAAAAATCTTGTCATAAGAAATCTATATACAAAACAAAAAAAAAAATAAATAAAAAAAAAAAAATGAAAAAAAAATGAAAGCAATACCTTAAATAGTGTTCAGGAGATATTTAATAGGTTAATAGGTTAGGTTTTCTTAAAAGTAGGTTAAACTCCAAGGTTAAGGTCACAAGGTCTTGTCACCTGGAAAATGTGCTTCATTCTACCCTCGGAGGGCATACACTGAACAAATTTTACTACAATCGTACTACCTGGGGATGCTTGCATTCATGGCCCTGTTGTTATTGAAAAGATTGCTAAAGATTTCCCTATATATCCCCATGTAATACTGTGATATATCTGAACAAACTTAAATGTACACTATGTCAGGAAGATTTCATGTAAATTTTAACTTTTGTAGTCCAGTGGTCCTTGAAGACATTTTTAAATGACCTATTCAAAGTTGCCTATCACGAAAATGACATCAAAATGGCATCACTTTCGCAATTAAGATAAGTCCGAGATAAAAGATGCATGAGGAAGCCATTAGTGTCCCTTCCTCTGTTAGAATATTCAGGTGATATAAACATACAAACCCTGCAAATTCGAAACAGATTTAAAGTTTTTTTTTCAACTTTATTTCAAGGATATTGTCAAATAATCTGTCAATTACTGTAATTTAAAATATTCCATTAACCATGCTCTTACCAATACAACAATGCCACTCGAAGGTTTCGGTGCGTTTATATGGATATCAATTGAAACCAAACCAGTTGTAACTTAAAATACCATTCAATATTACGTTTCCTCCACGTAAATGTGTTTCACTGATTGATATTATATCACAATTTGAATTCTGAGTCCCCCAATTTCGTTGGTCCAACTGTTGACGTTTAAATGACCTAATTTTATAATATCAGTAGGCTGTGAAAGTTGCTACAGATGGTTTTCGCGATTTGCATCAGTGAAGTGAGATGGATCATTTGTTGTAGACCATGCCTTTTTTTTTCACGATTTGTCCATTGAAAGTAATTAAAAAAACATAGCACGAGCCTTGTTTATATAACAAAGATTTGTGATCTCTGTATATTTCATGAAACTCAACAAATGACATTCAAGTTTTCGCTGACCATTAGGAATACCTTAGTAAGTCATTTTAAACATTAAAAATGGGGGGGGGGGGGGGGGAAATTTCAGCTTCCACGTTCCTTTCATAGTTGCGTGGTGCGTTGAAAAAATGACATGTTTTGGACTTCATATATAATATCAAGTTTGATTTTCATAATAAAAAAATTTCTATAGGCCAATGTAATATCCCTTGCTGTACTGGCTAATATAGAGACACATTACAGCTTCTTTAAAAACTCCTGTTCTCACTAAGCGTAAGATTCTGCGAAAATATATGTACACGTTTTTATAATAATAATAAAGTCAACAACAATAACAATTATTATTATTTATTATGTCTGTTTTGGGTTATTTTAAATTTCATTATGCGTATTCTGAATTATCGTTCTTGTACGGAAATCAAAATGGCGCTGTTAAATTATTTCTGACCAATCAAATTGATTGTTCTAAATATAGCCATCAATTTGATATCTTTATTTTGATTGGTTCACTTTAAAATAGGCAGGCATTTTCAAAACAGAAAGGCAGCAAGATGAAGAGCAAACCAGATAGAGAGAAGAATCAAAATATACAAGTGTCTGTTCGATGCAGGTAAGTAGCAGATTTTTGACGCTCAAATTTTCAAGTATATCACATTCAATTAAAGAGCCCATTATATACTGTTTACTGTATCGTGGATGATTCAAATTTGTCGTATGTTTAGGATTAATATCATAAGTTGTACAGCAGCAGTTAAAATCCAATCTTCAGAATAGAATAAAAGTCATTGAGAATCAAATCAATAATAGATTGGCAATCGGATTCCACATTCAATTTATTCTACACAAGCTGTATCAAGCTTTTTCAAAAAGTTTTATAAAGCTAGGCTATATAGCTAAATGTAGAGATTGTGTTGGATCTGATGAATGTCATTTGAACAGTTATTGCATTACATGATCAGATGTAGTGGTTTTCGAAAAACAAAGGGGGAAAAAATAAAAATTTTATAAGGTAACATAATGGTTTCTATCTAACTTGGTGCAGATGCAAAGTTCAATCCTCCAAGCAATTAACAATTGTATAAACTTGGCATGGCTTACAGGTTGTTCTATGTATTTATTTTATGAGATAATCACAGTCATTCATTGTTAACTCTGGAATTACCCAGTACTTTCAGAGTTTTGAACTTTAAAAAAAAAATCACTGGTCAAATGGATCATTGAATTGATGAAATTTACTGGTTTGAACAAATATTTACTGGTCAATATTTTAGTTACTTGAATGAGGGGGGGGGGGGGGGGGGGGGGGGGACAAGCAAATAAATCTTTAAAACAAATTAATATTTTCTGTAAAGCATGCAATATTCACAGCCTTGTGACTGAGGTAAGAGTAAATTTATGCTGTTTGAATGTTTACATGTGGCTTCAAATGCCTTTTTGAGTCAGCATTCTCCATGGGCTGAGAAGGCATGCATTGTGTGAGCAGCAAAGGAGTCCCAACCAGGAATGGCATGCATGGTGATTGTAATTAGGCCATAATCTAATTAATACATCTGTCCACATGACAAAGTCAAATTCACCTAACAAAGTTTTATTACTGGTGGCTTCCATCCATATCTGCTTATGATTCAAATATGATACAGAAAAATATACTTGGGGCATCATTTAATTTTGCACATGAAGTGTGTGATTGTTACTGATCCAAAATCATAAAAGCGCTTGGATTTATTAATTAAATACATGTATTGAAATCTTTATTTGATTCACAACTACATTTAAAAACATTACACATAAAGATGTTAAAGTTCTGAACTGATCGTTTACATATTACCAATCCTTCAGACTTATGATATATATATAAAATACCAGACTTTAGAAGAATATACCGGTTTGCTGGTGGGACAGACTGATATCAAAAACTTTGTTCACATTGATTTATTGTGCATGAGTAATTTTTTTTCTTTTAGGGGGAATTCTATTTCAGGTAACTGTGTAACTAAAATAGATATCAATCTGTCCTATGAAAATAATGTTAGTATATTTGTTGAAAGGAAAGTAATTATCTCATAAGTGGGTGTTTCAAGGGTGAGTCCCAAACTCATGGTTTATGATCAGCCTAAGTCCAATGAAAATTTTATGAGTCCTTTTAAAGAGTTTTTGTATGAGATCTTCAAGAAAAGTAAAATGAGGGTATCATTATTTTGCACTCCTATTCAGAATGGACACAAGCTGACATTTTACTCAGTTTACTTTATTCTTAAACAAATTTCAAATACTGACTTCAATAACTCCAAATACCTACCCAAGCATAGTTGTAATAGGCCATTATTTGCATTAATCATCATATTAGATATCCTTGCATCCCAAATGATTTTTACACATTTAGGATGTAGATTCTTGCATTGGTAACAACCCTGCATAACAACAGTATTGTTTGAATATTTAGGTTACACATTGTATATCATATAACTATATCTATTTCTCATTACATAAGCACCTTTGGATAACTATAGTTGAGTGTTTTTTAACTGTTACTGCTTTGAAATATGTATTTTTAATGATTTCAGTGAAGACACGCTCCCACTATAGATCTGTGCTTGTCTTATCTATGCATATAAATATCTGTCACATTTGTGCTTTTTCAGACCTATCAATGAAATTGAAAGAAAGCAAGCCTCTTACTCTGTTGTGGAATGTAATGGCGAAAAGAGAGAAGTGACAGTGAAGGAAAGACTGGGAGTCAACCCTAACACCAAGACCTTCTTTTTCGATCATGTGTTTCCACCAGCAGCGAAACAGCTGGACGTATACAAAAAAGTTGTCACGCCAATTATTGATGAAGTACTGCTGGGATACAACTGTACCATATTTGCGTATGTTTGTGACCAAGCTGAGTCTTGAATCAAAGTTTTGTTGCAGTTGTTTCCCAGAGCAAATAAGTGTATATATTGTTAAGAGAGATATTTCTTCATTGCCAACTTGGCATCTCACATGACTGGGAAATTTTTCATTTACAATACATGTGTTTGTTCATTTTTAAGTAATATGATATTGAAAAGCCAGGTTTTTTTTTTGATACGTGTATTATGCCTTTGGTATGTTTTCTTTCAGATATGGACAGACTGGCACAGGCAAAACCTTTACAATGGAGGGAGGAAGGGCAGATGGTCAGGATGTGTCCTGGGAGAAAGACCCAATGGCTGGCATCATCCCAAGAGCCATGTTCAATATATTTGAACAACTATCAAAATCACAGGTTAGTGTGGTAATTAGGATGTATAGCTACATGCTTTGGGAGATAATTTTCATATTTGATTGAACAGGATGTCAGATTATACAGTATGAATAACACTTGGAAAAAGAAATTGGGATTGAAATTTAAGGTAGAAATGTACAGTGAAATGGAGTACACAAGTGTCAGATTGGGTATTTTTACAGTAGCTAATCATCATGTTAAATTCTTATGACCAGAACAATCATTGTAACGTACATTTCAATTGTCATTATGATGTTCAGGATTGTATCCGTTGACCAGTTATGGGTTTAGGTTGCCTAGACCCTCAAGGGGTAACTAGACTGAAACATGAATATTGGATCAGACTTATTTACCACAAACCTCATGATCACTGATAAAACTTCCAGAATCATGAAGAACATGCTCATTTTTGCTGGTAGGCATGTTGTTAATGATGGAAAATGAATGCTAAATTTGATTTGAATATAGTATACAAAGGACAAATCATATTAGCCTTGCCTAGTGAATTTTGTTATGTTCTGGATACAGATTATTGTATAGTGAGGACATGATTACTGCTGCATGTTTTTTGGTCCTTGTTTGAATCTGAATCAGATGTTATATGAACATGTGTATATGACTATGTTTTGTAGGATATTGAGTTTTCAGTCAGGGTGTCCTTCCTGGAGCTGTATAATGAGGAGCTTTTTGACTTGCTAGGATGTTCAGAGGATGCCCTCCGCCTCAAGATCTATGAGGACAGCACAAAAAAGGTATAGACAGCAGTACTCCCATTAAAAATTAAAGGTTGAAAAACCCCGATTTTCACTGGCTTACTTAAACAGTGGCATAGCAATGAATGCAGATACATGTAGATATCAGAATCAGCTGAGAAAGTATAGAAACAGTGATTGAAGGAAATTAATGGAATCTGCATTGTTATAACAGGGATCAGTCATTATACAAGGATTGGAGGAGGTGGTCGTCAGGAATAAGTCTGAAGTGTTTGAAATCTTAGAGAGAGGATCAGCGCGAAGACAGACAGCAGCCACATTAATGAATGCCACCTCTAGGTGACTATTTATATCACTTTGTAAGAAAATTCAAACGTAAGCTGAAATTCATGGATTACTCCCTCCCCAATTGAAATGAAACTAAAAGGAGAAATAAATTACTATTTTGTGATGTAGTACACTTTTTAGTTGATTTTTTTGTTCTTGCAGTCGTTCTCACACAGTCTTTTCTGTTACCATTCACATCAAAGAGAACACAATTGATGGGGAAGAACTCCTAAAGACAGGAAAACTCTATCTGGTTTGTAGCTTTAGACAATACAGTGTCTGTTCATTTTATCCTGGATATTTTGTCTGAAACCTCTGCTCAGAAAAAGAACAGTTTCTTAGTGTAACAATTCCCATTAAATCAGTAAAAAGTCAGTCTGTAGCTGGTAAGAAGCTGCATTTGGGAATTCATAGATCTCTTCGTAGATACTGATGCGCCCTTGTTTCAGTTACATTTATTTTCTAACATGTTTAGTACCGAAGCAGAAGTGTTAATTTATTGGCTGCACAAAAAGGTGAAAAGATTCATTTATTTATCATATAACACAATAGTGCTAATTTGTTATTATACTAAATGGTACATCAGTAACAATTGCACTACATTTTAGATATATTAGAATAAATTCACTTTCACATGTATGAAAATTGTTCATGCTTCTTTGGAGTATTGACTTGTAATCATCACACATTCCTTGCCCGTTTTAGGTGGATTTGGCTGGAAGTGAAAACATTGGTCGTTCCGGTGCAGTGGACAAGCGAGCCAGAGAAGCTGGAAACATTAACCAGAGTTTGCTGACTCTGGGTCGTGTCATAACATCACTTGTGGAACATGCACCTCACATCCCTTACAGGTATTGTAAATGTGTTTGGAGGGAATATACTGCACCTATATTCAACATGCTGTAAACAAACTGTCGTAATCAAATCATCATAATAAAAAATATATGATTTGGTCAGAAGATTTGTTGAAACATTTTCCCCTCTACTCTCAAAAATATATCTTTTAAAGTAAGTTAATTAATTGCACTTTTTGCAGACAATAAAGTCCACATGCTAACACCTCTATAGTTATATTATACTACTTACTCAACTCTATAAACCTCATTTGAAATTTCTGTAGATTTAGATTTAATCATGATGATATAAACATAATTTTTTTTGTTTTTTTTTGCCATCACTGATAAAAGTTGTTGTAAACACTAAATTCCAGAGAGAGTAAGCTGACTCGTCTGTTACAAGACTCGCTTGGAGGAAGAACAAAGACCTCCATCATCGCCACCATTTCTCCTGCCTCCTGCAATCTTGAGGTATAGTGTGCTGTACCAAAGTAAATTTTGTTCTGTATTCATGAAATGGAAAGGTGGTAAGGTCAATACTAAAATTGTACATTACGGACATCAGGGATTTTTTTTAAATCTCTGATTTCAAGGGCCAGGGCCATTCATGTTGGAAAAAAGGCACTATTTGACTAAAATTCTTCAAGAATTTAAAGAGCAAAACTATTTCATTCATCTATCAAATATCAGCTTACAAGCATATAAAAATGGCATCTGTATGTTTTGTTGCATAAAATCTGCAACATCCTGGGACTGAGTTGTTTTATATGAAGTATAATGTACACTTATATAACTGAAAAAGAAACAAACAAACATTAGGTACATATGAACTAATAATTAATTTTATCTCATTTCTAAAAAAAAAAATAAAATAAAATTGGGTATATTACTATGTATGTTTTAGAGCTAGCATAGTTTAATATTTCCTGGTTGTTGCAAGTAAAAATGTAAATCAGCTCTTTTGTATAAATGGACAGAGAGAGAGAAGCAAAACTTATGGAACAATTGAGTATTGAACCCAGGACCCTTACAAGTTAGGTGATTTAACCACTAAGCTACCTCGGCCAATGTAAAAGATTAGGAGAGGGCATTCTAAGTTTAAGAACTTGTGCCCAATCCATTTGTCTTTAATGTCTTGACAATAAGATATGTTCAGTTCAAAAGATTTGGTAATATTGTGTTGTAAAATGTAAACCTATTTTGGAAATTGTACAAGCACTCTTCATATCAAGGAGATGATATAACAGATGTAGAGAAAGTGTGAGAAAGATCACGTTTGTCCTAAAACCCATGAAATTATTGCAAATTACCCATGTATTTTATAGTGATCCCTGACTTCAAACCAGACCTTAAAGTGAAAGTCATTTTGATTGTAGTATAATAATAAAGTTGGAAGTATTTATAGTAAAATTTGAAGGGGGGGGGGGATATGTAAGATTTCAGAATTTGAGTGTTGCTTTTACCACGTCATACAAATCAAATGCATACATACTAATTCTTTGTTTGAATCAGGAGAACAGATATTTTTGCTTCACAATTTTCGTTTGTAGCCACCTGGGCTAAGTTGAAATTTAGCATGCAAGATTAAAATTTTTCAAAAGGAACAATTTATCTGTTCTAACCAAGTTTCACATGAAGGCTTCCTTTTTATAGGAAACTCTGAGTACCCTGGATTATGCTTTCCGAGCGAAGAACATCCAGAATCAACCAGAGGTGAACCAGAAATTAACAAAGAAGGCCCTGCTGAGAGTAAGTGTTTAGTTATTCGTTCACAGTCCTTACATATAAGTGGTGAATTGTTTACATGAATGGGGCATGGACACAGTTTGAACTGAAAGTTTTCTAAGTTTATTTTTCCCGCTTTAATGTTTACTGTGCTTATATGTAGCTAAGATATTTCTTACTGTGAGCAGATATTTGAATATCAGTTGTTAAGTTACATTAGAGATACAGAGTTCACAATTCTTTTTCATGTAGACAAGACTTGTGGCATATTTTTGTTTACATAGGTCAAATATACTACTAAAAAAAAAAATTTCAATTTGCAATTCTGAACACAATTAAACAGTTTCTAGTGGTTATTACATGTCATATGATTTTGTTTTAAGTGTGATATTTTCTATGATGCAATCTACATTGCACAAGCCTTATTTACAATGACAAAGAATTGTGAGTGCTGTATCTCACTTGTAGCTCAACAACTGATATTCAAATTTTGGTTGACCATTAGAAATACCTTAATTATACATTGTATACATTTAAAAGTGGAAAAATAAAATTTGAAAATTTTCAGCTCAAATTGTATCCATGCTCCATTAAGACCTCAAAGAGCTCATTGCATTGCATTATGGATTTTAAAAAAAAATTATAAATGTTGTATGTCAGTCAGTCCATTTCAACATTGTCTGACAAGTATATATTTGAATTTCTGAAATGTTTCATTTTACTATTTTTACTGCAGACCTACAATGAAGAAATAGAGAGACTTAGACGTGATCTTCAGGCTGCAAGAGAGAAAAATGGCATCTATTTAGCAGAGGAAAATTACATGTAAATTTATATATCCTATGACACGTTTATCTTCATTATTGAGTTTGATCACAAGTTTGATAAGTGTTTTTAAGGTTTCTCTCAAGGAGGTATATGTACAACATATTGTCAGAAATGAAAACTTAGATATGCATTAAAAATACTGTGGTGATTGAAAATAGCTCAAACTCTATCCCATGTAGCAAAAGATTGTAATTTTTGTGTCTAATGATTAAAGTTCATGTAAAGTTTGAATACATATTGCAACCTAAATGTTTTCCTTCATAATTATATAAAATAGATGTGAAGGTGCCAGTACTCAGATAGTTCCTACTTTTACATAAATCATATTGAATTTGTGTAGCATTTGGTTATTACAAATATAGTACTAGTTATGATGTTCATTTGACAGTGCCATGCAGACCAAGATCAGGCAACAGGAGGATGTTATTCATGAAATGGAAGAACAGCTGGAAGTTCTCACAAAGGAAAGAGACAAAGTAAGAAAACAATTTATGAAAATGCTTTGATTATAATGGATGAAAATCAGAAACACTGTATATTTCATTTCTTGTCGCTTAATGTTCAGGGGTTTATTTCTACCTATCTAGTAATGCTAGTAAAAAAAAAAATCATGTTATTGTTAATTGGATATATGGTCTTGAAGTTATTTTTTAAAAGATAATAGTTAAAGTATTGAGTGTCTCCTCTTTGAAGATTTGCCCCCTGAGTCTGCCTTTGCAGCTTCACCTACATGTGTATTTCAAGTTTCATTCTTCAAGTATTCAGCTCTTAAGACTTAGTGAAAGTCATGTCTCCTACTCATTGGGTAGTCAATTCTTTTAAACAAAGTCTCTTGAAAGAAGTGTTTCACGATAAATGATTTATAGTCAATCATCAATTTAAAAAAATAAAAAATCGTCAAAAATGTTTTGAAATATTTCTGTAGTTATTTGAACAATTCAAGAGATGTATTGACAAGTCAAATGCAATGTGCATTAGACAAATTACAAGGAATATCCTTGATTTGACATCAGACTGTAAAGCGAAGATATTTTGCAATCTTTGTACCAAGTAAGGTTGGCATGATTGTGTGCCATGGATTATTACTAATAAACATCAGACAGACATATTGTGTGCTGTGGCAGTGCACTTTGTATGAATGGGCCCTCAAAAAGTATTAATTTTTGCATTTAAATGAGAATTTTTTAATCATCAGTTACTCACTGGGAATGATACTGCTACTGAATAAGTACATATAAGATTTAATAATTATCAGAACATGGTAATGATGATATTATTTTAGAATTATACTATTGCATAAAATCTAGTATCTATTCCAAAACACTGGTTAATACTGATTTGATTATTAGCAATCATCAGTTACTTAGATTTAATCTACACTGCAAATGAATCAATTATGATTTTCAACCAATTTGACAATATCAATTTAAAGTGAATTATTGCTTTCTTCTAGATCAATGAATTGTTTGAAACTACACAAAAAGAGCTTGATGAGACAAACAAGAAATTGACAAAGACGACAAACCACCTGGTACGTACAACAGGTGCCTTGGAGGAGACTGCACAAGTTCTAGAGTCAACAGTGAAGGAAAGGGAGGAACAGCGCTACCTGGTGTCGCAGCATGTTAATGCTGAGAACTGTCTGTACGGGGAGGCAACTGAGGTAATCTCTTGTACAATACTAATCTATGGTGATATGATTTAAGAAGGTGGCTGTTAAAAACACATTGGATGGTGAGTGTTTACGCTGAAATGTGATTTTAGATACTGATGTTTTCAGTAAAATAATTGGATAGCGTGTAAGGGAAAGCTGTTACTTGTGGAGTGGATTAATTACTTTGAAAAATCCCTTATCTCTGAAATTTATAGATAAAATGTATTAAATGCTTAAAGGATCAGCTTATTGAAAATGAGAATGCAATTAAAAAAAAAAGAAAGAAGATAATCAAGAGCATTTTCAGGTGAAGTGTTAAAATTGTTGAAATTTTCACTTCTTTCAGTTAATGTCTACTGTCAAGTCTACAATATCAGATGTACACGGACTGCATGACAAACTAGACAGGAAGAGATCAGTGGAGAGGCACAATGAACAGTGTCAAACTGAGTTTCAAGGGGCCTTCAACAGAGAGATCAACATTATAGAAAGCAAGCTGGATGCCTTTGTACAGTCACAGAAAAACTACCACTCGGACAGCACAAGGATGATAGGTAGGGTAGAACAATTAAGGCCTCAGAATCTTCATTGAGGACTCAGGTCAGGCAGAACAAAGCAGTATGAATTGCTGAAGATACATGGTGGATTTTTCTCTGTGTAGTACACATTTGCACAAAGTCTGTGGCATTAAAACATCTGCTGACTTAAGTACCAGCAAACTTTAGGTCAACTGTAAATCCCTATTTCAAATCTGTGTTGATTGTTCATTAACTCTTTGCCTGCTGAGTACCAGAGTTATCTCCCTAGACCCAGGCACTCGGTAATTATGTAAACATCATCATATTTCATAGTTATTTATTTAAAAAATTAATAACTTTGTAGTGTGCTGATATATCTTAATAATTTTTGGTCCATGTTTAGATATATGAATAAAGATATTATTGCCATAATTTATTTAAATTTTATTCGTTGTTAAGGTAAGTATAACTCAGGTGTAACACAGGTAAATGAAATTCATTTGCAAAAATCACTTCTACTGTTCAAATAATCAACTTCCCTCAACACCTCCTCTAACAGTTCGTCTTCGTCAACATGATTATCATGAACATCAAACGCTTCATCATAGTTAATATCAGCCATTGTAAAGCCTAAAAATTCGTCATCTTCACTGTCCGAGTTCCCGAATAAATCGTAAAATTCCTGCTCCGCCATTTTCAAAACAATTCAGTCAAAACACCTTCAAAAATTTGTATTTTTCCATCTAAATTTATAAATGTAGGTCCCATGCTTTTTTGTCAAACATTTTGAACTTCCCCGGATGTACATGCGCAGAAAACTTGTGGTCTATGTCATCAGATTCGGCACAGGTTATTTAAAGAACATGAGGCTATTTGTTCGTCGGGAATCCCCACCGGCAGCGAGATGTGGAAAGTAAAGCCTGGGCGGAAATTCCCGCCGGTAGCAGGCAAAGAGTTAATACAGTATGTTTCAACAACATATCCATATCATTATTATTGCATTTTGAATAAAATAGCCAGAAATTAAATCACTGTCTTTAAAATCCCTTAAATTACAATATTCTTTCCTACATAATTTTGTAATTGATCAAGACAGTTTTTGTGGGGTTTTTTGTGGGTTTTTTTTTTTTGGTGTTTTCTTTTAGTTGTTGTTGGACACACTAAGCACACTTGGCATGAAAAAACAAATTACTTTGCATGTGATAACTTTAAAGGTACATATGAACTAATACTCATACAGCACTGCCCTTTAAAATTCAATATTTATCATAGGTCATTCATGTCAGAAGCAAAAACGATTTTTAGGTCACCTTTCTCTTAGAGACTCAACAAAAATTGTACATTTCCATTTCATGATTCCAGGGGTAAGGGTTTTGGTATCAGGGTGGCATGAAATGGTCATAGTGATTATATGTGTGCTTATGTATTGTATATACACTGTATGTGATATACTTGTGTTAGTACACTATGTGATGTGTACATATAACATAGTGTATTTTTTATATGTTACACACGATGCATTTCTATGTACATTGTACAGCATATATTTCTGTTTACACTGAATGTGCATGATATGTTTGCTATGATATTTGAAGTTTCTTCTTCACTTTTGTATTTTCAGCTGATATGTTGGAGAAGGGGAGAAGTGAAATGGACACACTTGGTGATTTGGTCGTTAGTTTCAGTGGGAGACTGAATGATCACATGACTGCTGTGCACCAACACACCACCACACAGACAGAATGCAGATTGGTTTGGATGGAAAAAATGCATGCAGAGTCCCAAAATACACAGGTGAATATCTTTGATATTTTTAATTGGTTTACTCTTTAAACAGAAGGATTGCACATGGATGCTGACCTTGTTCCTGATTAGCCTGACTCTTTAAATCAAGTACACCAATTCATGACTGCCCTTATGCTATAAATTTATGTTGTACAACAAATTGATTAACATTGTACATGTACATTAGTGTTTGAGAAATGGAAGAAATTTACAATCTGATATCAAATCAGAGGTACCTTTTTGATTCATAATCAAGAGGATGCAGATTCAATTTAGTTATTTCATTCATTCAAATCAATCAAGCAAGCACTTGTGTTATTTATTGCAATTGTTTAGTAGTATTAAACAGCAATCAACAAGGCAACAGTTTTATTTTTAATAGCTTTAATTTCTATATTAATTGATTTTTTCACAACTGCCCACTTTATCAATTTTGTAGCCATAATGTTTGTCATCATGGAATTGTATGTTGGTTGTATTTCCTATGCCAAAGGAAATATAAATGAATGTATATAAGAAAATCATAATAAACTTCATACACCTGACTTTGGTAGAAATTATACTTGAAAATTCAGTCACATTCATCTGAACTAAAAACTTAACAAGCTTGATTAACCACTACAAATAAATTGCATTGTGTTGCCAAGAACCAATTCAAATGTCAATTTTCTGTTTAAGTCTGTCTTTCTGTATAGTTTACAAATTACTGTTTCCATATATCTAAGTTATGTTTGCAAGGTGGTTCTTCAATCCAAAATACTTCCAGACAACGGAGTGCATTTTACTGGGATAAGAATAGATCTCTGTGTCAGCCATTGTACACTATTTAAATATAGAGTTATCACACGTTCCAGAAAGTAAAAAAAACATGACGATTAAAACTGGCACAATAAAAAAACATGATGATTAAAACTGGCACAATAAATGTTTACCAACTATCAATGTTAGATTTGAGCCATCAATTGTCGCCATCTCTAGAAATCTAGTGATGATTTTTAGATGGTTGGTGACTATCACTGAATCACTAAAGTACACAGACCTTGATTCTCATCCTATTGTTTTCAATGTATATATGTATTGTACAGAAAGACATATTCATATCAAACATTGTGTAATCTTTAAATCCTAACTTTGAAGATAGTTTAAATTATAAAATTAAAGTGAATATTTTTTTCATAGACATCAGAAGAGTCTAGGAACCAGCAGTTCTATCAGGAAACTTTTTTAAATTTGATTAAAAGTGCTCAAGAAAGACTGGAGATGTCTACCGGAGTGTTGCAGCAGGAATTGGAGCAATTTCAGGAGCAGGTGTGTTTTTTGTTGCAAAATGTTTGTGACTTGTAAGTTAAATGGTTTTCAGTATTTTATTATTGGGTCTGTTTTTCTGAACCTAATATCATGTACACATGAAAGAGCACCAAGTTCTATCAATTGATATATTGATATTAAATCTTGAGTTATACATATTAAGCCTCATTTATAGGCAGGTGCACAGATTTTTTTAGTCTTCAAGGGCAGGGGTCATTCATATATGTATCAAGTATGGCAATATTTGGTTGAAATTGGGAAAATATTTATAATTCTTAAAAAAAAAAAATCAAAACAATTTATCTACCGATATAAGCAAATTTCAGTTTTCTGAATAAAAGAAATCAAATTGTGTCCATGCCCCTTTAAAGGATTGTGTTGAAGAGATGTCACATTTTAAAACATTAAATATCAATATATATCTCGTATCAAGGCAGTTGTAGCAATGTATTATACATATAGTTACAGATGAAGTGTGGCGTTTTGAGCTTGTGATGAAAATTTTAAAAAATCTTTAGATTTTCAGTTTACCCTAATCTAAACATGCTAAAGAGGTATAGTAAATGATCTTGCTTGCAGAAAAAAGAGTTTGAACAGAGAACACAGTGCTGGACCAACTCCATCTCAGAACACTTGTCTAAAATGAAAAATATGGTAGGAGAATTCTCTAACGAGACGAACCAGAAACTGAGCTCACTGGAGCAATCTCAGAGCGAGATGAATGAGCTGGATGAGGAATTGGAAAAAATTCTGATCAAGAAGCGAAAGCTTTTGAGTCAGTCTCGGACAACGACAAGAGACACTCGCAGTCAACTGGACAAATTCTCTGGTGAAATCAGCATGGAAATTGACACTCTGGACAGCCATTGTCATGAAAGTGGGAAGTCCATTGTAAAGAATTTCCAGGAGACGTTTCTTTCACATGGAGAGGAAATTTCAAAGGTACAGAGTTGTACAATAAATAGAATGTCTTGTGTTTACAATGCCTTTGCATGTTTTTCTGTCTTTGATAGATATCACATAAATGTCAAAATTAATGACACTTGCTACAAACTAACTTTTTTTTTTTATTATTTAAATGATAAAAATGAAAACTAAATCGATGCATTTATATAAGTAAAATTAATGCAATTTACTGTATGGAATGTATAGAGAATATCTATATTGTGTGATTTGATCTTTACTCTATCCAATAAGTTGAAATGGTGTATTTATTCTTGAGGCTTGATGTTCTGTTTTTCTTATTCGCTCTTTCTTTCACTTAAGTGTTGAGATGGTCTCCAATACAATAAAACTGCTGATTTAGATTGTTCCTGATGCGTCATTACCAACAGTCATGCTTGTTCATGTTCCTACGCGAGAAAAAAATATAGTGCAATAAATATTATAGTTACACAGATTTTTATTCATGCCTGTCAATGAATCTTTTGGAAGGCATTTAAATGATTATACCTAGTGCTTAATTTTTGCATTTTTTTTTTAATTAAACTATTATATTTTTTTACTGAGTATTTATTTTGTTGACATAACATCTTAACGTACTTGAAAGAGTTTTGGTTGCGATATTTTGAAATCACATCAACAATCAATGACAGTGGACTGATATTACTTTATTTAAGATAAAACAGTGATTTTTGTGAGCATAGTGTTTTGTTATTTGAGTTATGGTTTTAATAAGTCAAATTTCACATGTTTCCTTGGATATTGGAGAGGAAAATATGACTTCACGAAACAACATGTCCTGGCCTGGTATACTGTATATTCATATGTTTGTTACGTGTAGAATGGCTCTAGTTATTGTTTATACTTTAATTCAATGAATATTTTTGAAAAGATAATAATAATAATGTTATGGGTTTTTTTTTATTATTACTATTATTATTCATTTATCCTATTAAAAAACAGGGAAGCAAACCAGGGAATTTTGAAGTGGGGATGATCTCAAAAGTAGTTTGGACCAGAAGTGCTTTATACAACAGGCGTTTAATAATGCTATGGTATATCATACTAGCGATGTACACCACACAAATGAGATAAAATTTATTCTCATGATTTCTCAATTGCATGCAATCTAAAACTGGGGAAAATTTGTATTGAGTTACATGTGTGTGTGCAATATTGGGAGGAGTAATATATTTCAACTTTTGAACATCATAGAAAATTTACAAGTACCTATTTTTAAGGAATTTATATTTGTACTTATTACAACCAAACTACAAATATCCAAAGTAAAAATAGTCAACCTCTGCATCCAAATTTTGTTTGTATCAAGTTTTGTTAGTCTATAGTAATATCAGTAGATTTTGTGGAGGCTCAAAGTTTGTTGATTTCTTTAGTACCCTTTATCCCATGGATTTCAAACTACAGTGAAATATTTCTTTGTGTTTCAATATACAGAAACCATACCTACAATAGTATATCCTAATGAAAATTGGCATTAATAGACTTAGACTATTCTTACAGCAAATACTATGAAATCATGAACAGTGTTCTGAATTATATTCCTCTATACAGTATTAATAATAATTGATTGACTTTTTATTTCGTAGGTTTCGAGTGAATTAGACATCTGCAAAGATACTACCAGACAGATTTCTGAGAAAGTTAATGAAAATATGGAGCAGGGCAGCAGGGTAACCATGATTATAAGAAAAGATATCTAGTTTTAAAATTGACCAAATATTTGAACTTTAATAAACTCCAGGAAAATAAGGCTTCTTTAATTACAATTACAGAGGTTTGCAGAGTTATTCAAAATGCTATCAATTCCTACTGTATCGTAATACCCAACTTAAATGAGATTGCTACAAATTTTATTTACATGCACAGTATCAGGACTGTTGATATTTATGTTTGTAATAATTTTGCCCTTTGTACATAGGTGTTAAGAGGCTATGTAGAGAGGCTGGGTGAATGTGTGGAAGCCGAGAAAACAATGGTGACATCAGCTAAAGAATCTCACCAACAAATGGTGGAGGTATGCAGGAACTGTATAGGAATGTGACATAAGTCATAAGATAAGATGTCCAACTAAAAAATTTCCCATATATTAAATTAGTACATCTATTTTTTAAATAGCAATATTTCCCAAAGTTATTCTCTTTTGCCACCAGTAAAAAAAAATTCACTTTGTCATAAATCAAAACTCTTTTCAGGATCTGAAAACAGATTGTGACTGCAGCTTAGAAAAGATATCAAGTATCAAAGGTGTCATGAAGGAATTAGTAGAATCTTCATCTGCTAATCTATCCAGTCAGAGTTCTCAGAGTAAAGATCACGTACTTCAGTGGTCCAATCAGTTACAAACAGACCTAGGAAATAGAGTGGAGGATATCAATGCTTTCTTGCAAGAGAAGATGAAAAAAGATATACCAACAGGTATGTCCAAATATACAGGCATTATCATCAGCAATTTGGGAGTGGGTCCTGGGCCCTCTGGATTAGGATTTTACGACATTTGACCAAAAAATTTGAAAAATCATATCGATTGATTGACAGTTTTCAAGTATTAAAACACACATAATAATCCATTGACGCTTTTTATTTCATTGCTATCAAAATTTAAGCACTCTGTTCTTTGGGTATAAAATTCAAATTTACCATGGTCAGAATTAGCCTTTGCTGTTTTAGATATAAAGTAAAATTTGAAATATGTATGGACTACATATGTAAGAAATTTTATGATACATGAGACAGGCCACTGTGACTGATAGTTTCTAGTAAACCATATAAAGGTAACATGGCTGTAGATACATGTAACATCATTTGAAGAACATGTTTTAATTACTGTCTATAACACTGCATTCAGCAATTCATCTTGCAACTTATCTCAAACAAAATTTGTTTTTCTTTTTTGGTTTTTTATTTGGTTGAAGTTCAGTTTTATGAAATAGTTGAAAATCCATGTACTTTTGTTACAAATTGTTTTTTTGTCATCCAAATCACTCAGGTGACCTGTTGTGATTGATGGTTGTCTGTCATTTTTTGTTTACTTTTGAACATGATAAACTCTCTTAAAATACTTAGCCATTTGTCATTAAATTTGGTATGGAGCATCTTTTGTGGAAGGGCAACTGAAATCTCATCTCATCTTCACTGTACTGAGAACCTTAAAAAAAATTATGCATTTTTTTAAAATTTTAACTTGATCAATCATTGACATGTAGCAGACAAATGATGTGGATTGTCATGATGAACAAGGATGCTTCTGCCAGAATTGTGAAATTCACGGCCCCATTGTCAGGGGTTTGGTGCTAGTGTTGGGCTTTATGGTTCATACATTTAGAGTAAAAATGCACTGATTCTTTAGTTGAAATTTCCTCTTTTTCCTCCTTTATGATTTGCTGTTCAATTTTCCTCCAGGGAGCACCCCACAGAGGAGGGAGGTAACTTACCCCCAGAATCTGACAAGGACCAGTCGTCACGAGGAGCTGCTGGAGGAGTTTGGATTTCAGCCTCCACCACTCAAGGCCAACCTTCTGAGGAGCCTAGAACTGGCTGCTCAGGAGGAGGAAACTGAGGGTGAAATTAACCAGGTATGGCATGATTGTGAATTTCAGTGTTGTTGATTTTTGGCTTGTCGGGATGAATATCCCTGTAGAGATATTTTGATACCCCATAATATTGGCATCCATGGACAGCAGCTTTTGAGTTTTGTTTTTTTTTTTTTCTTTTTACATAATTTTTATGAATATTGGTCTTCATTATTCAAACTTGGATGGATGATGGATAAATGGATAATGCATTCATGACAACCATTCATAAATTGAATCAGATGAATACTGCATCTGACTCACAATATCCTGGTTAGCAACCTGGTTGAAATTAAAAGCAAATGTATGATTCCATTTCTGTTTACACAAACTTCATTAATACAGTTTATTCTGGGAGACTCCTCTTGTAAATATTTTTGCAGACTTCCCAAATAAAAGATTACATTTATTTCTGACTGAGAAAATATTTGGCTGGACCAGTGAATGTAATTTTTTCTAAACAGTGATAAATATGTGTAATAATTTCAATTCAGGTTAATGGACATACTCTTTTAGAGTGTCTTTCAGTTAATGTTCTCTTTTGCCATATTCTCCTCATGGGGAGCTTTATTTCTCTGTCTTGTTACAGTATGAAATTTTTGTTGAATTTATAGTTACTAATCTTTATTGTATAAGTGCTTTAAAGATTAATATTCAAACAAAATTTCAACGTGTAAAGAAAATGTTATAAGGATTTAGATTTTGAAACTGAAATCAAACTAGTATGATGTGAATTGAGAATATTTTTTTAGTTTTTAAAGAAATCAGACATTGGACTGACAAGATAGCAGCCGTCATGTCAGCATTATTATTGGCAGAACCGGTAGTTTAGGGGAACTCTGCTTTGGTTACTGTTTTTGTTAACAAATTTAAAAATTTTAAAAAAAATGGCTTTTTCTCTTATTAGTCATTACAAAAAAGGAAATCTGTAAATATGTGTATGTACATGCAGTTGTCTTCAGACACACCAAGGGTAAGAACAAGAATGATTATGGAGTACATAATGAATTTTGCTATTTTAATTAGCCCCATATGAATTGTCATAGAATGTTAGATTTTCTTTTTTGATACATGTAGCTGATAACTAGAATAAATTCAATGAGCCTGTTGTAAAGATGAATCACTTATTTTGGTGTTATAGATGGAAAGCTCAAGTCAAGCATCAAACAAGGATATACCAGATGATGTTAGTGAGGCTGGTAGTGACATGTCGTGTTCCTCCACAACATCAGGAATGTCTGTTTACAGCTATTCCAGCAAGGTGTGTCATTTAATAGATATACAGGGTTTAATATGTCATATTCCTCCACAACATCAGGAATGTCTGTTTACAGCTATTCCAGCAAGGTGTGTCATTTAATAGATATACAGGGTTTAATATGTCATATTCCTCCACAACATCAGGAATGTCAGCTTACAGTTTGTCACTCAATAGAGATATATGGTTTGATACTGTTACTAAATTCTCTACAATAAGGAAACTTATCTAAGAGAGTATTGGTACTGTTCCATTTCAATTAGCACTGTCTAACTTCTGTTGTAGTAATTGATTGAGTACTAAACACATTTCCATCAAATAGCTGGTTATTCAGTCATTACTTAATAAATCAGAGACATAGTGAAGTGTTTACTGACTTTCCATCTTACCTCACATAATTATGATTTTACGGATTGTGAATAAAGTGCATGCATTTCCATACTGGGAATGTTGGTGTTATGATTATTCCAACAGGTGCAAGACTAATTATGGAATTAAGCTGAACTGCATTTAATCAAGTGTTTTGGTTAGGGCCCCATCTATATCCTGTGCATTGACAGTGTTCTGGACTTTTTTCTTTTTCTTTGCAACTATTCAATTGAAAATTTATTCATGAACTTGTACTGACAATGAGCTACAGATCAATTTTGAGTTTGGGCTTTCTTTGAAAGATTTATGGACCTTAAACTTAGCAAATGATGCCACAAAGCATGGTCTTTTTGTGATTGATGTTTTTTTAAGTATCTATTTTTCACACATGAAATGCCCCTGGTTATGTAGCAAGCTATAATTGTTGTCAAAACACAACAGGGTTTAAAATTCAAATTTGGTAAATAGTAAGGATATCTATGAAGATTGATAGTCATGAAATAATAAAGGCAAGAAAATGCATGATTCAAGTTTTATCAAAGTATATGAATATTGATTTATTGCATGGAAACAGATTTATTTTTAAAACTAAGATTACTTTTGATAACAAGTAACAATGGCAACAGTAAAAGATAAAATGATTCAACATGTTAAAAATATGAATCTATTTTGATTTGATTTTTATACATAGCTCAAGTGAGCTTTTCTGATTGAAGTTAGTTAGTCAGTCTGTATTTTCAATTTCTGGGCAAATTCAAAGTTTTTCATGACTTTTTTCAAATCACGATTCCCATGACCATGGCAAGATCACAGTTGGGGATCTAAGTTCTACATAGGAAAAATCTTAAGATCCTTGTGTAGTTTACTTTCAAGTTTGTTTAGGAAACAGAAACGAATCACTGTAGATATTTCAATTTTTGCTTAGGAATATATAGTAAAATTTATGATACCGGTAATCATTTTTTTCTGATCACTCTTTGTCTGTCCATCTATCTGTAAACTTTCACATTTTTTACTTCTTCTAAAGAACTACTGGGCCAATTTCAACCAAACTTGGCAAAAAGCATCCTCGAGGAAAGGGAATTTTAAGTTTGTTCAAATGAAGGATGCTTTTCTCAAAGGGGATATAATAGTGAAATAGCAAAAATACACAGACAAACTGTGATGTGGCTTATGGGCCTCTTGTTTCAAGAATCCCAAGGATATAATTTGTTAAATTTGAACTAAAGTATCCTCATGTAGTGTTGCTTTGAGTTCATTCAAACCAGGACCATTAGACCAGGAAGGGACCATACTAGAGGCTTTATAGCTTTACACTTAAAGTATCATTAAACTTATTAGTTTATCTCTGCATGAGCACAATGATGCAGGTGAGCATTGTTACTTATAGGTCTCCAGTGCTTCAATTCTGTTATTTACATGGTATTTTTTAAGCAATTATATAAATGCTAAGTAAATGATAAACTTTTGCATATCATGCACCATATCAACCCAATGGCGGATACTGAAGTCTCAGGTTGATGAGATATCATGTAGGAAAGAGTAAGCATTCTCTATATGTAAGATGTTTTTCGTATGAAATACTTTGGTAAATATGCACTCTGAAAAATTAAAGGGGGGTGGGGGATATGTTCCCATCCTTACTACATACATGTATGACATTAATTGGTGATCAATATTTTGCAGACATCAGAAACCAAAGAAAATATGATGAAGAAGACTAGAAAAGTGAAAATAAACAGCTCCAACGTCACTCCACGAAACAAGACCAGGCTTCCCCTGCGATCTAGTAACAACGATTGATAGACAAATATCCTGGGATGTGGAAAATGATTTTTCTGATGTGTGATTTTTTTTTATTTTGAAAACAGTTTGTGCAATATTTCTTGGCTGTTTTTAGTAGCAGTGCTGTGTGAGTGTAAACACAGTCCAGTCCATGTAAAACATACAATGTACAGAAGTGATCACCAATGAAGTCAGTTTTCTTCTCTTAAATTGCTATCCCTATTTCTGCCTTTTATTTTCTATTTCATTGTCTGGTTCTTTTATAGATTATGCATAAACTTAATATTGTATCGAATCATGTATAGAAAAAGAGAGGGAGAAAATAAACCGTGATGTGAAAATTTTGGAAAATGAGGTTTTTACTTGTACAATAAACAGTTTCTCACAAACCTGAAGGTGAGTGTCATCAAGCATGGGATGACTAGAACGTCAGTAAAACTGATGAATGCTCCCCAAACTGTATATAACCAATGAACTACATGTTCCTCATATTACTCGCACTATGATCAATAACTGTTGAAATGAAGTTTAGATTTTTATTTTTTTCATATACAAGAAGTATGTTAAGTAATGTTGACCTTTATAAAATGAACTTGAGTGACTTTTGTCAGAAAGCCATTTGTTTATTATTTGTATGATATACAATCCATACCTGTTTAAAATCTGTTGAAATAAGGAACTTTTTCCTTGTAATAGGTATATGTTCTGATTGACTTTGACCTATCCAGAATGACCTTGAGATATCTAGGTCCAAAACATCAATGACTGTTGAAATAAAGGTATATGTTTTAGTGACCATAACCTTTCCAAAATGACTTAAGTGTCTTATGCCAGAGTGATATACGATCAATCCCTGTTCAAAAACTTGAAATAAGTAACTTTTTTCCAAAAGTTACGTGACCTTGACCTCTACAAAATTACCTGGATAGAGACCCTGGTCCGAAAGATCAATAACTTGAAATGTTGAACTGATTTTTTTTTTTTTGGTATATCACTACATTTTCTATAGTTACCTATCGTGCATGGTTCCTGTGACTATAAATACAAATCTAACTACTACTTCAACTCATCGTACTATTGTTTGATTGTTAGTCAATATATGCGATTGGTAACCTATATAGAAAATGTGTCAATATAACAGCAATTTATCATGCATGATGTGCAACCCTACCAAGAAAACTACTTTATGTTTAAGAAAACTTTGCTGTATGTAAAAGCATAGTGCGGTAATAATACAAAGAAAACTTTTCATGTAAGGCTACTACTTTACAAGAAAACGGCAATTTGCATCTTACTGCATGTAAGGTTTTTTTTTGTTGTTGTGGTTTTTTTGTTTGGTTGTTTTTTTTTCCCCCCTCATACATCTTTACATCTTGCCACTCTGCCTTGGTACATTCATCCACAAATGTTGATTTGAATTTTAAAAAAAAATGTGTACAGAGAAAAAAAATGTAGTGAAGGTAATTCAGACCTTGCCGTACGTGCACTTGGTCTAGTCAGAAAAACTAATTAAACACGCTGATGCATCACACACAAGAAGGTCAATGTTCATGAACAGCTGTTTTTAAATTACCGGTGCCCTCGATAGCGATTCGAACAGCTCGTCACAGTTCACTGATCTTGCTAGGTATCGACTGAGTGATGTTACGTCAGTTTCAGGCATTGTTGATGATTGTAGAGTCCCAAAATATAACAGACGTAATAACAAAACTCCCGAGTCCTGTTTCTCGAGTCCGAGTCTTATGTTTTAAAAACGATTGAATACTGTACAAGGTATGAACCCTGAAATATACAATAAGTGACAGCTATATTTCGTAGTAAATCAATGATAGTCATATGGATAATCAATATTGGAAAATATGCAATATACATACTACTGAAAGAGTTATCACCCTTGCAATAATAAACTGGTTCACATAAAGCATTATTCCATATCGTATGGAATTTACTGTATAATATATAATAAGCAACAATGTGATAAAATATTTTATTATACGCAACACAATCTACCAGATTATGAATCGGGGTTCAGTCGGACCAGAATGGTCAGTAAATGTATGGGAAGAGTAGGTGCCAGTTGAGGAATAATTTGTATACCACAGGTACTATAGAATTCATTGTACAAAATATACTACATATAACTTTGATTTATGATATATTCAAAATAACAGAATCTTACGGTAGCATGTAGTGCGGTCTCTAGTCTTTGATAAGGAATATCGTATCAAGAAATGACCAAATGCTTGTGAGAAATGGCTGACGCACATACTACCCTCTATGTCTTCACAAACACTTCATTACCCTCAATGTAAAGTTCTCTCTCTCTCTCTCTCTATATATATATATATATAGAGAGAGAGAGAGGGGGGGATCCTTCAATTTCATGCAGTATAATATAATGTTTGAGGCCATATTCACTCATTCAAATCACTGACTGCATTTTGTATATTACTATTTGTTGCCTGTTGTAACGTAGCGGGCACACATCCAAGGGCTGATCAAGCTCGCCTGTCCTTAACTTGCGTGATCAGAAGAGTAACTCTACCACATTACTTGAAAAACTAGCTCACTAGTCAGGCTGTATAAGTTCACTATATTCTGTCCGCTACACTTCCCCCTGCTCGCGGAAATTTCGTCCCAAAGCTTAGCGTGGGTTCTCTGAATGTTTGGCACCTCTTCAGCCCTGCGATTATCACATCTAGTCAGAATTAAATACAGAACCGACCAAAACTGCTTCTAATTTTGGAATAGATAAAAACAAGTGCAAATGTATTCAAATTAATTTATTTCAATTTCACAAATTTTGCTGCTGAAATAAAAATCTTAAAAATCCAATGCTACCACAATAAAACTTTAAACCACAGGCGCTCGACGTTTTATATATTTATAATAAAAAAATTGTCTTTCTGTAAACAAATTATTTACAAAGTATATCACGCCGCCATTTTTTAAAATTTTTTTTTTTACCAGTTGCATCACTTGCAATTTTCGTCGAAAAGTTCGATAGAAAATTATAAGTAGACTCCTACCGTTTAGAAGCAACTTTGTCAAGGTCTTGCCTTTCGCATCGTCATGGTGAACTGGAAATAAAGTCCATTCATCGGCTATAATCAACCGTCAAACATCGTCTACTGCTTCTCAAATGCGAAAAATGGGTAAAAGGGGGACGGTATTCCCAAGGGTCCAATTTCTATTCTCAATTTTGTATTCTTTACATGATTTATGAGCTTCATTGCTGTTCGTTTTCTTCACTTTTTCATCTGCATGCCTCTTCAGCTTTTATGTAGAATCAAAGTTGTTCATAATATGCACTCGTGCAGAGACAGGGTGTAATATTTAAGGAGACACTATAGCCCATTTTCCACATTTTAATCGAGTGCTTAAAAAAAAAAAAACCAAAAAAAAAAACCAAACAAACAAACCACGTATCGATAAAGTAATAAATATCATAACAATGCTACAATTTTGAACAATAGGAATGCATTAATTTGCTCTCATCTGCGCTTTAAAGATGATCCGGAATTCAATGGTTTCTACGTGCTGACTTGGACATTTTACATCACGTGATTCAGTATGGCAACACGTGTTCTAGGTGCTGTGTAAAAAGTTTTTAAATACCCCCTTAAAAGGGTCCACACTATTTTAACGAGTATGGGGTTATTTCCTGCTCTTTATAAATAAGTAATTATAAATCATTATTATAATGGAAAAGGAAAACTTTTATTTCCTATTAACCAAACAATGCTTTTGTGTGTGTGTTTGTGTGTGTTGTTTGTTTTTCAAACACGCCACGTGCACGTGTTCTGATAAGAAAATAGCACTTACTTTTAAAGCCCCGTATGTGTCTCTCGTAACTAGAGGGTCATAGTAATATCCCCACGTAAATTCTAGTTCGCGTTACAGGAGTTGTATCTCGTTTTATTTTAAAGTTTTTCTCACATAATCTGTCAAAATTCTGAGTTAAGCCATTGTACGCTTTCTCTCGCTGGATTTTTTACCGTCCGTGCGCATGTCCGAAGACCGAAAGGAGAGATCTCAATGTTTTGTTTGTTTTTTTGTTTTTTTTTGTTTTTTTCAAAAAAGGCTTTTAAAAACTATAAATTTTTGCATTTAAACCAGAATTTTCAACTTTAGAAATGTGTTATTTAGCAAAGTTGATACATTCAACTATGCAACAAAATTAGAGAAAGGTCTGGGAAAATTGCCATTTACTATTTTTGAGCAAAATGAGCTTTAGTGTCTTTTTAACAAATAGATTTCATTTCAAACACATGAGGGTGTGAACTGTGATTTATGAAAAATTTGCTGACATGAAGTATTGCATTTGGTATACCTCATGTATTTTCAAAAATGAGGTTCATGTCTTAAATTTATGGTCTTATTTTCATTTTTGTCGGAATTCCCAGCCGTTAAAAACAGACGTGCTCCACTTATCTGTGTTCATACGCGCATTATTTACAACTGCAACACGTTCATGATTACAATTTGTATCTAAGACAAAAACGATATTGAGTTTTACAAAGGAATATATATGGAAAGCTCGTGGGGATCCGGGTTAGAATAGATCCTCAGTACCTACTGCTTGTCGTAAGAGGCGACTAAATGGGGCGGTCCTTCGGATGAGACCGCAAAAACCGAGGTCCCGTGTCACAGAGGGTGTGGCACGATAAAGATCCCTCCCTGCTCAAAGGCCCTGAGCGCCGAGCATAGGCCTAAATTTTGCAGCCCTTCACCGGCAATGGTGACGTCTCCATATGAGTGAAAAATTCTCGAGCGGGACGTTAAACAGTATATAATCGATCAATCATATAAGGAAATCCTTGATAATCTTTTCACGACCCACATGGGTGTAATTTGTAGATGATATGCAAGCACTTTAAGGTCTCGTCGGTGTTTGCTCCCATGGCGCATGACCTCCGGTAACAAATAACACGGTGCTGATCAAATACAAATTGAATAACGCACAATATAAATATGTGTGTGCATATCGTTACTATCAGCACAATGAATGTTAGATTATTTAAACGTTTATTTATAAATATGTAATTTTAATCTGGAAGAATTATTGCAATATTTCGTTTTTCCTGTAACTCAAAAATTACTCAATATCAAGACATTCTTTAATGCATATACTCTTATCATTAATTTTTTTTTTTTTTATATACATTATTGATGTGCACCTGCTACTTTGGGGTGACGAGTCTTTGTCTGATGATTAAACTGATTAAAGGACACAACGCATGATTCCAAAATATACAAAATTATTCGCATTTTATCTTCCTTATGAATATAGTAATTAATTCTAATAGTTAGTTCGCCGAAATATCGCGATAATTAGTCACAATGCGGACTTAATTTAAGCCACGATTTCAAAAATTCTCGTTAATACTAGTTAGGTAGTCACGTGGTTCAGTGACGTCATATGCCTCTTTTCTCGATCAGTTGGTGTTTGTGAAGAGTGTTAGATATTTCGAAATTTATTTCGGTGTTGACAAATTTCCCCAGAGTCTTAACATTCAAACCATATATGTTTGAGTCATCAGTGCATACAAATATCCAAATGTAGCGAGGAAAGCGAGTATGAAATCAGCAAATGCGAGTAAATAATGTTTATATGGGTCGCTGTCAAAAGACCTATCCAGTATTATTTTGGCGAGTTATCTCCCGTGTATTACGATCGACGCGCCATTTTCCGGTATAAACACGGCGTCGTTAAAACATACTGAGCGATCTCGCCTTTCGCTCCATATCTTTATGATTATGTACTTTTGACGCCCTTTTTGTGTGATGTTCCCTTTATAAACGTTTTATATCTATTTACAACACATCTGTACCGATTTAAGTTAGGCCGTAACATTTTATCTCGTTTTAATGTGTGGACATTGGTGTCCCCAGTTCGTCAAGAAAGTTGATGCACTCAGCATTTCAAAGTGAATAAAGATGCGAGCGTGTATTTGTGAAAGGATATTTATTGAAGTTGTTATTCTTTAAAAGAAATTATTTTTCATTGATGTTATTCAAAGCAAAATATTTTATTTTGCCCCCCCCCCCCCCCCCCCCAATGCGTGTGTATGTGTGTGCCTGTTTGTGTGTCTGTGTGTTACCAGTATAAAAGACAGAAATCTACTCAAATATTGTCCAAATTAAGTTCAAGTAGCGAAATCGTTTAATATATGTGTGGATTTTCTCCCTAGTTTCTAACTAAGAACTTGATTCACATATGAGACCCAAATTATATTGTGTTTAGTCGAGTGTAAGTATACAGGGAAATGTTAAGCTTTCGTACAAACAATGCTAGTGGATTATACAAAGCTTGCCATAGAATTTAATGCAGCAATTCGATTAACAAACTATTATCACGCCATAAACATTCTGTGGTGAAACCTGCGAAAAACATTTTGGTTTGTCTTCAAATTTTGCTACTAATGCAATAAATTAATGGTATATCCTAAAAGACAACAGTGCGTTAATACACAGATAGGCTTGTGGATTTCATAGCTCATGCTGTTATATTTAAAATCACTCAAATAAAGAAGCAAATGACACATGACATGTAAAATGAATTTATTATGTGCAATGTTTTAATATGGCTTAATTTTATCCAAGTCAATGAAGAATTCATTAACAACAAGAACAATGAAAGAAATCTTTACTATTTCCATTGTGTAGGCAAACTCGGAAAGCTTGGCATTATATATTATACAATTAGATTTTATAATCACAACAAGCTCGCTTTGTATTGCTAATTCAAAACGAATAATAAATAAAGTAGAACATGATAAGAAAAACATCGAGACATTACAACATGTACATAGAATAAGTCTTCCATTCACGAAAATTATCTTATAAATAAATGAGAGAGAGAGAGAGAGAGAGAGAGAGAGAGAGAGAGAAGAAAACCCCGAAAATCGGTACTATGTACATATCATTATTTTGAGGTTATATATATATAAAAACACGAAGTGTGTATATAACTAAACACAATACATACTGAAATTAACAAATATCCTCAGAGGTATAAGGATAAATACTGGTTAAGCCAATGTTTTATACAGAATATGATTCTGAAAGCACAAACTTCTACGCAAAATCTGTATTTTTATCACATAGGTGTAGCTTATCTATAGTTGTGAGTAGTTGGTGGCGCTCCGCTAATGACGTTATTATATTGTGGGGGAGGGTTCGGTGGATAAGCAGGGTCGTTATACTGTGGCTCCGGGGGTGGCGGTTGGCTATATGACGGTGGTGCTTGGTTCGTGTATGCTGGAGGCAATTGGGGTGAGGCATGTGTTGGTGGAGCACCATTATATCCATAACCGTCTAGAAAGAAAAACACACTTGGTATTCATGCTCTGCATATCTAAGCAGTCTATAAGTATTTATTTGAATCTGCCCATGTTTTAGAACATCCTGGACAAACAATGAAACGATTCTACTTGATTAGGATCAGATGAAAGAATGCTTTAAACCTTGTTTCCATTGTCCACAACAATCAAAATACATTTTTATTAAGAATCATTAATACTATTAAAAATAATTATAAAAGATATGTTTCTATTATTATTTTTTAAAAATATGTACATGCAATTAATTTGTTAATCCATCATAAACGCATAGCCTATTAAAACTTTCATATCCTCCAGACGGCCGTTACTTATACTTACTATATATTGTTTGAACTTACTGTATGTTGTTTATACTTACTGTATGTTGTTTGTACTTACTGTATGTTGTTTGTACTTACTGTATGTTGTTTGTACTTACTGTATGTTGTTTGTATTACTGTATGTTGTTTGTACTTACTGTATGTTGTTTGTACTTACTGTATGTTGTTTGTATTACTGTATGTTGTTTATACTTACTGTATGTTGTTTCTACTTACTGTATATTGTTTATACTTACTGTATGTTGTTTATACTTACTGTATGTTGTTTGTACTTACTGTATGTTGTTTGTACTTACTGTATGTTGTTTGTACTTACTGTATGTTGTTTGTACTTACTGTATGTTGTTTGTACTTACTGTATGTTGTATGTACTTACTGTATGTTGTTTGTACTTACTGTATGTTGTTTGTACTTACTGTATGTTGTTTGTACTTACTGTATGTTGCTTGTACTTACTGTATGTTGTTTGTACTTACTGTATGTTGTTTGTACTTACTGTATGTTGTTTGTATTACTGTATGTTGTTTATACTTACTGTATGTTGTTTGTACTTACTGTATATTGTTTATACTTACTGTATGTTGTTTATACTTACTGTATGTTGTTTGTACTTACTGTATGTTGTTTGTACTTACTGTATGTTGTTTGTACTTACTGTATGTTGTTTATACTTACTGTATGTTGTTTATACTTACTGTATGTTGTACTTACTGTATGTTGTTTATACTTACTGTATGTTTGTACTTACTGTATGTTGTTTGTACTTACTGTATGTTGTTTGTACTTACTGTATGTTGTTTGTACTTACTGTATGTTGTTTATACTTACTGTATGTTGTTTATACTTACTGTATGTTGTTTGTACTTACTGTATGTTGTTTATACTTGCTGTATGTTTATACTTACTGTATGTTGTTTGTACTTACTGTATGTTGTTTGTACTTACTGTATGTTGTTTGTACTTACTGTATGTTGTTTGTACTTACTATATGTTGTTTGTACTTACTGTATGTTGTTTATACTTGCTGTATGTTTATACTTACTGTATGTTGTTTGTACTTACTGTATGTTGTTTGTACTTACCGTATGTTGTTTGTACTTACTATATGTTGTTTGTACTTACTGTATGTTGTTTGTACTTACTGTATGTTGTTTATACTTACTGTATGTTGTTTATACTTACTGTATGTTGTTTGTACTTACTGTATGTTGTTTATACTTGCTGTATGTTTATACTTACTGTATGTTGTTTGTACTTACTGTATGATCTTTATACATACTGTATGGTGTTTGTACTTACTGTATGTTGTTGGTTGTGATACGTATGTGACGGTATTGGACACGCCTACATTCGGTTGTACCACGCGACCTCTGACCCCTGTTGTCTTACATTTACAAACAACCACACAGACGAACACAATAACTCCGATTATACACGCAAGCCCAAACAATCCGCCAATCACTGCACCAGCAATCACTCCAGCGGAATCGCTGAAACAAACATTTATGTCATCTAATAAATACATCATTTTTGTATATGATGGCATATTTCTGCCATCACTCGTCAGATAATTATGTCAACTTGTCATATGATTATGTCGACTTGTCAGATGATTATGTCGAGTCGACTGTTGATTATGCCGAATTGTCAGATAATTATGTCAACTCGACTGTTAATTATGCCGAATTGTCAGATAATTATGTCAACTCGACTGTTAATTATGCCGAATTGTCAGATAATTATGTCAACTCGACTGTTAATTATGCCGAATTGTCAGATAATTATGTCAACTCGACTGTTAATTATGCCGAATTGTCAGATGATGATTATGTCGACTTGTCGGAAAAATCCCTCCTTTATATTTCCTCATTATCTTTCCATTATGATAGAAGTGTCTCCTCTTGTTCCTAAACATCAACATGTTGATATTGAAAAAGTCGAAATGTCGCTGATTTAATATTCAAATGATATTTTTAATTCATTAAGTTTTCATCTTTATGCACTGAACGACATGATTATATCTGGTTGCATGAAAATCAACATGATGACTTGTACAGCTATCGCCAAAATTTAATCCAATAAAATGGTTGTCATCCTGATTGTTACATGACTTTTCACATATGATATTTGCTGTAAGTCGTTGAAAAGCTGTCGACAAGGTGTCAATTATTGCTCAAAATAAATAGTTTTTGATGATATCTTTTCATTTAATCATGAAATCGGTATTGAATGTTACGATTTGTTCCAGACGACAAAATCAAAATCATTTTCATTCAATCGCTTGGTTGATTAAGGATATACTCTACAGCGTCATAATACATAACTTCCTTTTCAATCATTAATGGAAATATGAATATCAGCAATAATTGTCTATTCATTTAAAGTTTTATTGCTTTGCCGAGTAGCTCAGTAGGTTAGCATGTCGACTGCTAAACTGTAGATCGCGGGTTTGAGTCCAGTAGGGGTTTTGATTTTTTTTCCACATTGCTTTCCACTAAAACTGTATTTTTTGACTAAATAAAGTAAATCTGAAAGCTTTCAATTTCAAAATATTGTTGTACATATCCTTCATTTTCATCCACATCAAGTTTTCATGGTGTAGCATGCCTCCTTAAATGAAAAGAGCAGTCAAAAAGTATTCATTTAGAGCATAAAATTTGAAATCTTGTCGACATATGTTTGGTTGTTTCGATTTTCAACAAATATCATTTTTTAAAAAGTCGTGTAATAACCAGGGCGACAATCATTTTATTGACTTAATTTTTGGCGATAAGCTGTTAAGTCATGTTGAGTTAACTACAACCAACACTAAAAAAATATGCCGTTCAATGCATAGAGATGAAGACTTATCAATTCATAAAAGATGTTTGATTATTCAAATCAGCGGCAATTGGCATGCTGTCGACATTTTTTTTTTTTTTTTGATATTTCATTTTTTAAAAATCAAATCATAAACTTTTCGTGTACAATTTCTGAGCAACAGAGATAAAAAGTATACTTACGAGTAGTAGTAGTAGTAATAATAATAATAAGTACACCGGTAACTGGAGTAATAATAGGAGTAATAGCAGTAAGAGGCAGCTGTGACGTCAGCAATACCTATAATAGTGACAATATAAATAATTTATGATTGAATTCTACATAGAATGCCAAATTTTCATTACTGTTATACACCATGTATGTATTTCATTTCATATTATCTGTCCTTGATCTGGCATTTTGCCTTCAAACATGCCTGCTTTCATGGTTAACTTCCTCTTTAAACTATTATTTAATTGAACTCCAAGACGAGTCTAAGTTTGAGACGGTTTGTTTATATACGATGTGTACGTTTACATTCAGTCAATGACTGTCAAAGCCCTTTAAAAAGAAATTTAAAAATTGTTCCATATACTGTACACGTCAGACCATTCTGCTTTCTTTTCGCGTATTGCCAATACCAAATTGCACTTTAAAAAAATTAGTTTTACGTTGCTTTTGTCTCTAAGTAACGAATTATAAAGCGTTTAGATATCCTCATAATAATATACTGTTGTAAATAATACTTGGGATAAATAGAAATAATTTTAATTCTTGATTTTGAACATCTTTATGTAAATCATACTTTATATATATATATATATATATATATATATATATATATATATATATATATATATATATATATATAGCATCTTTATCTCGAACGCTGCAAGAAAAACACTACCTTTACCTAAACGCTGCATGAAACACACTACCTATATCCGAAGGTACATCGATCCCCACAGATCAGTTTTTAATCGATTAAACAATTTCCGTTATAATGTCTAAACTTACTTAAAATCAAGGCGAACAAGGCCAGAAAGAACCCTGACATCTTAAATCTCTCCATTTTTCTTCAAATAACCGAACAAGATTTAAAGTTATGTTGTCTCCTTGGTACGAGGCCCAAAGCTTTGTGACGTCAAACGTAAGCTTTGAAATTTATATAAAGGGATTTCGTCTCTGATCCTGGTCATGATTTCCAATCATGCATGACAAAAAATGGAAAAGGATATTTAACTCTGCTATATATTTTAAGAAGCAAGAGTGAAAGAGACCAGCTGTGACGTGATTATATACGTCCACTTAATTTTTGATGAATCCATTATTCTTGTTACAACACACAAAATAGTACAAAAAGTACACCAAGGTAAAATATTTTTTCCTCGTAATTATCTCGCTATTACGATTGATTGATTGATTTTATATTGTTTTACGCCCCACTCGAGAATTTTTCACTCATATGGAGACGTCACCATTGCCGGTATAGGGCTGCAAAAGTTAGGCCTATGCTCGGAGCTTACGGCCTTTAAGCAGGGAGGGATCTATAACGTGCCACAACTGCTGTGACACGGGACGTCGGATTTTTTCGGTCTCATCCGAAGGACCTCCCCATTTAGTCGCCTCTTACGACAAGCTAGGGGTGCTGAGGATCTATTTTAACAACCCGGATCCTCACGGGGTCGCTATTACGAGAATAGACGTCATTCCTATAGTAATTTTCTCGAAATTACGAGTCGATGTTCTCGTAATCATGATACATGTATATTGTCTCGTTAATTACGAGTAAAAACTTGTAAGTATATGAGAAGAATATTTCGTAATTAGTTTACGAGATATTCATCTCATGATTCCTTTAATTACGATCCCATAATTACATTATAATTAAAATTATAAAATAGTTAAAACTCGGTAAAATTAAACTTTTTTTATTGTGCATTTATTGCCATTGACTTACCAAAAATTCGTCATATACAATTTGATATAATTTAATTGATTGGATTTCATTTGTATCTCAACCGTAATAAATCATTATCTGTACTGTATCTATTGTAGTATATTTCTATTGTAGTATCTCTATTGTAGTATCTCTATTGTAATCTCTCTATTGAAGTATCTCTATTATACTATTTCTACTTTAGTATCTCTATTATAGTATATATATCGTAGTATCTCTATTGTAGTATCACTGTTGTAGTATCACTGTTATAATATTTCTATTGTAACGTCACAATTGTAAAATCTCTATTGAAGTATCTCTATTATACTATCTCTATTTCAGTAACTCTATTATAGTATCTCTATTCTAGTATCTCTATTGTAGTATCACTAATGTAGTATATCTACTGTACTATATCGTAGTATCTCTATTGTAGTATCGCTATCGTAGTATCTCTATTGTATTATCAATATTGTAGTATCACTATTGTAATATCTCTATTGTAGTATCTCTACTGTAGTATCTTTATTGTAGTATATCTATTGCTGAATCTCTGTTGTATCAATACTGTAGTATCGAAATTGTAGTATCTCTACTGTAGTGTCATTCTTGTAGTATCTCTACTGTAGTGTCATTCTTGTAGTATGTATCTCTACTGTAGTGTCATTCTTGTAGTATCTCTACTGTAGTGTCATTCTTGTAGTATGTATCTCTACTGTAGTGTCATTCTTGTAGTATCTCTACTGTAGTGTCATTCTTGTAGTATGTATCTCTACTGTAGTGTCATTCTTGTAGTATCTCTACTGTAGTGTCATTCTTGTAGTATCTCTGTTGTTACAGAACTATTGCAGTAGCATTATTATAATATTTCTATTGTAACATCACAATTGTTGTATCTCTATTGTAATATCACCTTTATAGCATCACTACTGTAGTATCTCTATTGCAGAATTTCTAGTATACAGTCTCTATTGCACAATATCTATTGTAGTATCTCTATTGTATGTTGTCTTCTCTTACACAAGACTATCAATTCCTGGATTGAAGTGCTATCCTTTTTTTTTTTTTTTGTGTCCTTTAAACTCACTTTCCAATTATGGAAGTGGGCATAGAGCAGTGAATAAGGGACATCCATGTTATCAGAAATTTATTTAGAAATTTGCGTTGTTATTAAAATCCGACAAAAATATCTTTGATAAAAGAACTAGAATCTCAAATCAGGCACATGCATACCAAAACGATATCGGACAACCCACTGTCTGTTTGGAAAGAACGTCAAAAAGTGAATGGTTGTCATATTTGTATACTTGAAAAGTGCTTATACTAAACACAGTAGGTTTTGGAGCGCGCAAATAATTGAAGATATCTTTAACTATTTGAAGATGTCATCAATTCATTTGATGCGCGCTACAATTCAGTTAAAGAGAGCAATAATTCAATTAATACCAGCATCTATTTAATTAATGCGCGCAATAATTGAATTATTTATCTCTTCAATTGAATTAATGACATCATTAATTCATTTGATGCGTGTAATAATTCTTATAAAGAGAGCAACTATATAATTAGAGATATCTTCAATTCTACATATCCACAATTGATTCAATGATCTCTTTCACTGAATTGTTGCTCTCTTTACAAGAATTGCTGTGTCTGCAATAATTCCTTGTACAAAAGCGTTATGAATAATTAAAGATGTCTTCAGTTGAATTAAAGAGATCACCAAATCATTTATACCGAGCTCTAAATTAAATTTTGCGAGCAATATTTCCACCACATTGATGCTCTCATCAATTGAATTGATAAAAGCAATAGTTAAATTGAAGCGCACATCAAATCAATTATTGCCCTTATTAATTGAATTAATGTGTGCATCAATTGAATTAATGATAGCAATATTTGAATTGAAGCGCGCATTAATTCAATTGACGAGATGAGTAATTGATTTGTTGCGCGCATTAATTCAACTGATAAAAGCAACAATTGAATTGGTGATATCTTCAAATAATTAAATATATCTTTCACGAGTTTATGTTAATTTGGCGCTCCATAGTCGGTGTACACATACGAGCTCGTAGCTTGAGTCATCCCTGTCCCCAAGAACGAATCCCACAAAAAGACTCCGACAAACGCCACCGCAGTAATTTTAATCACCAACTATGCAGATATATCCCTTAGAGAATTCTTCACTCACATTGAAACGTCAAAAGCTGTAGGTGAAATATTCGAAATTTAGACCTATATCTAGTGCCCAGATTTGTAAAAGTAAGGGTTCTTTGACGTGCCAATGCCTGACGCGACACGGGACCTCCATTTTTAAAGTCATATCCAGTGATTCTCTCCTTTAAATGCCGAGCTTTAAGAGAAGAAACAATCACTACTTATGTTTATGTCTTAGGTCTGATGCGGCCAAGACATGAGCGGAGCTCAAACTCACGACCTTCCAATCACGAAGCGAACGCTCTTCCACTGAGCTACCGCGAACGATTCAACTTAATTTGTACAAGACAATGGGAAACACAGGTTCGGTCAAACCAATGAGTATCTTGGCTGAAATCAGCCTTAGAAGAATTTCCATTAACCCATACTTATGCCAACCAGATAAATAGACCGACTGAAACAGAATCGGTCTATTTATCTGATTGGCCTAAGTATGGGTTAATGGAAGTTCTTCCACAATGTGAATGACGAAAAAAGCTTTCAAGAACCTAGACACACAGTATTCTGATAAAATCAAAAGAAAAGCTTCTAAGGCTAATTTCAGCCAAGATACTCAATGGTTTGACATCAATACGATGTCAAACTCAGGACTTCGACATCAATATACCGGTCGCGGTAGCTCAGTGGTAGATCGTTCGCTTCGTGATCGAGAGGACACGAGGTCGAGGCCCGCTTGTGCCATGGCCACGTCAAACCCAAGACGTAAACATAGGTAGTGATTGCTCTTTCGTCAAACTCTCGGCATTTAGAAGTGAGATTCACGGGTCTTCCGGATACGTCCTTAAAAACAAGATCCCGTTCGCGACAGGCATTGGCACGAACCCTTACTGATACGACCATGAGCGTTAAGCATAGGTCTAAATTTGTGGTACTTCACCTAAAACTGGCGATGTCTCAATATGGGTGAAAAAATTCTCAACGGTACGTGAAACAAACAAACAAACAATCAATCAATCGACATCAATACGATAAGGATCAGGGTTAAAATAGATTCTCAGCACCTGCTTGCTTGTTGAAAGAGGCGAGTAAATGGGGCGACACTTCGGATGAGACCGCATAAACCGAGCCCCGTATGTTGATAAAGATCCATCCCTGCTCAAGGGCCGTAAGCGCCGAGCATAGGCCTAAATTTTGCAGCCCTTTACCGGCAATGGTGACGTCTCCATATGAGTGAAAAATTCTCGAGAGGGACGTTAAAAATATACAATCAATCAATCAATACGATGACAAACAGAGGATTATAACATAATTACGATGTCAAACAAAATAATTTGACATAATACAGGGCCCCGACATCATCAACGATATCATTTCCATAACTTTGACATCATTAATGATATCATTCTCTGGAATCGGACATTATCAACGATATCATTCTTAGGACTCTATTATCTCTGTTATCTTTATGATTCATCACTCGGGAGTCCGACATTATCAGGATGTCAGACAGCTGGAATACATTTGTGTCGCCGCTCATTAGGCCTTTAGTTTACGTGGTAACTTTGAAAGAAAGTAACTCCCCCAGAATATGTAAAGTAATGGTCATAAAACAAGCATAAAAATAGATCACCACCATCAGTAGTGAAGATAAGAAAGTAACACTGCGCATGGCACGGTAAAATCGTATAAAATGGGAAAGTTGTATATCAGTTCCATCATAAACGACGACAAACAATACCAATAGTCGTCAACTTTCTTTATTGGTTGACGAATTTATTCAATACTTTGGTCCCATTCCGTAAGAATTTGGTGGTGGGTAACCACCGCCAGGCGCCGTGTAGAGGCCATTGGAAGGGGGTGGGGGAGGATATTGGCCCGGGGGATATGCAGGATCACTGCCAAAAGCAGGGGGTGGCGATGGCATAGTATTCATTCCTCCTGAAATGAATGAAGTATTAGAAATATATTGTTACCATACTCTTGAGCTACAGAATCAAATAGGACAAGAAAACCCCTTTTCCTTTCTTTTTTCCTTTTTTTTTTTTTTAAACAATTTATTCCATTCTGTAGCACAATACTTGAATCGTACGTCATTATTTGTAAAACTTCATAATAAAACATTTGACGCTTGATGTTGTTACCCATTGATGGTGGTGGTGCTTGATGAACGGTGGTGGCTGTGGTGGCGCCCATCACTCGTGTTCGATTTGCTGCATGTTTCTTGCATGCAATAATGATGATTACGACCACAACAATAGCGAAAATGATGGCCCCCGCTACAGCTCCACCGACGACATCATAACTTCTGTAATAATGAAAGAAAATGTTTTCCTCGTTGACATGATCTTTTCAATTCGAACACTTCCAGTGGACAGATCTGTCGAATTCCCATCCATTAAAATATACGCACTATATTTATTAAGATTGATGCGTGCATTGTTTACAACTGCAGGATATTTATGAGGAAACAATGAGAAAGCAAATATATATAGATATTCTCAAAGAAATTTTTAAACATTTACTTGTACTTACTATCAATGATACTTACGTGTAAGAACTGTAAGAAGTGTAATAACAGTAGTAGTACGTATAGTAGTACGAGTAGGAGCAGTACACAGCTGTCGTACTTTTAAAATCTAAGCGGAAAAAAAAGATATATTTTTAGTTGTTTTTTTTTAAACTACAATCTCGAGCATAAATAAATCACGATCACAATACGTTATCCAATGAATGACCCATTCTGACCTACACCGCACATGTCAAGATTCTGATAAAAAATCAAACTTGATTACGATTAAAAATAATTCTTTCCATGCTGTCCATGAATGTTACTTAAACCTGGTATATACATGCACAACCTATTGTGATTTTGTATGATATGCTAAAGATGGTTTCAAAACAGTTAACGAAAAGTTCATTTATGATGCACGGAGCTACCGGTCAATAATTTTATTCTAATTAGTCAGTCCGTGGGATGATTAATTGTGATACGAAGTACTTTGAATGCACTTGCGCGTTCAGGTGGCAGGGGACAGTTTGTTTTTTTTTTGGTGCTAAAACAAGTGGGTAGGGATATATGTCAAAGTCAGGCCATGACAGACTAAAGGAAAAAAAATCACATTTCCCGTGATGTTGAAATACCTGTACTTCATATTGGTGCTGTTAATAAATTATGACCCTAAATTACATATATATGCCATCCATACACACTGGTGCTGGTGCACAAAACATGCTCTGAACAGGCGTCCGTTACTGTCTTTGATTTTCGGTAATTTGGGCTAAATCCCCACCACCCAAATCCCATATGATTACCGCGCGAGAGGATTTAAACACAGTGCACAATCAAGAACTCTGTCTGCCTTGTTAAAAATCTACCTTTCATCTGGGGCCATCCATCTTCCCTCTCAGCTGCAGACCATTTGCAGCGCCATGTAGGTCTTTCTTTAGCAAATGACCACGTGATTTAGTATCGTATTTGCACCCATCTTGATATGCTATGAATCCTGTGACACGTGCATGTTGCGTATCATTTGTTTTCCATTAAGCACTAGATACACCTGACATGTATCCTAAAATTATTTTACACGTTTTTTTAAAAATAAAGTCGAACATGCTTATAATTCAAAACTATTCCTGCTAACGTTAAGGTAAATCTGGGAGGTGGAGTTGATAACTTCGTGTTCAGTGAAACAGGAACTTATATATAACTTTAATATATACATCCCTGTTGTAATTCTATAACTCTAATTCACTATGGGAACGCTATTATAAATTTTCTGAAGGTGTTCATCAACAGAGAACATGTATTTACAGGATCATTTTAACACCTTTTTCACAAATATTTTAAGTTTTAATTTTTCTAACGCTTTAAAACTCCATTTCATTAGTTTGTTTACAATCAAATCAATTTTTAGGTCCTTGTATATCCAGGCATTTATGTAACGAAACAATTGACAAGAAACACAACGACGACAGAAGTATTTTGCCTCTTGACCAAACGTAGCAGCCTGTGGTGCTTTCACCGAAGTCCGTAACTTGGGTATAAAAGAAAACAGTGTCGTTTACAGCCTTTTCTCGTCATTTTGCATCTGATCGGAGTATGGCTCTCTGAATTATTTCTGGGGTTGATTTTTTTTTAGTCTTTTGAACATTATAAAATTATTCAAACGGTTTAAGGATAACAACCTCTGTTTGATAGTGAAAATATGATATTTATTTTTTAATCATTCATCTGATTATAAAAAAAAATCTACTAGCTGACTCCCTAAACTTTTCTAAAAAGCTAAACTTGTTACCATTTTAAATCTAGGACACCTGAGATTAAAATGTCAGATCGATTTTTAAAGAAAAATGGCCAGAAAGCATATTGTCTGTGTCTTGGAATATTGGGAAAGAATTGTGCTTAATTTAGAAATAAAACAAAATATTTCCGACTTTTTCATCATAATGCTATACGCATATTTATTTTTAGCGTATTGAAAATTTGACGCAATTGAAGCTAATTAATTTCCTATTCGGCATAATCATGATTTAGTGCTTAATTTGTGTTTCATATTGTAATCTGAGCTTAGCGCATTCAGAATTGTATTTAGTGAGTTTGTTTCAACGCCAAAGGCGCTAAAAATGAATAAACACTCAATATGCTGAACTATGTACTGTATAACATGTGGAAAATGTATATCTTTTACCAAATTAATAGATGAATAAATATACATGTAGATAAACAAATACGTAAATTAAACACTGAACAAATAAACGAGATTGGTGTTTTTTCCCGAACCATATGTATCGTCAATATTCATTTAAATTGGAGATCAATGAATTCGATACGGTGTTCAATTAAATGGGAGTGGGGAGGTGAAAACATTAAATGAATCATTCTTCTGTATCCAAGAACCCGCGTGCCTAAAAAAAATGACAACAGTGAGATGTCATATACTATATTAATGTTACATACTTACATGTGAACAATAGACACAGTTGAAGTCCAAGAATTGCCAGATATTTCTTCATTTTTATCATCAATTCAAGGGGGGTGACAACGATTTTATGACGTATCAATTGACTGTAGTTAGGTGTATCATAGTCTCAAACTGTCCATGGGTCAAACTGAATCAAACCTTAACACAAATAAAGTCCATAAACATTTTATATATGTAAATGAAAAAACTCTTTAAATTCCTGTGTATGCATTTCGGCTTATTTAATACGTGCAAAAAGTGGAACACAAAAGTATTATTAGAACTAGGGTGGGATATTGTCTCCAATTTTTTTGTTGTGATATATTATTCTATTTTAAACTCTAATATTTAGAGATGAAAAGAATGTACACATTTTGAATATTTGATTTTTCAGTATTAATCAAAAGATTTTTTTTCTTCATATGGAGAGTATGGCTACGTCAGTAGACAAAGTCATTTGAAGCTGTAAATTTCAGGTTCGCATAACCAAGCTTTAATGAATGTTTGAAGGTGAACTTTAGTAATGCAAGGTTACAGCGATATGAGGCCTCAGTCGTGCGCAGGTTCGGATTTGTAGCTGTTTGATCTTTCCCAATATTTTCCCCAGAGAGCTACAGATCTGAATATATATATATATATATATATATATATATATATATATATATATATATAAGTGATTTCAACCCCAGACAGATATACGATAATCGTTTATTTGAGAGTTATAACACATGTTCTACAATATCCAAAACAACAACACAACAAAAAGAATTTATTAAAAGACAAGGAGTCTAAAAGTATAGTACCTCTATTTTTCTTAATTTTTACAGATGCTTATAACGGTATACAGTAAGTAAGAAACGGAATTTTTCTTTAAGAAATCTTGAACAAGACCGTTTCACTGAATTCTGAGGCAAAATAAAGAATCAGACAGAAAAAAATAGAATTGATAAAAATTTCCGGTGAAGCCGAATCGCGCACTTTGGAACTGTGTCCTCTTCTTTGTGACGTCTAATATTTTGTTGGGGGATATGCTGGTGGCGGGTAACCTGGTTGTGGGTGACTACCCCCTGGCATAGGGGGTGGTGGGTAATTGGCGCCAGGTGGAGGGTAGGCTGGGTTCGGATTGTACGGCTGGGCCATCCCAGGGCCTCCGTAACCTACAGTATAAATATCTCTATCAATAACCTTTGAAGTTTTGTAATTTTTGTAAATATTATTAACTTCATTGATGCAAACATGCAAAATATATATGTGACTTATTTCGGAAGAATTCGAATACTAAAGTACATGTATTGAATATATTACAGATAAAAGTCTATCAATACAAGCACACCCCGGCACCCACTCTGCAAACTTCCGATGTCTTTAAATCATTCAATTTGATGGAGTAAACAATTTTTGATAAAATGAAAATTATCAGTTTTATGTTCAAAATAGCAACTTACTTAACTATTTATACATGAAATGAGAACTTACTCGACGTTTTAAAAGGAAAGAAAATTGAGATATTAGAGGGTGCAAGAGTCTTGAAATTTACAATTTATCCTCTATTTGCCCCAAAGATGCTTCATACCAAATTTGAAAAGAATTGGAATGGCAGTTGTCAAGAAATTAAAAATGTACATGACGCGCCATTTACGACGCCAGACGCAGACCAATTGGAATAGGTCTACTGAGTGACAATGAAATGGACAACTGCTTATATCCCATCAGGAGAAACGGCACACAAAAGGACCTAGGATACAAGTTTGAGTTTTTGCAATTTCTTTTCTATTTATCACAATGATATCATTACTAAACGTAATATACTGTTAAAAAGACAAGTTTGGAAAAAATACGATGAATCTTTAATAGGGTGCATATGCAGGATGGCGTGGCTCGCTATGCTTGGAACTTACGTATATTTCTAAGAATTATAAGTTTGGCCCTGGATATTAAAATTCTAAGAAACATCTATCATTTGGAAAGCTTAACTGGAGATCCATTTCATATCTAATCGGAGTCCACGTGTCAGAAAAGTGACACTGTCATTATAGAAATTATCTCACGAACAGAAAAATAAGATGTTTTTAAAAAAAAAAACCCTCAATATTTTAAACATTTTGAAATCGGACCAAACTTAACACGAATGAGTACAGTATATGCATACTGTTTTTTACCTGGTGGCGGCGGGGCTTGGACAGATGTTACCGTGGTAACAGTGTTCACTTGTCGCATTCTCGCCGCCTGTTTCTTTTTGATGATAGCTAAAACGACGGCGATAACAGCAATGACGATGATCGCTCCGATGATGTATCCGGCAATCGACCCCGCACTGCTACTGTTAAAAATGACCAAGGATACATAAGTAAGTCTAGAATTGGTTTGGGTACATGAAAATCATGAACGTTTGAATTCAAATATAAACGAATTACAGATTTTTTTTTTTTTTTACTATTTGGTTTTTTTTTTTCCCAATGAAATACACACGCAACAAAAGCTTGTGAAGAATATTGCTGGGTTTTTTTTTTTTAATCAAATGACGTTAACTTTTACCAAGAATTGTTTTCAACAAACATTCAATATTCTTCATGTATGTGTAATGATACTTTTATTAAAATACTAATGTTTAGTATCTCTACATACCTTCTGTAAATCGCTAATTTAAAAATACAGATTATAGGAACTCTTTAATTTCGGGAGATAAAATATTGCGCCATTGAAGTTTTTGAACGGAAAATTTGATAGCTTTTTATTATGCAGGCTACGGGCTTTAATTAGGCAATTATCAGACCGTTCTTGGCACACTGGTTATGATTGCAGATTACCCCGTTAATCTGGTGAAGATATAGGGCTCACGGCGGGTGTGACCGGTCGACAAGGGATGCTTACTCCTCCTAGGCACCCAATCCCACGTTTGGTATGTCCAGGGGTCCGTGCTTGCCAATCTCTCTAATTTGTATTCTTTTTATAGGAATATCAAGATTTCGCACTGTTCGTTATCTTAGCCTTTTCATGGAATTTACGTACCTAAACGGTAAGTACTGCAGCATTACAAGTGATGCGGAGTTGATTTGATAGTCAAATAACTTATTTGAAGCAAATGGCAATGTCACCTAGGTGCACTTAATTGCTAGAACCGACCGAAGTTAAATGTAAATGTCCAGACATGAATTATGAAGAACTGTTCCGAGATCGGTGAAGGCTCAGTTCAAATATCCAGCCGAGCCGATTCTCAACTGAGAGATTAGTAAATATTATCTTAAAAAGATCAGTATCAAAACTAATGGCAGCTGTAATTTCTGAAGTAGAAACTATTCTGCATATTTTTGTTATGTGTGATAAAATTCCACGTTGGAGAGGCATTAGTGTATTATATTATATATGCTAAACAATATATATTTTTTCACGCTTGTTTCAAAATAAAATTATTAACTTGTGTGGTTTATTAATTAATTTAAGAACCAAATACTGCATTGAAAGGCACATTTCAATACATCATTCTAAATTTTCTGACTTTGAAAAATCAATGGACGAAATGGAAAACATTTTTGAACCACAATTGTTTGAAGTTTATTTCTTTTGTATAAACATGTACCGGTATTTATACTTTTTCAAAAATACATTATATGTATTATTTTGTTTTCTTTTCATTTTTCTTTAAACATCAACAGCTGTATATCAATATGCCTGAAATTTTATGTTACATGTACTATATTCTTATACATGTACAACTTTCTCTCTCTCTCTCTCCCTCCCCCCTCTCTCTCTCTCTATCTCTCCCCCCCCCCCCCCTCTCTCTCTCTCTCTCTCTCTCTCTCTCTCTCTCTGGTGAAAGTGAAATTAAAAAAATTCCATTGTTGTACAATATCCAAATAGCAGTATTTTATACTAGACTGAAGTTCCAGCCTCTGCTTACTCTCAGTGCTTTGATGAATTTCCACTCTTTTGGCTTGTTGGTTGCTGGTTAATGGCTGCTAGCTTCAGCTTAGTATATTTTATTGTAACGTTTGAAAAAATACTATACATGAGAGATTATAGAGACTGAAATCCCAAAAGATGAAATAAACATTTTTGTGCATTTTCATTGAAAATATCGTGCATAGTATTAATTCCTAAAAAAGGGCTGAATTGGATTCGGGATCAATTTCCTAAATCCATACAGGGAATTATATCATCAAAGTAGATCATTTGCCATATTGATAAAATTTTACTTGTTGGACCACCCAAGCCTTTGTGTACATTCTCCACTTTCTACACACAGAGAGAGAGAGAGAGAGAGAGAGAGAGAGAGAGAGAGAGAGAGAGAGAGAGAGAGAGAGAGAGAGTTTTCCCTGTTAGGTGGCGCAAGACTAGAATGAGAGTACTAAACCCCGGAAGTGTACCCTAAGACTGAGCAGAGGTATTGAACAAAAATCAAGTGTGAAATTATTCTGAAATTGTAAGAAATATAATGAGAGTTTAAATTAATTTTCCGAATAAGAAATTATCGCACACAACAGAGAAATGTGTAGGAAAATTATTGTGGTAGAAGAATGTTTGAAACGTTCCGCATCGATTTATGTTGTAAAGGATTACAAAACAAACTCTCTCTATATATTTATTATTATGTTTATCGACTTATGTGTTGTAAAGGAGTAAAAATAAACTCTCTTTAGATATTTTTATTTTTATCGGCTTATGGAATGGACTTTCAAATATTGGTGTGCATTTTAAATTAGTGAGAGGACATAAATTTTTGTATTCAGGTATATGGGAAATGAATAAATCTCGAAAAGTCTCGCTTTGAGTTCAGAAAAAAATATCAATCAAACCATCCTGGTTGTGCATAACATTATTTTTATGTTCTAACTTATTAAAATCATGAGAAAATACAAGATTTTATACGGAGTGAAAAAAAAAAACACAACTAAAATTGAAAATTTTGTTAAAAAGAGACACTGTAATCAAAGATATACATAAACATTAAAAATCATTGAGGTTGACAACATCTATCATTTATTAGTACTTACTAGGAACTGTAGTAGTAGTAGTAACATCTGTAGGAGTAATAGTAGTAAGAATAAAAACAGTAGTAGCCAGCCTCTACTATATGTTGACCTGAAAGGGATTCAAGTTATTCAGTTGTCCGGTATAGAAAGGTAACCCTCTCCCCTACACATTTTGATGGTAAATCAATTTTTAAATAAAAATTACAAAAAAACTGGTCATATCTTCCCGTCTTTGATTATGTATCTGTCAATCTAATGCTTGAAATATACATTTCACATCCAATTAAGAAATATTCTCCAGCATTAAACTTTTTAAAATTTTGATTCTCTGTATCATCAATGTGATTGAAGCAATTTCTTGATATTAAGACTTCTTTTGATGAAATTTCTGTGTAGGTAAATGTACGAACCTAATTTCGATATATCCTTTTTAAAAATCATTTACTGCACACATGTAATTACAAACAAAACATAATACAAAATTATAATAATTGTTTGAACGACTTGAACTAGAGACCATGTTGTATTATATGGTATCAAGTGTAATAGAACAAACGTCCAATAAAAAAAAAAAAAATCAACAAAAAACCAAAAAAACCAAAAAAAAAAAAAAAAAACAAAACAAAAAAAAACAAAACAAACAACCCCTCCCCCCAAAAAAAACCAAAACAAAAAAAACCCAACAAAAACAACAACAACAACAAAAAAAAAAAAAACCCACTCAGACCCCCCCCCCCCTCCCAAAAAAAAACCCCCCACTACGTATATACAAATAAATTTATGAGTGATAACAATGGATGTCTTATGAACGTTTAACAATGCGTACTACTTTATGCATTATATATCACGTTACTAATGTAGTTTTGTGTAGTTACCAGATTCTCGTCATATATTGCGACTTTCATCAAACATGGTGATACCAGAACTTCAGTATTTTCAACTTACCTATTAGGCTTAGCAAGAGCAAAAGTCCAAAATTTAAGGATGTCAACATTTTGTCTGGAGTGAATCTATATAAATGATTCATAAAATATTTTCACTCGTTGCTGTTTGCAAATTCAAATCCACTTTCAAAAAGTTTTAATCCGATTTGTTTCATAATCGCTTTTTAGGATCCTAGTGTGCATTCATAACCTGTACCTGAATAAAGCGAACATTTTAAAAGCACGAATTGAAAATATAAATTAGTTGTCTTTTCAATATGAGGTAAGATCACAAATAAAGTGACCGGTGTTAAAAGTGAGACCCCTTCTACCTAAAGTATGGCTTTAGAGTGAGATCTCGGGAGGGAGGGGGGGGGGTGTCTGGAATTCGGGAAACTCTCTTGCTCTCGAGCATGACAAACTCTCCAAGGAAGTTTCTCTAAGAGCCAAACTTCCCGGTGAAAACTTACTTTGTGAGTGAGGCCTCCTAAGTGAGACCCCCCCCCCCCCCCCCCCCCCCCTTAGACGTATGGCGCTGAAGCGACACTTTTCCCGCGATGAGTTTTGGATCAGGACTGCCTTTTGTAGAATTTTTGAAGGAAAGGGTGTGGGTTCTGACTGTTACTGTGTAGCAGTGCTAGATATTTAAGTTTTAACTGCACGCACGAGTCAAAGTAATGCTTTGTTGTTATACAAGCAAAAGTTAATCATAGGCTATGTAATATTAAATAATTCAAGAAGCAATGTTAAAAAAAAATGCGGTGAATTACAATTCAGTTTGATAACAGTTATTTCTTTGTTTACTATTGTAACATTGCAGTATTAAATTTGTTTACTATTGTAACATTTATTCGCTTTGTTTACTATTGTAACGTTGCGGTATTCACTTTGTTTACTATTGTAACATTTATTCGCTTTGTTTACTACTGTAACATTGCGGTATTCACTTTGTTTACTATTGTAACGTTGCAGTATTCACTTTGTTTACTATTGTAACGTTGCAGTATTCACTTTGTTTATTATTGTAACGTTGCGGTATTCACTTTGTTTATTATTGTAATGTTGCGGTATTCACTTTGTTTATTATTGTAATGTTGCGGTATTCACTTTGTTTACTACTGTAACATTGCAGTATTCACTTTGTTTACTATTGTAACGTTGCGGTATTCACTTTGTTTACTATTGTAACGTTGCGGTATTCACTTTGTTTACTATTGTAACGTTGCGGTATTCACTTTGTTCACTATTGTAACATTGCAGTATTCACTTTGTTTACTATTGTAACGTTGCAGTATTCACTTTGTTTACTATTGTAACATTTATTCGCTTTGTTTACTACTGTAACATTGCGGTGTTCACTTTGTTTACTATTGTAACGTTGCGGTATTCACTTTGTTTATTATTGTAACATTGCAGTATTCACTTTGTTTACTATTGTAACGTTGCGGTATTCACTTTGTTCACTATTGTAACGTTGCGGTATTCACTTTGTTCACTATTGTAACGTTGCAGTATTCTTTTTGTTTACTATTGTAACATTTATTCACTTTGTTCACTATTGTAACGTTGCGGTATTCACTTTGTTTACTATTGTAACGTTGCGGTATTCACTTTGTTTACTATTGTAACGTTGCAGTATTCACTTTGTTTATTATTGTAACGTTGCGGTATTCACTTTGTTTATTATTGTAACGTTGCGGTATTCACTTTGTTTACTACTGTAACGTTGCGGTATTCACTTTGTTTATCATTGTAACGTTGCGGTATTCACTTTGTTTACTACTGTAACATTTATTCGTTTTGTTTACTATTGTAACGATGGGGCCTCCGTGGCCGAGTGGTTAGAGCATCGGGCTCAAAATCACAAAGCCTCTCACCTCTATCGGCGCGTGTTCGAATCTCGGCCGCGGCGTTATGTGAGCAAGTTTGCCAGTTTACTTGCGGAAGGTCGGTGGTTTCTTCCCAGGTACATTGTATCTGGGTTCTCTCCTCCACCAACAAAAACTGGACGCCAGCAGATAACTGAAAAATTGTTGAGTGTGGCGGAAAACAATAAATAATCAATCAATCAATCAATCAATCAATACTATTGTAACGTTGCGGTATTCACTTTGTTTACTATTGTAACGTTGCGGTATTCACTTTGTTTACTATTGTAACATTGCGGTATTCACTTTGTTTACTATTGTAACATTGCGGTATTCACTTGTTTGCTCTTATAACGTTGTGATATCTACTCTTGTAACCAAAAAGGTTGAAATCCTTCCTTCTAAAGGTATTTTGATTTTCTCAAAACTTGCATTGAAGATACGGACGCGTTTCTTTCATATCTCATTTTTTTCATATGAGTTAAAAATTTTGTTATTTAATTTGGGTGAATTACTATGCAGGTGATGAATTCACACACAGCTTTATAAAACTTAGAAAGGGTATGTTCTCAGTTTATTACAACTGAACACATCCACAAACCGTGAGTGCGACTAACTCAACTAAAACTGATTAATCTGATTATGTGTACAGTATCAATCGACAGTCAGCAGTGTTGTGTTCTTTTAATTTCCCCCCGTGTTTCATGTACAGTGTTTATAATTTGTAAGATTATAATTAATAATAAACCGACCCTATCTTGTTTTTCACAGGTAATCTCTACTCTTTTTTTTTTTTTTTTTTATTCTTTCGCCATTTTGATCCCCGTGGGGATCTGGGTTAGAATAGATCCTAATTACCTCTTGCTTGTCGTAAGAGGTAACTAAATGGGGCGGTCCTTCGGACGAGACCGCATAAACCGAGGTCCCGTGTCACAACAGACCCCTCCCTGCTCAAAAGCTCTGAGCGCTGAGCATAGGCTTAAATTGTGCAGCCCTTCACTGCCAATTATGGCGTCTCCATGCCTATGAGTGAAAAATTCTCGAGCGGTACGTAAACAATATTTGATCAATAAATCTTTCGCAATTTTGAAAAAAAATATCCCATCCAAATAAACGATGCATTCTATAGTTCTCATTCTTTAATTGATTTAAAGCTCTGCATATAAAACTCGCTCACTCAATGAAAGCATAATCTTTGTGTGTGAGTATTGAATGAGATTTATTACATCAAAATATAAATTTGTATATTTCATGATTAATGATGCAGTCAGCTGATTTACTTGTTGTTTAACAAGCTTTCGTTTGAAAGTGGTTTACAATGGGTCCCGTAACTATTCTGACAGGATTTCAGAATCATTAATAGATGATGTTGGTTAGTATTATACAGAAATTTATTGGAAAATCTATTAAAATTGAATATAAACTTTAGATTACAGTAATACGCATGGACTTCTAGACTTTAGAAACTAACAAGATTTTATCATTTGTTCCTTATGACAATCTGTTCGAATAATATTTTGCTCAAGTTAACTATAAAAAAGTAGAGGCAAAAGTTCATGAATATAAGATTCTCCAAACCAAAAGCGGGTGTGCAGGGATGGGCCACACTTCCTAGGCAGACATCAGGGGAGAGACTGACGCTGGGTCGAATCTACCTTGAAACTCTCATCGCAGACGCAGAACATAAACTGTGGCGGATCTCAATCCAGATGCAGAGCTAACTGTGTCGTATCTCACTCCAGACGCAAAGCTAACTGTGGCGTATCTCACCGCAGACACAGTGCATAAACTGTGACGTATCTCACCTCCCACGCAGAGCTAAACTGTGACGGATCTCAACCAGATACAGAGCTAACTGTACCGGATCTCAATCCAGAGGCTGAGGAATTAGGCTGCTTCTGAAATGGATATTCCGCCTTTTTGGGAATCTCGTCCTAGAGCAAGGATAAGGGAATTCTAACTTCAGTTAAAGCCTCATTCTAGAACCAGACTTCACTCAACAGTGATAAGTATTTTCCATTTCTTACATACGTCCTAGTTAATCTCTGATAACATGTGATCTTGTTGTAACCATAAAGCGGTTGCACCATGTTCCGTGTCTTCACCTGTTCTTATGCATCATCCTAGTACACTACTTTTACACATACACATCACCCCAATACTAGTTCACATCACCCTAGTATTAGTACACATCACCCTAGTATTAGTACACATCACCCTATTACTAGTACACATCACCCCAATACTAGTTCACATCACCCTAGTATTAGTACACATCACTCTAGTATTAGTACACATCACCCTATTACTAGTTCGCATCACCTTACTACAAGTTCATGTCACCCTAGTACTAGTACATATCACCCTAGTATTAGTACACATCGCCCTACTACTAGTACACATCGCCCTACTGCAAGTTCACATCACTCTAGTACTAGTACATATCACCCTAGTACTACTATACGATATTCAGAAGTACAAGTTCTTTACCAGTCAAAATACTTTACGGAGTCATGTTCCTTAGTGACGCGAAATAATTATGTACAAGTTTACAATATGTACACAATATGTGTTAAGTCTTCTCGCCTCTAGAGTCGGAGATAAACCACAAACCTGGAATTGGATTTCATATCTTAATATTACATATCCAATATTTTTGTCGTTTGGTATCTTTATAAATTGTGATGATAGCCATTTACCCATGAACGCGCTGCGATAGTAAACAACGCACATATATATTGCAGGCAGACATATCTCCATGTCTTTTTAAAAAATCATCTGTTTCTTTTTTTATTCAAAAGAGGAACAAAAATGCGACGAAAAAGTCTTCAGAAATAAACAGCACCTCCATTTGTATGAACTTTGGCACATGTACATACTGATAATGTACAGAGAGGCCATTGTAGGACTGCGGAGAAAAACACATAAAATGAAATTGTTGTAAATATCTGAAGAGAGAGAATCGTATATTTCTGCTTATCATATCCTCCTCTTCGTGACATTTTGTTGGGGGATATGCTGGTGGTGGGTAACCTGGTTGTGCGTCACTACCCCCGGGCATAGAAGGTGGTGGGTAAGTGACGCTAGGTGGAGGGTAGCCTGGGTTCGAATTGTATGGCGGGGCCTCTATAACCTACAGTAAAGAACAAGTGTAAGCTGTCTAATGACGGCTGATGAAGATTTGTCACTTTTGAAAATGAAATTCATTGCATCTGTGTAAAACACAAACTAAACTTTGTTGATGTATATCGTGTAATACTTTAAGCACCTGTATGGAATATCCAGACCAAAAGCTCCAACATCTGAAGCATTCCATGTGACGTTGTAAATTAGCTGTAGAACCGAAGCTCTCGTGGTAATTTTACTCCCGGAGAGTACGGGCACTCAGATCATGAATAATGTAAACAAGGATCATAGATTACAGCTGAAATTTGAACCGTTATCTTGAATTTTCTTCCAAATTATGATGTGGAATTTTAGTTTTCTGTAATCAATTTTGCATAATATACAATATTTTTTAAAATGAATCTAACATATAGTTTATAAATGGACCTCATCTACTATACATATACACTAAACAGAAACGAAGCTTACAACTACATGTACACGTACACTAACGAGGTTTATACTACATCATGTATTTGGCCCTGGGTGTTACAGTTTTCGGGAAAAAATATGTCAGTTGGAAATAATAACTGTAACTTTCATGTCAGATTCTCTAAAACGAACCCACTCTTTAAGATGAGACACATCGTGTTTATGCAAAAGTTCTCCAATAAAGAAGAACGATCCGGTAACGTTTCGCACATTGAATTGGTTTACTTGTTGGTGGGGGGGGGGGGGGGGGGGGCTGATGTACAGTTGTGACCGTGGAGACGGCATTCACCTGCCGCGTTCTCAGCGCCTGTTTCTCTTTGATGATGGCGATAATAGCAACGATAGCTAAGAGGACGACGACTCCCCCAAACACTGATCCAGCGATCACTCCTGGATTACTGCTATAAAAAAAGTTCATTAATCTTCGCTGTAAATTGATTTTTCAAATTTTAAAAACCGTACACAGTTAATACAGCACTGAACTTTAAATTCACTACGTATTGATATCCTTTACCTCAGTATAGTATATCCTAAAATTAAAACTCCATTTCTATTTGTTTTATAAGTTGACAACATTGAAAGTCAAATAAACAAACTAAAACAAAAAGGAAAACATTATAAAGGTTATACAAAATATGTGAACTTTATTTCATGGAAATATGTTACATTCTTTTAAATTATGATAACAGCTATCATTTATCAGTACTTACTAGTAGGCGTTGTAGTAGTAACATCTGTAGAGGTAATAGTAGTAGGAATAAAAAAAACCAGTAGTAGCCAGCCTCTACTATATGTTGACCTGAAAGGGATTCAAGTTATTCAGTTGTCCGGTGTAGAAAGGCAAAGCTTTTCCTACATTTTCGATCAACGTCATAGTATTACAATAATTAGATATTCAATGCAGGTTAAATTTCTAAAGAACTTCATCTCCTTGTTTAAAGGTACACAAACTGAGAAAGCAACAGTCGATGGAGTGTAAGATATTCAGTGGCGGATTTAAAGGGGGCCTGGGGCCTCTTTTTCGTCACAAATTTACAAAGCATTACTGGCACATAAAGATGAACTCTAATTTGGCACCCAAAATGGCTGAGTATTTTGGCTAATACTTGACTTTCACCCCTTCCCCCCTTTCGGAAATCCTGGATCCACCACTGATATTCGAATATCCGGTGGTCTCATCCCACAAGAGTACAATATATTGTGGAGACGTCAGTATCGGACAGATCACTTGTACCGGGGAATTTTCTCAAGTCGATTCAGAATGAAACTCTATATTCAATCAAATCAGGGGAATATTGTTCTTTGATTCATTTTCTCGCAGCTGCAAATGCCGTGAACCATCCAATATATAGCATTTATCTAACAATACAAAATGTTGCTGTAAACAGACATTTTCGTCATCAAGAAATAAAGCCATTTTCAGATGAAAAGGTACGGCAGGGTTCCCCTATCTACATAATGAGGTCACACTGAAAGTAGCAACCCAAACAATTGGTCACCAAATCATTTTGTGTTTTTTTCCCCAGTTTTACCTACTGAATCCAATGAAATGAAGGAGCCTGCCCATAAAAAGTCAAAACTTTTTATTGATTCAGATGATACCCTGGAAATCACCAAGGACTCACAAAATGAAAAAAACGGATATTAAATCTGATGACAATGAATTTATTAAGACAACAGAACATGATAAAGATAAAAACATCTTTTGACGATTCGGATTTTTCTGATTTTGGTAAAATAGTAATAGGTGCAATAAAGTTATATTCAGAATCAACCTTTGCCAGACGATGTCGCCAAGCTAAAAACAGGTCGTGCTCAAACAACGAACACGAGTGAACTAAAAAAGACTATTGTTTCAATCTTCTCGGATGAATCCGTTTTCATGGTTGATCTTCAGCAAACTGTTAAATGGCGGTGTGTAAGTTTTGTGTCATATTCCCTCAGTGAGATGCCCAACATCAAAATACATTTGTTAGGCAGCCTTTTACTGTGTATAAGAAAGCCCTTGGAAAAACATTTGCCCCTTTAAATCATCAAAGTTCAGAACACCACAAGAGTACCAAATCTGTTTATCACACAATCAAGATGGCATCCGAAGTGCCACCTTCGTCTCTTCCGTATAAACTCCATCAGTAAAATTAGGCACAGTATCAGCACAACATAATGTTGCTTGAGAGAATAATAGATGCGATCATTCTTTGTGGGAAACAAAATATTCCTCCCCGAGGACACAGAGATGATACCACAAGTGATTCCGCAAATAAAGACAATTTCCTGACAATATTACAGCTGTTGGCAAAGCATGATGAGCAGCTCAGGTCTCATCTACAAAAAGAAAAAACGAATGCCTTGTATACAAGCAAAACCATTCAGAATGAGGTTATCCAACTCATTGGAAATCACACCACAGGTAAAAGTTTGAAGGGTTTACAAGAGAGGGGTTTTTATTTCACCATAGCCGATGAGGTAACTGACAAGTACGCTAACAAAGAAGTTTTAGTCTTGTGTCTCAGATGTCTAGATACTAGGGAAAACCCTGCCATCATTAAGGAGGAATTTCTTGACTTTGCAAATATAGGTAGAACTACTGGGGAAGCAATTGTTGATTACTGAAATCCTCCGCTTGCTTGCAATTCCGATTGAGAACATGCGAGGGCAAGCATACGATGGTTCAGCAGTAATGGTATCGGAAAAATGGGAGTGTCAGGGAAGAATCAAGTCTCTAAACCAATTAGTTTTGTACACACACTGTCGGAGTCATGTATTGATCTGAGCATCGCTTCAGCTTGCAAATTACCCCTTGTGAGGAATATGATAGATGTCCTTAATTCAGTGTTTATTTTCAAAGAAATTCGTAGAGCGGTAGATACCGAATTTGAGTCTTGCTTTGAAGATGCAAAACAAATTGCAGACGACCTTGATATAATGATTAAAACCCCAAGGGTTTGCTCCAAGCAGCAACACAGAGAAACGGTCTCCACAAGTAATCCAAGAGATTATTATAGATCTGTCGTAGCCATTCCATTTCTGGACTTTTTCCTCAGTGAATTAATACGAGGTTTCAGAAAGAACATCTGGCTGCATATTCATTATGCTCTTTGTTGCCTGTCAATGTGACAAATGAGGAATTGTCCAAACTTGCCTCAGAACTAATATTTTTTTGGGGGGGAGGGGGGGGGCAACCTGCCTTGTCTTTCTGTAAAGGACTTGGAGAAAGAACTCAGAGAATGGAGACGTTATTGTGTTAACGTGAGCAAAGAAACTTCAGACAAGCTCTGCAATCTGCTCAATCTTTTCAACCTTGTAGATGGGGACGTTTTCCCGAACGTGAGAATTCTTCTTCACATTGGATGTGTTTTACCTATCACAACATGTAAGGCCGAAAGATCCTTTTCTGGATTAAGACATATCAAGAGTTACATGCGCAGTACTATGCAAGAGGACAGATTGACTGGGCTTGGACTAATGCATCTTCACCATTCATTAAAAATTGACCAAAAGGAAATTGTACAATCATTTATCAGGGAAGGAAAACGAAGATTATTTCAGTCAAGTCGCTTTAGCTAGAAAACACTTCCTACCAGAAAACATCAATACACAACAAAAAGGTCGCTCGCGTGGTGGTTATATGGAGCGTTTCCTTCGAGAGTTGGAAAATAAAGGGTTGAACATTATATCACGGGTTCGATTTTGTGAAAAGGTTCGTCCCCCCCCCCTCTGGATCCGCGCCTGTAACTCATTGTTTTTCATATTTTCAATAAGGCTTAGCAAGACGAAAAGTCCAAAATTGAATGATGTCAACATTTTGGCTAACGTGAATCAGAATTTCTCTATTCACAAAATATTTTTATTCATTGGCATTTCCAATTTTAAATCAAAATTCAAAACATATCAACATTTTGGCTAAAGTGAATCAATAACTCGTTTAATTCACAAAATATTCTTATTCTTTTCCATTTCCAATTTTAAATCCATATTCAAAACACTTTAATCCGATCTACCTCACAATCGGCTCGCTGGATCGTGATCCCGAGATATACTTACGTGTACACACACACACATACACAGATATATATATATATATATATATATATATATATATATATATAAGCACTAAGTTCCAGCAACACCTGATACCTAAAGAGGTCGGATCCACAGCGTGGATACACGGTCAAGTACATCAATTATATAAAGCACTAAAATGACCAACAACACGAAAAACAAAACTGTCAAATTTTCGGGACGACCCGTCCCTTCCTCGGGACAAACAAAAAAGGGGGTTACATGATAAATAACAGCAAAAACTATGTACAACAAAACTATCACGTGTGAACTACATTTTCGTGGTTATAGGCTAGCCCATTCAAGTACAAATTGGAACAGATTAAAATGCGTTTTAATTTCCCGAGGAGCCGTGTCCACAATGAACAACTGGTTAAAGAATGAATATCTCTTGGTACGAGCTAATACACTGCGAGGTGAAGTATCAAAATATCAACTCGTACCAAGCAACATTCCTTTAAATAAATAAATAAAAGTGAATAAATAGAAGAATGATATACATTGTGGATCAGCTCTGAAAATAGGCAGGCAAGGGATTAGATAATCACAGGCCTTCCCGCATCGATCTTGGTTAGGGCGAAATTTTAAATAAGAACTTAAATTAAAAAAAGAAATAAAGAAATAAAAAGGAACAAAAAAAAGGTCTATACATAAAACAGAAAAGAAGAAAGAAAGAAAGAGAAAAAGAAAGAGAGAAAAGAATGAGAAAAAATTAATTAGATAAGAACTTAAATAAAATATCAAATAAAATAACTAAAGAAAAAAAAGAGGGGGGGGGGACAAATAATGGCATGTACATAAAATGAAGAAAAAAAAATTATAAAGGAGAAAAAAAGGAGGGGGGGGGGGGGGGTAGATCGGAGACATGATCGTACGGGTAGGCTTGGATGAAGGTCACAATATGCTTTAGGTTCTTCCAGCGTTCATCGTGGTGAAGCCAGTGCACTTGTTGATACCCTGTGGCTCAAACGACTTCAACCTATGCATCCAGGATTTTTCTTTCTGTTTACATTCGGTATCAAACTAATTTGGATCATGGTCAACAACCACAACTGTCACCATTAAAATGGGTAGCTACCGGCAAGTCTTTCTTGGTTCTGATAAAGGATCGGTGGTTATTGATCCTTTTGCGGAGGTCTGTAGTTTCTCCTGTATACTGTTTCTGGCAGACGTCGCAATTGATGGGATAGATGCAGTTCTTAGTCTTGTAGGAAAATTCCTCAAGATCTTGAGACTGCGACCTGTGACAGGGCTGCTAAAACTCTCAGTGTCAGAGCTATGTTTGCATATTTGACCTGAGGTCTATCTATATATTTTGTTGTACATAGTTTTTGCTGTTATTTATCATGTAACCCCCTTTTTTGTTTGTCCTGAGGAAGGGACTTGTCGTCCCGAAAATTTGACAGTTTTGTTTTTCGTGTTGTTGGTCATTTTAGTGCTTTATATATATATATATATATATATATATATATATATATATATATATATATATATATTGTAACAGGCTTGTCTCTAATCACCCTCATCACTCAAAGTCGCGAGTTCTTTGCAGATCAAATATTTATTTTCCTCATATCAAAAGTGCATACGAATACACAAAACTGTGTTGGTCTATCATTAACAATATCATCGCGGAATTGCAACCAGGATATAATCATGATCTTTCACAGGGTCTTATGAGTGGTGGGAGATAGCTGTACGGTCTCAGAAAAATAATGTACAGTAGGGGAAAATAACTGTGGCAAAGAGAAACTACATCTAATGTGATTAGTTATAAATAATAATGATGTTCAATGATATTAGGTTGTCAGGAATTTATTTATCAGGATTTCAATTGTCAGGAATTTATTTGTCAGGATTCTGCAGTTGTCAAGTTATTGTAATTTATCTAAGTAGTAAATGAAAAAAAAAATTAATTAGTTTCTTTATAATCATGTCTCCCCTCTTCCAGGGTGAGATACATTGTTTTTGTACTTTCGGTCTGTCCGTTTGTCAATAACAAAATCTTGTGAACGCTTCTCCTCCTATATGGCTTATCGGATAGACTTGAAACTTTGTACAATGATTCAATGTCATTTGTAGATGTGCATACTGTCGGGATGGGAGGATCTGATGATTATTTTCCTATAAGTTATAGTGAATCTAAGAGGGGTGGAGGGTGTAAAATGGCTTGTGAATGCTTCTCCTCCAATTTAGCTTATCACTTGAGACATTGTACGATATTTTAATGCCATTTTCAGTTGTGCATATTTTAGGGACAGGAGGATCCAATTATTATCCTTAAAGTAACAGTGGATCTAAGAGGAGTGAAGGGTGTAAAATAATTCTCCTGTATGGCTTATTAGAGTTCATTATGTCAATGTTCCTGTTTATGCTTTCTCCTCCATACTGTGCAGTACATTAAGGAAAGGAAGTTTAATTTGGAGCACTTTCAATTTGAGGAGCTGGGGAGACATTCGTTTTCAACAAAAACAATCTCTGGTGATTATGATCTCTTGTCAACAAATTCATTTTGAACCTGAGTTTTTTCTCTTTTGTTGGCCTGACACCGATGTGCTTGTGAAAGTCACGATGGTAAATCACGTGATTTTGAATGATCAATTACACGGAGAATGGATAATAAAGTCAATTCAAGGGAAAATTCAAGCGAATGCATAACACCCTTATCAATAACAACTTGTCACATAACTTATATCAACATTTGAAGAATTTTCTCAGGAACAAGTCTATACTAAAATCGTAGTTCTACGTGCGATTAAAGCAGAGAACATTGACACAGTTTTTTTTTGAAGGTCTTAGAGTTTTTAAAGATTGTGTCAATGTTCTCCGTTTTTAATTGCCTTTGGGATACAGTAAACATAGAACCCACATCAGAAGAAATATTTCTTGTGAATTAGTTTTGTTTTGCAATTTAAAGTAAAAGAATGGGTTAAACGAATCAAAGGGAATGCCAGTCCAAACCCCAGGTGCCCGTGGAGCAGTGAGGCTACCAACAACGTCTGAATTGAACATATTTTATTGTCAAGATATTAAAGACAAAAGAATTGGGCACTAATTCAAAATACAGAAATGTTCCACACACACACACACACACACACACACACACACACACACACACACACACACACACACACACACACACCCCGCAAATGACTCCGTTTGCGTGATGGAGATATAAGTTTCATGAAGAATATGACAGGTCAACAGGGAATGCTTACTCCTCCTAGGCACCTGATCCCACCTCTAGTCTGTCCAGGGGTCCGGGTTTGCTTTAATTAGTTTTGTATTTTTTATAGGAATTTTGAGATTGGTCACTGGTTGTTATCTTCAGTTTATTTTTTCTTTTCATATAACAAATATATAGACATTACCTACGAATTTTAGAAGTGGCGTTCGATTCCTCATTATGGTGCCATTTATCGTGAATATTTGGTTGATATTTTGGAACAGTATATCATTTTGTTCGATAAGAAGTATTATTTTGTACTGCATTGTGATTGTTGAATCTGATTTCTTGTTAGTCAATAATTTCAGCTAGCATTATGTATTTTCAGGTTTTCCAGCGTCGACGGCTCCGAAGATTTCTATCGAACATAAATGAGTACAAAAAGGGATTTGGAAATCTGAATTCTGGCTAGGTACATATCAGTTAATTGTGACAAATTTTCATTTTAGGTTTTATATTAAATAAAATAAAAGTTAAAAGAAGAAAAGTTATGAATCATATATGAATGCTAATGAAATCTTCAGGAAAAGAGCATTGAACACACACACACACACACACAGAGAGAGAGAGAGAGAGAGAGAGAGAGAGAGAGAGAGAGAGAGAGAGAGAGAGAGAGAGAGAGAGAGAGAGAGAGAGAGAGAGCATCCATACGAATTATGGTATCATTGGTCATTTCTTACATGAAGAACATCTGTCGTGAGTTTATCACCACTAAGCTCGATTTGATATATCACCTGCTCCAGATAGCCGAAATTGTGACTTATACGTCTATTTGAGTTATTAATTGGGTACAATATCTTTTAAGAATCTTTCTTGTATATTTTTTTTCAGGTAAAACGTAGATCAGAATGTTCAAATTTTGTAAAGGAAATTTGTTTGCATCAAAATTATTAGGCAAATTAAGACGTTTTTCTATAAAACTATAAATACTGAAAGCAGTGGCGGATCCAGTGCCAGTGAGCCGTGTACATGACCCCTTCACAAATATGATCCTTTTTTAAAAGGATAGAAGTATGTAAAAAAAAAATACTAAATAGATACATCTTATTTTGTAGGCCTCAGTAACTTCTAGGGGTTTCGCCCGTGGACCACACCAAGGCTTTGCCCTGTCTCAAAGACAGACCCCAGGCAACCAGCCATTTACTGCCCCCTTTCCCTTCAGGTATTTTTGGACCCGGTCCTCCACTAAAAAATGGTATTTTCACTTTTTGCTTGAATATATACCGGTATGCGAACACCATCTTATCGAAAAATAAGTTTGATAAGCATACCATGTTGAAAGAAAAACTGCATCGTGACTTATCTAGAAAAAAAATCGTTCACATATTTGGAAATGTGGGCATTGTTTGGTTATAATGTTTGTGAAAACTATTAGCTTGATTACTGACAAAACTGTCATTGGATGTGTAGATGAAATCAAGGTAGTTTGACTTAAGCTTATTATTACATCATAAATGTTTGTAAACGTAATTTACATATAATGAGGCGCGATGGAATTACCCGAGTTATCGCGCTTTACATTGACTAAACCAACTTATTTCGTATTCAATCGAATTATTCAGTCTGACGATTAAATTTCACAGTTCGCTTTCATAACTTTGATAACAGACTATATATTCAGGATTACTAGACTGATATATCCAGCACACGTGACATATATGTAGTAAGACAGAAGTATGGGTTCTCATACCGTGGAAGATCATCATGAAATGTTTAATGTCATTTTGTTTATTTGTTAATAGAGTCATTTCAAAATTTCTATTGATAATCACGCCATGGCCATCTGCGTTTAAATCAAGATTCAAAACACGAATCGAATTTCAATATACGTTATAGATCCAAAATTGGCGGGGATGGTATGGAAGATACTGGTTCTGATTTACGACTTTCAAAGACAGAAACCGTTCAGTTGCATTTTCACGATTGGTATTGTTCTATATATGTCATGGTATTATGATTTAAGGATGTAAAATTAATTAGCATCGTGATACGAATACAAATTATGTAAATCAACATCGTGATAACGCTACAAATGATATGAAGCATCGTGATAAGAATACAGATTATGTACATTAACATCATCGTAAGAATACAGATTATGTAAATTAATATCGTGACAAGAATAAAGATTATATAAATTGATATCGTGCCAAGAATACAGATTATGTAAATTAATATCGTGACAAGAATACAGATTATGTAAATTAATATCGTGACAAGAATACAGATTATGTAAATTAATATCGTGACAAGAATACAGAGTATGTAAATTAATATCGCGACAAGAATACAGATTATGTAAATTAGCATCGTGATAAGTATAGAGATTATGGAAATTAGCAATGTGATAAGAATACAGATTTTGTATATTAGCATCGTGATTACGGTACAAAGTATGTAAATTAGTTTTACTAGAGCTCCGCAACGGAACATGTCCCCTCACAACGTGTGTTCATTCGCCTTTTTCTATGAAGAATATAATTATAAAGCACTAAAGTTATCAAATTTCGGAACAAATCCGTCTCTTCATCAGAATATGGAAACTGATCAAATGGACATAAGCTAAACTATGATAAGCCGGTTATATAATTGTTGATTGGATAGAAAGTCGAACTTCATTCCGATTAATCGGACATTTTACTTGTAATGTGATCTCCAATTACCCGACTTAATTAATGATCAAATTAATTAATGACGGTGAAAGGGCAGTAAAAGTAAGTCGTACATAAAACTTTGATCTTAAGATCTCCAAGGTAAAGGTTAAACTCTTCTAATCATCCAAAAGAGTTAAGCTAGTCCTATTGCTTTTCTCATCATCTTCAATTTCATTCATAAAATACATTTAATTTCCGGTTTTATTCAACGATATTTACGGTTGTCTTTTCAAGATTATATCAAGTTTGTCACTGTGTTACCTGAGGAGTTGATCCAGAAAATTTTCAAATGAGAGAGGGTTACGACCCATTTTTATACCTTTTGAACCCAAAAGATGGAACTAAATGGTCAAAATAGAAAAAAATTACCATGTTAAAAATGTTCAACCAAAGAGGGGGTTCAACCTCTTCTAGATCAGCCAGCGGTGTCCTGGATACGTAATGCATATATATATATATATATATATATATATATATATATATATATATATATATATATGTGTGTGTGTGTGTGTGTGTGTGTGTGTGTACTATGCATGTAGCTCGTTGTTTGTGTTTTGTTTGTTTTTGTTGGGTTTTTTTAGGGGGGGGGGTGCATAAGAAGTTTGTCTTTTAACAGACAATACATTTAAATTGTTTACCCATAATCGATAATCAACCACCCATAAAACGTTCAAGGACTTACATAATGAAAAATGAGATAAGCGATAGTCTGGTGTCTCAAATCCGACATACTAAAAGCATTTAAATACAGCAACGCATAATTTGGCAAGGAGATATGATGTTTCGAAATAGTTATGAGAACGGCTTACGTCAGAGACACTTGTTGTTTATTATTCTATGCTACGATATATAAATACATTTAAATAGCTTTTTACAGCTTTATGAATTTGAAAGACCTGTATTTCATGATCGTTGTAAAAAGATTTGGCCATCTCTAGATAAATAGATAGATAGATAGAGAATATCATATACCAAAATCCATATCATATGTTATATCAGCCCGAGTGACCCCATAACATAGATATTCTTATTTGATATATGTATGTATACAGTGTAATGTTTAGGAAAGGGTATTTTTATCTGATATTGGATAAATTAAATTGATGCGTGCATTAATTTGGTGGATTATCGCTCTCTCAGAATAAGTGATTTGAGGATCTCTTTAAATCTAACGAAGATGTCTTGAATTTGTATGTGTGCACGTCAATGGCATAATTACATTTTTAACAATGCTGCGCGAGTTATTTCCCCTAATTACAGAGGGCTCGGCAGCACATTGCGGTCCTTGAGTTATATAAGGAATAGAAAATATACTATTTCTGGTTGTGATTAATTGCCAATAAAGGGATTTTTCTACGAATTAATAATTAATACTAAAAATAGTATGACTGAACAATACTGTTTTAGTCACCGATTACATTTTATGCGTCCCTTATGTAATTTTTTTCAGCAAGCAAGGTAGCGTCATGATATAACAAATTATTTATATTAACATAACAAATTATTTATATTTACCATTCCTCTTCTTCTTTAGATCAGAATTAGGATGTCTTTAGTATATCAGCAAATTTTTCATCATTAATTATTTTCGATAATCAAAACGTCAACATTGCCGGTGAAGGGGTGCAAAATTTAGGCCAATGCTCGGCGTTCAGGGCCTTTGAGCAAGGAAGGATCTTTATCATGCCACACTTGCTGTGACACGGGGCCTCGATTTTTGCGGTCTTATCTGAAGGATCGCTCCATTTAGTCGACAAACAAGGAGTAAAGAGGATCTATTCTAACAACCCGGATCCCCAAGGGGAAGGGGCTTCTTTGTAACGAATTTTGTATCTTGTTGCAGAAATTTCAGCTGCTACTCATTTGAAATTATTGTCAAAACATATTTATGATCAAAACATTTCATAACAATCAGGAATAAAACTTTGAAATCATTTCTGACGTAAAGATAAGTTAAATAATGTGTGCCTCTGACGTAAGCTGCATTGTTCTGAAAATTTTAAAAATTTAAATACACAGCTACGTAACAACTCGACAGTTAGATATGATCTTTCGAAGTCGTAGTTTCAAAACGTCATACTGTTACATGTGTTAAATATGTTTTTCAATGTTTAGAATACGAGAACCGAAGACAACTACTGACCTAATTATCAGTTTTGAGTCGACTATGAACGACTTTGAAAGCTGCTATTGTTATCGGGGAATTTCTAAATACTTCTCATACTTTGTTTTGTCTGTGTTTATCAGACACGTGTATATAGCCTTTGCGGTTATAAATGAGAAATCGAAACAGGTTCTTATATCCTATGTATTGAATTGCAAAATACATCGATTGCACGGTGAAACAGATATTGATATCATAATCATTCTACGATATATAATGATTTGTGCTTTTTTGTTGGCTGACCTGATTTTACATTGTTCTGAGATGAAATTTAATCCAAGTTTCTACATGAGAACAAATCTCTTGCCATGACCTTTAACTCGATATTTAGATACATCAATGACATTTTATCTATTAGCAATATTCACTTTCATTCATTTATGGATATATCCCAGTGAAATCGAAATATAAGATACCACAGAGTTTTTCACATTTGCGTCGTATTTGGATATTTTACTGAACATAGATGTTATCGGCAAATTAACAACTCAACTTAATGGCAAACGGGATGGCGTCAGCTTCACATATCTATGTATCAATGTTCCATTATTACCTGAATATGGTGTTTATGTCACTCAACTGATTCGATATGTGGGAGCATTTCTGCTTATGATCAATTTTTAAAAGAAAATGCTATACTTTTACATCTTTTTTCTATTTCTTTTTTATGTTTCAACCCTTGTTGTTTCCGGGGTCACTGTTTGCCAGGTTATCGATTTGTATTAAAGATGTGAAGCGTATTTTCAATTTTTTTTAGCTCACCTGAGCTAAAAACTCAATTTAGCTTTTCTGATCACCCGTTGTCCATCTTGGCAAAAAGCATCCTTGGTGGAAGGGATTTCAAGTTTGTTCAGATGAAGGACAACGTCTTTTTTAAAGGGTAGATAATATTGCTTTATACATCTATGCTACTTTACTACCTGTATAATCCGAAAAATAGTCTTAGAAATACACAAAACACCACACATCTTTTTTTTTGTATTCCAGGATTAAATATATGTAAAAATAATAAACGAAATAAATATTGAACCCGAAACAAACGCTGTGCAAATTGACTATTCTAATTTAATATTAATAAGAACTTCAATCCCCAAGTTAGTATTTGAAAGTATTTGTAAAAATACAATTACATTAATCCCGCAGAAATGAAAAGAGTAATTCCGCAGAAACGTATGTAAAGTTTGTAAACCTGTATCAGAAGAGATCGCTCTTGCGTGGCCCGTAATGTTGGCATTTTCTCATGAATGCGATGCAAATGTGAACATTGTGCGTATGAATTTTATAAATATAGTATGTCTATTTTCTCGGTTGAGAATTCCAAGAGAAATGAAATGTATAAATACATAATTCAATACTCTTAGTACTTCGCATAAAATTCCAGAATATAAATGACAAATATGAAATGAAGTACATTTGTATTTATATACCACACCGGAAGTAAACATAGCGAGGAATTCTACAATTTTGTTGTTGAGTTTACAGCTTTGTTGTAAAAATGTGTTCATCATGGAAAGATAACATACCATTAATTAAGTCTCGAGATTCTAGTTTGTACTTACATGTACTGGATAATTTGCTACACCGTACACGATCATTTCATGTAGAAAATATGAGAAGTGCTAGCCATGATTTTGCCATGAAAAGATTGATTGATTGATTGTTGCTTTTCGCCATACTCAACAATTTTTCAGTTATCTGATGTCGTCCAGTGTTTTATTGGTGGAGGAGAGAACCCAGATACAATGTACCACCGACCTTCCGAAAGTAAACTGGCAAACTTTCTCACATATATCGGCGCGAGCGAGACTAGAGTGAGAGCTCTTGTGATTTTTGAGCGCGATGCTCTAACCACTCAGCCACGGAGGTCCCGCCATGAAAAGAAATCCCAGACAAATACATTTGTGTAACCAATTATTCAAGAAAACGTTTGAATGGTTAATATTTAGTTGATGGAGGTGGGTAGTCCGGGTCATCTGATGTCGAATGCTGTCTATATTGATAGTACTGACTAAAGCCATTCATTGGTTGTCCATTTTCTATTCATCGTACGCCGGCGGACCTGAAAGATGCAGTGTTTCTTTCACATGATGATAATTTTTGAGTAATCTATTACCCCATCCCACTGCCAAGGTTCAGGTAATCAAAACTTTGCTAAGCATACAGTGTATTGACTTGATCCTATGCGAACCTCGCCAAAAATCAGTAATTTTTTTCTCATTTCTACATCGCAGTTGAGAGTGATTGGACCATTAAGTACGATGATTTATATAACGCGCAATTTGATTGGTCGATAAAAATGTCAGAAAATCTTCCAAAGTTAACACTCTGAGGTACACACCAGAAAAGATCATCTGGACCAATGACAGAGCATCAAAGTTTCTGATCATTTAATAAAACGTGTTGATCTTGTTAAAGTAGATATATATAACGCTGCTAACAGGTATGTGGATGTAGTTTTAATGGTAATGACAATATTCTGTCAGATCATTTTCTATACAACCAATAAATATATATCATCATTTGATACCTCAGTGGCGTGGCTAAATATACGAGGGCTAATTCTTCTGATGTGGTGATATGGCCGCACAAATTCTGGTGCCGAAGGGCAAAAGTGTTACAGGTCGGTATTACCGAGATGTTATACTAAAAAAGCTCAAGAAATATTATCATAAACGACGTCTTGTGTCGGATTTAGGCATGTTCGTCTAATTCATGTTCATTCTCCATCACATACATCTGAGTTTGTGAAGCAATTTTTGAAGTGAGAGAAGGCTACCGTCTTGTCACACCCACCATACTCTCCAGATCTAGCCCCTAGCGACTTTTTCCTTTTTCTAAAATTTAAAAAGTTCTTATCTAGTTCTCGTTACGATTCCCGACAAGCTCTTGACTCAGCCATCAGTCAGTGCCTCAGAGGTCTACCTAAATCAGTGTACAGTGACGAATTTTAGAAATGGATTCAGAGATTGAACTTATGTATTTCAAACCGCGGATAATACTTTGAAGGTATATAATGTTCATTTCACTTTTAGAATCGAATGCTTTTGAGATATCGTACAATATACACTGCATATCCTCGCATGTCTGCAATCACTTGTCAGATAATGATGTCGACTTTTCAGATAATAATATCGACTTTTCAGATAATTATGTGGACTTTTCAGTTATTTATAACAACTTGTCAGGTGATTATGTCGACTTCTCAGAAATAATCCTCCTTTATATTTTCTCATAATCATTTTACTTCTAATGTTGATATCATTTGCTGACATACTGTCTGTCTTAAAGCAATACAAACTAATGTAAATGGCGGTAAAAATATTGAAAAATAAAGAACAAATAGAATAACATTTTTTTGATTGAATATATATAATCTTATTAAATCAGGAACCTCCTTAGCAAGTGGTTAGAGCATCGCGCTGAAAATCACAAAGACTCTCACTCTAGTCGGCGAGGGTTCGATTCTCGCTCGCGCTGAAGTGAGAAAATTTGCCACTTTACTTTCGGAAGGTCGGTAGTCTCTACCCGGGTACATTGTATCTGGGTTCTCTCTTCCACCAATAAAAACTGAATCAAATCAGCAGAAAATGTCAATTCATGAATTGTTGTCTTCCTTACAACAATTCCTGCTCGACAAGTTGACATATATATTGTAATTATCTAACAAAGGAGCAAAATGGGGATCCGGGTTATTAGAATAGATCCTCAATACCTCTAGCTTGTCATAAGAGGCGATAAAAGGGGCGGTCCTTCGGATGAGACCGCAAAAAATAAGGCCCCGTTTCACAGCAGGTGTGGCACGATAAAGATCCCTTCCTGCTCAAAGGCCATAAGTGCCAAACATAGGTCTAAATTTTGGAGCCCTTCACCGGCAACGGTGACGCCTCCATATGAGTGAAAAAATCGCTTTCATTCAATCAGTTCTAAACGTAGTCGATAACTTTGTTTATCTAAAAAGTTTAAACTTTATTATGCTGATTTAATTATCACCAAGACGAGAAAAATTATGTCGTTCAGTGTATATATATCTATATATATGTCATAGATTATGTAGCCTCGTTTCATATCCAACATTCTTTTTGATCAAAGAGAGGAGAATGAACACAGCAAAAGCATCTCTCTCTCTCTCTCTCTCTCTCTCTCTCTCTCTCTCTCTCTCTCACGTTGATACTTAATATAGTAATTCAATGAGTGAAAAACAAATTTATGTAAAGCCATATTTGAAAATTTATTTGCTTATATATGATGACAATCATTGGACTATTGTTTAAAACACAGTGAAACAGTAAAGGTGCAAAAAGGTGATTGTTTCAATCTGTTAGCATTAAACTTTTATATATTTATATTGTTAGAAGACATGACTACGTATTAATATGATGTAATGATTGATTTGTATTGACTATGCTGTGTCATCAACGTATACAATTTGTTTATGCGAATAAATCATACGTAAATTTCAAGTGCAAAAAGGAGGTAAAAAAGATTATTTAAAACAGTTAATTATACAAGAATGATAACATCACAGCCATTTGTATCACAGTTTCCTATGGCATTCGTATAAATGAATGCGAAACATCATCAGGAAGAAAGGTTCCAATCAAAATCACAATGTATGATTATACGTTTATGTTGAAAAAGCACACACAACACAACACGGGCTCTCGACCTTTAAAGTATCAAGTTTTCCCATTTGAGAAGCAGTAGACGACATTTGACGGTTGATTATAAGCGATAAATGGACTTTATTTCCAGTTCACTATGACGATGCGAGAGATAAGCCCTGGAGTAGTTTGTTTACAGGAAGACAATCCTTTTTTAAATTATAATATCAATATATACATGTAAAGCGTCGAGAGCCTGTGAAACACACATTTTCTCAATGAAATCAAGATACATATATTTCAATTCGGTTTGCATGCATGTCATCCCAAGCATTATGTTCTTTTTTAATGAAATGTCTCAATACTTGGTTGGAAATCCGTTGGGCTGTGGTTGGTTAAACATGCCTCCATATACATTGCCGCTTGGCCCTGGGCCCGGTGGATAGGCAGGGTTGTTGTAGCTAGGCGGAGGGTAACCTGGGCTGCTATATACCGGTGGCGGCGGGGGATACATACCACCGTTGGCTGTAAATGTGATATAAAAAAAAAATCCTTAGACCACAGCATTATTTGACTGTTTTAAAAAAGTGTTAGACTTTGAATATTAATATGTAATCGGTTTCTGTATGATCTGTAAGTTTTGAAGGGACTGGTTCACGGTTTTTGAAATTTTTTTTTTTTTTATGTTAAACATTAAAAATATAACTCATTTACAGTCGTCAACCAACATCTGGACCTTATCAATGGAAGGATAAGAGAAATATTTTTGCCTTAACTCTGTTATAAAATATGAACAAGACTCGAGTCTTGTCTATGTTTACAAGCAAACTATGTTAATTTTGTAATCTAAAGCATCCTAATTTTGCACATCCCCGCAAATTACAACTGAAATATACCTTCCTATTCCCTTTCACCCGTGGTTGTCTGCGTGAAAATTTTCTTGTTTCTCATAAATATGCATGACAAAATTCGGCCAATCACTGAGCTTCCGAGCACTCGTTAGTTGCAGATTTAAACTGAAAATGCGACAAATTACTTTTGATCAATCAGAACGCTTGTTCTTCCACTTCCTCGGCAGACTAACACTAAATGTCGACAGCATGCAGCATTACGTGTTTTCGACAATGGACAGTTAACAAATAAACAAACAGACGTACTATGGTATATGAATTCTTGTCAAAGGTAGTTTCGTTGCATAAACCACAAGTCTTCATGACTGCTACAGCCATTATTTAGGTAAACGCAGCTACGTTAAACCAGATCTTCAATTTTAGACTAAGTGTGAATTATATTGGTCAACGAATTATATCATTCTCGTCATGCATATTTATGAGAAACGAGAAAATGTTCCGCAGAAAGCCACGGGTGAAAAGGGAGAGCTGTTATAGGGAAAAGAAATATGAATCAGGATATGATCGAGCCAGTAGCGGTTAGAAGTTATACTGGTTAATCACTGCTACATGTAAAGACATTTTTCTTGAAATATTGTTGTACCTGGGGCAGGAGGAGGAGGCTGTACGACCGTATTGTTGGTGTTCGTGACTGCCGTCACTGTGGTGCCGCCTGTGGTATGAACAAGTGTCCGTCCTCTTTGACTGTGCTTGCAAATGATGATAATGACGACTGTGACGATGACACAGAATACAATAGCACCGACCACAGCTCCGGCAATAACTGATGTACTGATGATGTAAAAAAAAAAAAATATTTCACCAGTCATACAAAAGCAAAAGCAGACTATGATTTAAACAACCGATTTTTTTTATATTTTTTTTTTTTTTTAAAAGAGAGATCAATATATTTCAAAGATGCATTTTTGTCACAGTTCAGGCAAATCAGAAGATAAGCGCTAAAAATGCGTTTTTATAATAAATCGGGGATATAGGGCTATTTTTCTTGATATATAATTGTAAAATGGGGGATAGGAAAAACCTCCACAAAAAACATCAGACAGAATGGTATTTCTTTTCCCGCCGAATATATCATTGATTTAAGATGATGGACTCCGTGATTGTAATTTATTTTCAATTTTAATAATGTGTTATATCTTTTATAACTTTACATTGTGCATTATAAAAGTAAGATAACACAAAGTTAATGTTTGTTGTTGGATTGTACATGGTTTGAATTTATCATTTACATATTTAAATTTCAACAGGTTATGAAGGGAAAAAATGAATATTTTCTGAAATCGAAATTCCAAACACATCTTTTTAAGCCGCATAATTTGTTCTTCTAGTACACCCCCCCCCCCAACCTTTTATCGCATTTTGTGACGGGAAGAGGATTTTTTTTAATATTATCATATTTCTTAATCAGTCCTCCATTTGGTTTTTTTTTCCATTCTTATCTCTTATTACATTACACTGTGTCTATTGATTAAAAAAATCAAACAATTCGCAAAATCTTTTGCAACTAAAAGATATTCGGTGTACTTTTTAATTTTCGATATTTATTAGTCTTTGTTGGTTTAGTTTTGTAAAAATATATTGAACTCTTTTTGAATCTGTTTAACCAAACTTTCATTTTTTATTATTTTGAATGAAAGAGATGGCGACTTCAGACTTTATACAGGGCTTGTATTGATACAAATTTCAGCAGCACAAGTAATTTTGACTTTACACTATTGATATCACCGGGCCTGCTTTCTTGATACAATATATATACATACATACATACGTACACACACACACACACACACACACATATATATATATATACATACGTACACACACACACACACATATATACATATATATACATACGTACACACACATACACACACACACACAATCACATACACAGATATACACACCCACACATACACATACACACACATACAACATACACTAAATTCACACACACACACACACACACACACACACACACACACACACACACACATATATATATATATATATATATATATATATATATATATATATATTTTTCTTTTTTTTTTCAGAAGTCTGGGGAGAAATGAACCTCAAATCGATTAGCACTGTTTTTACAGTGGACATACGGGTATTCTGAAATAACAGTACACAACTACTTACGATGAGTAGGAATAGTAGGAGTAGTAGTAGTAGTATCTAGTGTAGTAGTATCTACTGTAGTAGTAGTAGGCAGCAGAAACATCTCTTACACCTGTCAATCAAGGTAAATATCAATGTTCATTACATACATTTATTATATACCTGTCAATAATTCGTGTTTGATGCTGTAAAATTCACATAATGTGATTCGACTCACGCAACGTTTCTTGTTGAAAGTATTTACTGAGGGAAAACTGTGAACACACACACACACACACACACACACACACACACACACACACACACACACACACACCAATAATAATAATAATTATTATTATTATTATTTCACTGTATGTTTGTGCTTTTGATAATTTGGAACACATTTATTATCTTAAATTATAAACGTGAACTTACAAATACATATGAAGGAGTATAATAAATTTATCAATACTACAGTGAATTGATCACGTCTTGTAGGCAGGCGCGGATCATTGATCAAATCAATCTTCGCGGCATCTCATTTGATCTGATGATCACCGCCTGCCAACATAACTTGATCCGATTCTTAACTATAAATATCCGGTGAAATTTCGCAGAACAGACGGTAATATTTCCCAATCGCCTTGAGTCTTTTAAATTTGGATCATTGAGGACTGAACGCCAATAATGCATTTAAATATGGTTGATCCGCTTTGAACTCAAAGGCTAATAGCTGGTGAAAATGAATCTGGTCTTCCGAAACAGACGACCAAGAGTCATTCAAATATTGTGAGGGTGACCACTAGTAATTATATTCTAAATGGACTGCAACAGATGACGAATGCGTAAAAATTAACGTAATAAAAGAAAAATTGCATGGAGAAAAGGTGTAGGGTTAACGATGGCGACCTAATTCTCGAAAGTTGGACTTCTTATTATTGTTATTGTTATTATTATTGTTATTATTGTTATTATTTTGAAGTTTCTGTGAAGTCAGGTAAATGATTGATGTACATGTATGTCATGAAAAAAACAACACTGGCTTTCAACTGAGAAAACTTTTAATGCATTATCACGATTAATACCGAAATTTTGAAAGTTTGAAGCGAGCAACCGAGAATTTAATGGCGACCTGTTAACTAGTTTCCCTTTCTCCAATTATACTAAATATACAAGTTCGCTCAAATTGTGTCAAAACCCTGTGAATAAGATTATGATGTGTTTTACGGTGTGACCTTTGAGACGAGCGAAGACCTTCAAAGTTTCATAGTACAGACTTGTCACCTTCAAGATCGTGAAGGAACTCTCCCATCAGTTGCTGTCAATCCACGGATTTATCAAGTTCAACGACAGCTTCAAACAAGTATTGTGTTTTAACTTAAAAATTCCCTGCGATGTAAAATGTAAAATAAAAATGTCAGAGAGGACAATGCCATGAAATAAAGATATTTTACGTACGAGTCAGACCTAATTTTCATTAAATCATGGTAGCGACCTATGCCATATATAGCCTCTATGTAGAAAGGTCTTGTAAATCACTTTACAGTATTCCTTAATAAAATTCCAGGTTCCACTCCGTCAAAGACCTCCTTTCAACCTCTGCCCTGCAAAAGACAGTCGGGGACTATGAGTTGGCCACATGGAAAGCAGCTTCCTCTGTTTTCTGCAATGTTTCCATCTGTGGGTGCTCATTCCACTGGGACCAGGCTGTTTGGAGGAAGATCCATGAGATCGGACTCCAGACCAGTTACATGGAGCGGAAGGAAACATATGACGTCTGTAAGAATTAAGATCATGATACTGTCCTGCGCACCTCCCATCGGATATTATTCCCCATCTTTTTGACCGGCTTTGGGTATCAGTCTGGATTCAGCCACCATGTCAGATATGGTCGATTTTGTGTCAGTACGTTAATTCCACCTGGATGTGTGTGACGGCACACTGGCAGCCATCTCAGTGGAGTGTCTACAACAGAGCCGCCAGCACTAACAATGATGTTGAGTGATGGCACCGACGCTTGAACCACGCTGTCAGGAAATATCATCTTCCTTTCTTTCTGTGGGTGCAGCTGCTGGGAGAGGAGGCCAAACTAGTAGTTGTGCAAGTTCGCCTTTTCCGGTGTGTGGCACCAACTCGCCGCTGTGTAGGAGGGTAACGCTGTTTGCCGGACATTGTTTAAGTAAACGCTAGATTGTAAATTCTGTCACCCCCACCCCTCCTTCCCCTTAAATCTATTACTTTTATTTCTCTAACGAAGATAAAACAATATATGCTATATGATAATATTAGTTACTAGTATTTTTTCATTCATAACTGATTTTTATCTGAGAGAGAGATTGCTCCGAAGTGTCTCTGGGCCGAAGTGTCAATGTACTATATATTGTAGGGAAAAAATACTCGTAATATATAAGGGGAAGGGGAGGGGTGATAGGACTGAAGTGTCTCTTGGCCGAAATGTCAATACTCTATACATTATTGGAAGCAAGATACGCATGATATATAAGGGGAAAAATTTGGGCCGAAGTGTCAATGCATTATACATGTATATTGGAAGTATAATACGCGTAATACATAAGGGGGAAATTGGACCGAAGTGTCTCTGTCATGGACCGAAATGTCCATGTACTTTATACTATTGGGAAAAGTACGCGTGATATATAAGGGGGAGGGAGATTGGGCTGAAGTGTCAATGTACTATATATCATACATTCTAGACTTTACTATTGTAGAAAGCAAAACATGCGTGGTATATAAAGAAAAAAAATTGGGCCGAAGTGTCTCAGTGCCGAAGTGTCAAATGTACTATGATGTTGTGAGCAAAAATAAATAAATACAAACAAACAAAAGAGGGACGAAGTGTCTCGGACAAAAAGAAAATTGCGTCAAAATGTCTTGGGCCGAAATATTTTTGTGTCTCAAAAAGTTGGGTCGAAGTGTCCAACTTTTTGGGCCGAAACGTCTGGGTCAAAGTGTCATTGGGCCGAAGTGTCTCAAAACGTAGGGCTGAAGTGTCCAATTTTGGGGCCGAAACTTTTGGGCTGAAGTGTCTTTGGGCCGAAACGTCTTTGGGCCGAAGTGTCTGACATTCATAGTACTCATTATTTCTCAGCTGATGAAGAGCAAATCACGTGACTCAAATGTGTGACTTTATTTACCTCAACCATCTTTTCAATTTGCAAAAATTAAACATTAATGAACGAAGATGGTTCGCCATCTTTTAATTTGTTTCCGATGCACGGATGCAGGGGCCGGTTTCACAAAACTATCTTATGACCAAGATCTGTCTTAGGATCAAAATTTGTCATAAGATTCATAATAGCTATTTCATAAACTGTCATATCTTATGATAATCTTAAGATAGTTTGAAATCTTAAGACGTCTAGATACATGTCTTAAGTCTAAACTTAACATGGCGGCGGCATATAGTTTGGTTCGAAATAGACAACTCATCCGGAGGGACCGTATCTTCCGAGACAGAAACAATCCATTAGACTATATGGAGGATTTGGACATTATGGACAAGTTTCGTCTTCCCCGGCACGTGATTTGTAACCTGTGTGACGAGCTCAACAATGCTTTCGAGCACCCCACTAGGAGATCTCATGCTCTACCAACTTCTCTGCAAGTGATGATTGCTCCCCGTTTCTATACTAGTGGAAGCTTCCAAGCTGTAACTGGAGATCTTCACGGTGTGAGTACATCTAGTGTCTCCAGGGTTGTTCATGCCGTTCTGTCTGCATTAGTTGAACTGAGCTCAGGACACATAAAATCCCCATCAACAGATAGGGACATAAACAATACAGTGGTGGATTTTGCGCGTATTTCCAACTTTCCAAATGTAATAGGAGGTATAGACAGGACAGATATTCCCATTAAAGCACCATCTACTCATGAAAACGTGTTTGTGAACAGAAAAAACTACCATTCAATAAATGTCATGGCTGTGTGTGATTCAAATTTAGCATTCATTGCTTTGGTTGCAAAATGGCCTGGGTCGTCACATGATGCATTTGTGTGGTCTCTGTGAGATGTTCGAATCTGGCAACATTGCCAGAGGTTGGTTACTCGGTGACAGTGCATATCCATTAAAGAGATATCTTTTGACAACTAAACAACAGGAAGCTGCATATAATGAAGCCCATATAAGAACCAGAAATTCTATTGAGCGGGCATTTGGTGTGCTTAAGATGAGGTTCCGATGCATAGACCTTTCCGGAGGGACCCCCTCTTCCGTCCCGAGAGAGCAGGTAGGATCGTGACTGCTTGTGTCGTGTTGCATAACATTTGTGCTAATAGCAAAGTCTACCTCAAGGACAAAACCAAATTCAGTTTAATCCAACCATGCGGCCAGATATATCAAGGAATTAACAATGACGGTGCGGAAGTTAGAAGACTGATTCAAACAGGGTTTTAAACTGATGATGATTGGTATCCGAGTTTCAACTGTCACTAAATACATTATGTATTTAATGAATACGGTGCGTAGTACTTTGAAAATTAAATATTGCTGTATTTATAAGATTTTGCCAATGATGCCCTCGATCTTCTCCATGGGGCTTAAATAGCACCTGACAGTAATGATCCTTCCCCCGTCTTCCTTTGTTCTCGTTTATTCATAGCTAACTTCTTTTGATCTCAATAGACATGCACGTCCATTTTTTTTTTAATTTCCTCTCCAGAGCGCGAGTAGTTTGACTCATTAACGGCATTAACTTTTTCTGCAATCTCCTTCCAGGCCCCCTTTTTCTTCGAGTTGGCCACAACTGAATTTTGTTTCGAAAATAATAATGTTTGTCTTTTTTCCCACTTCCTCCGTTAATAATTCTATTTCTGAAGCGGACAAACTAACGACTCATCTTTATGATAAACGGGATGATTTCAACTTCGCCATAGTCAGCTCTCCATATTTATGTAACAATATTCCATTGTCACCAGCATATAGTGTGTATGTCTCAACTGATCTGATATACACGTGCTTTCATCGACAGGAAGTATGTCTCCAAGATTATGCCAGTGAGATTCGTTTGAATATAATACGTGTACCTTAATTCCCCCAAAATCATTTTGGTCTCCATCTTGTAGAATTTTCTAGACTTGCACAAAAAATTACGATTTATTTATATACCCAAAGTACCTTGAAATTTAAGAAAAAGACATGTTTATTTCTAAATTGATCTGGAGAATTTTAAGATCTTTAATACAGTAATATTTTAAATCAACTCGTCGAAAAATATAAATCATCATACACTACTTCTTTGATCAGCGCTAGTACTTTCTTAATACGATTTTACAGCCGAAATGGGGAAAATCAATATGCGCTTTTTAATTATATAGATATTTGTTAATTATATTAATTTGTCAGCATATTCAATATTATTTTTAAAGGTATATTGACAACTATCCAATAAATTAAAAAAAATCATCTCTCTCGGGGAATTCATTAAATGCTACCTTTTAAGCGGGGAATCGTAAAATTTGAAAGTTAAAACTGTTTAAAGGTTTCAGAACCACAACAGCTCAAATACTATCAAACTTACTTCATAATTCAAAGTGTGTTAAGCTTTTAAATGCTGTTTACTAACCAGCAATATTACAGATAAATCACTATTGTGATATAAACAACAAAGTCCATGATTTTTCCTTTTAAAACTACAAATTTCAGAATTCTTTAGAAACACTTACACCACACCATTTGAGTGTTGAATAAATAATTGTCAATGGGAAGTTTTCTGGATTACAAGAAAGTTCAACGAGAACTGGTTTGATACAGGCCTCAAATGATTTCGGAACACTGTCTTCCCCTCCAGAGGATGCAGGGCGATGTTTTATAGTAAGACAGATGTTGTCATTTATATTTGTTTTTATCCCAATTAAATTATTTTTTAATCTCATTAGTTTTATTTCGAGAATTCCATTTTCAGTCACTGTTGCCGTCAGAAACCAGAAATGACACCGCAGAAGCGTTCGCAGAGAGCCTCTGTTTTGAAAGATTGGACGGAACTCTTCCCCCCAATCCAATATACAATGGGCTTCATCTACACACACAACGACTTCCTCATTTCTATGGATGATAGCTGTAAGACAGCCAAATCCTCCTTTCGAAACCATTACTTCTGCATGACCAAAAGTGTATTTGCCATTTGAAATGTGTTGAGTTGTAACAAAGTCACCTGCAATCTTAATTGCAAGAGAACCTAACTTTTCAATTTCTTGATTGATGATAGCATTTAATGGACTAATAATGACACATTTTTGATCTTTTCCCAACTCCATAGCATAAAATGGTGACAGTTCGTAAATACGACTTCTTCCGTATCCTGTTGGCAGTGTGACAGGAATGTCTTCTGTCTTTTGAATCAACAAGACGTGACTTTTGAAACATTCACACAGTGTCCTTTTGTTTACAGTTTGCAATTTTGAATTACTGTTTTCAGTTTGATTGCTTCCATCTATAGAAAGCAAATTTATTTTGTGAATATTTTATGGCATATGGAATAAAAGTGATAACTACAATGTATTGCATAATTTGATGTAATATTCTGGTAAACATGTCAGAGTCATTTAAGTTTATATATATATATATATATATATATATATATATATATATATATATATATCATAATTAATGTGTGCTTTAAGATAAGACCTTTTTTGTTACCAAAAGTTTTGACCTTGTAACTTAGACCTTGGATTTTGAGTGGCATTTAAGTAAAAGTTATGTAGGCATTATCTCTTGAACTGTTTATGATGAAATTTTGTAGGTAGATTCCGTATGGTAAGGCCGTACATCTCATATCAGGATGCTTAATCATGTGCCCTTGTATCGTGTTATGTTGTGATTATTTGGGACCACAATATGGAGCCAAAATTTTTCAATAGATAAAAGGTTTTAAAAAATCTTTACCAGCTAGACTAAGATAATACAATTAAGCGATGTGGCCCATTAGTCTCTTATTGGTTCAAAATGCCAGAGTAGAAATTCACATAATGTTAATATAGTGGCCAAGCAGGAGAAATTAATTGGAGAATAACCCCTTGACTTTGAGATATTGTAAAAAGGAAAGCCGAGTTAGATCAGTGGGGAAGGTTTCTAATTTTCGACAAAATCTCAAGATCATGGGCTGTTTTTAAGCAATATTGAGGACTAGGGTTTTGCAATTCAGTTGTATGATAATGTCCTTTAATGCACAAAATACAGTCCTCCTTCAAAAGATGTGCAGACATAATGAAATTAATTTAAACAATATTATGATAAATGAATCATAAAATGATCGAACATCAGGAATTGCCTATATAAGTCCTCTCCGAAGGTACAGGGTCACATAAACATAATATATACATGCAAACATTATAAATGATGTACAAGGTACAAAAAAAACCCAATCTATATTCATGTGCAAAATGTACATAAATTTTGATTTACAGAATTACTAATGTAATATAATTTTGTGTGTGTGCGTGTGTTTGTGTGTGTGTTCGGTTACTGAGATAATGTTATATTAACTTAATATTAAACTTTAAAGTCTTTACTGAGGATAAATATAAATACCGATAACTTCTAAAATTTATGTTTACGTTTTGAATGTCGCATCTTTTAAATATACGGTCGAAATTTTTTCTTCAAAATCATGGCATGAAAGTAAAAAGAATTATGCAAAAGTCAATAAAATATTATCCTCAATTTAAAACCAAAGAGGTCGTTAAAGAAGTCCTACTTTGTGAGAAATTACATCTGTAAACATCATACCGGGTATTCATTATATCTGACAGATGTTTCCGAAACTCTCGTCACAGTTCATTGATCGTACCGGTAACTTGGTATTGCAGACTGAAACAAGTTTGGGCTTCACTGCTACCTGTCCGTTATAAGACATACATTTCGAAATTTCATCTACTCCGTATTTATTTAAGATTTTGGAATCGATAGTTTTTAGACTGCAACGGTTTGAAACTTGATGACTTATCTCAAGATTTATAACACAATTTAGCCATTGTTTTGTGAAAAGAAAGCTTTCATGTTTTGGGGTTATAAAGTATTTCATTCAATACACATTTTTCTAACGAGGAGAGAGTTTTCCATAAATTGCACAATCATTTTTTTTATGATATACGTAGTACATATTTGCATATGTGTGGCTTGGTTTAACATGTTTAACGCTAAGAGTCCTATAACTATGATAACAGTATAAAAATGAAATGTTTTCAAATTCAATTTCGATGTCTTCAAATTCAATTTCGATGTCTTCAAATTCAATTTCGATAGAAATGAAATTATCTATAATGATTGAATAATATGATAATTAATAGTTCGCAGTAAAGTATGAAACACATTTTATAATTGAATTAATTCCTATAGAAATAAAACACACAAAACTAATAATTAATTAATATAAAAACTTAAAATTACACTTACAATTTTATATTGGAATTAATTCCTATAGAAATAAAACACACAAAAATAATAATTAATTAATATAAAAACTTAAAAATTACACTTACAATTTTATATTGGAATTAATTCCTATAGAAATAAAACAGACAAAACTAATAATTAATTAATACAAAAACTTAAAATTACACTTACAAAGAACGAAAATAATTCCGAGAAAAGTTTCCAATGCAGACATGTTGAAAAATACTTCCTGTTCTGAACGTACGCGTTAGATCTTATTTATACTTGATACGAATCAATGACGATGAAAAGGTGAATTGGATTATCTGAAGACACCTCAACGCGGAGATTTAAACAGCTGAATTATTTGATTATGCTTGCAGTTAGTGGATAATGTTTATAGAAGAATGGTTAATTATGGACACATCAACAAGATTGACGGAGCTGTATAAGGAATAAAATCAGGTCTCTTCTTTACTACATCTGGTAGTCCTTAGTGATAGTGTAACACACGCTTTGGATCAACGCATTTGCATACATTGTTTTGTACTGAGTGTGTGAATCAAGCGTGAATCACATGTAGTTAAAGGTTTTTGCTGTTTGTTAATTTGCTTTCATGGCCATGGGCACACTCTTTACATTATCTTGGATTGAGTCCGCGAAGTCAGTAAGTTTTACATGAATGCTAATCCGCTATTTCCATCTCCCCCTCCCCTCCCTCCCCCCCCCCCCCAATTATTATACCAATGATGATTGGAAGATGCAATTTCATTGTTACAATAATATATGTAGATATCTTCATGACATGATTTCATATAAACTTACATTGTACAGAGTAAAATATGTATGGGTGTATTCAATAGTTTGACATACGGTGTTTTTTTTTCTACGAGAAATGTATGGCACACGAAATTGAGAAATATAGCGATCAAATGAGAACATTGCACATTGTAAGGTGATAAGAAAACACAATATAAGGAGTCTGTGGTGTTCATTGAAATGTTGCTATCTGACTGGTAAATATATGGAGATATTTTCATGGATATTGGAAATTGTCGGGTTCTGTTTCACTTGTTGGACAATATGTAAAAAAAAAAAAAAAAATGATAAAAATAATAGAAAATGGACAGAATCACACATATATGTAATGTAATAAATGTTCCGCATTGTTGGGCGAGTTTTAGCGCACAATAGTCATTTTAAATAGACTTGCGGAAAAGAAAAGCAAGTTCAGTTTTTGAAATACAACTTTCAGACATAGACGATATTTAATTAAATTTGACACGATCTTCCTCCGTGCACTGTGAAAATGTTCTTTAGTTAAAATTCAGCCAACCGTGACCCCACTCGATGCTGCCTGCTTTCCGCAGCGTGCATCCGAGGTTCTACTGTAAATCATTACAAATCGAACATTGGAACAGTACAGATCAGTTACACAGCATTTCTTTTCGAACGAATTGTAGAGCTCTTGATTGGCTCGTGTCAGTCCACATTCCTTCTATTATTGGTGTATTTCTTTAATGCTGATTACTGAGAGTATAGCAATATGCATAGAATAAAGTAACATTGTGTGTTATGGAATGGAAAATGTGTTTTTATATTTCGTGAAATTTCTTAATGAATGAAATAGAGGGCGCGCTTGATTCGTCCGCACCTAATACAGTCGATTTCAACCTTATAATCAAGAGCAGTTTGGTGGTTTTTTTTTTACCGGTATATATTCAATATGACGATGAAAACTGTAACAACAGCTGAGGAATTCTTGTTTATTGTTGATTATTTTAATGCATACCTCTGAAAAATATAGCATGGGTGTGTGCGTGCATGCTTGCGAGCGCGCGCGTGTGTGTTAAATGTGTTGTAATGTATTTGTTGATATTTAGACTTCTCTTTGATAATTGTACGAAATGCCAGTTGTTTTCATTTATTGTTTAAAATGTATTTCTTGTTTAAATGACTACATTACAGGAAGTACACTCTTACATACTTTAAGTCAACAAAATACGGAGAGAAAAATGTGTAAAAATTTCAGCCTCACCATATTTTAGCCATATTGAACTTTTGGATGCATTTACCAACACATACCCTGTACAGGATGTAGGTAGTCATCTCCACACCTTTGTGCTGATTGCATAAAATGTAGACTTGGTAATTGGTGTAGACATATCAATGTGAATAGTGCACCCATCTGTCCATTACACGAGGCCCAGCCAATTAGTAGTCCTCAATCGGTGTGTCTTCTTAGAGCGTATGCCAATACCATATAAAAAATTGTCTCGTAGCTGATTTGGACCAAATGAAACAAGCTGTGAGTCATTACCGGGCTCTTTTTTATATGTTGAACGGGGAATAACTCTTCACATCACACATGATCTATTTTAAAAGATTGATTAAATATTGTTTAACGTCCCACTCGAGAATCTTTCACTCATATGGAGACGTCACCATTGCAGGTGAAGGGCTGCAAATTTAGGCCTATGCTCGGCGCTTATGGCCTTTGAGCAGGGAGGGATCTTTTACGTGCCACACCTGCTGTGACACGGGACCTCGGTTTTTGCGGTCTCATCCGAAAGGCCGCCCCATTTAGTCGCCTCTTAGGACAAGCAAGGGGTACTTAGGATCTATTCTAACAACCCGAATATCCACGGGGAATCTATTTTAAAAGGTATATAATAATAATAATAATAATAATGATAATAATAATAATAACAATTAAATAGTCTAAGAGTACATTGTATAGCCCTCTGCACGCAATCTGTATAAATGAAAGGCAGGGACAGGGTTTTTTGGCTACTTTTGACAATAATTCAATTTCCTCTCTTTTTATATTCCAAATTCTGACCCTTGGTTATTAGTCATTGATTGTTTAAACTTTTGCTGTGACCAAATCGGATTTTTAAACGAAATAAAGTTCGCGGTATTGCAGTATAACCTCCATGTTTATAAAATATAGAATCTCAAATCAAAAGATATGTATCATAAATATACAAATGTGCAATTCAAACCATTAACTATACTCGTAAAACAAACCGCTTTATTCGTCTATATATCGTGAAGCAGAAGATAGCTCGATATTCACTAGCAAGGCACAACCTGCACGATAAATCACATTAGGTTCTGCATGTAAAAAGGTCTCTTTCTGTCTGTCTGAGCAAAATAAATTCAAAGAAAAAAAAAACAACAAAAAGTTTATCATACTGGAATAAAAATAACGCTCAAACGAAATGAAATTTAGTAAAAACACTGAATAAGGTAAGTGTTTATCACACAATATCGCAGAATCAGCGGTAATTTCTCGACTGGTGTCAGAAAACGTTTGCATTCCTCAATACTTAGCCGGTGGCGGCGGCGGGTAAGCGGGGTCGCCGCCGGGATTTTGGCTGTAGCTTGGCTGCGGTTGTCCTCCATATGTGGGTTGTCCTCCGTATGCTACCGGTTGTCCGTACCCTGGTTGTCCGTACCCTGGTTGTCCGTATCCCATTGGTTGTCCGTATCCCATTGGTTGTCCGTATCCCATGGGTTGCGCAGGAGGAACTGTTATGCAACAACAGTCAATATTTAGATTATTAATCATAAGTCAGCATCTGTATTGTTGTTGTTTTTGTTTTTTTTTCATTTTATTTATATTTCATTTTCTAGTGATGTCCTAAAGTAAGCTTCACTTGAACATGCTGTACAAAAAGGAAAGGTTTTTTTTTCTTCTTGTAACTGGAAATTTTTTTGTCTTTTAAATTCATTGTAACTGCATTGTATCTGGTACGAATAATAGTTCACAACTAAATCTTTTTGAGTGATTGGTTTAGAAATTCAGTAAATATAAAATATTCTTATATTAGATTAATATTTGATATGTTTGCAAGCAAATACAAGTCTTTAAGCAATGCGCTTTATACGCTTTTAGTTATTGATAAATTGTTTTCTCAAATTCAAATAAAGCGCTCAACATTTCAGTTCAAAACAGCAACAATTCGATTGGACAGCAAAATATTACCCAATATGATTAAATGATTGGTTAAATATTGTTTAACTTCTCGCTCGGGAATCTTTCACTCACATGGAGACGTCAACATTGCCGGTGAAGGGCTGCAAATTTAGGCCTATGCTCGGCGTTTATGGCCTTTGAGCAGAGAGGAATCTTTTACGTGCCACACCTGCTGTGACACGGGGCCTCTGTTTTTTGCTATCTCATTCGAAGGACCACCCAATTTAGTCGCCTCTTACGACAAGCAAGGGGTACTGAGGATCTATTCTAACAACCCGGATCCCACGGGGTATTATTCAATATGAGAGAGAGAGAGAGAGAGAGAGAGAGAGAGCTAGAGAGCTATAGAGCTATATTTCATATATAGATACTGAAATTAATAAAAATTCAATATCTTTCCTTTAAATCACATACCCCGTTATCATAATTGTAGAAATACTTGAGTACCTGAATGAAGTAACCAAACTATTGTACATGTGCTTCATAGTTATTTTGCATTTTCAGCTAGAAACTGCTGTAGTAATTAGTTGGTACCTGTATTTTATTAGTTATTACCTGTGGAGCTCGTGTGGTGGACAGTGGTCACATTTGTCGATGCAGGCTGCACGATCATCCCTGGTTGTCTGTGCTTCTTGCAGCAGATGATCACGACCACTACTACGATCACAATTACCACTATAACGGATCCCACCACTGCTCCGGCTATTGATCCGGCGTCATCCGCATAGTAGTAGTAATAGTAATAACAATAGTAGTAACTATAGTAATAACTATAGTAACAGTATGAAGCCGCCGATACCACGTGATCTCCTGAAAACAGAAACAGTTTTGCAGAAAATCCTACGTTTGGAGAGCAAAATGGAAGAAGTATAGTACCCACGTTGGGACTATTTTGCAGTGATAATCTACTTTTGATAAAGTAAAACACTGAAACTGAAGGAATTAAATCTGTTTGCAGTTACGACCCAGGTAGCTGTTTCTGACCGACGGACGGGCAAGAGGGGGAAGGGGGTCAGTATTTGCACGTGCACATGGTTTTCATTTGCAAGCCGTAAATTGCACGAGACATTGAAAAACATGTTGCCTACTCCTTAATATAACATGGGATAGAAAACCAAGTTTCTTATTAGTCAAGCGTGTTTAAAGCGAAACATTGTATACACGACCATCAGCTAAATTAAGCAACTTGATAAATGACCTTCATTCTCACATATGAAGTAATTAAAATTTTTATCACCATGGTTAAAATTGCAGATATATACAAAGGTAAACAGGCGGGTTCGATCCCATTCCTTAGATACATTGGATCTCATCAGACATATAAATACTGAGAAGTTAGAATACCGCTCTTTTCTCAAATTTTCTTTCCTAAAACACATTTGTACTAGGTAATCAGACAAAGGTAGAAAGCCTTTGTAAGGGATGAGTGTCATGTATCGTTATAACCAATCATCGAGTATGCAAGGCTAAATTCATTTCAAAAATATTCCGACTGGTATTTCCTCAATGGTCACATATGCTTTTTATTACGCAAAAGAATAATTTTTCTTGAAGAAATGCCAACAACACAAGATCTAATTAGTTAGTTGTATTATTAGTACACAGTGATTTTCGTGTATGGCATTGCTCTACTACTATATAAAGAGTCCACAGGTCATTGAGTTTGGTCATAATTGATTTTTAAATGTAAATGGTTTTAAAAGAACGCACGTTGGAGGGGTCACGCGTTCTGTATTCAGATATCTATATCTTAACTGTTTATCGTGACAACGTCTTTCGGTATAGTCCGTCTGATTTGCAGGAGCATTTGTACTTCGTTCATTACTGAGGTATTTCACAATATCAATATCCATTTTAGAATCGTAAAAAAAAATTATAACGAAAATGCGATTACATTCATGTAAACGTGTATACAAGCAAAATATTAAAGATAGCATAATTATTATGTTTTTTTCCTTTCCTCTCTTTTACGTTTTCCCCCTTTCTTTTCTTTTTTTCTTTTACGAGGAACTTGGACTTTTAAAATCATTTTACAAAATTATTCACAATAATATTTTTCAAAAGAAAAAAAAAAACTTGTATAAAATAATGAATTTAATTAAATGTTAATCTTTTAAAAGAACATGTGCAATTTGTGTTAATGGCAAAATCAGATTAAAAGTAAGTTAGAAGAAGAAGAAGAAGAAGAAGTGGAAAGAAAGAAAGAAAGAAAGAAAGAAAGAAAAAAGTTAGATTAATGAAATTCGTAAATATACTTACTAATAATAGTTAAAAAGCTCAGTAAAAATACCCAAGTACTCGCCGCGGAGGCCATGGCCGTTATTTCACGTAGACCAAAGTCCTTTAATTAATGCGCATGATCGGTTCCAGTGATATATATATATATATATATATATATATATATATATATCGTTGGAATACGTGCACAGGCACCTGAAGGGTGGATAGCGTGTATAGATCTTATGTGCATACCCATGTAGAACCAATAATTTATCCAAAATATGTGATTTCCCCGTCAATCACCTTCACAAGTCGGTTTTAAAAATAGTCAGTATTGACTTTCTGAAAGCCTTTGAGACGATCACTTTTGTGAAATACTGCCGGCCATTTGTGAGATACTAATATCATTCATGCAAGAAATACATGTACTAAGTTCTCTGTTGCAATTAGCGGGAATTCAAATATTTACGTAGCATACCCATAGATTTAAAACATTGTATTTAAAGATGAAAAAATTATTTCATGTACAAATGAATAATATAGCATTTTATATTAACGAAGAATTGGTTTGATTTTCCAATTATTTTCCTTAATTTGAAATTCTGTTGTTTCATCCTTTTTTATTTTTGAATTTGACTGACACTCAAGATTTATTTGAAAATAGAAGGGTGTAACGAGATATTATACGATAACAGAGAGGCGAATGGTGGTGGAATTTGGGGGACATTTTGAAAGCAGGCCCAAGGCAAGAGACAAATGTTTGTAAACTAGAAATTTGTATAAATGAGATATAAAGATAAATGAAATATAAACAATTAATAATTACTGTATCCTTTTGATAGTTTACAGGTATTTCTCTAAAAATAATATCTATGATATTGGTCTGATTTTTCGATTTTTTTTTTTTGGAGGACCTTAGTGGCCGAATGATTAAAGCACTGCGCTCAAAATCACAAGGCCTTTCGCCTCTAGTCGGCGCGGGTTTGATTCTCGTTCGCGCCGATACATGTGAGAAAGTATACCAGTTTACTTTCGGAAGGTTGGTGGTCTTTTTCCGGGTTCATTGTATCTGGGTTCTCTCTTCCACCAATAAAAACTGAACTTGAAACTTAAAACTTAATTGAATTAATGAGCGTTTTAGTTCATTTAATGAGATCAATAATTGATTTGATGCGCGCTTCAATTCAATTATTGATCTCATCGATTCAATTGATGAGAACATCAGTGTAGTGGAAATATTGCTCGCAAAAATTAATTTAGAGCTGGGCATAAATGATGTGATGATCTCTTTAATTCAATTGAATATATCTTTAATTAATTTACAATGCTTTTGTATAAGGAATTAATGTGCACATCAATTGTTTAAAGAAAGCTACAATTCAATAAAGGAGATCATCAATTCAATTGTGAATATATTGAATTGAAGATACCTCTAATTATATAGTTACTTTCTCTAAAAGAATTATTGCTCGCATCAAATGAATTAATGATATCATTAATTCATTTCAAGAGAGCAATGGTTTAAATACTGCGCGCATTAATTGAATTAATGGTATCATTAATTCAATTGAAGAGAGCAATAATTCAATTATTGTGCGCATTAATTGAATTAATGCTCACATTAATTGAATTATTGCTCTCTTCAATTGAATTATAGCGCGCATCAATTCAATTGCTGATATTAACATTTCAATATTATAGCGCGCATCAATTCAACAAAATAATTAATGCTATCATCAACACAGTCAATGCGCGCAACGATTCAGAATTAAAGATATTATTAATTATTTGAAGAGATCTTTAATTTAATCACTGTGCGCATCAAAAGGATTGATGGTATCTTCAAATAATTAAATATGTCTTTAATTATTTGAGTTTATGTTAAGTTGACGCTTCATACTGCTCAGAAGCGGTAACGTACCCTGATCTGTGCCCGGTATAAAATCTCTCGTGACGTAGAACGGACCTTCATCCATATTCAAACTCTTATTACGTATTTGCCATTTAGACACCTGTAGGATTCCCCAGTATTAAGGACAAGCCTAAAACATTTTATGTGTCAATACATTATAGGGCCAAACATAATTTTTGAAATGGTGAAAATTATATTGTTTTATTTTTTCTGAGAATTGGACACAATGTATACGGTTAGGATTTAATCAAATATTTAATATTCTATACATATACAGTCTAAATGCTCTTATACTCGTATGCATTATTTTCTACAGCCACCTGTACGTGACTCTGACCACAAAACAAATCATAGAGAGTTTAATACGCATTAATAAAGTTTAACAAACTTTAAAGTACATGCACGTGAAAACATTGATTTATCATAGCAATTTCTAACTGGAATACATATTGCATGTATACATTTTATCCACTCAAACTGTTTAACAGTTTATTTTCATTGTTTGGCCTTTTTCTTTCAAATCTTTGTAAATTTCGTAAAAGACATTCTACCTTTGTGAACACCCTTTTCACTCAGAAAAAACATGCAGCCTTGACTAATAAAACCAAAGTATCACATGCTCTATGCGGCGTGTTTGTTGAGAGTCCCATTTACATCGTTTATCATACTCTACAGTGTCCAGGTTGAAAGATTATATCAAACTCGGAGAGAAATTTGACACGGAACATTTATAAAGACTAGGAGTGCGTTTCAAATAAGAAAAAAAAATTTCTAGCTGGAAAATGTAACATGAAAAAAAATCTTGTGTCCCCGAAGGATTCGAACCCGGTTGTTTTGAAAAATAAAATGTTTGTACATTCCGACAACCTTACTCACTGAACCACGCAGTAAACCATAAATGACTATGGAAAATTAATGCAATTGTTACGATTTTTAATATCAAAAGAATTGACCTATAGGAGAGAACGATTTCCCGGAAAGATTCACTTTGAAAATCAATGTTCATTTGTTATTTTTTACCGTATATATTTCTAAATTTTTAAATTTGCATTTTGAACCTAAAAATTTCATATTAGCAATTTTTAAATTTACCTTCAAAGTTGGCTAAAACAGCATTTTCTCAGTAAAACGCCTATTTTTGCATGAATTTTGGCCTAGAAGTCCTTCAGGGCAGGCCCGTTCCTAATAAAAAGTATGGTATTTTGATAGGTTTTGATCTAAGGAATAATTTAAAATAGGACTTATTTTAGGGACACCCCTGCCCTGGGATAGAAATTTACAAAAAATCTTTAAAAAAATGCGAAAACCTATTTCTATCACCGTGGTTCATATTTATGCCATTTATATTCGTAGTTAGTATAGCTCTGATGCTTGGACCGCAGACGCTCACAATCAACATTTTTAGTATCCTTGTTCGAATCCACCTGTTGGCACACTTTCACTGTTTTAAAATTTTCGCCTATATAGACATCATTTTAATTTTTTTGTATACATGCTTGTGTATTTTACTTCAATTTTCTTCCTTAAATGCATGTTTGCTCTTGATATAAGAGACATTTATGAGAATGCAGATCATAAATTCTCTTTAACTAAAAGCAATCAACCGAAACTATATCTCAGTATAAGCACATTTTGTTCGAGGACAAGAATCATTCACTCTGTGTTACTCGATAGAAGTGTCCCGAAAAAAATCATGCCGATTAAAATTTGCTGCGTTTTCCTTTCAAGAACATCAATGGGAAATAGTATTGCTGTGGGAGAGATACTGCAGAGTAGATGCAGTTCATTCCTTGGAGAAAATGTGTGCATTGGCGATATTCTATGCCAAAAATGCAGGAGGAAAATTTACAGATTAGAAAAGAGTGGGGTTGGGTCAGTTAAGGTTTTATGTCCTGTTGCCATTATCCAGGCATCAGGTAATGACCCTCATACAAAGGATATATCTGTAAATACTGAGGGGGAGGGGGGGGGGGTCGGGGGTCAGATGAATACACAGTTGATGCTAAATATGTTAAAATTACATTTAAAAGTTGTATACCTTGAAGACAATACTCTATACCCTGATCAGGTTTTTAAGGTGTAAGGCAACATTTCAGTAACGACAGTTAATTTCTTGAATTTCATTTGCATAATTTGTATTTCTTATACCAGTGACTTTTTAAAAAAAATATTATCTCCAAAGAAATGAGTTGTAAGTAAATGCATATGAAGTAATTACATTGTTAAAAGTAAACTGAGAAATACAAAATGAAATTTGAAGATAAGGAACTAAAAATGCGTCCACAATTCATGCTGCTCATATAACGACTTTGAAATGATTTCTTCTATCTCTACAAGTTACGTGTGTTGACTAGAACTAAAGCGATGCATGAGAAACAAATAATTACACGCATGTGGCCTAAAGTCATCGACCGGAACGGAAATCAGTAAACATTTTGTAAAGACTGAAACCAATACCAGCCCTATAGGTCAACGATATATTTACATAGAAGTGTTCCTTTACAATATAAAAAAAATTGCCCTCGTGAAACAAAATTTTAAAGCGACAATTTTGTAGTGGAAAACTCGAAGAACATGTTCAAGCTAAATTTATTTTGTTTCACGAAGGCAGTTTTTCTGAAATTTGGGGACACCCCTCTATTTTAACGTTAAAAATCACATATGAATCGTTTATTGCTTGATCTAAACTCAGATTATATTGGGTAATTCTTGTCAATACGTACACGTCTTCTAAACTTATTTTCAAATATGTTTGAATTAAGAGACAGGTTCCAATTAGTTTTATTATATATTTGAATAACTTTATTTTGCTGGATCTTTCGCGCAGCACCTTTAAGGAAATTAACATGAAACGTGCAACACCTTTATATGTTGAATATCAGCATGCATTTATTCAGAAGGTAGAAATAGTCAATTTCGCTCTAGCGTGGTATATGAAGATTGATGACATATTGGAATATCAAAATTACTCCTCGTCATGGGTATTACTCAGAATTCTTCTTCAATGCAAACTCTCAGCTTACTGATATTTTCAAAGGATTTTTTCCGCCAACACATATAAATAGCTGAAATCACTAGGCATGATATTTGAAAAGCGATGACAGATTACAGTATATGTAGCTAGATTTTCTCACTTCAGTAATTGGCCACTTCTATGTAGGTAGAATTTCTCGCTTTAAATATCTCGTCACTTCTTTATGTAAGTAGATTTACTAGTCACTTCTACCTGTAGCTTAATTTTCTCACTTTAAGTAACTAGTTACTTCTATATGTAGCCAGATTTTCTCACTTCAAGTAACTGATTACAGTATATGTTGCTAGATCTTCTCAACGTCTGTCTGTCACACTTCCATCTTCCTCAAACTACTCTTTTATTTAAGCCATAAACAATCTTTTTGAAAATTGTTGAAGGTTTCCTGTAGATGTGCAGTAAAGTTTCGGAATTTTAATTTTCATCCTACTGTGGACCAAATAGGGGTTAAAAAACGATGTTTTTTCGACCCCCCCCCCCCCAACCAAACAATAACAAAATCTGGTTCCCAGAACTTTTCTTGCATTTTCCGCAGCAGCCAAGTCATCTTTCCGAAATGAAATTGGTGGTGTCCTATAGTTGTGTAATAAGGTTTAATTTTAATTTTCACCCTGGTAGCCAATTGAAAAACATTTTTTTTAACAGAAAAAGAGACCCAAAGGCCTTACTGGTCACCTATTAGTATCACTAGTCTCAAGGGCTCTGAAATCTAGAAAAAAAAATTCCCATTCTGAATATCCAAGCTAAATTCTAAGATTCAGCAAAGTGTCACACAATATATGTTCTTAAAACTTACTCTGCACATTTTTGGTAAATCCTTTTCTGCTGCCCTAAATAGTTTAGTTTATTTATTTTTGGTTTCATTTAGTTTTTATACTGTATCAGCAAACCTTATAAAGTCTTTCAAGTGATAAAGACAATAATCACAATATGACTTCATCCTGGAACCAAACCCTTAACCCCTGGGATCAAGAAATTTACAATTTTGGTAAAGGGCTACCTACTCCTTCTAAATACTTTTTCTTAACAGAGATATATGTGGTTGTAGAGAAGAAAATTTTTGAAATATAATCAATATTCTTGCCCTGCCCCTAAGGCACCAAAGGTCCTGAAAATTACTATTTATGTCCCCTTTGTCCCAAAGGTGCTTCGTGCCAAATTTGAAAAGAATTGGTATGGTAGTCATCACTGAAAAGTTAAAAAATGTTTGTTCATGCATAAAGACGAATGCAGATCAACTGTAATAGGTCACCTGAGATTACTCAGCAAGTGTCTCAATACTTCATATGTAGCTCCATCATGAAAGCCTTGACCTTTCACAATTTTCATACAGGTATCCATGTTTATTATAACTATATACAACTACTTTCTCTGCTTAATGTTCAGAAGAAAAGATATGAAAATTTCAAAAAATTTGTTCACTTTTACCAGAGAGGTTTTGGTCCTGTCAAGTTCATTATTTAATACTAAAACACAAAACTTCCTATACACGCAATTCTAGTATATACCCATACAGGCTGTATATAAAAAAAACCCTTCACATGGATATGGTGAAATTTAATAGTATCTTTATATTGTGGTACATGTACATTGTTAGAGAAAAAGTACTTTGTAAAATTAATGAATAAATTGGAATAAAAGGAATTCTATCAGATTTCAGTCAATCTATGTAAATCCCTGGCCAGCAGGAGAAAAAAAATTATTGACTCCATTGAGTTATTGCAATATGTTACACGGAAATAGAGAAACTGGATGAAAGCATGTAAATTACATACATGTACATGTACACATGTAAATATATAGAAATGATTGAAGAAAACCAATATATGTCATTAATAAAATAAACATGTAAACATAAATAAGTAGTTATGTCCTAATAAATATTCTACTGATATCACAGTCATTATGGATAATATCAGCATGGTCATTTAGAATACAGCTGATATATGTGCATAGTCCTTGTGTATACAATGACATCACCGATTGTTAGGCCCTCATTTCTTCCTTGATGAATTGGTGTTCATCTGAAAAAGATTTGAAAATACTGCAATTATTAACCTGTTGCTTATATTCTAATATGAAATTCAATACTCTAATATAAAATCCAATATTCTAAAATCAAATCAATATCCTAATATCAAATTCAATACTCTAATATCATATTCAATATTCTAATAGGGGCCTGCCTGGCTGAGTGGTTAAAGCATTGAGCTCAAAATCACAAGGCCTCTCATCTCTAGTCGGCGCGGGTTCGAATCCCGCTCGCGCCGATATATGTGAGAAAGTTTGCCAGTTTACTTTCGGAAGGTTGGTGGTCTCTTCCCAGATACATTGTATCTGGGTTCTCTCCTCCACCTACAAAAACTGGTCGCCACCAGATAACTGAAAAATTGTTGAGTGTGGCGGAAAACAAACAAACAATCAATCAATCAAACAATCAATATTCTAATATTAAATTCAATATTTTAATATCAAATTCAATAATTTAATGTATCAAATTCAATGATTCTGTAATTATGGATGAATAATACACAATATGTAGACATTAGAAGAGTAATTATTCAATTAAAAAGTAACTTTACTGGTGTGTCCTTAACAAAAATACAATGGGTATTGTTGTGTCCATTTATTCAACTTAATACTTTGCTCAATGGTAAACCAATAACATTCACACAGTAGAGACAACAAAACAACAACAACAACAACAAATATTCAAGTCTATAATCAATAATAAAAATCTTGTTATATTACCGTTACACATGTAGAGTACAAAGAATTTAACATTTACATGAATGACCAAAGTATTTCCCCCTCAAACTAAAGCTATTCAAAACAACAAAACCAATCTCAAACAGCAGGCACTAACTATAATAAAAGCATAACAGAATCTAAAAGTTACATCTCGTTGTTTGATTAGGATCATGCTAGAACGTCTAGGAATTATTGAAAAATTGCACTTTTTAAATCATATTTAATAACTTCTTACTCTCAGAATGCAATTTTGTGCCACTAATGGTAGCTAGGAGCAGCGTGCTTTCATGTGAATCAAAGTTCCTCTACTTACTAATACAGAAAAATTATTAAAATAAATTAACTTTGAATTGTTAGTGAGGATGGGGCTACAATAGGTAGTTAATGCCCCAAATTTTTTAATTATTTCACAAGACAATGAGAAACACCAAGCAAGGGTAGAGAGCTGACAGATAGGCACTAGATTCCAACACAATAAACAACATGGATTACCTAGGAAGCATCCTCATCTCTCTGAAGGCAATTTCCCAAAAAAGGCAGGTATAAATTTTAAGTTAACATATCATTAAATAAAATTAATGCAAGAAATGCATCTGACATTTCAGATTTAGGATATTATGTCTCTCTTCATACTATATTCAATATTTCCTTTCATGATATTCATTTTCTTAAAAATGTCCATCCTTCAATAAAAGTGCAAATTCAGCATATTTTACCAGTCAATATCTAAAAGTTACTTATCATAAACACATAGAAAATCTTTTTAAAGAGTCATTCATCCAGTCAGCGAAAACATAACACCTCAAATGTACTTCAAGTGAATCTTAAGAATGCAATCAATCTGAAAGTAGATGGAACTGTTTCTACCTCCTCAATGGTTGCTTGTTTCTTTTTCCCAGGGCTCCGAGAACGTTCTCTTTTGATTCTTTCTTTCATTCTTTCTAACTGTTTATCCTTTTCATCCTGTTTTTATAATAAGTATTATAATATTTTTTGTCATCCATATATAAATCATTCATAAAATTATTTGCATTTAAGTAAACTTAAATTTACATGAAAATAACGTTCTTTGCAATCACGATTGTTTATAATATCAGTCATTCTGACTTAAAAAGTTCTTTTTTTCTTTACTGGGTATGCACAACACCTGTTTTGCTGCCAGGAGATTGGTTTTCTGCCGCTCTCCCAAACTGAGCAGGTTTTGGACCTCTGCTTGCTTTTTGCTTTGTCTCTCTGCAATCCTTCTTTTCAACTATAAACATGCAAACAAGAGACGCTTAAAATCAATAGAATGAACATGGAAAATGAAATGATCAAACAAATGTTCTCTTTTTATCTTTATGATTAAGAAATAAATTTCATTTTGAAAATACATGAGGACATGAACGGCAATGCTTCACATGGACCTGCTTCATGAAGTACGTCAGCCATTATGATATGTTAGCCATTGTTACATACGCTGTTATATAGCCATGAAGCACATTTCCCACGTTAACGCTTCATGAAAAGTATGCCAGCATAAAGTGTTGCGGTTCATACTCTTGTATTTCCAAAAAATGAAGTTTATATCTTATATTTACATTCTACTTTCATTTCCATTGGAATTCCTGAACCATTATAATAGATGTACAATATTCAAGCATTATTCACAACTGCAATGCATTCTGAGAAAATGGCTATCTTTAAATTGTAGAAATATCAAAGGCAAAAAACATTGGAAAAGTAAATAACATACTAATGATTCTATAGAAGTAATAAGAAGCAGATGATCCTCTTACTTTAGTGTCTATCATATATTACAATGTACATATCATTTCATTTTGTTTCCTATAACTCTCATATTTATCACATACATACTATTTCTTTTTGTTTCCAATAAATTTTCATATCATATACAGACACTACCATTTCCTCCTGTTTCCTGTAACTCTTGCATCTATCGTATACATACCATTTCCTCCTGTTTCCTGTAACTCTTGCATCTATCGTATACATACCATTTCCTCCTGTTTCCTGTAACTCTTGCATCTATCGTATACATACCATTTCCTCCTGTTTCCTGTAACTCTTGCATCTATCGTATACATACCATTTCCTCCTGTTTCCTCTGACTCTCCTGTTTATGTTGAAACGCTGCGGTCTGCTCCCTCATCAGTTTAGTGTAGGTGTCCTGTTTTTCCTTGTCTGATACAGTCACATCCAAGGCAGTCTTCTCTCGCTTCATTGAAGCAAATGGATTCTGCATAAACAATAAAAGTATTCAAGTTTAGTCACAAGAGCATGAGGATTAAATAGACACACGAACTTAAATTCTTAGCCATTAAACTAAAATCTAAATTGGAATTGCAGTGTATCTCAGACTAGTAAGGATTTCCAATTTCACTTTAGGGGTCTGTTCAGCAAAGCATTGATTGAGCCAAAACCTAGTGAGCACAGGACTATTTAGAACATTTTCTTTCCACCATAACATCAATAACGAGGAAAGTTAAGGGACAGTTTCAATGGCTTGGTCTTCTTTTTCATATTTTAACTCTTCACTTTGAATAAAAACTGGACGCCACCATATAACTGAAAAATTGTTGTGTGTGGTGGAAAACAACAATTAATCAATCAATCAACAAAGTTTAATCCTGTTGTTTCTCATTTTTTTTACTCTACATATAAATTAAAATGTTCCTGTCTTTTTTTCCAAACTGTTTCATAATTCACAACCAAGTAATACAGACATAAGGTAAGATGACCTTTTCATCAATATTTACTACTGTTCTTTGGAGATACATGTTTTAATTGACTCTGAAGTAAGATGATTTCTTTCCCTTTCACAAGTACGTGTGGTATTTGGTACAGGTGGTAAGTTTGCTTTCTGTTGAACATCGAGATAAAATAACTTGTAGAAATTTGGATTACATCATTGCCAGCATATCATATGTAATTGTTGCATACTATTTGGTTGTTGTCTCTAAATGTGTCAACACTTGAATTTTCGATGGTAAACAAAACGCCATTTACATGAGTATTCATAAGCCATGTTAAGTAACACTAGTACCTTAATGGTGTAAGATACAGTTACACTGTATGTCTTCTGCCAGGGTTGGATTTGATGTTGAAGTATTGAGAATACCCATATTTTTATTAATGGCATGGATTTGATTTAACAAGTCATATATACATACAGAATACAAAAAAAAAAAAAAAAAACCCAAAAAAACCCCTGATAAAATTCCTCATCTCATGCCTTGTTTGACACAAAACCATTTTCACATACATCATTTTATAATAATAGTGCTTTGTTTATCAATGTGACAGTTATCAATGATGGACCACATCCTGACCTTAATCCCTAATTTATATTATTTAAACTTCTCTCCAAACAGATTCCAACACTTTGTGGTGCTGTCCACTAAGGCAGTATATACTTGTACATGGCTTTTGGATTTTTATATTGTGATACGATGTGTCCTGTAACACAAAAGATGATGTAATAGAGCTTAAACCCTTTTGATAACCTTGCTGCTGAATATTTGGAAAATGTACCTTACAAAGAATAAATGATTGTATATGGTCATAGATGATTTTTTCAAAGGCTTTGAAAATGACTACATAGTGATATTGGTTTATAATTACTTGGTCTACTTTTTGATCTCTTGTTAATTTTGTGTATAGGCACAATACTACTTTTTTCCCAACCTTGAGTTTCAAGATACCATCGTATATGATCACAAATAGCATATTGTTTTCTTCCCAGTTTTTGATATATTCAGCTTGAAATGAATCTGCTATTGGGGCTTTAACTCTTTTTGAAGATGATATAGTTTTTAATAATTCATAACTCAATATAGGGCCTCCTCTCATGGTGTCATTGGAAGTAAAAGCTTCAATATTTTATATTCATGCTGTATTTTGCAGTAGAGTGTTTCATCAGATTAATTGCCAATACTTTTTTGCTAAATTTCTTGGAAATAATTAGCAAAAAAATATCTGCCTTTCTGTCCTGACAGTTTCCTATATATTTCTTATGTATATTAAATTTTCTGTATATATTCATGCATATTAAATTTTCTATATATATTTATGTATATTAATTTTTCTGTATATATTTATGTATATTAAATTTTCTGTATATATTTATATATATTAAATTTTCTGTATATATTTATGCATATTAATTTTTCTGTATATATTTAGGTATATTAATTTTTCTGTATATATTTATGTATATTAAATTTTCTGTATATATTTATATATATTAAATTTTCTGTATATATTTATGCATATTAATTTTTCTGTATATATTTATGCATATTAATTTTTCTGTATATATTTAGGTATATTAATTTTTCTGTATATATTTATGTATATTAAATTTTCTGTATATATTTGTGTATATTAAATTTTCTATATATATTTGTGTATATTAAATTTTCTGTATATATTTATGTTTATTGTTTTAGTAAATGCCACCCAGTTGCATGCTCGATGTTCCCATTCACCTTATCAATATATGATTCACGTGCATCGTTTAGAATATTTCTAAATTCAAGCTCAATCTTTTTGTAGTTGGCATGAGATATATTATCCACTCCCCAGGGATCCCTAATTTTCTCATTTGATTCTGTTGTGGTGTTTTTGTTTGGTGCCCAATATGATTCATGTATTTGGTGAAAATGTCTGCTGCTTATATCATGATATATGTTATCATACAAAGTTTCTAAATCTTTGAATTCATACAAATCTCTGTATGTTCTAAATCTGCGATGGTTTATAATGCAACTGGGCACTATACTCTCATGCTCTGATACGTGTTCATTTGATGCCCAGTGCCATACTGGGAGTTGTTTGTCAATCGGTGACAGAACATGACGATTTTCTGTTACAGATACCTTCCTTTTACCATCATATATATATATATATAATGTATTAACAACAACACCACCAAAAAAAAAAAAAATACATAGAAATATAGATAATGTCTTTCTTTGTTTTTTGTTAAATATGTAGTGCTCATAGTTATGCATTTTTCTGGAATGTTTGTAACCTTCATCTTTCATTTAACAGACCAAAGAAAGCATTTTATTATTCAAACATTAACTGCAATATATCATTGAATATATCATCTTTATCACATTGTTCATTTTAGCTTTCATTCTGGCAGATTATGATGGTGAAAAAAAATGAAAACTTTAAGACGGTTTACCTCCATAGAATTGAATGGACATAGTATAGTTCCAATATTTCACTTTAACGAGATCTCTACTGGTATACTCACGCTGTCCCTTGTGCTCGGTCTAGAGCCATCACCAGATCCTGAAAATCTTTCCTCATCTGTCAGTGACTTCTGGACCTCCTGTTGGTCTGTAGCTTTCTTTCGGGCTTGTCGTCTGGCCTCCAATCTCTTCTGTAACTGTAGCAAGTGAAAGAAAAAGTGAGGAAGCTGCATTTAATTTTGGCCAAACTTTTACATTCAAATGGGGCATAACTCCCAGAAAAAAAATCAAATTAGAATTTCCTGCATATATATTCGTCTACATAGTATATCCTTAATAACTACAAAGTTTCATGAAATTCTGTAGAGTAGTTTCAGAGGAGTTGCACTGATAAGGCAAGGACTGGTGGAAACCACACTTCTAAGTTCAAAGGGGCATAACTCTCAGAAAAAAGAAGAAAATGCACATCTACTCAGTAAGTCCTTATCAACTACAATGTTTCATGAATTTGTTTGAGTGGTTTCAGAGGAGTTGTGCTAACAAAAATGGGACTGACAGACAAGTCAAAAACATTATACCCTCCACGACTCATTGCATGGGGTATCATTATATATCATAAGATATGAATTACAGCTATCTTACTATTCCTTCAAATTTCTTTACACTGGAGCCTAGGAAAATGAAGGAATACAAATCTCTATATTGAAGCAGAGGAAAATGAAGTAATGTAAGTATTACAAACTGGGAAAATGAAGATGTACAAATTTTTCTCTGCTGGAGCCATGGAAAATGAAGTATCACATGTTTTAGAATACTAGTTCTTATAAGAATCATTCTGCCAGACAGTCAATTTGCAGTGGGAAATTCATGCACCTCTATATATACATTTGTAAAGTCATATGATAATAGATCAAACATTGGCTTTGTGCAATACCCGAATTTCCCTTTTGATTATTCTAAACCATATTCCAGTAAAGTCATTTTTCTTTAGACCAATACCAAAACAAACATTGCTGTGAAATTTGTTGTTAGGGATGGCTTTTCGTTCACAAAACAGTGTTTAGCCTCACATGGCTTTTGCCCACCCTGAATCACAACTGTGTGTTTATTAGAAATACTGGTCCATAAGAAGAAAAAAAACTCTCTGTTTTGATGAATAATTGGTACAGTCACTCTTGCATTCTAACACTATCCACATAATTCTTAAAACTTTAGCTACACATAGATCTATAGAGTTATATGTTCTAATTTCCATGTATCCCGAGTATTCTAAAGTCCACAAATATATTTTCATACCTCTGCACCTGAGAATTCTAAATTCTGTGTATATTTCCATTCCTCTATACTTGTGTATTCTAAATTCTACGTATATTTCCATACCTCTGAGTTGTGCTGACTGCGCTCTTTCTCCTCCGACTCCTTTTGTTTTTTCTGATGACTCTCAGACAACAAGACAAGTTGAGCTGCTTTAATCTCTTCACTTTCTTTCTCCTCCGTTTGACGTTTACGTGCTGCCAGTTTCTCCATCAACTTCTTCCTCTGTTGTTCTAAATCAGCCGTCACAGTCTGAGATATAAAAAAAAAATATAGTAAAGAGAAGTTGAAGCCAATTTTCCTATTAAACATCGACATATATACTCAGCATTTTTACGATAGCTCTATCTGCATGTGATGTCACAGGCATTTGTGAAAGCTTTATTCAATTATACTGTGTGCATGGTAAATATATCTTTTGGGAGAATTTTACTTACAGGGTATAATACAAAATTTTGGAAACTATTTGATACTGAAAAAGTTTATATTTTCTATAAATAATGAATACATAAATTATTATTTATAGTAAAAAAAGAAATATGTTCAAGGGCACTAACTCCTATGGTGGTATTTACTCTAAAGTGTATGTCTATTACACGATGATTTCCCTGATATCCTTAATAAATTTATACGTATTTATAATAGTAGTCTTTCAAAACTGTTGATATTAAAATTTGTATGTATTTTTATTATGCTGTTTAATGAAAATGTGCAATTTTCTGATGATAGATACTTCTGTTTATGTATGTCTGCCATCTTTAAAAAGGTGTCAACATATACATTTTTTTGGTTATGGTTTATATCAAGTGGAAATCAATATATATATATATATATATATATATATATATATATATATATATATATATATATATATATACTATGAACCATTAATATTGATAATTCCTATGACAGTGGAGCTACCATAATAAAATCTTTATCATTCAGTAGCCATTTCAAATTTTGCAGTGAAAAAGTCATTACAACAAATCAAAGCTGAATCATATTCGACAGCAGCACAGAGGACAGTATTGTCTTGTAATAATGGTTAAATTATGCATCAATTGTCAATTATCATAATCATCTTAACACGTGTAGATTATCATTGCTTAATATGTAGTGTAGATTAGAAAATAGCTCTGAAATGTACCTCATAAAGTTCACTTGTTTATTCATCTGATGAGAATTTATCTTCAGGCAATTGATAGAATGCTTCTTGAAAATTCTTTAATCTTTGTGGTAAAATGAATATTAAGCAAGGATCTTATTTTGTGAGATAATTGTCTCTCAAAATCATATAAGAAATTTCTCACAAACAAATAAAACTTTTACTAAATGAGACAATCCTTAATTTCTTGAAGACTCCTATTTTTGTGTTCATACTGAGTTATAAATTGTCTACTTTCCGTTTCAGTTCTTGTTCTATTTTTGTGTTCGTACTGAGTTATAAATTGTCTACCTTCCGTTTCAGTTCTTGTTCTATTTTTGTGGCCGTACTGAGTTATAAATTGTCTACCTTCTGTTTCACGCCTTGTTCTATTTTTGTGTTCGTACTGAGTTATAAATTGTCTACTTTCCGTTTCAGTTCTTGTTCTATTTTTGTGTTCGTACTGAGTTATAAATTGTCTACTTTCCGTTTCAGTTCTTGTTCTATTTTTGTGGTCGTACTGAGTTATAAATTGTCTACTTTCCGTTTCAGTTCTTGTTCTATTTTTGTGGTCGTACTGAGTTATAAATTGTCTACTTTCCGTTTCAGTTCTTGTTCTATTTTTGTGTTCGTACTGAGTTATAAATTGTCTACCTTCCGTTTCAGTTCTTGTTCTATTTTTGTGGTCGTACTGAGTTATAAATTGTCTACCTTCCGTTTCAGTTCTTTTTCTATTTTTGTGGTCGTACTGAGTTATAAATTGTCTACCTTCTGTTTCAGTTCTTGTTCTATTTTTGTGGTCGTACTGAGTTATAAATTGTCTACCTTCCCTTTCAGTTCTTGTTCTATATTTGTGTTCGTACTGAGTTATAAATTGACTACCTTCCTTTTCAGTTCTTGTTCTATTTTTGTGGTCGTACTGAGTTATAAATTGTCTACCTTCCGTTTCAGTTCTTGTTCTATTTTTGTGGCCGTACTGAGTTATAAATTGTCTACCTTCCCTTTCAGTTCTTGTTCTATTTTTGTGGTCGTACTGAGTTATAAATTGTCTACCTTCCGTTTCAGTTCTTGCTCATGCTCCAGTTGTTTCAGGGCCTGCTGCAGTTCTTCCTCTGAAGCATTTTCCCTAGCAGCTGCAATGAAAGGCAAGATTAATGCATCTATTTTTGGAATTTTCCATTTGATATATCCTCTCCAGGATAACAAAATCAAACATTCATTGTTAAAGTAGTGTACATTTACATAAGATTATTTGCACAGAGATAAAATTTCCTATTACATGTAGCAATACATATGTTTGTTTGTTTTACATCCCTTCAAGAATTTTTCACTTATACCGAGACATTACCAGTTGTAGGTGAAGTACCACAATAAACAATGTGAAAGTACAATGATTTTATAGAATATCATGCTGTGTTAGCATTAATTTACATAACTGTAACACTGAGTGGAGTGCATCTCACATGAGCAATTTTTAATAATTTTTGATTTGCTAAAAGTTCTGTCAACTGTACATGTAAAACTAGAAAAACTGACCACTCAGCTATGGACTCACCAAGTGTTACAATCTGTAGAAGTGGTTATTTTGGATCTTCAGGACTTTTAAACTTGTGCAAATGACCATAAGAGGAGGTCAGTACACACAATATTAGGTCATAAATAACAAACGTCAAACATTCAAGAGGATTTCTGCATGATGTGGTCAAGGAACACAATGCCCTTGACTGTGGCCACATTAAAATGGACTGTCAAATCTGACCTTCAGCTGTCACATAGTAATAACGTCGACCTTTCAGTTCACTAACTACATGTATAAGGTTGTTGCCTTGACTGATCACATTTATTCCCCGTTTCAACTTGATTTTTTTTTTTTATCTATATTAAATAAGAATATAGAAAATTACTTAGTCATTCTTGAAATATGTCTCATTATGTATATATTGTTAAGTAAAATAATTACATATATAACAATTTACAGTTATTCTGTAATAGGCTTCACATTATGTTTTATTACACTACAGATGTGCATAACGAAATCACCCTCAGCTATATGAACCCGGTTTTTCATATCCGTTTTTTTTTTTTTTGGTATGACCAAACAGGTTCAAAAGTGCCCAGACATTGAAAGAATATTATTATTACATGAATACAGAAATCCAATATTTCCATTGTTTTTACATCCCCTATAATACAAACAGGTATTGATTATACAGAATGAAATTTTGTGATATTTCTATAGATTTTTGGGTAGCTATCTGATAACCTCTGTTAGTGTTGAAGGTAAATCAAATGAACTAGACCTGTCCTAATGGCACTAGTAACTCCTGCAGACCTTATCTGTATTTGGACATATATTTGGGATGTGTATAGTTGAAGACCATTTCCCGTGGGGATCCGGGCTGTTAGAATAGATCCTCAGTACCCCTTGCTTGTTGTAAAAGGCGACTAAATGGGGTGGTCCTTTGGATGAGACCGGAAAAACCGAGGCCCCGTGTCACAGCAGGTGTGGCACGATAAAGATCCCTCCCTGCTCAAAGGCCATAAGTGCCGAGCATAGGCCTAAATTTTGCAGCCCTTCACCGGCAATGGTGACGTCTCGATATGAGTGAAAAATTCTCAAGCGGGTTTCATCTGAATTAAAGTTACAGGACACACTCAATTCCTTTGACCTCAATATCTGTTACCAATCATGGTGTAGTAAATTGTGTACAAATTTTCAGGAAAGTCCATGTCCTGATTTCTTACAAAATTTCTGGACAAAATCACGTCCACAGATGGACAGACAGACAAATAGCAATGAATCCATTTAATACTCCCTCCTAAACTTACACAATAGTCTCTGTGAGAGAAAAGTATACAGAACTTACATCTGTTTATGATGGTAAATTAATGTATTAAATTTACAATGCACTCCAGCATGATGTGTGGGAAATGCTGCTTATTACAAAAATTGTGGACTGAATGACAGACCTATAGAAATCCTGCATCTTTCATGCTGTGACTTCAGCAAGCTTTCTTCAAACAATCATTATTAGATTATAAGCTAGTGGGTCTCATGCTTGTTAATTTCATCACAGTTGCAAAAGTTTTATTCTAATTTCAAATTCCATTTACTGACTTGACCAAACATTGGAATTTAGTCATGAAGCATGTCCACATTTTACAGAGAATAAATTAATAAATGTTGACATACATATACAAGATATTTTACAATTACCTATATTTGCAAAACCACTGTCCTTGCCTCTAAGGAATTTTTAAACAATTTTAAAGATATGAACATACCATTCTTGCACATGTAATGATTGAAGAGAAATATTTTTGTGATGAACTTTTGATATGCCATGTTATAGTAGGGAAATAAATGCAGTGTGCCACTTTCTGGAGAGTGCTCCAAAGTAGAATACCCATCATTACAACAGAGAGAAGACAGACAACGGACAACACACAGACAGAAATCATGTTCAGTTCAGATTTGTTAAATTCCATTAAATTTCATTGTCTACTCATATAATTCCACGGTGAAAGCAACTGTACGGTCATTTACTCTCTAGTTAGATTTCCTCTCTCCATACTTATCACTACCAATAACATTTCTATGTACATTAATTCTAATTCATTAGTTTTACACAGGGTGTGTTTTACCTTCCTCTACTTAGAAAAATCAAAATTTTGGTCATCTCCACCAAATTTTTCACTTTACTTTTTCATACAGAATAAAACTCTATGTAAGGTGACAACTGGACTACAGCTTTTTAGTTATTTCAGGGACATATTCACATCATTTTAAATTAATAGTTTTAGGGTTTTGAGGGTAGGATCAAAAGTTCAATGTCAGAAAACAGCCAAATTCACATAGCTTTCACCCCCTCCCCCCAAATTAAATAATTTTAATGAATATTGATACAAATTAATTATAAACTACACTGTATGAATATTAATGATTCTCTAACTCTATATTTTTCTACTGTTCATTCACAAATTAAAGTGTAGTCTTTAAATGCCAATTTGAAAAACTCGATTTGTCCGATCCCCGAATATCATGTAATGGATGCTGGACGACAGAAAATTGCGGGAGTTTGAACTTTTCCATCTTCCATCTTCATTACTTGAATTTAGAGATTTTTATCCAACATCAACCTTTTGATTTTGCCCCTTAAGTCCAGTCTGTACAAATGTTCTGGATATCTAAGTTACATGTATTCACCTTTCCATTTAGAGTGAAATTAACAAAAATCAAACTAAAAATAAAAAAAAAAAATAATGAGGTTGTATAATGCAGTAGATATACATTTGTAAATGAATTAAAATGTTGCAGGTATTTAATTAAATAAATCATTATAAAAACATGCAGAGTAAAAAAAAAAAAAGAGAACTATGTTTAACAGACTTCGGAGTCCACTACATATATGTAAAAATAAATAAGGAATAACAAGTAAGCAACACATTCACATAAATGGTGCATCATGCTGTTAATGTGAATTAGATTTACCACAGTTACAGTGGAGTTCAAATTTCAATTTTCCAGTGAACTATGTGCACAAGCATAAAACTTACTTTTCTTAACTGAAATATGCATCAATAAAACAAAGAATGTAAAATATGATAACAAAAATTACAGTGATTATTTCCTGTAAACAACACAAGCACAAAGATATGACCTGTCAACAATGAAAACGAACTGATCTTACAACAATTATTATCATCAATGCATACCTCATAGATTACATGAACGACTATAACTGATCATTTGAAATAACCCCAAATTACTACCGATTTCTGACCCCTATCATCAGGCTTACCCTCCGCTATAAGCTCCTCTCTCTCTTTCTTCATGTCCTCCCCAAGGTCTGCCATCGCCTTGTCCAGCACCTCCAGACTGACCTCTTCTTCCTCAAGATCTGCCTCCGAAAGCTGAAACAACATCCCAGTCAGACCATCGTACCAACCCTCACGCTTAGCAATGCGTTGTACCCTCTTCACTTCCTGAAGGTCTTTCTCTTCCTGAATAACATATATGTGACTATTTCTTGATAATATGTACCAGTATAGATGTTATATTTCATTTCATGGTATAACACATTGTAAGTAAACTTTGCAACATGATGCATAAGAAAATGGAAAATCAGGCCTATTTTTATTCAACATGCATGTATAAATCAAATATGTACATGTACATTAAAATTTTAGACAGAATTCTTTTTTGTAAATTTGAGAAATGTTTCAAATTTTTCTACCATTACTACATGAATTACCATATCATGCATAAGGTTTTGAATGGTGGAATTTTCTGTCATCTGTTTTTCCTGAAGATCAGCCAACATAGCCACACTGAGATCATTTATCCTCTCTTCATCTGACATATCTGGATTATGGGACCTATGTGACTGTTCCTCCACTACAAAAATATCATCATCATCATCATCATCATCAATAACATTGACAATATTGGCATCATCATCGTCAGCAGCATCACCATTACAATTATCAATAATGATATCATCATTATAATCCTCCTCCTCCTCCTCATCATCAATAACATTGATAATATTAGCATCATCATTATCATCATCACCATTACAATTCTCAATGATATCATCATTATAATCATCCTCAATATCATCATCATCATACTGCATATTCAATGGATTTTCAAATAAATAAATCCATATGCATTCAATGCTTAAGAAAACTATAATTTTGCAAATAAGCCACTCACTTTCTATCAAATGAATGTCAATAAATTTTTTCCCCCAAATTTGAAGATACATGCACAGAGTATATGTACTGTATAAATGGCTACACAACAACAATGTACAATGTTCTTTACTTACACTCAAATTTGTACACCATAGCCTCTGTTAAGATGGCTTGATGATCACGCCTTCGCTGGGCCACCTCTTTGAACATCTTGCCTTTTTCTGCCTTCGACATTTTTCCTTCATCGACATGTAAAGCAGCTTGCATGGAGGCTTGTTTCCAATTTTTCTCCGCATTCTCGAGTTTCAACAACTCAGTTTTTAACTCCTGTTTTGAAACAAAAGTGCTGACATTCATTAAAATACTCTATAGAGGATATTCAATGTTTTGTTGTTGGATATTGAATTTATTTCACAAGTGAGATGGGATTTTTTTTTATATTTTCATGAGTGCAAAGCAGAGTGAAAATATAAAAAAAATCCCATATCACTCGTGAAATAAATTCAATATCCAACAACAAAACATTGAATTTTCTGTTTATTACATTTCCTTATGTTTTTCTTTCGGTCTAACCACTTCCAGGCCTCCTTTCAACCCACCCTGTACTGAACGTTCAAAATAATATTGCGCCAAAAAAATTAGTACCTTGAGAAAAATGTAAAGTATATAGAAATAAATACATTTGAAAATAAAATAACTTTGATTAAATTTTATTTTAATATTCAAGTAAAAACACAATAAAGTATTTTTTGTTACGAAAAATAAAGGTGGTCATATTTACCGTGGATGAATTTTATGACAGTTCCAGTTGTTATTTTCACAGTGAAAATAACAACTGTGAAAATATCAATTTGATTGAAAGGATAAATTTCAGTATTTCACTGCTGAAAATGTAATAAAAAAGTATTCATACCAGCCAGTGTTCATGGCCTAGTATTTGGTCATACTACTTAGAAAAAAAAAAAAATACCAGTCCTGCATTTAAGTTGCCTGTCCTTGTTAGTACAGTGTGATGCCTAATCTTAAACAACTTGAAATTTGTATCAACATTGAATAGCATTATAACACCTGTACGGCTTGCTTTCCTCTGACTCTCACTCATGTACAAGAATCTGAGAATGCCAGATGAACACTTCAGTCACTCTAACCTCAGAGAATCACTAATAAGATCTGAGTCCTGTACTATTCATTGACACCTGTATGTGTACCTTGTTCTGATGCCAACCTGTTTTTGTACCTGTGGGAACATTTTCTTGTTTTGATCACCTCAATTTAAACCCCTGTGAAATCATTGTCTTAATCTGACCACTCCAATTTGTACCTGTGAAGTCATTTTCTTGGCTTCCCTGGCAATAGCAGCACTGTTTCTGGCTGTCTGTATGATGTCCATTAAAATATTCCTCTCCTCTGTTTGCCGCTGATCAAGCGCTTCTAAGATAGACGTTTGCACAGCTGATATATCTGTTATGAAATATAAATATAATTCATTACCATCAAGTACAAACCACCCATAAGTGAAAATTGATTCTGGTATAGAATTTTCTCCTTTTGTGTTAATATGTGTAATAAGTCAAAACAACTATTTACATTACAATGATATCAAATTCAATGGCTAATCAAATACCCAGAACCTCTGACTCAACGGTTTTTTATCTTCAGAACTGTTTTTAAATAGAATAAACTTTATTTATTTGTTGCATTTTAATGTTGATGGATATATAAAAGATCAAAATTGTCCATTTGAGAGGGGGGGGGGGGGGGGGGTTACTGGTGGTGGGGGAAATGTTTACAATTCTACCTTATAAATTGCTTGTTGAAAATATTTCACTCATGTTTCAATACTTTTAATATTATTCAAAAAAAGAAATAGAAAACAAGCAATTTCTGCCATTTTGATCACTCATATATTCTGGCCATGTGCTGAGTTGTGCTAAAACTTTCCACCTAATAAAGGCATTCAAATTTTTCAATTTCATACCATCATGGCATGCAATAAGAAAGTCATGTTGTAATATTGTTAGGTATTTACATTTGAATCGATAATGGATCAATATTCAAAAACCACCAACATATATTAATCAAGCAAGAGTTTGTTTTTTGTTCATAAAATCCAACTTGCTTTACATTTATATAGTTAAAGTCTTCAAAAAGTTTAGAAATATACATTCATCATATATTTCTATGAAAAAAATGTTGAAAGGAAATAAATTTATGATTATAGTTAATCCACTAAAAAGTTCAAAGTCATTGTTTTTGAGAACAAAAAGACTTGTAAAAGTGGTTATTTACGTTTGGGGAAAAGTTACGTAAATTACATCCTGAATAACCTAATAAATTTTTTTGCAAACGTATACTAGTTTTTAAAATGTACATGCAGAAAGAGCATTTCTTAACATAAGTTCTTTCTTCTTGGAATAATGACATAACCTGACAAAATATATCTATAATACCCAGGATTCAGTCAGAGGTCTCCATCAAAATTAATGTAAAAGCCTGTTACACCAGGAAAGGCAATCATATCTTCATGTTACAGGCATGTATTTTATCCCCAGTGTTGATATTCCCTTTCACAGTGTTGTCAATTTTATGGCATATGCAAAATGTTCAGAACTATGACTCAAGTCTGACCTACGCACAACATGAAATGCATATATTCACTGTATATTACTACAGCTAGGTGTATCCCTTTTACATAACAGACCTTGAGCATTTGGCTGCACTATATCCTCAAGCTGCTGGAGATCATCCTCACTCCTCAGCCTCTCCTCCTCATTGACCTCCTCCTTATTTTGTTGTATCTTTCTCTTCCTTGCTTCCAACCTCTCTCTGGCCAAAGCCTTCATTCTTTCTCTTTCCTCTTTAAACCTGTAAAACATGCATATTTGTTCTTACTCTTTTTATAGGAGAAAATATTCATGACAGATTTCTCATATAAAATTCAGACTTTGAGAGACATCTAATTTAATTTAATACTCTTCATTTACTACATGAATTTAATTAAATCATGCTTTTCTAACAACATAAATCTGCAAATACTCTTAAGAAATTTAAACTATCATGGTAAAAATGTTCCAAAAGGCAGATAAATTTAATTTTCAATTCGCAATTTACGTACAATCTGCTGGTATATAGTATAACTAAAATATACAGTAAATACTGATTACTAGTCATCATTCTGACTCACGATTGTTTCTGCTTCTCTTCTCTCTCTCTGGCTTGACTAATGATGATGGCAGCTGACTCAAATTTCTCCTCTCGAGCTAGTTTCCGTCGCTCATGTTGTAGGCGAGCGATGGCCAGTTGTCGTTCTCTCTCCTGGTCTATTCTGTTGTGTTGGTTCTTCAGGGCTTTCAAGAGTTTAGCCTTCTCATCTTCCAACATTATGTTCAAATTTTCCAACACATTCTAATTATCATGAAAATCAGAAATTATTTTAGTGCTGGTTTTCAAAAACATACCAAAACAATACACATGTTTGGTGATTCATGTTTAACATCAAACATTTTTTAAATTTAAGATTGAAAGATGTTATTTGTACTGTGATTTCATCATTCCTTGTTGAATTTTTTTTTGTTGCAGTCAGCCCATAAAAATCAAAAGATAAAACTGTACTTATTTATCAAAGGATTGAATAGAATAGCAGACCGCGACCATGAATTGAAATACCACTTAAATTGTATTTGACTGAACAAATTACAAAACCAGTTTTACTCTGATATTCTATAGCTAAATACTCATATAAATGAATGTGTCACTTCATTATTATCATCTTCTACACCAAATCCATTACACCATCACACACAAGTATTGACATCACAATCTCTCCACTCAGCTTCAGTACACAAGTATTGACAGTATAATATCTCTATCCATGTTTAGTACACAAGTACTGAAATTACAATCCCTTGATCCATGTATAGAGTACAAGTACTGAAATTACAATCCCTTGATCCATGTATAGAGCACAAGTACTGAAATTACAATCACTTGATCCATGTATAGAGCACAAGTACTGAAATTACAATCCCTTGATCCATGTATAGAGCACAAGTACTGAAATTACAATCCCTTGATCCATGTATAGAGCACAAGTACTGAAATTACAATATCTTGATCCATGTATAGAGCACAAGTACTGAAATTACAATACCTTGATCCATGTATAGAGCACAAGTACTGAAATTACAATCCCTTGATCCATGATCAGTACACAAGTACTGAAATTACATAATCTCTCAATCCATGTTTAGTACACAAGTACTGAAATTACAATCTCTCTATCCATGTTTAGCACACAAGTACTCACTTTATCCACCTTCATATGCAAGTACTGACATTACAATCTCTCTAACCAGTTTTAGTATACAAGTACTGACATTACAATATCTCTATCCAGTTTTAGTATACAAGTACTGACATTACAATATCTCTATCCACTTTGATACACAAGTACTTGCATTATACTCTCTCTATCTGGCTTTAGTACAAAAGTACTCCTGCTACAATCTCTGTACAAGTACTTACAATTCTCCTCTGTTTGCCATGCTCTTTTTTCTGCTCCTCGAGGATTCTACTGATAGTCTCCTCATCAGTGGGTAGTCCCTGATCCTCACGCTGTTTTATCAGCTCATCTCTCTTTTTCTCTTCATTCTCTTCATCTTCAGGTCCAAGAATCTGGTCCAACACTAAAAGAAATTGAATGAAAATTTAAACAGATTTTAATTTGGGTAAATCTTGCACACTGTTCTTCATGATCATATTCAACATCTTTCCTGATAGTCTCAGATCCTTTACACTCATCAAATGAACATACATGTATGAACATACACGTATGAACATACACGTATGAACATGAACATTTGCAGTCACGCTGCTACATTGATATCATTTTGTACAGGAATTCTAATGTAAATATTACATTCATCATTCTCAAGCACTTTCTCAAATATGGCTGCTGCTTCCTCTACATTGCCCTCCTGTCGAAGTTTTCTCTCCTTCATTTTTAATTCCACAATTCTTTTCTGTTTCTCACTGTCAGACAGTTTGTTCCACTCATCCTCTCCCATTGATTCTTTCAATGCCTGTTAATATTACAAAGCATATTTCCTTCCTGGAGTAAATTACTTGTATAATTACATGCATGAAGCATTAGAGAAATTGTATGGACCTTATACTGTGCAACATGAAATAAATTTCACAGAATATCTAATGTTTTATATGTACATTGGAGAACATTTTTGAAAGATTTATAAACCTTGTAAGACTTTATAAGAGTTGCTTTTCAATATCTACAGACCAGTACTTACAGCTTCTATAAGTTTATCCTTCAGAGCATCATATTTCTGCTCTAATGCCTGGATCAATTCATCCTCTCTATCCTCAGATTTGTCTCCTTTTGATTGGTCCAGCAGAACATGTGACACATTGTCATGGAGACCCTCATCTTCCACCATTGATTGCATTTTTACCATTTGCTGTAGTGTTCCTACATCCTGTAAGATATAATTGGAACATGAATACCTATGTATCACTATATGAATGTATGCATTTTGCACTTTTTGCTACTTAGATAAATTTAAAGGAAGTTATTTTGAAAAAGTAATTACCAGTATATAATCTACTGAGTTTCTTTTCAGGTATAGTAACATTAAATATGATAATATGCTTTCAGAAGGAAACAGACTGAGTATCTAACAAAAGCTTGATAATACTGTAATCTGCAATCACCATCATCATACATTGTTGCATAGAATATTATTTGTATAAAGGAATAATGCATTTCTTTAAATTTTCTACAGTATGAATCTTTCACTTCCTAAATGTCTCTGAGATTTAGCATTACACATGTACCTTGTCATCTAAATTTGACATAATCATGGCTGACTCTGCATCTTGCCACATCTGTAGGTCAGACAGGATGTGAACTTTAACCTCTTCTTCTGTCTTTGTAAGTCCCTCCTCCTGGTGCTTGTGAAGTTCTGACAGAATCAAACAACAGGCTGCCTCCTAATGTAAAGACATTGTTTAAACATCAATTTATCTTCATTCTTTGATCATTAAACCCTTTGTGATTCAATTAAACATAGAAAACATTCATTCAAAAATAAGTCAAAGTTCATAACTAAAGCAAGTTTCAAAATACATCATGAAGCTGACAAAAGATTCAGTGGAACTATATACATCGTATATAATCAAAATGCATTTGTAAAAGAAGCCATGCCACCAGCCTTGGCCAAGTCCTGTGATGGCAGATTTGACCTTCAAGTTAGATATATTATGCTATGACCTTCACTTGAAATAAATCCTGATCTTGACCTTCCAGTTGACAAAATATGAATTGCCAAGGTAAATCTAGCAGAAAGACAGATAAACAAATGGTTAGAAAATTAGACATGTCAGATGCATTATCTTCAATCTCAGGGGCAGTAAAAAGTTGAAATCTTTGAAGATTTTGTGTCCCTCACTTGAAGAATCTTCATATGTTCCTCAGTATTCCGGTTCTCTGACTGTCTCCAGTGCTTGCGAAGTTCCTTCAATTCGTACAGCTTGTCTTGTCTCTCTTCCTCTGCCATTGCTTCAGTCTTCGGTCTAAGTTCTCCTGATGAGGCTTCATCTAGTAGCTACAATTCATACACTTGAAACTGATCACAGCATACTGTAAACACCTTTGACAAAAACATGTCAAAAGCCACCATTATTTATATTCAAATTCCAGTTATTACCGATTCATTTATAGATATGTGATATACCTCTACTTTCCCATCCTATTACCTGTATTATGATATTCCTCTACTATCCTATCCTATTGCCTGAATTAGGATATCTCTCTATTTTCCTATCCTACTTCCTATATTACAAAATCTCTATACTTTCCTATCCTATCACCTGTTTTAGCATATCTCTTTCCCCATCCTGTTATCTGTATCAGGAGATTTCTCTACTTTCCTATCCTATTAACTGTATTAGGATAACACTTTGCCATCCTATTACCTGTATCAGGATACCCCCCCCCACCTTATATTACCTGTATTAAGAGATCCCTCTCATGTCTATGGCGCCTGTCCACTGCCATGGTCAGCGATTCCTGTAGTTCCACTTTGTCCTCTGTATCGTGATTGATTGCTTCCTCTGGAGTTGTCTTCCCTTCCCTTCGTTTCCTTCGTGCTGCCTCAATTCTCTCCCTTGCAAGTCTTTCTTGCCGCTGTCTCTCTTCTTCAGTGGCTTCTTGTTGTCTATAAGATAAGAACAATCTCTTTGTTATCAACATACCTTTTTTGCTTTAACATGTTTAATTTTACTATATATTATGAAATCAACAGCAAAATATTTAGTAAGCATTGAGTACAGTGTATCACATATTTGAATGTTTCATGGCAAACTTAGAAGACATGAGTCTCACTTTTTCCTATTTTCTTCTGCCAAACCTAGCACCAGTGCTGCAGAGTCAAACTTGTCTTCACTGCGAGCTTTACGCTCCTCTCGTTTTAATTTCAACAACTGCAGCTGTCGGGCCTTTTCTTTGGAAAGTCTGTCATCTCCTTGTGCAATCTGTTTTAATAGCTCTTCCTTTTCCTAGAAGCAAAATTTTTGAATGTATTGAATAGTGTTAGTAAATAAACAGAATGAATATTTGTAGTCTTTGTATTACATATTTTCTATAATTAAATTCAAATTCCATATTGTATTTTCAATTCTAGCAACTTTTCACCTTCTCGTAATGATGGTCCAGCTCTAGAAGGATGTTCCTTTTGTTTTTCCTCTCTTCTTCCTCTTCTTTCTCAATTTCCTGTCTCTCCAGCTCATTACATTCTTCGTCAGACATACCTGAAATGTCCTTACATTATATCATTACTGCTATATTTACAAAACACAATGAGAATCCCGGGGCCTCCGTGGCCGAGTGGTTAGAGCATTGGCCTCAAAATCACAAGGCCTCTCACCTCTGTCGGCGCGTGTTTGAATCTCGGCCGCGGCATTATGTGAGCAAGTTTGCCAGTTTACTTGCGGAAGACCGGTGGTCTCTTCCCAGGTACATTGTATCTGGGTTCTCTCCTCCACCAACAAAAACTGGACGCCACCAGATAACTGAAAAATTGTTGAGTGTGGCGGAAAGCAATAGATAATCAATCAATCAATCAATGAGAATCCCTTCTCATTGACACCCCTGTTAATCTGATATGTGTATTGTATATCACCCATTGAATAAATAATAGCTTTCTCCAAACCCTGTGGATAAAAGAACGTTTGGTTGTAGCATGTCACTACAACATAACACAACCTCACATAAATTGAATCCATGACATAAAATTCAAAAGTAATAAGATAAATAGCACAGTAATCTATATTCTTAGTAGGATTTCATATTTGCTTCATCCAACTAACTGAAATACTTCATATCATAATAGCTTTACACACATATAAACCATTTCGACTGTTTGGATAAAGTAAATGTAGAATTACACAATAATACTTATTAGATACCCTCCATAAATTTGTTTGAGATGATGTTTTAGTACACATTTTTATATAAAACTTTGTTCTGTCATTGTTTTCACAGATATGTAATTGCATTCATAAAAGAGTGTTTTTACAACAGCTATGAAGTAATTTTTTTTTTAATATGTTTTGGGTGGAGCTGGGAACCTCTGTACTACAGTTAAACTTTGATATCTCAAACACCGATATCTCAAATACCATGGATTTATCTAAGTGATTCGGAAGTCTTAATCACTTATTCTTTAAGTATTTTACCTTTGATATCTCAAATACTCAGATTTTTTCTCAGTCCTATTGAGTTTGAGATAGAGAGCTTGACTGAATGTTACAAAGAATAATACTAACAATAATACTCACAATGAATTCACTCACTCTCCCATTTATGGTGTTTTTTTGCTCTGTTCTAATCTTTTCTTTTTTAATTTTTTTTTATTTTTCACAAATTCACCATCCTAATTAAACAACACACACACACATATATATATATATGTACACGTATGCTAACAATGGACAGGGTTACCTACCTTGGGCCAGCCTCTTTTTCTTCCTCTCCAGCCTCTCTCTGAGTTTTCTCTGCTGTTCCTCTTTGCTTTCTCCCATCAGACGCTTTAATGTCTCCTGATTTTCTAATGCATCACCTATCAGTAGAAAAAAAAACCTGAAGACTTTTACAGACGGGTGGAAAGATAATGATCTACTTTAATGCAACCTACCAATAATACTGTAGATCCTAAAAATTTTTATACATATAAGATGGTTGGCTTCACATGTTTGTCTAGACATGTCATCAAATTACTTCAGACATGCATCACAGGAAAATATTCCCAGCATTCATGCAGAACATTTTATAACAACTTCATCATACCTAGGATCTGTGAAATTTCATCAAACTTCCCCTCTCTCCTGAGTTGTCTTTCCTTGAGTTTTAGTTCCATCATTTTTTTTTGTCGCTCTAAGTCTGACAACCTCTGCCACTCTGACTCCCCAAGCTGTTCATACAAAATTCAGAAGTAAGCAGGATCCTTATTGTCTGTCAAATACTACATTTAAGGCATACTGTACAATGACCTATTTCATGTGGTCAAATTTTTGTAGTTTGAAAAATAATACCATATTCATGGGGGTCTTGCAGAGTTATTGTACTTTATTTTAAGGTGGCTCACTTTCTTATTTGTTGGAAGAGTTGAATGAAATTGGTGACTTTGCAGAAATTTCTGGAATTTTATTACTTGAAATATTTGTAGTAAATAAAAGTAGAAAAATAACCCAGTACTTCAATGACTGCTACAGCTCCAAGCAGTTCACATAATGCATGAGAATACTCACTTGCTTGATCAGGGCCTCTGCCAGGAGCTTGTCTCTAAGTGCATCATATTTTCCTTCCAGGGCCTCAATCAAGTCAATGTCAGTGCTGATCTCAAGGCACATTTCAGGAGAGAAAACCACACAGGCCACATTTTCTCTTCTATTCAGTTTACGATCATTAATCTGAGCAAGTTGCATCTTTTGCAGCTCCTCATTTTCCTGTGATCAGTAAAAAAATTTGTATTTTACAGTTTAGACTTTTCTTCCTACAATTTTCTTTTCTGGATTGAGTATATGATGCTTTCAATTGTTTGTTAAATGAATGTTTACTTAAATTTGATGGTTATCTGCATATTGTTAAGAACATTTTGCTTCAAAAATTTCTGCTTGTATGTTAATCCTTAAGGCATTGAAAAAAGTCTTATGTTTAATGGTTTAAAAAGTTTAGCCAAGAATGATCATGCACAAATCAACAAAATCCAGCTGACCTTTGACATGAAATCCTGCAGCAATCTCTCAGCCTCCTGATTCTGAGCCAGGATTAACTCTGCCATCATGGCTTCATGGATGTCCCTGTTTATGGCCTCTGCCTTCTGATCGCTGGTCATCCTCTGTCGGCATAGCTCACGCTTTATTACCACACCCTCATACAGAATTCCATCATGCTCTTTCTGTTTTTCTATAAAGTAAATCCAAAAGATTTGTTTCTGAAACACAAATGATCTTGAACACCTGTATGAATATTTCAAGCAGATTCCACCTGAAAATGAGATGGATTCTAGGTGTAAAGTATTTTCCAGGTGTAACTGAGCTGGAGATGGAATATTTTTAATTATGGCTCCAAAATTACACCTGGAAAATCAATAATTCAGAAATAATTGAATCTAACAGGAATTGTTCAGAATTTGACACCTCATTTTTGATAACTGAAAATCAGCATGAACTTTTGGGACTTAAAACATATTTATTTAAGAGTAGAAACAGAATTTTGAAACTTAGAAATTTTACTACCAGGAATTTTGTTTATAAGGCATAAATGGGTCTTAAACATTTCTTGTCATTCAGTCTGTGCATATGGAAAATTTTCAATAGGAAAATGATATCAATAATCAGAAAACAATGATGACAAATTCCAGTCATCACGAAATATGTACCAGGGGGAACCGTCTCTCGTTTTGACTGTAGTCGTGACAACTGGTCCTTCCTCTGCTGTTGTGACATCATCATGACTTCTTGATGAAGCTTCTGATCAACAGACATCTCAAGAAGAAGCTTGAATTGATCTTGCTCATATTGATGCTTGAATTCCAAAAATTCAAGTACAGCATTCTAAAAGAAAGAAAAGATTTTTATCTCCACATTGTATAATTGCTTCATGAATAATTTTAAAAGTTAATCAAACTTAATTCATTAATAAACAATCACATTGACATATACGTGCACAACTCTCAAAAATAAAGCTGTTATGGAAAATGTTTACTACATCTACAGGAATCCATAGCAATGTATACATGTAAACTAGCATTAGCATAAGCATTCTATGGATTGGGAACAAGCTATTGTTGGTGTACACATTTAACTAGCAAGTAATATCAACAACAAAAATCAGCATTACCAGCATTCGCACCATTCAAATTAGATTGAGTAACATTCAGCTTAGTATTTACTAGCACTTACACAGACTAAAACAGAAAGTGATATTTGGTTATATATACAACTACCACTGGTCCAGATTTGAAATCACAAAACTACATTGCTACTTGTAGGATATATCTAGCAAAGGATCAAGATAACAAGCATTTGTTAGCACTCAAAATCAGCAAGCAATTAGAGAGCATCAAAGAAAACCAGTTAATGCTGTAACAGAAGTAGGTACCTGCAGCATACTTTCTTACAATTCATGTTCCATTGTTATCAATGCTTCTGAAGCTTAACCTTACCATCTGTGTTACCAGGTTTTGGTCTCTTATCACTTGATCTTTGTTACTCGTCTTCTTTGTTGCTGTTGTAAGTCTGTGTTTGGCTAGTCTTTCATATTTCGCCTTGTCTCCAACCATTCTAAATGACAATAACCTTTTTCACAGCTTCTTCTAAATACAAGTGCATGTCAATGATTGGATATATCATGTATTTGACTATCTAAAGAGGTGATTCAGTCACTAAAACTATTACACCAAAAGTGGCAACCAGTTGTCAGATTTCAAGTCTGAACATTCTATAAATAGTAAAAGTATTCGGCAAAAGTATGAATTCTGGATAAAAACCTGGGTTTTCCATCCACCATTTGCCTCTCTGCCACTCCAACAAGAGTTGCTGAGACCAAAAACCTGTCATCATGACTACAGAGCAATGTCTCCCTGGTAATTCGTGTGATACAAATCTGTTGTTCCCGTTCACTCATATATTCCTCTTCCAGCCCTTTAATGAACAAATGATTCTAAATTGAAATGCATTTCACTGAAAAATGAACAGAATCTAAGTAACAAGAGGCCCATGGGCCACATCGCTCACCTGAGTCACCTTGACATATATCTAAAGATTATCCCTATATATTTGCATGTAAAAAAAATGAATATGCACTATGTCAGAAAGCTTCCACATAAATTTGAACTTTCCTGGACCAGTGGTTCTTCAGAAGAAGATTTTTAAATGGCCTCACCCTATTTTTGCATTTTTGTGATTTTCTACCCTTTGAAGATGGCATGGTCCTTGATTTGAGCAAACTTGAAATACTTTAACCCAAGGATGATTTGTACCAAGTGTGATCAAAATTGGCCCAGTGGTTCTGGAGAAGATTTTAAAAAATGTGTCTGTATATTTTTGCTATTTTGCTATTATCTCCCCTTGGAAAAGGATGTTGCTCATCATTTGAACAAACTTGAATCCCCTTCACGCAAGGATGCTTTCTGCTAAATATAGTAGAATTAGCCTAGTGGTTCTGGAGAAGAAGTTGAAAATGTGATAAATTTACAGACAGATGGACAGCGCGACAGACAGACAGACTGAGGGTAAACTAATTAGTACCCTTCAGCAAAGCCAGTAGGGAACTAATAATGTAAAATAGAAATTTGCAAAATATTGAATACTTTCTTGCTTTCTTTATCAACCTTCAGGAATGCGTTATTTTAAAATCCTGAATGGATTAAATCTAAAAGGCTGGAAACTTAATTACCCTTCAGTTTCTGAAGGATATTCTTCTTTTCAGATTCAAACCTCAGCCACAGATTTAGAAGTGGGTTCTTCATAATTTGTTCTTCCTCAGCTGGTTCTGATACAAGGTCCTCTATCAAAATCAGAAATATGTTACACTAAGATTCCAAAATCTCATCATTGAATTTCTTTATTATGCACCAAATTTAATGAAAATGTGAAACGTTAAGCAGTATATAAGCATGTACCTTCTGTTTTTCTGACAAGCTCCAGAAAACAAAACCGATGAACACCAATAATGCTGATAAATGTTTTGTCCAAATGAAAACCTCCTAGAACCTCTATCAAGCCAACATTATTACCTAAAACAATAAAAAAAACTTGCAATGGAAATTATCCATAATACTTTCACTTACCATTTTTTCCATCCTTAACATAGGATAACAAAAGATAGGAAAATAAATCACATCACACAATTGTTTTATTTCTTGGCCATGTCTAAAGATTTACTAAGCAGCAGAATTTCCAAATCAAAGTGAATCATTTCGGGTGTAAAATACTATTCATGAAATTACATTCATTCACATGATCAAGAGAACTGTATGATATTGTTTACTATCTTTCATTAAAAAAAAATTATTTCTACTACAAACTTGTTTCCAGTAAATTCTGTTAAAAAAAAGCCAAAACCCCAATGTTTGATATTCAGAGTATTTTAAATTTAAATCGTACAAATCTTTCTCCAGTTTCAATGATAATGTCTACGTATGTTTTTTTCTATTGATCGATCTGTAAAAGAATTGGTCTCCAAAAATTCATTTTAAACTTTTGATGTCAGAAATAGTATGTTTTTGTCTGCCATCATTTTCCTTCACAGCAAACATATTTACCATGTTTAGCATAGATTTCAAAACATAAAGCACATTGGAGAATATTATTCATTTTTCTACTATTGACCGACTTTGAAAGATACACATACTGTTGAACTTCATTATCTGGAATATTGCTATCCTAAATATCATGGATATGTTGAAGTGAGTTGGAAGTCCCAACTACATTTTCTTTATATATTTTAACCTCAATGTCTCAAACCTTTTGATATCTTGAAGTTTTTTCTTGGCATCAGAGTTTGAGATATTAATGAGGTTTGACTGCATATATATTTAACAGAAATGAAAATCAATTTCTACAATGCATGCTATTCTAATCACAAAGAAAAATGTACAAAATCTTAATGAAGAATTAAAAAATCCAAGAAAAGCTGGAGATCTCTGAAGTCACCAGAATTTACAAAAAAAATATACACCAGAAATCTGGCCATATATTTCATCAAAGTAATACAAATGTAACTTAAAATATTTCTCATTCTAGGGGACCAAATTTGGCTCATATCATACAAAATCCTGCACATAAGTAGGTTTAAATCCAATAAAGCTTGATTAGAAATCTATCTACAAAAAGTAGACAAAGTCCATCCCCCTACAGCCAAAGATACCTACCCTCTCTCCTGTGACTGTTCACTGTCTGGGTAATTGTCTGTATGTGATTTTGTTTTTCTTTGTCCCCCATTTTAATCCAGGCTGCCTCTCCGTACTTGGAAATCAAACATTCTGTCAAAAGTTTAGTCTGTATACTGTCATATTTCCTTTGAAGAGCCTGTCAAATAGAAAAACATCTTGTACTACAGAATAAAATGTACACAAAACCTGGGGAAAAAATACCACAGTTACCAACAGATTTTATCAGACCGTTAAGTTGAAGAAATCACATCAATGAATTTCAGTAAACAGAACAACAATTTAAATGGATCATCAAAAATGACTTCACAATAGTTTGCGAGAAGAACTCTCAAAAAACAAATCTGTAGTACTAATTAAAAGTTATCTAAAGCTGCAGTGCCTTGAAATGAAAATCACTTTAACATTTTAGCCCTAGATAAAATTATTGTCTGGAGGACAATATATATATATATAAAAATTCCCTGCCCAAATTCATATGACCTTTGTTGAACTTCAATCAGTGGCTTAGTTACACAGGTACACTGAGATTGCAAAGTGATGTAAAATAGTGCCAATACTTTGTTGCGTCATCACATGCACTGTGTCTGTTATCTTCAGAAACAAACACAAACTTCCGCATAATTAATGAGATAGCCTGAGACACAACAGGAAATTAATCTGTAATCATATACAATGTGTTTGTAAACTTTTTAAAGAACGTTTTGTGATTTTCTAGTTATAATCTTTGATTTTGCCACTTTTACAGCACCTTGAAAATTTATCAAAATTGTAGATCCTATGCCTTTAAATTAAGAAAAAGAGATGTGAACAATAAATTTATTTACAAAATATTTTCACAAGGATTGTAAAAATTGCCAAAACATTCTTTTTCAAAATTGTTACATCCAATAAGCAGTATATGATTTTTTTTTTTTGATTTGTGCTTGCAGGGGAAAGAATCATGAATAACTTCTATATGACCACTCAACTGTGCATACAGTGAATTATTCACTATCAAAATATGTTAAAAACCATCAACAATTTTCAGGTACAGTTAGCCATGGTAGGTGCTAAAACAAATAACTTTACAGGTAATATATTAGTACATGTCAATCACAATTCAAGTACAGAATAGTGCTTCAGTCTACAGTTCTTGTAAAACAGAATGAAACATGTGATAAGTCTTATATCCAATCTTTCCATATAATTTTCATTTAAATCAACACAGACCTACCTTGATTAACTCCTGTTCATAAGTTTTACTTTCACTCTGAGTCAGCACAATGAACACATTAGGAACACTTTTATTTGCCCTCTTTTCCTTCTCTTCTGTTCTCAAGTCTTCCAACTCATCCTCCTTCTGTAGATATAGAAAAAAAATCCATCAATACAAATACAGAAGTGGACCTTTTCACAAACAAGAGGCCCATGGACCTTAATGGTCACCTGAGTATCCATATTTTTAACTCTTTAGAATTCTTTGTGTTTTCTCTCTCTCTCTCTCTCTCTCTCTCTGGTTTTCTTTTTTCATTACTTGGTACTAGATGACATATATATATATATTGGTGTAACTATCATATACAACTGATAGTTCAGAATTCTTAGATAGGCAAGTTTTATTACATCACAGTGAAATGTAACTTTGTATTTGAGTTCTATAAGGGCAGATGAATTTTTCCAGTTTTCAAGAAGGGTTCATTGCTCCCTTTTTAGGTAATCATGTAAACAGTTTGTCCAGGAATTAAGATTTTCTAAAATGCATTTTCCACATATCATCAACTAAGCCCTACTTTGACCTGAACCCAGGGGTTATAAATTTCACATTGCTTAATTATTAATCATACAGTCTTCCTGCTTGATGTTCAACAGTATAGAAGATTTTCTATTGCATTTTCAGTATGCATGAATAATACATATGGCCAATCTAGCTCTATCTTGGTACCTAAAACCTGGGGTCATGAATTTCATAATTTTGGTAGAGGGCTCGTTAAACACACACACATTTTACCTCTTTGATTTCCAAGATTGAAGATTTTCTAGGATAAAATGCATTTTAACTGGATGATCAACTTACGCCCACCCTAGGGCCTGAACCCAGGGGTCATGAATTTCACAATTTTGGTATAGGGCCCATTGCTCATTATAATCATGCAAACTGACTGTTTGATGTCCAGAAGTAAAGAAGAAAATTTTCTAAGATATAAGGCATTTTCAAATATGACCAACTTAGTTCCACCCTGAGGCATGAACTCCTGGGGTCATGAACTTCAAAGTTTTGGTATTGCACTCATTGCTCTTTATAATTATACACAAATTTGCCTCCTTGAAGTCAAGAAATAAAGAAGATTTCAAAAGATACATGCATAATGTATTTCTAATATATGACCAAATTAGCTCTACCAAGGGGTCATGAATTTCAGTTTTGGTAAAGGGTTCATGCTATTTTAAAATCATACTAATAGTTTGACTGCTTGATGTCTAGGAATAAAGAAGATTTTTGAATATTACAATAATTTTGATGGTTTTGGCCACACACTTCAGGAACCCTGAAATTCACAAATTTCTCCTCTTAACCTCTAAATGTTACATACCAAATTGGTTGAAATTGGTTCAACTGTTCCAGAAAAGAAGCTGGAAATGTTTAAAAGTTTACGACCAATGGATGATGACAGACAGCAGTAGGTCACCTTAGTGGCATAAAAATCTGTTACCTAAGATGAAATTCGTGTCCCCGCCTTATACTCAGATGAGTGCCACTATGCCCTACATGTAGGTAAGAATCATGTTATGTCACATGTACATATTTTAGCTCATTCAGAAGTACATGAGTTAAGGATTAAAAAAGAATTACAGAGGTTTAAGATTGTCATCTTAATTCGGAGACTTTTTTTTTTTTTGTGATAGGGTCCACAGTATTTATTTTTTAACAAGACGGTTACCATACTTGTAATGGCTGGATGCTTATAGAGCAAATTGCATTGCCAGAACAAAATACAAAAATTCTGTCATTTCAATCCAGGGAATGGAGATCCAAAGCAATGGAAAATATGAAAAGTAATGGTCATGAATTTTTGAAAATAAATTTTCACTCATTATTTCAATTTTTTTTCAAAACTGATATCATTACCAGACTTGGAGACCAGCGTAGAAGCAATCACTATTCCTTACCAAATCCACAATCCTTTCCAAAATACCAGCGATTTCTTTGTCTTGTTCCTCTTGCAGGTCTTTCAGGATGTTGATGATGATATCATCTTTGCTTGGTTCTCTTCTAGTCTCTGCCTGAATTTGTTTCTTTTTACATATCGCTCGTATTGCCATAGCCTCCTCTAAAATACTGGTGTGTTCGTCCTGATCATCTGTCAAAAGTTGAACATTTTCAATGAAAGTTAAACTTATTGATAAATATCTTGTTTACACCTGTTTATGTCCTTTATCTCAAATTAGAAATGATCAGAAATCAAATTGATGTTTAACAAATAAACTTGAGTACATGTAAAACAACACTTAAATATGGATATCTCAAATAATTCTATTAGCCTAGGAATATCTGCTAAGATAATAAAAAATTAAACTATTTTAAAATTGATCTACTGAAATATTCATCAATATTTTTTAAATTGTTACCAACCTTCTTTTGATAAATCAAGTCTTCTGCGTTTGGCATGAAGTTCAGCCAAGCGTGACTTAGAGTCCTGTTCTGTCATCATAGCTGCAGCTTCTTTTAGGTCTTCCATGCTGTCATCCTGAAGGAAATGTAATAAATTCTCCCTTTCTTCCTCATGACGCACTAACACCTCCCTCAAATAAAACATCTGCCATCCAGTTGTGTCACCTATAGGAAACAGTACAAACAACACAAGACACATGTATGTTTGAGTTAGAAATCAAATCAGAATCATGCATATCTATGCTAGAAATCATCTCAGTATCATGTATATTTAACATGTATGTCAGAAACCAAATCATTTATGCTAAGAATTAAATCAGTATCATGTATATTTATACTAGAAATTAAATCAGTATAAAAATGTGTTTATACTTGAAATCAAATCAACATCATGTATATTTAAATTTGAAATCCAATCAGCATTAATTTAAAGTTAAACTTGTCTATTCTAACACCTGTGTTACTTGTTTCAAAACAATGAAATCTGACACAAATATTCCAAATTTGTTTTCTTCTTTACACTGTGCAATACAACAATCTGTCCACAAAATTTGTTTCCACTGGTGTATATTAGATTAGACAGGTTTTTCAATGTACAAATATGATACAGATTAAGCCCTGATTACAAAACTGTGAAATTATTTTATAGACACATACACAATGTATTGTACAGTGCATTTAATAGCATTAAGTGTATTCAGAAACAAACTATTCAATTTTCACTCTTCCTGCACAAGTGAAAACATCAGAATGTATGAATTTCCTTAAAAATGTACAAATGTGTGAAAAAAAAAAATATTATAGAAGTATCAAGGTCTGATAATTCTTTTACCATGAGGAGGATGGGGATCTGTGATTAGCCTCCTCTCGTATGCCTCATTCTGTTGTATTCTCTGGCTCCTCAGCTGGGTCCTCCTCCTTGCCAGGTCTTTCTGTCTCACGTTATCTGTAGCATGTCTGCAATGAATTACTTGCATGATGTACAAAGTAATTTTTTCTAAAACAATATTTCTCTGCTGTAGAAGACTGTAATTTTTCATATAATTATTAAATGTCTTGTACACTTATGTAGAAAACAATATGAATCCTTCATAGGAAAAAGATGTACTTCTATCTTTCCCATTATCCTTTTTTTTTTTTTCAAATCTGCTGTACCTTCAGTGTGTAGAATATCTGAGGAAATCAAAATTGTACACTGTCTTTTCATAAATGTTTACTGTGATTTCAGTAATTTTTGTGGGTCATCAAATTTTACAAAATTTACTGAAAGTACAATTTTACTGATATGAAAATTCATGAAAAAAAATTAGACACCTCTCATTTATTCCTTCATCTTGAATAAAAACCATACATTGCTAATATTTAATATCCGTGGTCTTGTGCAACCATGAAAACAAGGAAAATCAGTGCTTAACAAAAAGTTGATGAAATTAGACTATACCTGAATTTCAAAACATTTTTCATAATTTTCTGACCAGTTCTAATTCAGAAATAAAGTGTCCCTAAATGTTAGTAACATCCATTATCTTTACCTTCCATGCAGAGAAGCTAACACCCTCTCTAGCAAGCCCACAAACATGGCGGCCACCTCAAAATCCTCCTCCATTTCTGCTGCAAGCATCTCCAACTTGAGCTGAAGGATCTTGATTCTCTGTTGTTTGATGGACAGTGATTTTGTCTCGGGTCGATTCAACCACATGACCAGGACATCCAGTTCCTCATCATAGCGAGGAATCAGATCAGCGAGGACATTCTCTGGCTCAAAGCTTCCCTTGCTCTTCTCGTCTAAGCACGACAGGAAGTAACATAAAAAGACCATATAACATTTGGAGATTGTGTAATAGATTTAGTTTGCCTCCTCAATAACGTATTATGCAGCTTAATGAATTTTTTAAGCTCTTTCTAACAAAAATATGTAACACTGACTACAAAAATATGTAACACTGACTTCAAAAATATGTAACACTGACTACAAATTCAGCTAAGAGACCTCTGTATTTTTATCATCATACCATTAATTTGTCCTGTTGCCTTCTGTTTCATAAACCTGGCTTCAAATTCTCCTCGTTCTTCCCCCATTAACTTCCTGAGAGTCGGCAACATCTAAAAAAAAAAACCCCACCCAAAATCATCAGCATCAATTTTTTCCAGTGTTGTACACAGCTAGAACTGAATTTTGTGTCTCACTTTTGAATAGTGAACAAGTGTTTGTGAAACCAAATGGCTTAACCATCCATTCCATATGATAAGCCATTGGAAAGACCTTGCCACAGGGATTTACTTGCAAATTCACCTGACATTAAAGTTCTCTCACTTACAATGTACATTTCATTTCCAGTACTATAGCAATGCTTTGTGAGGCATGAAAATTATTTTTGCTGTCATTTTATTTACAGTGAAGGCTGACAAACTGTTATTCATGCATGTTGATGATAATGAAATCTAGCCACCTTTATGTACAGTGACTGTATACTGTACAATGCACAAAAAATTAAAAATTACTAACTTAAAATATAACACACTAACTCAAAAACAAAGAATATACTTCCCCATGTACCTGCATCATTGTAATGAGTACTTCACAGATATCATACATGTATATTCATATTAATTTACAGAGATAGTTTCTGACCCTGGCTTTGTGCTTGCGACCAATGAGTTCTCCCAGCTCCTCTGCACTGCCTGTCCCTCTCAACTTCTTTTCCTGTTTTCTTCGCTCTCTCATTTCTTTTTTTCTTTCTTTGTCTGTCATTCTAAAATGAATTTTGAAATAATACAGCAATTGATTACAGTTTACGATAAAACTTCAAAACTTTACATCAAGATTTTTCATCATTAGCACAATGTACTTTCTTCCAAAACAAACAATAGAGTATGCAGATAACAAGATTACTCTATATATGGTTAAGTTACGGACTAAGACATCCCTACATGTACACGTATAATCTCCAATAAGTTAATGTTAGGCTACGCTTGGATAGACTTTACTGTCATTCTGTTCCCCAAAGGAAGTACGGGAACATTTTGTGTTTTACTCTGTTTCTTCTTATTGTTCTTCTTTTCCTAGGAACATACTAATAAAACTTACAACGTAAGATGATTAATTATGCTGAAGCACAATGACACCACTCTTTAGATGGAGAGATGTTTAGGGAAGATCTGCAATAGTCCCCGATACAATTTGAACTGGCTTTTTTTATTGCTTTTGTTTTGTTTTTTATGTTTCTAACTACTCTACACAGGGAAATTTTCACATTGTGTGTGTGCATTGACAAATTTTATTTTATTTTAAATACACTAAAAATGTGTACTGTTATTTTAGAGCAATGAGTTGATTCAAATCAATCCATTTTATATTTACATTTTTTTTGAAAAAAGAAAAAAACACGGGTAAAAATTTCCTGCAAACAGTATATTGGTAACTGCTGGCAAGATTTTTAACATACTTTTTCCACTCTCCCTTCATTTCGTCCTTGAGGCCCATGATGAGCACCCTATCTCTGAGGGCATCATATTTCTCCTCAAGAGCCTTCACGTAGTCCTTATTATCCTCACTGATTTCAATAGTTCCAAGGATCACAAAGGCTACACTGTCAAAGTGTTCCTCAATCCTGTTTTTATTGGTGGCATATATTAACTTTATCAAGTCATCTTTTGTCTAAAATGAAAAACAAATGAATTACAGCATTTAGGGATCAAAACATAATGTGACAGCATTTGCATTTTTTCTTACAATCTACTGTTGTCCTTAAATTCACTAACTTTAAAATTTGACATGTATAGCTGTCCATATATATAAAATAAAACTTGTACACAACTTTGAAGCATTAAAACTATCTAATTTTCAAATACTTTCAAAAGTGATGAAATTAAGTTTATAGTGATATTTTTTAATTATGGACATTCAGAAAACCATCAAATGACCTTTTGAGCAATATCATCCACGATCATGGTGAATTCTACTTCCTGTCTCTGTTGGAGGTCTGCCAGGACTGCTTCATTTGCATCATCCTCTGAAACCTTGGCCAGGACATCCTGTAATTCTACTTTCTTGTTCTCATAGTACAAACCCATGCCTACATGTGAAAACAAATAAATTATATATATAAGAAAAAATAACCTATGACATAGCATATTTGAAAAATCTGAAGCAAATACATAATTTTGAGTTTTCATGACTGTGAAAATTGAGTTGAATGACATCTTGCAAATATAGAACTCATGCAATAAACAATAACCAAATGAAATATTAAGTGACATTGCCTTCTTGAAAAACAATACAAAGTTTACTGATTTGCTATGTGTTTTTGAGATACCTTCTTGCAGTATATCATGCAGGACTTGGCTGTTGTCAGATCGGCTGTTTTTCCAGTTTGTGTGCCTGTTACGGAGGGTTTTCAGCAGTTTGTTTCGTTCTCCTGCAGTCATTGATTTGGCTATTGCTTTACTGTTCTCACTGTCTCTTCCTTGTAACATGTGAATTCCGGCCTGATGATAAAGCAGGAAAATGTCATTTTATTTACCTATAAGGAATAGGTAAAATGCAGTTTAAAAAAGAATTTACTGATTAAAATGCATCTGTATGATGTAATAAAGGTTGCCCTATTAATTCTTACCATTAAGAACATATGCGTTATTTTTATTTCTCAATAATACATAATTTTTTATGACATTTCATGTACAAATCACTTGTACTCTATTTCGTTTTTACAAAAAATCTTGGGGTATATGATCATGTCTGTTTTAGAGTTACATATTTTGATAGTTCCTGGTTTTTGCAAGTAAAAATGCAAAGTCAGCTCTTATGTATTACAGTAAGTTGTATAAATGTAGTATAGAAGGAGATAAAATTTTTTGGAACACTCTGGTATCGAACTTGGAACCCTTGCATTACTCGTTAGGTGATCTGACCACAGAGCTATCCAAGTTGATATGCAAAGTATGGTAATATTACTATAGTATAAAATTTATAACCTATTTTGGAAATCATCCAAAATCTCCGTAATATATCACGGAGATGAAAAAATAGTTACAGAAAAATGTCAGAAATGTCATGCTTGTCCGTAAGAACTAACATAAATTTCCATGTCAACATGACTAATAAATAATAGCTTTACTTGTCATTTGACATTAGATTATAATCACATATCCAAACTTCATTTATCTATCAAAAAGTTTAATTCATCCAAATAAGTTATGACATGATAATGAATCAATATGCCTGAGGTGCTTCCATCCCTGTATTATACCTCTCTTTCATATCTATGTCTTTCCACTAGCTCCACCACCAGCTTTTTCTGTAGATCCACCACTCCCATTTCTTCCAACTGGTCAAGGTCACAGTAGTTCTGGGGAGACTTAATTTGTTTTCTTCCTTTCTTGGCCTGAAGTCTAAGCTTTGCAAGAGTTTCACAGCGACGTCTGTCCCAGTCAGTAAGCCTGAGAATATTGCACATTTAAAAATACTTGTCTATTTATTGACCATGCATGGAATCTCTACAGAAACAAAGTAATGTATCTAAAATCAAAGAATGGCAACGACATCATCGGACATGGAAATGCTCCACCAGTCCTCAATCTGTAACCTGTATACAGCTTAACGCTATGTTTGATTACTACAAAACCAGCAAACCAAACTCAGATTTGAAATTCAATTTGCAATGTTATATGCATGTATATAATCAAACATCTAAAACACTCATTTTAATTTGTCTATTTCCTACTAGAAATTATAATTCATTGAAAGAAAATATTTACATTTTGCCAGAAATAATTAACAAGGAGACACAAATCCCTAGTTTTATTATTCAGTCCTGGTAAACAACATTGTCAGCCATTTAAGTTTCATGCAAATCGACTTCTGAAAGCAAATTTGTGCAAAACTACTTCTAGAGTCAGATTTATGCAAAACCACCTCTTGAGTCAGATCTGTGCAAAGCCAGCTCTAGAATCATATCTGTGCAAAGCTAACTCTAGAGTCATATCTGTTCAAAATTAGCTCTTGAGTCAGATATACATAAAACTACTGCAGAGTCTAGTCAGACTTATGCAAAACTATCTCTGGAGCAGATCCATATAACACCACCTCTGGAGGCAGATCCCTGTAACACTACCCCTGGAAGCAAATCCCTGTAACACTACCTTTGTTAGACAGATCCATGTAACACTACCTTTGTTAGACAGATCCATGTAACACTACTTCTGTAAGACAGATCCCTGTAACACTACTTCTGTAAGACAGATCCATGTAACACTACCTCTGTAAGACAGATCCCTGTAACACTACCTTTGTTAGACAGATCCATGTAACACTACCTCTGTAAGACAGATCCCTGTAACACTACCTGTGTAAGACAGATCCCTGTAACACTACCTTTGTTAGACAGATCCATGTAACACTACCTCTGTAAGACAGATCCCTGTAACACTACCTGTGTAAGACAGATCCCTGTAACACTACCTCTGTAAGACAGATCCCTGTAACACTACTTCTGTAAGACAGATCCCTGTAACACTACCTGTGTAAGACAGATCCATGTAACACTACCTTTGTTAGACAGATCCCTGTAACACTACTTCTGTAAGACAGATCCATGTAACACTACTTCTGTAAGACAGATCCATGTAACACTACTTCTGTAAGACAGATCCCTGTAACACTACTTCTGTAAGACAGATCCCTGTAACACTACCTCTGTAAGACAGATCCCTGTAACACTACCTTTGTTAGACAGATCCATGTAACACTACCTTTGTTAGACAGATCCATGTAACACTACCTTTGTTAGACAGTTCCATGTAACACTACCTTTGTTAGACAGATCCCTGTAACACTACCTGTGTAAGACAGATCCCTGTAACACTACCTGTGTAAGACAGATCCATGTAACACTACCTTTGTTAGACAGATCCCTGTAACACTACTTCTGTAAGACAGATCCATGTAACACTACTTCTGTAAGACAGATCCATGTAACACTACTTCTGTAAGACAGATCCCTGTAACACTACTTCTGTAAGACAGATCCCTGTAACACTACCTCTGTAAGACAGATCCCTGTAACACTACCTTTGTTAGACAGATCCATGTAACACTACCTTTGTTAGACAGATCCATGTAACACTACCTTTGTTAGACAGATCCATGTAACACTACCTTTGTTAGTCAGATCCATGTAACACTACCTTTGTTAGACAGATCCATGTAACACTACCTTTGTTAGACAGATCCCTGTAACACTACCTGTGTAAGACAGATCCATGTAACACTACCTTTGTTAGTCAGATCCATGTAACACTACCTTTGTTAAACAGATCCATGTAACACTACCTTTGTTAGACAGATCCATATAACACTACCCCTGTAAGACAGATGCATGTAACACTACCCCTGGAGGCTGATCCATGTAACACTACCCCTGGATTTAAGTTTTCATGTAATCAAACATGAGTTTGCATGTTATAGCTATCTTTCAAACTCCTAAGTTATGATAACCGTGTAAGATTTTTATGTCATGACATGAATAAAAGATTCCCAAGCTACTACAATGAAGATAAGAAAGGAATTACTTTAGTAACAACATGAGTTAGTACGTAATCCTATTTTAAGTTATCAATTCATTTAATCTAAGGACACATTGTTATCTGTCATCACTGTAAATGTTTACATGTTTTGGTGTTACAGTGCAAGATTATAATTTCTCGAGGTACCTGCTTGACTTGTAGCCCTGGGGTCTTTCAGCTAAGCCCACAGCAAGAGCACAGGGCTGAAACTCTGCCTCCTCTGTTACCAGCAAGTGTTGCCGGGACAACCTACTGGCTTCCATGGTGATAACCCCTATCTGACCTCCCTTTTCCTTGATTATTGACAAAATGGCCTCTTTCTCATCTTGATACCTTGTGTTGATTTTCGACAGAGCAGCCCCACAAGTGGAGTCACCTAATCAAGATATCATTAGAACATAATCAATAATTGAATTCATACACTTCATATATATCCAAAGAGTGAATAATACAGTTGATGAGTGATATAAAGTTTGGGTCATTAAAAATAAATACTACTCTCAGTATAGTATTTAATTCTTCTAATATCCTGATCTATAACAATTACAACTCAATTTTTGTAATTAACAAGACTTTAATCTATGAAACACCATCTCATAAATGAATGAATATATATCAATGAAATATCTAAAAGCAAACTTATGAATAGTATGCAATTAGCTTCAAAGGATCTTTGAGTTCATTTAAGTTGAACATTTACAATTCTTTTCAGAAAAACTATGCAGCAATATAGTATTTTTTGAAAATGGCACCATTCTGCACAGAGAGAGCTTCATTTGTATTTTTGATACAGCTCTGTAGAGTTTGACATTCTTACCGTCCACTGATTCTCTGTATTCTGACATGATAATTTTCCCGATATCATCCTTAAAGCTACCCTGCATCTCTAGGTCTTTGATTCGCCTTTCTGCTTCCTCTTTTTGCCTTCTGTCAATGGTTCTGACATTTCCCATCATTCCTAGCAGAGTATTGGGCAGAGGAATCCTGGATCCTGGGAGATTGTCCACCTCTGTTTCAAGAGCTCCTGTTCGACGGAGTTGTCTTTCTTTCTTGCATAGTTCTTGGAAGATTTCTGATTGGTCACCTTCAATTGCTGTAATAGATAACTTAATGTACACCGTACTGGTACTTATACAACAATATATAACTTTGTCATTAATAGCCAAATTGAACATGCAAAATGCAGATGAAACAAACTGTCTTTCAAAAGCAATAAAGCTTTTATCACCTTAATTGAAAAAAAAAAAATGCCTTGGAATTTAAACACTAAATTTTTAACTACTAACTACCAATGACAATTCAGTTTACTTACAAGATGAAAGACGGGCCATTTCTAACAATAATTTTTCCCGCAGTAGTTCATATTTAGATTCCAAAGCATCCATGACATCATTTAAAGTCACATGATCCTTTGAAGCATCATGAGATTCCATGTCTTCAACTTCAAGTCCATCATCAAACAACATGGCCTCCAGTCCTTGCTTCTTCCACCTATGCATGTCAAATGAAAGCATAAATGACACACAAATATTATTACTCTACACTATTGCTTAGTTGTGTAATGTGCTTCTACACACTTATGCATATTCAGGAGATTGGCAACTTATTTTACATATTCAAAAGATCTACTCATTGAAATTATTTAACTTGGTATGTAATTGTAAAGAAAACAACATGAAGATCACATGTGCTTGAATTAAATATAGTTATGTCAATTCAATATACAGCATGACTTTCAACTCTGTTTTATTATTTTCATTCATTATGCCCTTAACCTAAATGGATAAATTTAAAACTGGACGAATATGATATTTGATTCATTACTTTGAATATGATATTTGAATCATTACTTTGAATATAATATTTGATTCATTACTTTGAATATGATATTTGATTCATTTCTTTAAAGTAGCAAGTAACAACTTTAAATGAATTTGAATCAGTGCAAAATAATTTTCTAAAATACATGTTTGAGAATAACATGGGGTGAAAATTGACCTGAACACAGCCTGCTCCCATCATTTTACGGTTCACATCTACTCACTTGTTCATCCTCCTCTTGATGTGGTACTGGGCTTCATCCTGATATTCCTGAGTTTCACTGTCATCTTCCTTATGAAGCAAAGGAGAGAAAAAAATCCTTACAAATCTTGAAGGTAATGGATAATGTGTGTTGTATTACATTGTCATTTTAATAATGTAATAATATTCCAAGTTCTTAAAACTCCCTCCCCCCTAAAATTTGGTTGATTAATAAATGGAGATATACTTCTGGTAAAGTTTTTATTACAAAATCAAATCTACTCCATTTGACTTAGAGAATACAACACTAGAAAGAGAAGGACTTTTTCCTACATATTTAATAACAGTCTCTTTACATCTTACCTGCAATACTTTGTATGCATTATAGCCATCCAGGCCATGCTTTCCTTGGATTCGTTCCAGTCGAGCTTCCTCTTTGGTAATCTGCTCCAAAGTGGCTGGTTCACCCTCTGGATAACCACACAACCAGAACCGGATCTCATCAAAGTAAACATCAGCACCAGGAACTGCTCGAGAGTCCAAAAACTTATGCCAAGTATACAAGGAAAACCTGTAAAACAAGAAGTGCTTAACTGAATCTTCATTGTATTATCAATAAACATTAGCTAGGTCCTTGTAGTAACAACTACATTTTACATAATCTATGAAATTTTCCTTTGTCTACCTAAAATAAAAACACAGGCAATTTTATTACTTGGGTTAGAACTTACTATTAAAGAATAGTAAATTTAAACCCATGTGATATAACTGTCTGTGAAAAATAAAACACTGCAAATACTTGGTTCATTTGATTGAGCTTTTCTGGAAATTTGTTTTTTTACATGTATCGCTATTTCTGGGATAGTGAGTGGTTGACTGATATTAAAACTTAATTAATATTGAATTTCTAGAGATGTCCTTATAAATGACACCCCTATTGCATGTATATAAAGATTGATTCTCTGCTTGACTGATGTTCTGAGAGCAAGTAATAAAAAAGAAAATGCCTGATCAATACCTGTCCTGGTGGAATTCCCTGAACAGCAGCAAAGCATCTTTGAGACAAATCCTATTTGTGCTGTTATAGTCCAGTGCCTGGAAATCCCAGTAAGATTGTTCTTCTATTGACCGTCTACGCTCTAGCTCCTCTAATACATCAATGAAATGTGACCTAAAAGAAATTGAAAATGAATGGTAAAAAATTTATCTACTGACCCTACATACAATGTAATACTTATATAATTCATAATTTCATTCTACTGGTCTGGAACAATTTTTCAACGAAGGAACTTGGAGAGGGGAAAAAAAATCTCAATATTTTAAAAATTTTCATTTTCATAGTTCATGAACTCTTCAGGCATCACAATACATCATTATTATAAGGAAGATCTTCCAAATCTGAGGTTGAACTTCTTTCAGGAAGAATGGGGCATATAAGTGTATAACAAATTGCTTAATATGAAAATTTAATAATTGGATTTCATAACATTAAAATGAATATTTCACATATGCACAGTGGCTGAGGTAATATATGGTATCTGAAAAGGAAAAGTTATCTTGTTTGTAACATGGTCTAAACCTGTGTTGACCCCTAATATGCCTATCTGCTGGCATCTGAAAGTCCTTTGGAACATAAAATAATCCTTTATTGCCATTTTATGTATGTAATTAAGTCAAACTGATTTAGCTTGCATGTTTTTAACGGGCATCTGTAATTGAAGACCTAGAGGTAATTCAAGACTTACAGAAATTCTGCCAATGTGAATCAAATCTAATGCTTTAGCCTTTGGCTTAAATATAATGTAAAAATATAAAACAAAATATATTTCCAGAGTATAATTTTAAAATGCAGTACAAATAACTATTTTTCATTTAGACGTGTGTTAGGAAAATAACTCTTGACTTCATGGCTGTTATTCACACCTTTCTCTCTGATGAAAATCACACCTCCAATCTTGCCCCCACCCCTCCCCCACATGAGTGGACATAGAAAAAAGGGGGAGTGAGATTGGAGGTCTGGTATTAATCAGACTTTTCTCTTGCCCATGTTGTCTTGACAAGATAGCATAATGAATTATAAGAATATAATATACTTTGAATATTCAAATGTTATTCATATATCTGTTGTATTTGTAAATCTGTGTGGGGATGAGATATGATAATTATTTTATTTTACTCAACAATCAGGGTAATCATTCCTACAGATGAAGTAACACAGTTCCTTAATTTTCAACCTTCAAAATTACATTTTGCCAGAATATTTTCTCATACTGTATATATCGCAACTGCACAAAACAAAATTATGATATTATATTTATTGCATATTGTCTTCAAGTTTCATCATCTCATGATTGTTTAACAACACTGAGAGCATATAATAAGTAAAATATTTAAAATATATCATATATGACATATGCAAATATAATATAATATATAATATGATATACTATATTATGATATGATTACAACATAATACACACACACACATATATATATATATATACATATATATATATATATATATACATACACACACACACAGATACATAATACATAAACTATATATTGCAGCAAAGATAGGATGTTAACCAGGAGGGTTAACTCTCTTTTTAATACAAGTAATAAAAACTGACAGATCATGCAGTAGTTTCGTATTTTTGGTTGCAAAATATACTTTAAACTTAAGTATGTTTGGATGGTTGAGTAATGATATGGAATAAATAAAGGTCTCATGTCATTAGATAATGTACAATTAAATATATAATGAAACTCGTCTCCAATATCTGAGTGGCAATAATTTCAAATTCTATCACATCTTTCTATATTGTTCCATCTATAGTGCGATAATACTCATGTATAATGAAGACTGTACTAGAACGGAAGAAGAAGAAGATCTACCTGTTTCAATTGGTAATCTATTGTTGGTACAATGAAACCAAGCTAAAATTATTTTTTTAAGGTTACTTACAATGTAATGTCCAATTACCAGTGGATTAGTCTTACATTACCTGTAGGTCCCTAAATTTTTAAACTTTTCAAGCCTCTGAGTGAATGCTTTGTCATATTACAAACTGCATAAAGGGGTTTGTTTGTGTAATTATTACTCACATATCTAGAACCCTTCTTTCTACTTTTTCAGTGTTCATTTTGATAAATCTGACATTGTTTATATTGTTTCCGGACTCAATAATGGATTGGACAAGAGAAACATGTGTCAGATTTTTATATTTCTGAGGAACAATGTGCTTTACTGGTAATGTTGTCAATATGAAACTCCAGTCTAAGTTGTCACATATTGTAATTCCAAAAATTTTAAATCTTTCATAAGATTTTAATGACTTCTATATGTTTTAGTTTAACATCAATAAACTTACTTGCTGAAAACAAAAATACAGTCAAACCTTGTTATCTCAAACTCGATGGAACCGAGAAAAAACTACACAATATCTAAAGACTCAGGATATAGAGGGTAAAATATTTAAGGAATAAGCTGTTGGGACTTCCGAATCACTTCAACATATCCATGGTATATGAGATATCAGTGTTCATAATACCAAAGTTCAACTCTAGTTATTATAATTTTCAACTGTGATTTATATTGAATATTTTTTTTGCTGATTTTTTCTTTGAAGGACTTTGCAAAGAGGCTAAAATGAATATTCTAGTTTAACTCACCTGCCCACAATGCCTGGTGTTCCACATACTGTCTGTATGGCTCCATTTACATGCTCAACGGCCACAGGAGCAAAATAAATGGATTGGTGAAAATCTATTATTTGCTCTGTTGTCACGTAGCCTTTACATGCTGTGTCCAGGTTGTTAAAAAGTGCTGTAAAGTCCTGAATACCCATCTCTAATCAACAGAGTTTTTAAGAAACATGTTAAAATGTGGATCTTGCTCAAGTCACTTTGTTAACTTCTTTAAAACAAATGTTTATTTACTGTTTTCCGTGATATTTTCATAGGTCCAGCACAATCTCTATATTTAGCTATTTAGCTTTATTTAGTAAATATGAACAAAAGTCTCAAGTTGAACTTAGGACTGTGGTTCACCAGCCCAATGCTTTAACCACTGAGCTTTGATGATATACAACCAAATCGATTGATACAAACAATTTCACAAAACATCTAAATCGCCATCTTGTGATGTTGTGCCATAAAGAGTATAAGCTTTGGTGTAGTGAGCTACCTTAATCATCAAATTTCACTGAGTGAACATATTTCATCATTGAAGTCCATATAACACAATAATTCTCAGGAAGAATTTTGATTCAAAATTGTCAAATGTTTAGGATTATTAAGTTGTTAAGCAACAGTTACCCAATCCTCACAACAGACTAAAACTTAATGAAGATCAAAATAATAATGGAATGGCAATCAGAATCTATATTGTAAAGTCATCATACTTATCTATGCTTCAACGCACACAGGGTAGTGGACAATTAAAAACACTAAAGAAATTCTCTTTTCAAGAAAATTCTTAAAATAACATGGTATGGTATTGTTATGAACTCTAATTCAAACAGTGTTGTGGTTAGTTCAAAGTAGAGACACATTCAAAAATTGTCATGCAACCTTTTGATTATGCCACTGTATTTAAGATATTCAATCTAATTCAGTTTAAACTAGCTATATCAGACAGCTTTATAAAGCTAAATAGCTAAATATAGAGATTGTGCAGGACCTGTTCATGGTTCTAATCGTAAATTCTACAGACCTTATCAGTTTTCCAATTCATAATCTGACATTGTAGAAAGATGTGGAAGAGAGCCATCTTTGCTAAACAAGGATTTACGATGATTTGTAAACCCTTGGCTAGCGAAGATGGAAAGAGGCATACATAAAGTAAGATCAACATAGATGGATCCGCAATAGACATTCAAGAGCCCATTATCCTCCCCTTCCAAATAAAAAAATATTTTAGATATATGCATAGTGATACTTTCTATCTTTGTTGCACCTTCATTAGGCATAGTATGTCTTTCATAAATGATTTAGTATTACCTTTCCGAAAGAACGATTTATAGTGTTTAATGCGCTTAACGCTACTTTCCTATCTTTACATGTTAGTAACCATTCATGAATTTACGTGTCCTCACCTTTTATAGATCACAGCATCTGCTATTTATACTCTGTTAAGAGAACTGATCTTTCTTGCAAATTTTTCTTCCTCCATGTTGTTTATATACACCAAGACATTGAGTGACGAAATAAAAAATAAACCAATCAGCATCATTTTTAGAAATGAGCACGTACTTTGATTTTGAAACAACTCGTACATGGAGGATTCGCGTAATTAATGTGGCTTATACTGACGCACTTTTAAAACGCAATATTTATTTGACGATTTTCTTTCACATTTCCTAATTAGCGTCGATAACGGCATGTAGGTGAGGTGTTGTTGACTGACAGACACTCCGAATGGTCCTCTGGAGAATGTTCTGCTACTCTTTCAACTGTAACAAGAAAGGAGAAAATGCTATGACCAGACCTGTGTTATCTAGTGAGCCCCCCCCCCCCCCCCTTCTCTCTCTCTCTCAGCTCAGTAGCGAGACTTATATAACATATAATAGTTATAATATGTTATATATGTCTCTGGTCTGGATTGATTGATTTTGTTTTTGAAATTTCCACCAGAGTCTTCTCTATTATCCCCTAACCACTAGTAATAACACTTCCTCTACGATACACGTACCAATCCCAGTCTGATTGAAATTACAACTTCACTAGCTCTTTTTTACTTTGATTAAACAAAGTTTAAGTGATAAGGTTTAATTTTAATCAGACTTATCGCTACCCAGAGTTATCGTTCCTTACATTCACACTCGTCTCAAATTTAGCAGTGTTATTCCACGTGTAAACCCAATTTTTCACTCTTAATAAAACTAAAACTATAAAGAACCAGTTTATGAAAGCAACTTATTGTAGATTATATTTCCCATTACAATACATATCTACCTAAAAAGAGTAATCAAACAATATCCGCGTTTCAACACAATTCAATGCTTCTTGTGTCACACACCACGCATACACACACCAAAAAAAAAAAAAAAAAAACAAAAAAAAAACACAAAACAAAAAACAAAAAACAACAACAACAACAACAAAAAAACAAAAACAAAAAAAAAAAACAAAAAACCAAAAACAAAACAAAACAAACAAACAACAACAACAACAACCCCCCCCCCCCCCCCCCCCCCAAAAAAAAAAACCCAACAAAACAACAACAGTGGTTAAATCATTCGTTTCGTAATCGGGACGTTGTGAGTTCGAGCCCTGCTCGTGCCATGGGCACGTCAAACTTAAGACGTAAAAATAGGTAGTGATTGCTCCTTCGCCAAACGCTCGGCATTTGGAAGTGAGAATCACGGGTCTTTCGGGTATGGCCTTAAAAAAGGAAGTCCCATGTCGCAGCAGGCGTTGGCAAGTTAAAGAACCTTTACCGCTACGGCAATGAGCGCTAAATTTGTGGCACTACATCTACAGCTCCATGGCGAGGTCTCATAATTAATGAGTGAAAAATTCTCGACGAGACGTAAAATAAACAAAACAAAACAAAATGACTTGACGTCTTCCTAATATTGATTTATTTACGTATATTTTTGCAACTGGAGTCGAAACCTTACTTCATTTGTGCGAGTGAAAGATTCTCGAGAGGGACGTTAAACATGTATATTTCATTTGTACATTCTTACCGCTGTAAACCCTCGACACGTTAACAGACTGAGGTATAAATATATAACCTCAGTATAACATGTAATTAAGATCCTAGAACCTCACTATAACATGCAATGAAGATCCTAGAACCTCATTATAACATGTAATTAAGATCTTAGAACCTCACTATAACATGTAATTAAGATCCTAGAACACATTATCCGCAGGCACATGATGAAACACCTGGAAAACAAACAAAATCCTCACTAACTTATAAGTCATGGTTTCAGATCAGGATATTCATGCGAGACCCAATTCCTAACAACTCTTAACTATCTTACAGAGAACGACAAGCCACATCAAGTCGATATAGTTATCCTAGATTTTTCAAAAACATTGGACACCGTACCTCATGACAAATTATTCCATAAACTTCATCAATATGGCATCCAGGGAACACTTCACACTTAGCTCACAAGCTTTTTAACAACAAGGGAAATGAAAACTATCGCAGAAGTAGCTGAATCGGAAAAAAATATCAGGCGACTCTGGAGTACCACAGGGAACAGCTCTCGGCCCATTAATGTTCTTATGCCACACAAACGATCTACTCATCAACCGTTAATTCATCTGTGTGCTTATTTGTCGATGACTGCCTGCTTTATAGAAACATCATTAGCAGCAAAGACCAACGTACAGGTACCACAAAGCGATATAAAACAATCGTATGACTATGGCGTGTAAAACGTTGCAATTATACCGATCTCGAGTTATCTTCAATAATCTTGATTTCTATATGGGAAAATTGTTTGATTTATATGCGTTGAATTTGGATTTTTATTGAATATAAATAACAAGATTATCGGATATAAAATATCAAGATTATCAAATGTAAATAAAATCATCGAATATAAACATCAAGATTATCGAATATAAATCAAGATCTATATAGCATATAAATTCAAATTTTCGCATATAGATATCAAGATTATCAAATAGAAATCAAGATTTATCGAATATGAATGACAAGATTATTGAATATATACATGTAATTCAAACTTTATCGAATATATACTGGACAAGAAAGTTAGGGATCATGGGCATTTTGGTTTGATAAAGGGTTTGGGAGAAAATTTTAGTGAAATACCATATATACATGGATTGAGGAAACATTTTGTGACTTGAATTCTATTCATTGTATGCTTTTTCACAATTTGCATGTGCCCATGAGCCGTACGATAAAAATGTCGTACATTTTGGATAGTTGTGTAAGGCAGACAATCAGTCAGCAGACATTACTACGTTATTGATAAAGTGAACAGCGATTGTACGTGGCCTTAGTAAAGGTATGCCACCATAAAGACGTCATTTACAGGCAAATGAATGCATTCAAGCAGTCAGAATGCTTCAGGCTGGACAAACCCAGCGAGATGTTGCTATCCGGTTTGATGTGTCCTAGAGTGTCAACTCTAGACTCTGGATACGATTTCAGCGGATTGGTACAGTCAATGAGAGACCAAGGAGTGGCAGACCTCGTGCCACAACGCAACGCCAAGACGGTACATCGTAACGTTGGCCCAGAGACAGCGTTTTCAACCTGTTCCAAGACTGACTCGTCAGTTTAATGTTGGCACAGGCCTGCACATTACGTTCCAGACTTTGAGAAACAGACTTCATGCTGATAATCTCAAGGCTTACAGGCTAGTAGTGCTCCCAGACTTCTCTCACGTCATCGACAAGCACGCTTGGAATTCGCATGTCAACATGTTAATTGGGATAGACGACATTGGGAGCCAGTATTGTTCACAGATGAGTCTTGATTCTGTCTGGACTTCCACAATGGTCGTAGGCGTGTTTGGAGAGAGGCCACACAGGGATACAGCCAGGCATAGTAGCTAATCACAATCAGTTTAGGGGTGGCTCTGTGATGATTTGGGGTGGGATCTCTCTGGTGGGTCGCACTGATATGGTAGCCATCAGGAACGGCGCACTGACTTCTCTCCGATACAGGGATGAAATTCTTCACCCAGTCGTCAGGTTGTTTGCAGGTGCAATCGGGCCAAATTTCATTCTGATGGACGATAACGCCCGTCCCCATCGTGCTCATGTGGTTCAGGAGTATCTGCAGAGGGAAACTACCGAGCGTATGCAGTGGCGTACTACTTCATCGGACCAGAATTCCATCGCGCATGTGTGGGATCAACTTCAGCATTAACTTTCACAGCATCCAACCTAACCACAAACTGTAGATGACCTTGAGAAGAGGAATGGAACAATCTCCCACAATAGAGCATTGTGAATCTCATAATGAGTATGAAACGCCGATGCCAGGCTGTTCTGAGAGCAAACAGAGGTCACATCGAGTATTGACGAACCTCTTAGTCAATTTTGGACATGTTCTGTAAAGTTCAAGTTGACTTTCATGCCGGATTTCTTCACTTCATTCAGTGAGATGTTGTTTTGTGCACCATGATCCCCAAAATCCATAAATGAAATCAAGATTTCTGATTAGATATTGATGACAAATGATGTCAGCGTTTGTGTTTCATATAGTCTGCCATGTACGTACAAAGGTTTAGTTTTAGTCATGGGCCATTATACCGCTTGGGGTTCGAATTTACTATTAAACAATAAAGTTATAGAACTCTAAATATAGAGTATCCAAGTTTGTCGATGAAAAATCAGTAAACCAAATCGTATAAATTTATTCTCTATATTCTAATATGTTCAAATATAACCAATCTATACTACTACCAAAGTTGATCCCGAAACTCCTTATACTTCCCGAGATATGCAGAAATGAAGTAAGAAAAATACCTAGTATTTTTTGGTCGAGTTTTAGATGGACCCTGGTACTGTACGACTAAACAGAAAGTTTGTGCTTTGCTACAAGCAATTATCTAGAATGTACAACATTAAATGTCATTTTGAAGTTGAATTTCGTACCTCATTTAATAAACTGAATTCCGCAATAGCTTCAAGTGACTGAAAATTGTAAAACCGTGGGCCACATCGCTCACCTGAGACACTTTGGCAAATACTTAAAAGATTTTCTCTATATATATCTTTGATCCCCTATTGTATGCCCACCAGGGGCCATGATTTGATCAAACTTGAATCTGCACTATATCAGGAAGTTTCCATGTAAATTTGAACTTTACTGGCCTAGGGTTCTTGAGAAGATTTTTAAATGACCCCATCTTATTTTGCATTTTTGAATGGGACATAGCTCTTCATATAAATAAACTTGAATCCCCCTTCACCCAAGGATGATTTGTACCAAGTTTGATTGAAATTGGCCCCGTGGTTCTGGAGAAGATTTTTAAAATTTTGTCAGTTTATTTTTGCTTTTTCGCTGTTATCTCCTCCTTGAAAAAGGACATTCTATTTATTTGGAAAAAACCCAAAACAAAACATGAATCCCCTTCACCAAGGGATGGTTTCTGCCACATTTGGTTGAAATTGGCCCAATGGTTTTGCAGAAGAGGTCTAAAACGTGAAAGGTTTACAGACAGACAGACAGCACAACCGACGGGTAACTGGACATCAGAAAACTCACTTGAGCTTTCAGCTTAGGTGAGCTATAAAATGATTACAAAAGTAGATACCTGGAAGCAATAACATGCACGAGAAAGAGCCCAGAAATAAACACCATTTAAGAAAGAAGAACGAGCCTGAGACTCATGTACAAAGTGCTTGAGAGGTTGATGTCTGAACTGCATCCTCATTCGTTCATAAAATTCGCTAAACACGCACGCCAAATCAAACCGAGACAATTTAGTGACCACTAAACAACAAATATAGAAAACAAGCACCTGTGTAACAACGGCAATGGACTAGCCATACGAAACAGCAGAACACCGCAATATCAATTTTTCATGTTTGTCGACACGTGTATGCTTTAGAACAATCTGCCGGACTCTGCAGGCACTGTAGAGGGATTTAGGACCGCCGTACAGGAATATCATCGCCAATAAAACCCGGCGCGCTCTCTCTCTCTAACAAAAGTCACACAAATTGAGTTCTACAACGTACGTTGTACAGACACAGAACAGATACGATAACCCTGGGTAGAGATTCTACACAAACGTGGTTGGTTGCATTTTTATCAATACCTTTCATATCAACGGGTGCCTTTTTTATCAGTTGTTCTACTCACTGAATTGAAAGAGCTTATCAAGGATCTTTTTTTTTTTAAAATTAGTCTTGTCTTCAAAGGAATTTAAACCGAAATGAATTAATTATACCATCTATTATTTAAAATAAAGATTATCCCTTACCATTAATGAAATAATTGTACCACATGCTGAATTGAAGCTATTAATAATTCAAATACTAGTATTGCGTGACATATTTTAACTGATATCAACATTAATTCAATCATGTAACTGGATGTACGATATCCTTAAATCAATTCCTGATATAGCTTAATGAACGACCGATGTTTTTATCCCAAGTCTCTAGTAATCATATCTTCAATATTTATTGTTATGAAATATACCATTTTGACCAGATTTCTGGGTGGGGTGTTAATTTGCCTATAAAATGGGAGACATTTCGGTAGATCTATGTAGCCATATTTCAGTGGAGAATAATACTGCTAGTTAACCAGGTTTCCAGGGGTTGAGTGTGTGGCTGTTTTATAGCTAGATTCGGGGCGGATGAGGCAAAGGCTTGGGGAGAGGGGGGGGGGGGTACCTTGTACTCTGTAGAAGGACACAGTGCATGGCGGACGAAAACGCATACATTTTTAATCTTTTCATTGAAATTGATTTGGATTTGATACAATTATGTAATACAGAGTATACTAGTAGTATAAAACCCAACTTATATTTTGACACAGAAAGTATTGAACCAGTATTCATGATTCAATGAAGACCCTATGATGAAGCTTTTAAAAAATTACGTTGCCTGCACGAAATAATATCTCGAGCTCATTATATGATAAATCGCATACTTAAATCTATCACGTTCCAAGGACACACGCTCACACACAGTGAATAACTCGAGCTCTATCGCCATGTCAGATAAAAGACCTGTGTCCAATTTTGACTTTGCATGGTCCATTGCACTCCGTGACGTCGGTGATGCGGTTCAATCCTTTGTGAGGTCATTTACAGTGAATTCCATGCGCTTCAATATTCTGGAGTCAAAAAATGATCCCCGGTCATTATTTTATGGGGGTCATTATTCTTCCTTACACCGGTATTATGCCGTATACATATCCCGGCGTGATGTTGCCGTACATATGGTTGTTGACGTATCGAGATGGATGAAACGTGAAAATAAGTTTTTAGTCCGTCATTGCATAGAATAACGCTATTTTTTGCTCCGTTTTATTCAGTATTTTAAATATTTGATAAAATTTTTGGCTTTTTTCACACTTCATGTAGGTTCTGGAAGAGACAAATGACAACCGTTTATATGCCTAAATGTGAATGTCACACCCGATTGATTTTCTTTTATTTAGCTTGACTCGACCAGAGCTGCACAATGTCATAATGATAGTGTATCAGGTATACGTTAAAAAAATAAAAACGTCCTACATCACTCTAAAATATAAAAAACATATTTGAAAAAAAGTTAATAATTCTAAAAATTATGGGTAATTTGAAAGAAAATGTTTAAACAACTTTCCTATTTGCACTTGAATACGAAAAGTATGATTCGATAATTTGATTTAAATATGTTTTATGTATGACACAAAAGGATTAGGCAGCAGGCAGAGCCTACATCACCCTTCTTCTGAGGTGCAAAGTCACTACAGATACATATTATAAATACAAAATATATTTTTTAACATTTTCGGATATATTACAGGAAAGGTCAAGGAAACGCAATCTGAGGTAATATGGAGGGAGCCGGATTGAATGTGGTCGATTTAATTTGTCATCTCATATAGAATTGCATTTATTGACAGGAAGATGAAGTGGTTTAAAACATATTGAACAAAAATGAGAGAGCATGGTAACATTTATTGCAGAACAAAAGCTTCTATACAAGAAGAAATCTCTTCAATTCTTTTACTAATTAACAATATTTACTTTCATTCATATATGTCGAGACCGGTCATGGTAGCTCTGTGGTTAGACCGTTTGCTTCATAACCGGGAGGTCGTGAGTTCGAGCCATGGTCGCTTCAAACAAAAGACAAAAATAGGCAGTGATTGCTCCTTCGCCAAACGCTCGGCATTTAGAAGTGAGAATCACGGGTCTTTCGGATATGACCTTAAAAGGTCCCTTGTCACGGTAGGCGTTGACACGTTAAAGAACCCTCACTGCTACGACTTTGATCGCTAAGTATAGGTCAAAATTTGTGGAACTTCACTTACAGATGGTCAGTGAAATATTCTCGACGGGACGTAAAACAAACAATCAATCAATCATATATGTCGATTCGATATATCCCATTAAACACGAAGTAAAAGACACCACGAAGTCTTCCACGTCTGCTTCATATTTGGATATTTCACTGACGTGGACGGACAAATTAACATTTCACCTTTATCCATCGTCAACTTCTTACTGTTCCGTAACAATATTCAATCATCACCTGCATAATGTCTCTCAACTGATTTGCGGTAGTTCAGTGGTGGAGTGTTCTCTTTATAACCGAGAGGTTGTGAATTCGAACCCCATTCGTGTCATGGCCGCGTCAAACTAAGACGTAAACGTAGTGATTGCTCCTTCGCCAAAACGCTCGCCATTTAAAAGTGAGAATCACGGGTCTTTCGTATATGACCCCGTTGGGATCCGGGTTAGAATAGGTCCTCAGTACCCCTTGTCGAAAGAAACTGAATTGGGTGGTCCTTCGCATGAGACAGCAAAAAACCGAGGCCCCGTGTCACAGCAGGTGTGACACGATAAAGATCCCTTATAGCTCAAAGGCCGTAAGCGCCGAGCATAGGCCTAAATTTTGCAGGCAATGTTGGTGTCTCCAAATGAGTGAAAGTTTCTCGAAAGGAACGTTAAACAATATACAATCAATTTTTCGGATTTGACCTTAAAAGCGAAGGTCCCGTGCTAGGCTCAATGTTCGTTATCTTCACTTGTAAATACAATTTAGTCTAGAAACATAAAACGCTGTTAGACTTGCACTCTTAAAAACATTAAACATTAAAATCATTAAACATTAACTTGGCACTTGACGCATGTTAAGTGTAACGAATGTATATATATATATTTAGAACTAGGTCACTGTGACCCTTTATCACAATTTTTTTTTTATATTTTGCATTTTAGTTTTGAAAAGAGGATAATGAGTACCAACTTAAATTTAATTGCTTTTATTAATTCATGCAAGAACATACTAAGAATTTCAAGAATAGAAGTTTTTAGTGTACTTTTGAGAAATAATTAATGTCAAAAGGCATACGAATTTTATATAATGATTTAAATTTCATACCAATTTAAGAACTGCATGCCTGGATAATGTATGTACAAGGCTCTTTTAGAATGTTCTGTTGGTACTTGTTTTTGTACATACAAGTTCAGTTAGAAATTTTAATTGACCAACTTCATGAAATTTCTAATAATGTTGGTTTGTGGAATGCAAATGACTTCATTTAAGCATCAAACAGAATAGAGCTGATTTTATCCGTTCCTTGGAATTCATTATCAAGGTCATGAAGATATACATACCGAGATCGATTTCATTAACTGGAAGAATTGCATCTGTCAAGCCTGAGATAAATCTATTGTTTTAATTCAAAGAATTGCATCTGTCAAGTCTTTGTTAAACCTATTATTTTAATTTACTGCAAGATGGTGGTGTTTAATGTATGGGATACAAGGCAAAGACGGTCTGTCATGTCAGGCACGGCCGGAACTGTCGAAGTTTTACTTTTACCTTCATCTATATGGTAAAATATGATCAATGCAGTAATGCGATAATATTTGATGAATGACTCGAATATTCTATATAAAACGTGGCGGATTTAGAGGAAGTTACGGGAGTTGTAACCTCTCCTTTGATTGGACGTTTTTGGACTCTTTCTCATGCCCCGACCCCTTTTGGGCGGAGAAAAGGAATTCGGAACATAACCACCGTTTGAAATGTTCTGGATTTACCCATAATAAACAATATTGCCAAAAATTATATAGTAGAGAGAACATCTTTTGATTGTCATTAAAACACATTTTCCCAAACTCCTTTTACATGACTATACATAATAACATTGAATTCTGTCTATTTTTTTTCAGACTGACGCAAGTAAAGAAATCTCATTATTCTAGACTCCGCTGTTGAGATGTCAATTTGGAACCCTTATTGATATATACTGGTAAGTTAGCTAGGAAAGATAGGTCTAGAAATCGTATGATTTCACATTGAATCATATGTCGACATAAAAATGAAGCCCTATAATTGAAAGATCGTATATTTGACTTTCGGCATTTTCCGAAATAGTTGATGACATGTGGAGAATAAATGAAAGGAAATTAGAAATCTTACGCTGACAAAGCTGATTACAGCTTCTCTTATTCATATGTATGCCTTTGTGAATGCTTTCAGAAAAGCTTTGGTCATAATCTATCCAGAAATTCAAAAAGTTGTAATCAACAGACAAGTGAAAATGCTAAGATATCGAACAGTAATCTCAGCTCTTTTGATTCATCTCCATTGCAGACTGCAACTCTAAAGATGTACATTATATAAACCCACACTATTAATAATTGCAGTCCAAACCATTTTGTTTTCTGTTATAACTCAAACACTGTGGAGGAATGGTTTCATATAATGACCCCAACCAAAAAGTCGAAAATTAGCGACGTCCAGTCCGACAACAAAGAAGCCTCGTCAGGTCATTGAAGCTGAATCTAAAAAAGACTACCTTCAACTGTTTCAAGAATGTGTCTGAAAAATGACTTGGGTGACAGATAGGATAGTCGTTGCCAAAGAAAATCTATCCATGGTAACTACATGTACCTTTGGTAAATGTTGGTACCACTGTTATACTACCGGTAATGGTAATGGAATATACCAAAAATAAGTACTGGGGGAAATATGAAGTGTTCGACCTAATGACAGTTTGTTTGTGCAAATAAAATCATTAAAATGTCCAAACAAATTCCATATGTTGTCTCTGAAGGGGATTGTTGCAACCCTTTTAACATCAAATTTTTGTCAGTAACTCGTCTCGTTTTAAAAATTATCATATGCAGAACATGCTCTCTCGTATCGAATTAGTTGGGAGACATAAGCAACATATGCAGGTGATAATGATTGTTTTTGCTACACTTAAAAGGATAAGACAAAGAACAGTGATTAATCTCATAGTTCCTATAGAAAATACAAATACGAGAGATGTTCAGTAAAATACCAATATGTTGTTAGGTCGAAAGTTATCTGACGTGTAACTAATATAATGTTTACGCACTGCGGAAAATATGCAGGAAACCTCAGCATTAGGTTTCTGCAAGGTTTCCATTTGGTTTCAGTTTGCGAAAACTTGGTATTTCATCTAGTCTGAAACGGATATGTAAGGCTCTGTATTGTGCTCGTGTTCACTTAGATATATTGAATCGATATGTACATGAATGTTGTTAATATAGAGCCTCTCCTTGGAATTGAACTACTTTTAAAAACTAATTTTGGTCATTACCTTTAAACACTTAGTAGGACTTTCATATTTCATACGTGTATACCTTTTGACAAGATGACCTTTATTACTTACCGTTCGCGGTAGCTCAGTTGTAGAGTTTTCGCTTTATGAGTTCGAGCCCGCTGGTGCTATGGTCACGTCAATCCTAAGACGAAATTATAGCTAGTGATTGCTCCTTTGCCAAACGTTTGACATTTAGAAGTGAGAATCACGGGTCTTTCGGATATGACCTTAAAAAACGGAGGTCTCGTGTCGCGACAGTGTTTGCACGTTCAAGATTCTCCATCGCACGATGGCCATGATCGCTAAGCATAGGTCTAAATTCTACACCTACAGTTGGTGACTCTTAATATGAGTGAAAAATTCTCTAAGGGACGTGCACCAATCAAATAAACAACAAACTAACCAAGTTTTATTAATTTACTACCGTACGGCATCAGTGTTTCACAAACACATCTTATTTGGGCGAATAATTCGAAGATATGAATATTTCCAAGTTCCATTTGTACTGAACAAGCAGCTGTCTATAATGTCAAAAAGCCTAGTCTTAAATCTGTCGTGAGAGAGAGTGTAATGTGTTGAAAAAGCCGCATTTTATAATGTTAAAAAAGCTTTATGTTATAATGTTGAAAAAGCCGCATGTTATGTTGTTGTCCCGTGGGAATCCGGGTTGTTAGAATAAATCCTCAGTACCCCTTGCTTGTCGTAATAGGCGACTAAATGGGGCGATCCTTCGGATGAGACCTTAAAAACCGAGGCCCCGTGTCACAGCAGGTGTGACACGATAAAGATCCCTATCTTCTCAAAGGCCATAATCGCTGAGCATATGCCTAAATTTTGCAGCCTTCACCGGCAATGATGACGTCTCCCTATGAATGAAAAATTCTCGAGCGGGACGTTAAACAATATATAATCAATCAATAATATAATGTTGTTAATTTTGGATAAGATCTATGATTTCAAATTTAATATTTTTGTGAGGAGTAAAGATCATCGACTAGATTGTACAATGCATCGTGTGATTGTAAAGACTTTGTTTTATGAATCTTTGGAATCCAGTGTAGGTACGAAAAACTCAAGTTTATTTGTCCCATTGACTGGAATATCAAATGAACGATTTACAGATATAGCAAATGTCAGAGAAAAACGTAAAAGTGCTTGGAGAAAATTGATGAAAGGAGGCTATGGGTGGTAGCTTATGATGGTGCTGTAGCTGTTTGAAAAACAAGAATGCCAGGATAGAATTAAAGATATAAGCAAGCTAACGCAATGCAAAAACCATGTTCTCAATCTCTGTACTACTCATAGATTGTTATTTCTCTTAAGAAGCTGTCTAAACGTATTTCATCGACACAGGTCTTTGTAACTGGGGTGAATGAAACTCCTTACATCAATCCAAGAGATATACGATTCGTCGCCTAAGAGGCAAAAATATTTCGAGGATATATTTTTGTAGCAGGTGATAGACAGAATCTGCTACTTGAGTTGTGTAAAATATACAATGCGTAGAAAGGCATATACTACGTATTTCAACTCTTTCTGTGTATGTATGCTGTCATTATATGCAAGACGCTAGCCTCCATGAGACTTGTATCAAGAATATAGACATGGACGAAAATAACACCCCATGAATTTCTCTCTTTGTCCTCGATTCAATTATTTATGATATCTATATGTATAAAATCTATTTTAAAAGTCAGAAGGCCACTAACGCGCAAGCTGCACTAGCTGGACATTACTAGTTCGCGATCAGTCACTTACAGTGGTTTCATTGGTTGATTCCCGCACCGTATACACTGTACTGAACCCTAGCTTGCCCAAAGGGGCGAGAGTTTAATAAATATCCCTATACCCCCACTTTGTCTTTAGAGTAAAACGTTTGGTAAATATGATGTAAATTAAGCCGTATGAGACGCCGTTTTAGCATTTCTGATACCAAATATATCAGTATTTATATTTTCATGGCAATATTACTTGTTTATTGATATCAGAAATATTTCTTCATATGAGATTAGAATTTTTTGATATCACAAAATCATTCTCGGACATAAGCGTTTTTTCTTGCAACTACTTTGAAAATGATATATTTCTTGATATCAAAAACTAATTCTTCTAGATTTCTGAAAATATAATTTTGTGAAATTTGAAAATAATTTTGTGATATCAAAAAACATGCTGTAATTTGCTATATATCGGAATTATATATTTTTAAAAATATATACCAGAAAAGGATTTCTTGTTATCACTAAATCATTCTCTGAAATAAGGTGGTATTCTTTATAATTTTTAGGTCACCTGAGTCACATCGGTGACTTACTACTATTGAAAGCTGCCCGTCGTCGTTCGTTAACATTTTATAATTAAAAAATTGTGATATTCACATCGCCTTGGTCAGAGGTTCAGATGCTAAGATGGAAGTTAAGGTTCATTCAATGAAATTCATCACACAGAAATAATAAGATGAGAAGTCTTGACCAACATTGTAAAATTCACGATGCTCATTGGAGGGATTTATGGTTCACATAGTCAAATGCATCACTTCTTTAAAAATCGCCTTGAAGCACAGTACATAGTAATAATGAAACGATTCTATCAAACCTGTGAAATCCAGGCCCCCGAATCAGGGGATTTGATGGTGAGGTGGGTGTCAATACTTTAAAAAAAGGATGTAATCTTTTCATTTTCTTTTCTCGTTTACTGTGTTTATAGTAATGATGAATTACGATGCCTCTACCAGAAATGTGAAAATCACGGTCCTTGGGTCAGGAGTTCAAGCGATAGGATAGGGTTTTCTGACTCGTGTATAAAACTGCATTTTTTGAAGTATTAAACTTCAACTTTTTACCTGCACTTCACGAAAAACTATATATATATATATATATATATATATATATATATATATATATATAGTCATAAAGAGCATGGGTTTCTATATATAAATTGTGAAATCAATTGACCCTGAAAAGGATCGTGATTTTTCACTGAACCTTTCAAATATATTTTCAAACATTTTTAGGGTCTAGATTGAATCGCCTGATTACTCCTTGTTACATCTAACACTTTTGTTTACTGGATATTCTGCGGAATTTGAGGACAATAAAACGTGTTTCATAAAGGTCTAAAATCAGTCTCTGTAACTCTTGATTGTTGCAAGTTCCCAATGCACGTGATTTAGGCACCAGTAGTCTATCAAATGCACGGGTTCTAAATATTCGCCTAAATATAACGACCGGAAGGAGGTGCGTCACAATTTGTACGTGCAAGAAATTTCAGTGTTACGAACAGTACCATATCTCGCCTTTGAATTAGATATCAACAGCATTGTTAAACTACTGATCGTCATCGAGCAGGTAGACCCCGCATGACGTCAGCAGCACAGGATCACTACATCCGATTGCATCATCTTCACCAACGATTTACAACAGAAATAAGTCTCCTTTACCTCTACCTCTGTGTACTGAGAATAGATACTTGTGCATGGTTATGGAGAGTATTTCACCTCTGTGTACTGAGAATAGATACTTATGCATGGTTTTGGAGAGTATTTCACCTCTACCAAAATTGTAAAACTCGCTATCATTGCGTCAGATTGATTGATTGATTATTTATTGTTTTCCGCCACACTCAACAATTTTTCAGTTATCTGGTGGCGTCCAGTTTTTGTTGGCGGAGGAGAGAACCCAGATACAATGTACCTGGGAAGAAACCACCGACCTTCCGCAAGTAAACTGGCAAACCTGCTCACATAACGCCGCGGCCGAGATTCGAACACGCGCCGACAGAGGTGAGAGGCTTTGTGGTTTTGAGCCCGATGCTCTAACCACTCGGCCACGGAGGCCCCCATTGCGTCAGAGGTTCGGGCTCTATGGGACAGAGCTAAATAGATAAAAGAGTGACGATGCATTTTTTCAAGCAACAATAAAAATTGTCCCCTTTACTTCAGTGGATTGAAATAAAATAATATACGTAGAGTTGCAAAAACAGTGAAATTCATGACCCCTGGACTAGTTACTGAACCTTTAGAGAGCGACACCTAATTACAGCGAATGCGCCTGCAGTATACGTGTATGATTTAAAAAAAAAAATCTCTTTTACTCTTGAGCACTAAAACCGAATCTGGAAAGCTTAGGAAATTCATTTTGATTTCTTAAGAAATGATTATCACCTTGTCAGTTTGAGCCATCCATTTAATCGTTGTTACATGTTACTCAGGTGATTGTTAGGCCCGTAAGCCTCTTGCTGATTAAAAAAAAAGAGAGAATCTGATTTACAAAGTGAGCCGCATACGCATTAAATTGCTGCTCCTTGCATGTTCCAACTCTGCTTTTTACTCTTATCTGTTAAGCTAATTTGTTCATAAATACACTGTCGAAAATGCCGTTTCCTTAGGGAGGCTCGCGCCAACATAAGTTATTGACGAACTCTCTAGTTGTAACTTATTCCATTTCTTCTTTTATTGAATAAATAACATAATCAGTATGATATTACTGTTTATTGGTAGGAAAATACATAATTAAAACTTATCAATTCAATGCGTAACATTTTTAAATACTAGGGGAGAAATCCGTAATTGTATAAATTCACATATACAGACAGCCATTTTGACAGAATTTCTGAGAAGAAAAATAGTTTCCTTATTTAAAAAAATACTTGGATTTTCCGTTATGAGAAAATTAATTTTCTAATCATTTTCTGATATCAAGAAATTATTTTTTTAAATATGTATTTTCTTGTATTAAAAATCAATTATAAGTAATCTTGATATCAGAAAATGCTGACGGTTTTCTTTTTTATATCAAAAATGATTTTATGATATCAGATATTCTATTTTCGGACATAAAATAGTTTTTCTGATATCAGAAAATATGCTGGATTTAAATATACATAAATGCTTTCTGATATCAGAAAATAGAATATTTAATACCAGAATTGATTTTGTTTGTTACGAGGCCGAGTCAATAAGTAAGCAGGCTAACTTATTTCCGGTTGAGATCCACCTCTTCTTTTGCGATGTAATTGCCCTCAATTGTGAGGCACTTAGACCAACGTTGTTCAAGTGCCATCAGCCCAGAACTGAGAAAGCCAGGGTCCTTTCCATTTACCCACTCCTTAACTGCCGTCACGACTTCCTCGTCAGACCGGACATGACGTCCACGGATATCCTTTTTCAAGGAAATAGGAAGAAGTCTCTAGGCAGGATGCGGTATTAATTCATACCCGTTTCGCTCTATAGCAACTTCGCAAGTGTGGACTCTGGCGTTGCCCTATTGAAGCGAAAGACCTTTAGAGAGTTTACCTCGGTGTTTTTCACGGATGGCGGTTCTCAGCAATTTTGCATAGTGCACTCCAATTATTGTACTTTTCTTTGGTAAAATGTCCAACATAATAACGCCTTTTACATCCCAAAATATTGTGGTCATCACCTTGCCAGCAGATGGTTGCGTCTTGAACTTTTTTCGCCTCCTACCCACTGAAGACTTCGAGCTTTATTCTTTGGCTCATGATAATGAACCCAAGTCTCATCTGCAATCACCAGACGCAACAGAAAATCATCTTTTGACATAATACGCTTCAACAAGGCGCTGCATACTGATGCTCTGCTGGCTATTTGCTCATCGCTAAGGGATTTGGTAACCCAACGGACTGTTAGCTTCCGCATACCGAAACGATCATATAAAATTGTTGAAACGCTACCTTGTGAAATGCCCAATGCCTGCGCTATTTCTACCACCTGAATTCGATCCCGAACATTGTTACACATTTCTTCGTCGGTGGCATCCAGTGGGTATCCAGACCTGACTTCATCTTCTAAAGACGATCTACCACGTTTGAATTCCCCTACCCAGAATTTAACTTGAGCATAAGATGGTGCAGAAGACCTATAAACATCGGCTAACTCGCCGTACATTTCTTTGCCCGTTTTACCTTTTAAATACAAGTACCGAATCACAGCACAGTATTCAACGTTAGATGAAAAGCATGCCTTGCATCACTATTCATGTTTGACATTCAATATCTTATTAAAGAATGACTATATACACGTGCAATTTTGTACTCAGGTATAAAAACATGTATTGAAACAAGGCATGGAAGTCGTGACCGTCTCGGTCGATCGGAAATGGGATAGGCTGGATACTAATTGACTCACCCTCCAATTAGAACATGCTTCAAAATACTACAGCGGCGCCTCATGAAACCCTGCTGTCTGAGCCTCTCACCATATGTCACGAGTTTCACAATTTTATAAAAACCACCAACGTTATATAATTATTCACCCAGTGACAGGTAGTTTCAGGTATAACATTAAGAAGAATTCTAGGATGTAATAAAATTTCGGTGCCTAAACCACACAGACCCGCAACACCGCAAGACAGAGAACATCATTTTCACATTATTTGGTAAAAGCAACCAAGGTCAGATATTATGCGCTAGATGTTCATGACTTAAGAAGATTAAAGCACATGATCCATATCATATAAAAGTAGCTGTATAAGGTCCATGGATTTCATTTCGTAGAGATCTCCTTTTCTGATTACATGAATAACTGTTCACCCACTTTATCTGGTAAATGCCAGCTTGTATTTTAAATTTCTTGAAGTAATTTTTTGGTAATTGTACTGATGAACAAATCTTTGAAACCGATTTTGCAGAAATGTCTCCATGTTTCCATTGATTTTATATTTCCCATAGTACAAAAAACATAGATATTTATTACTTTTATTTTGTAATTTAAAGTTGTTTACGTCGAATTGAAGAGTCGCCGCTTTTATCGAGATATAAAATTTGAAAGTGCATAGGTTCATCATTATATATCAAATGTTAAGAATGTTGCAAACTTCACTTTAGAACGACGTATAACGAGGCAGGACAGTAAACCAAAAGGAGTTAACTATGAGCAACCCACGCAGCCTTAACAAAATCTGTGTAGAAGATTGATGGATAAAAATCAGTGAGAACTTTGCAAGAAGCTTAAAACTAATTAACACAAACATTGACTGATTGATTGTATATTGTTTAACGTCGCACTCGAGAATCTTTCACTCATATGGAAACGTCACCATTGCCGGTGAAGGGTTGCAAAATTGGCCATTGAGCAGGGAGGGATCTTTAACGCCGCATGGGGATCCGAGATGTTAGAATAGATCCTCAGTACCCCTTGCTTGTCCTAAGAGGCGACTAAATGGGGCGGTCCTTCGGATGAGACCGTAAAAACCGAGGTCCCGTGTCACAGCAGGTGTGTCACACAAATATTGATGACTAATGTGGTAAAAAGAATCTACATTATTCATACATATATAAATACATATGTACAAAATTCTATCCCTGGGATTAGAACTGTGCAAAGTAGAGATCTAATGATGTCTCGTATAATGTATAATCATATTTAATTCTTTCCAGTTGCTATACAGTACATGATAAGTAGAAAAACTGCTATATGTAGTAGTGTACAGTTGTACAGATTGAAGAACAGTACATGGTGTGCAGAAATCCTGAGACATATGTAGTGTACAGTTGTACATGTTCAAGGACATAGTAGACACCCTGAGACATGTAATGCACAGCTGTATATGTTCAAGAACAGAACTATTTCTAGGGCTTTATAGCATGATATATAAAAGAGAAAGATAAAATGAATCCGGTGAGCATTATTGCTTAAAGGCCTTTTGCTTTATTTCAGAGAAGAGACGAGGGCAACTGACATTCTGTGGGATAATGCAATGTATGATGTCACATGACACTGCTGCTTATAATAGCAGGGGATAGTTTCTCACTATAGGCCCGGTCGACTTTCTTTAAAAAATAGAAATACTCCATATTTGAAGTGATATAACATATGTGAATATGTGTTAAGTAATTTTAGAACACATGCCAAGTGTAGCCGAGTGCTTGATCGAAAAACTTGATATGCAACATGTGGATGTCACCATTATTCATGACCTATAGATGGGTGCAAATACGAAACTAAAACAAGTGGTCAGATTTTGAAGAAATTAGGATGAAAACCTAAATGGTCAAGGAAAAGGTCTGCAGCCGAGAGGGAAGGTGGATGGCTCCAGATGAAAGATGGGTAGAGAGAGTTCTTGCTAAATCCCCTCGCACGGTACTCTGATGGGGTGTAAGCGGAAGTAGCCTAAATGAGAAAAAAACTCAAAGCGAGAAAGGGGCACTTGCTCAGAGCTAGCATGTTGTATACACCAGCACCTGTATGTATGGGCTACATGTAATTTTGTGTCATAAACTATTAATTATACCAATGTGAAATGCAAGTTTTGACATAAACGGAAATATGATTGTCCATTAGTTTGCCACAAGCTGACTTTAATTCATATCCCTACCCACATGTTTCAGAACAAAAAAAAAGTCCCCTGCCACCATAAGTCTGATCATGAGAAACTCTTATTGCGGGTTCTCTCCAGTACGTAATCCTCTTTCAGGATGAAGCTGAAACATATATCTTGAACATCCTGGTAATTTCGTGACTGTAGACCCCATCGACGCAGCATATAATATCTCACTTCCGACCTCTAATGCGTCAAGGGCATTAGAAAATCTTAATTCGATTGCTATAATTTTACTTCATTATCTTCAGATGAAAAACGCCATCCACATGAGATGTCGACACATTTTTTCAACTTACATATATTAGTATCACTGACCTTGGGCTAGCTGTAAGTGAGACTTTTGCGAATAAATTTGTCGTAAGTCTTTGAACCCAATTACAGAAATAACTTTAACGCAGTTGTTCTGTCATATTCTACTGTAATACATACATAAGACATATAGGAGAGGGACTAGTAAGTTGCAAGAACTTGTTCCCAATCCTTTTGATTTAATCAATATAATATGTTCAAAACAATAAGACAGTCAAAGAGACCTGTCAGAGTGAGAGCCGCGTTTAATACACAGCTGTTTCTTGAAATTAATTTTTATTCGGCTTGGTTTGAAAGATATGAAACGTGCTTGCTGTCGTAATTAAGTGGAATACATTCTGTGGTCTATTAAATTCATTTTTATTGATAAATAGAAGATTATTATCCGCTTTTAGATTCCTTCGTGTCACCAGACGTGGACCAGTCTATCTGGTTAATAATAAAGGATTTATCAAATCTTATTGCTATCAGGTAGATTTGGCAAAGTGTTAAATATAATTAATTTTGTTTAGTCACACAGAAGAAGTGAGCGTGAAGGAAAAATTTCTAGATATGATGATTGACAGGTTTAACGGAAGCTTGTATGATATGTCATTTTCTTGACGGTTAACTTAGGTATATTTACCAAGTTGGTTGTAAAACATAATCTTAATCGATTTTACTTCAATGTTTATTATGTGGAAATCTCTCTGCACTCATGCCCATCTCATTTGTAGTTTATCTGCTGATTAGTTTTGGAAACATGAAGAATATGACAAATGCTAACGTTGCATATACATTATTAGTTTTGGAAACATGATGAAGATGAAAAATGCTATTATTACAGTACTCGTGTGTGGGTTTGTTATTAGGGCCTCTTATTACAAGTAACATGTTAGATTTCGTAAAGGAATCGCGTAATCACATGCTGCAAAACCTCGTTCACACGACTGGGCATTAGATAGCAAAGGTGATGTGTAATTAACGAAAGTAAATTTAAAACACTTTGCCGTTCTTATTATGACGTAATTTTGTATGTAAATTATGCCATGAGGCACATATTGGGATTTTAATATGAAAAAAAGTTGGAATCCTTTGTGCTTAAAAGATAAAATTGCAGACTGGTCCGTACTATATTGGAACGGTAAACGATTAATGAGCGATTGATATCATTTTTATTTGTTTCATTAAAATTATACTCCTGTCAAAGTAGCTTTCAACTTGATTTCATCTGCCACTTCACTAGTCACAACTGTGCAAACTATCTACTGCACACAACATAAAAACATAACTCGTACAACATACATTTACTGACTATAAGTTCAGTTGATGAAAGTGCACGGGTCACAATCGGCATTTGGTACATGGTCTTGACAGCAAATCACAGTTTGCTTCATGTGTGTACTATTCCAGTGTTCCAATGACAAACAGGTGCTGGTGAGTACCATTGTGTGTTATGTATGACATACAAGATCTTAACAGCTATAGGTGTCTGGCACAACAATTCACAGCTGTAGATATATCGTAGATAAAAGTGGGTTTTTGGATGGATAAAACTCTTGTTAATATCATAACGGTCCCTGTCTGTTTGATATTCTTTCTTGACTCTGTTCATTGATTATAACTTTACAGGGTACTATATTTTTGATTTCTAGTGCGATATACTAGTTAATTTACAAATTTGCTGAATTATCATTTCAGGGCACTGTTGTTACTATGATTTATGTAGGACATTTTATGGAATAATCTTTTGGGTGAGATTAATTTATCTGTGACTATAATTGTTACATGATGTCACGTGTTCAGTCTACCTGTAGTGCTACAGTATCACTTTATCTTACATTTGAATTAGTCATTAGTCACGGTCTGATTATTGTTCTAAAACTTTTTCTTTATTCGTTATTGTATATTCAGACGAACCCTGCTAAAAATGTGCGTATTAATTTAACAATCAAATACTTCCTTTTAAGAAGTATTTGAAGTCTTGTATAAACGAAGAGATTCACATAAGTGTTAAATATCAATTATTTTAGAATATCATTGGCACGGGCATCAAAGAAAACACATTAGTCCAATAATAATTCTGTTTGAATATGAAGGGTGTTTTTGTCCGTGCATTGTAGGTTGCCTTACTTTAAACAATGCATCAGTAAAACACATTTATTCTTGTTTTACGACAGAATTCGTTAACGAAGATATGTATTCAAAGAGACTATTTATTTTCTGAAGCACGATAGATGATGGTAGACTTCACCTACTCTTCATTATGAGATGAATCTAACGGTTAAGTGCTGTGGTATTCCCAATAGCTTTGGGCTGTGTAATAGGAACTTAAAGTTTCTGAGATGTTAAAGTCGGATGTCAGTTTGTATTATGGACTCGGCAAGGCTCGAAGAATCCTTCCATTTATCTATATCTAGAAACGGGGAGGAGTGTAATCGGGCTCGGTATCAGGAAATTCAGGACGTTGTACACACCCGTAATTCCTAATGTTGATGCATCTAATTCAACTGCAATTTACGAACCCATCAATGATAATTAATTTATAGCCCATATCGAGATTTCAGACCCATTAAAATTCGCTCCAATGCATCAAGTTTTAGCGCTCTAATATATATATATAATATATATATATATATATATATATATATATATATATATATAGTTACGAACGTTTGTCAAAACATGTTTCAAAGTACTTTAATTCTAAAAGCACAGATCATTTAACCTAACATAAAAACCATGAAAAAATATGAATCCTAGCACAAGTTGATACTAGTAGAGTCTACTCCACTTACACTGAAGTAAAAACAAATCCCCAGTAACAATATTTAAGTAGTTCAAGATCGGTTATATTGAACTCTGGATATACTAAACAATTCAGGTCGGTCCCCTGAATTTCAATACATCTGAGGTAGACAATATGCCTTTGTCATTAGTATCATGAAGGGTATAATACAGTGGATACATGGGAAATGTAGACATTTCCCCAATAGTTTCATTGCTTATATACCCCCAAATACATAAAACAGACATCTATTCCTGAAATGTACATACATACTTTATGTACTGTATTCAATATTTTTTTTTTCATGTTGGAGACCAGACCAAAATTTTGTTAGCGTGATAAAAGTATGTAAAATATTATCCGTCAATGTCCACAAATTTTGATTGGTATTATATACTGGTCTATACAAGGTCAAAACGGTTATTTTGTGAATATTGACGTTTATGATGGCTGTAAGCAATCGCGCGAGAAAAATATATTAACAGAAGCCTCATGGAGGAGGAGGGTTCACTTTACCAAATGTAGTAGTATTAAAAAAGATGTTATGTTGAACAGGAAATTTAACATGTCCATTGCTTAAAGTGCTTCTCCGTACCCTGTATCCCGTTTGACTGTCTTTTATTGCTGAATAGGCTCCGCCACCAACCTGCAGGCCATCCAAGCTTTCAAACTCCTATGATATTTATTTCAGCTTGCAGTGATCATGACTATGTGAAGACAACGAATGGTGATCAATCTCATAGCTTCTATAAGGAATAAGAATAAAGATTTGGGCAAATACGGACCCCTGGATATACCAGAGGAGGGATCAGGTGCCTAGGAGGAGTAAGCATCCTCTGTCGAGTGTTCATTCCCGCCGTTACCAAATGTCTTGATCAGGCAAACGGAGTAATCTCTAGCCAAAATCATTGTGTAAAGAACGATTTCATATTTGGTATGAAACACGTCAGACCACATTTGACTCAACGACAGTTTGTATTGGCAAACTACATTTCTGTAAGAACCATAGAATATGGGAAATGCAGACTTTAAACAACATTGTTGTAACCCCTGTAACATCAACTTTTTGTCAGAAGTCTGCCTCGATTCAAAAACTGATAACATGGAAAACAAGCTCTTGTGTATCGAACTCGTTGAGAGACATAAACACCATATGCATGTGATATTGGAATATTACTACATAGATATGGGAAGTTGACGATGGAGATGGTAAAATCATCCAGTTTGTCATAAAGTTTGGTTGTTAGTTTGCCGTTAATACATGTATCTATATTCAACAAAATATCCAAGTACGAAGCAAATGTGGAAGACTCTGTGGTGTTATTTTGAATTCAATGGGATATATCAGATCGACACATGAATGAAAATAATTACTGTTAATAGATAAAACGTCATATATCTTAATGTTGAATTGAAGGATACAGCAAGAGAATTTTTCTTATGTAGAAGCTTTTGAAAAATAAAAATATATAAAACAGGTCAACTAACAAAGGAGCACAATTCGTGTCCATCGGATTCCAACTATTAATAAAAACTACAGCATATTTTTAATATCAACTTCAGAGTGCTGGTGCGTAGAATCATAGTGGTGTTTAACAAAGTAATTTTTTTTGTTTGTTGTTTTCCGCCACACTCAACAATTTTTCAGTTATCTGGTGGCGTCCAGTTTTTGTAGGTGGAGGAGAGAACGCAGATATAATTTACCCGGGAATAGACCACCGACCTTCCGAAAGTAAATTTGTAAATGACTGATTACTAGATATAAATAATTCCTTTTTCCATTTTTGTTAAAGAAGCAACTATCTATGATGTGAAAAAATTATTCAATATGAGGCGTTTTATATCCGACTATAAATAAATAGGAAATTAGCTTGGTTGTTTTGTGATCCGATCCATTTAAACAGTATAATTTGCATATAAAGTGTACAACACATAGCTTGATTAAAAGAAAACAAATACATTTATTCCTTTGATAATATCCAATTAATGTGGTACATATACCTTTAAATATTACACAGGGAAAGTGACGGTCACGATTTTCATGGATTTTGTGCGAATTTTTCGCATGAGAAGACGAAAAAGAAAACGTATGATATTCACACGAAATATTTACAAGGAAGTCGTGTAATATTAATATGGGTGTCAAGCCAGAAGATTCAAGCTATAGAGTGTGGTTTCGAGCAAAATCACATGTGTAGGGTAGTAAATGAAAGTAGGAGAAACTGATATTAAATGAAGTTATTCATCAGTTTTACAGTTAACACTTTAAAATATAGAAAATAATGTTTAATAAACTGTGTTGTTTCTTCATTTTTTCACAGTTCAATGTAACAGACGTATCGCAATAATTCTATGCATATACTGCACGATTATATAAAAAAAGACATTACAGGAAAAAGACAATGCATAACTATTGTGATAAAATTTACGTGATATTCGAATAAATTTCATGCGAGTGAAATTGCACGATATTTTCATGATTTTTAAACAAAAAGTAACACGCATGAAAATCATGCGAGCCACTTTCTCTGCGAATTTTAGAACAAAGTTTGAAAATAGATAAAGAAAGCAATGAGACATTGGAAGCCTTGGATTCCACTATTACTTGTTCGCTAAACTGTTTTGAGGACTCCTGTAGCCAATACTAAATCATATCTTTGCCTTCCTTCCGATCCCTTTTATTCTCAGAAATATCTTTTTAAAAAGCCTTTTAGATTGAAAACAGAGTATTGTATTCAAAATGTTAAAGGGTGGTTTAAAGATTATTAAATAATTAAAGAGTTTATCATGTCACTAAAGCTTGTATGGATGAAAAATATACTGCAACGATGTAATTCACATTTAAATTTAAATGTAGATAGTACGAAAATTGTCTTAAGTTGAAAAGAGTACATCATGAAGAAATAAAAGATGTAAAAATATGGTTTTGAAGGAAGTGTTAGAGGCTTGCGTATACTTTTCTAATAAGGCACTAGAACCAAATACGTCCATGGGACCAATTGTTCAACAAAAACATTTTGGTTAGCATTAAAACAGGGGTATGTTCTTCATAAGAAATGATTGAGAATATTATAGATATTGCTTTGTGAATGATATGTTCATTGAAAAGGACCCTTTTATGGACTTACATTCGTACGATCTGAGATATGCAATCAAATTAAAGTACACCTGTTTGAGTACCACATAGCTGCTATACGAGAATGGTTAACAAACTAAAGAAATGTCGCTCTTCTATCAAATGATCACATACCAAAAATTACACAAAATTGTATTCGTTATCAATTGCACGAAACGGTGAAAATAAAGAAAAGTTATCAATCTCTTAACTTTTATAAGGAGTACATAACTAAAATTTGGGCAAACACGGTCTCCTGGACAAATCTGAGGTGGGATCAGGTTCCTAGGAGTAGCACGCATCCCATATCAACCGGTCACACGCGCCATGAATCCTGTATCTTGATCAGGTACACGGAGCAATTCGTACACAATATTAATGTGAAAAAAAACCCGGCCAATCAATTGGTATGAAACACGTCAGGCAGCATTGGGCCCAACGAAAGCTTGTATTTGCAAACTACATGTAGATCGTTATAACAATCATAGAATCTGTTAAAAGCTGACTGATTGATACTGTTGAAACCCCTGTAACAAACAAAGAAATAATACTGGCATCATTGTAAAAAAAAAAAATTAAACGAAATAAAAATCAAACTCTACTTGCTTTAAAGATGAAATATGTATTGTAGTGCGATATATAGCAAGAAGCAGCCTTCCTTGAATCCAAAATATGTATGATGCAAACAAGTGTATGGCTTCTACGAATGACAACCAAATAAAATTTGACGAAGCCTGGGAGCACTGGAAAAAACTCTGTTCATATAGAGTTTCTCTCTATCCTCTGTTTCTTTCATTGTTTCTGCCTGTCTTTTATGTAAATAAAATAGTGTATATGTGTATTTTGTGGATTGTAAATAGATATCGGGTATTCACATAAAATATAATTATTTTGATTGTCATTAGGTTGAATGCTGTCCGACGGGTTGCATTACAAATTGTTACACTGGTTTTTGACTACGGATTGCTCCGTTCCAGATAGTGAATGTGTCATGGCGGGTTGACCGGCAAACAGAGGGTGATTATTACTCTCAGGCACCTAATGTTTGCCATGTTTCCAGTTTTGTAATTTTAATGGGGGTTTTCTTGTTAAAAAGGGTCCTGAATTGAGAGATCCCATATCTTTCAATTGGAGGTAGAACTTCAATTATCAAAAATTATGCCAGACGATGGGCTAAACATGAAAAGGAAGAAGTTGACACCTTGTCAGAATGCAAAAAAGGTGTAGAGGAATATCGAAATCTTGTATCAGCTACATAAAAACAGAGATACGTACCATCTATCATTCTATATTTAATAAGAAAGAGATGATGAAAGAATTAGTTAGAATACAAAAGGAATATGTATTGGTTCCTGATGACAAAGCTTGTAACAACATTGTCTTTGTTTATAAGGCTCATTATTAAAAATGTATTTTAAACGAACTTGGCTTTAATTCCACATTTGGTAACCCAACTTGTACTCCATGTTCCCTTTCAAATGACGAAAATCTTCAAAATCACGCTTCAGTTTAAACACTGCTGATATCCCAGTCAATAGGATGAATTAATTTGAGTTACCATACCTGTATTGAATTTCAAAACTTCACAAAAAGTTTGACAAAGTAGCATTGCACGATCGATCAATTAAATGTTATACTAAGCCCCAATCGAAAATATTGACTGCTGTGAGGGATAAAATTCAGATATATTATACCACAACGTATGTGAGAAGTTATGCAAATCAAATGGGAATACCAAAATGTTCAAAAGAACTTTTAGTAAATTTGAAATCACAAAACTTCAAAACCAAAATCAGATCGTAAGACTTGTCAACACTTCAATCGACCACTCCTCCCCATCAATTAAAGACTAGGCTTTTTGACAGGTGGTCCTTCAATAAAAATGAAGCACGGAAATACTCGTATCTTGTCATCAGTCATCTAAAAATACTTTGTAAAACACCACTCTGATTCTACACACAAATACCATGATTAATGATTGATTGATTATTTATTGCTTTCCGCCACACTCAACAATTTTTCAGTTATCTGGTGGCGTCCAGTTTTGTTGGTGGAGGAGAGAACCCAGATACAATGGACCTGGGAAGAGACCACCGACCTTCCGCAAGTAAACTGGCAAACTTGCTCACATAACGCCACGGCCGAGATTCGAATGCGCGCCTACTAGAGGTGAGAGGCTTTGTGATTTTGAGCCCGATGCTCTAACCACTCGGCCACGGAGGAAATACCATGAAGTTGATATTAAAAATTATGATAGAATTCCTCATTGACAATTCTACGTAATCTTTGGTGATCAGGTTTTCCATCAATCTATTTGAACTCCCACGGGCACGATATTGAGGATGATCTCCCTCATGCATAGCTCTGATCCTTTGCAGGATTTGGCTCCACTCATTGGTATTTTTGGTTCTTTCAGCTCTTCCAAACTTGTTCTTATTTCGGATTTCCAACATATTTGACTTGAGCATTACTGAGAAAACATGTGACGAAATGCGCATCTGGTGCATCAAAATTGGTACCGTTTATTTTGTATATTGTACTTTTTTTTACCAGATCTGTTCTTGTATTCTTTTGAGGCAGAATTCATTCAAAAGCTTTTAAATGAGAAGAAATGTTTTCTGCTGTGACCTTCAACTCAACATTTAGATATATCGACAATGTTTTATCTATTAACAATATTCATTTTTACTCATACGTTTGTTTGATATCTCCTAGTGAACTAGAAATTAAAGATATAACATAGTCTTTCATATTTCTTTCATATATTTTATTGAAGAAATCTAACAACTAGAATTTTTGAAAATGGGAATGACGTCAGTTTCTCCATCATCAACTTCCCATATTTATGTAGCACTAGTCCATTATCACCTGTGTATGGTGTTTATATAAGTGTTTATTTATGTCTTTCGACTGATTCAATACGGGGGCCTCCGTGGCCGAGTGGTTAAAGCATTGCGCTCAAAATCACAAGGCCTCTCACCTCTAGTAGGCGAGGGTTCGAATCCCGCTTGCGCCGATGTATGTGAAAAAGTTTGGCAATTTATTTTCGGAAGGTTGGTGGTCTCTTCCCGGATACATTGTATCTGGGTTCTCTCCTCCACCTACGAAAAACTGGACGCCACCAGATAACTGAAAAATTGTTGAGTGTGGCGGAAAACAAACAAATAATCAATCAATCAACAATATGCAAACGAATGTTTTGTGTATGCCCAGTTTTTAAATCAACGCAAACTGCTGATAAATAAGTTGATGTTACAGGGGTTTCAGCAGTCTCGTTTAAAGTCAACCTTTCGCAAATTCTATGGTCGCTATAATGATCTTTGTTTGACTCCAATATTAGGCCATTCCTTATATACTGATTTTGAATATGAATTACTCCGTTTACCTGAACAAGATATAGGGATCACGGCGGGTGCATTGCAGCAAAGACATTTATTCAAAATGAATGTGTATATCTCTCAAATACATGTACGATACAGCAATGATTAAATGTTAGAACAAAAGACTTGTATAAAGACAACCAACGGTATAAAAAGCGTTCTGGATAAGTGAAATAAATATTTAAACTCATTTCATAGGATTAAGAATCTTTCATGCTGTACAATAATTGGATTGGTATCGCTACATGTAGATACCCTTCTTAAGTAAATGACTCGTGGGGGATCCTAAGAACATTGTAATATGCCCCTCATGGGCACAATGGTAATGAAACTACATCGGGTTCTTGACTATTGGAAAACTTTCACGATGCAAGATGCTGTGGAAGACGCATTTACGGGATCGTGGCCAGTGGCATGTTGATACCTCGAGCTTTGCGTAATATGATACTGATTCACCATAGGATTAGGCATGAAGACTATGACGCCTACAGAATAGACATCCTACGATTCTACCAATGCTCCGCAGAATTCTGGCCCGTATGGGCAGCGTATCCAAAATCAGAAGACATCTGTCTGGCGCATGAGAATGAAATCATTATTCATACCAATCAACTAAAGTCGGACAAAATAATGTCCAATAATCGAATTAATTGTTCAAAGTAATTAAACTATCACTATCAAAGTGTATGCAAAACATGTTTGAATATTTTTCTGAGTGTATTTGGGTGCTTTGAAATTTATCTATAAAACATTGAAGATTTGGGGGTCGTGTACCCGCTCCCCTTCCTGTAACTGAATAGTAGCATTTTTACAGCTCTCTTTGGAGAATGATAACCATTACGACAACAATGTGGCTGTAAGAAATCCTATACTGACGGGTTACGATAAAAAGAATTCAAAATACAGTAATCAATTAATGAAAATGCAAAACAATTGATACACAAATCTGCAGGGCGCTTTTTATCATGAAAGGCGATTTTTGAACACCAGGAATTTTCCAATGAATTACAGGGTACCTGTTTGAATGGATTTTGTTAACAAACTAAATAAGCTGTATCAGCAAATGCATAAACGAAGAAGCAACAGGAATTACAGGAGGGATATCTGTCAAGATAGCGAAAGGACTAACCGAGTCCTGTAATTTTGGAATGTTTTCAAGGTAATTGGCATGCTGTTTGACAATTCATATCTCCTCTATATCTCGTACCCACGGAAAACACTTGATGCGACCTTTTTTAATTTTTATTCTGGCATGTTAATTCCCCCTCTCCCACAAATAAGTAGTGATTGCTCTGCAGATTTACGACACGGTTAACTTTATAAACTTAATGGATTTGAATTTGTCGCCAGCCGAGAAAGATTGAGTCAATAGATACGGTGGTGATGTATCAATTTGGAAAAATTACCGACTTAAATAGCAATGAACCAAACTGAAAAGCGTCTTCTATGAGGTTATACATACGATGTATAGTTGAAGGAAAGTCAAATCAATACTAGCACCCACCCACTTGGAGAATGTAACGAAGGACAGTTAGATGGTATCGAGTCTTTGAAAGTAGTTTATCACGACACCGAATTGTTCACTCCAAAGAACCACGTACTGACTCCGTATAATTTGGATTATTTTCGAGACAGAAATATAGAGACATTAATTATCATTTCCCAATTATCTTCATATTTACGTGTGTCAAACGGTAAGATAATAATATTAGCATGTAATGAAAGAAGATAATAAAGATTTAGATTTAATAATAGATTAGACCAATATATGACCCTTTTATATATGCGCCCTGAAAATCATCAGGAAACCAGTTGCACATGCGCATATGAATTTATCTAATGGTTTAAAAGTATTCAATAAATGGACGTGATATTCCTGGCACATATCCACCTTAATCGCGGCTGAGATTATTCGGCTTGGCTTAATATTTGGACTGACGCCTTCACCGAATCTCGGTGCAGTCCTTCGTAATTCATGTCTGGAAATTTACGCTCATATATATATATATATATATATATATATATATATATATATATATATATATAAAGTATTTATGTATTTATCTATAGATAAGACAGCTAATTCAATTTTTAATGACTATTGTTTAAAAAAGTAGCGTATTAATATTTAAAAAAAATATAGAAAACAGAGAAAAATACAAACTATGATTCCCTGATGGAAAGCCATAAAGTTGAATTTTCTTCCTTCAATGCGAAAATAAAAAGTTAATAGATTATGTTTATCAAAAACGTTGACCTTTCCGGAAAGCGACTTTCAATGAATTGAAAACTGACTGAATGGTATCTGAATCATCACTGATAAAGTAATTTTCAGTCACCTTTCAGTTACTATTTCGTTATCATACAGCTCACTGAATGACAGGGACATTTCAGTGACCATTCAGTCAGTTTTCAGTGACCATTCAGTCAGGTTTTAGTGACCATTCAGTCATATTTCATTGACCTTTCAGTCAATTTTCAGTGACCTTTCACTCAAGTTTCAGTGACCATTCAGTCAGGTTTCCGTGACCATTCAGTCAGTTTTCAGTGACCATTCAGTAAGGTTTCAGTGACATTTCAGTCAAGTTTCAGTGACTATTCAGTCAGGTTTAAGTGACCATTTAGTTAGGTTTCAGTGGCCATTCAGTCAAGTTTCAGTGACCATTCAGTCAGGTTGCAGTCCATTAAATCACATTTAAGCAACCATTCAGTTAGGTTTCAGTGAAATATTAATAATTAGTGTTTTATATTTCAGTGACTATTAAGGCATATATTAAGCTTTCCGTAATAGTTTACTTACATTATGTTGGGATTTCCGAGTCTATTCTTGCCTCTTTCACTAATTATTCAGTTGTTATTTCAATGATATATGGTTTATTTCATTAAGCATTTGTTCTTCTCTAGTTACATAGAAATGATCGTCCAGAAATTTTTCTCTAATTGTTTACCTACATTCGTGTAATTTTCATACACACTACCTCAGCATTCATTTCGTGAATGTTCTATAAAATTGCAGTAAACGATGTGTTGGTGTCACTGCTCATACAAATAACTTTCATAGATTATCCAACTATGCTGCGTGACAAATCAAAACCAATACACAGAATGAAATATTTCAAGCAATACTTATTTATTCCTTTTTGATGGGAGCAAAGCGTTTTTCACTTTTATTAAACATAGCAAAACAGTTTTTCAGTCAGTTACAGTCACTTATATTATTGTAAGTTCATTTTCATCGCATTCTGTATTCAGACCCTTCTAACATAACGTAGGTAGGATCAATTCCTCAATCGATTTCTTTTTGGACATACCCAGCAATCAGCCATCAACCAATGTTTGCAGAGTCATCTTCAGTAAATCCTGAAGTTTTCTATAAAAAGAGAATATCAATTAAATATCTGTACAGCTAACACCAACAAAAATGTGATTCACACACACACACACACACACACACACACACACACACACACACACACACACACAATAATGATAAAATAGGGGGTGTTAATGACCAGCTAAGGATGGTGCACACAACGTAGACGATTGTAAAAGATTATATCTAATTTCAATGTATTTTCACTTTATATCCATTAGAGCCCCGCCCGAAAGCCCGATACCGTAGAGTTCACTATTTTTGAAGACAATGACATGTTTTACGTACTTATACTAAGGCCTAACACATAGTATTTTTACAACTGGAAATGCATACAAATCATGCCACACCTGCTGCGACACGAGATCTCGCTTTTTACGGTTTCACCCGAAGGACCACCTGATTTAGTCGTCTCTTACGACAGGCAAGGGGTACTGATGTAATATTGAGGATCGTACTTGTATCGTACAACATTTGATAGCAAGGAGATTTCTTTAATTTTTAAATAAATAATCCTCATGCAGCATTGCTTCAATTCCATTCAATGCCATTATTGTAGAGCCCCTAATCGTCGACAAATTTAATGATTAAAATTTAAATAATGTAGCAAAATTTTTTCGACATGTTTAGACCCCTTCCCCATTCCTCCTGTATCTGAATGGGTGAAAATAGATTAAAATCCAACCAATCTTCAGATTCAGGTCAGAAATATAATCTCTCTGATAGAGTTTGTTTTTGTTTTGTTTCTCCTTTTTCGAGAAGATCAATATCGACCGACAAATATGTATAATACACAGTACCGATGTGGAGATGTCTGGTCGCACTCGCTGACTCAATAAACAAAGTGTGACTCCGTCAACATCAAAGAAAAAAGAAAGCCTGACCATAACATATAAACATGAAACGAAAACCGAGTCCGACTGAATAAACAAATGAACATAGAAAAGTTCAATAGATGACAATTGAAATATAGTTTTTGCTATATTTAAATTTCGTTCGCCCCTACAGAAATAACTACCCAGCCATTAGCAAACACCGGGTTAAATTGTTGCTATTTTTGTTAAAATAATTATAAAAACACTCACATTTTACATGATTGTTTCATCATATTATTCAATATTTATGCATGTTTTTAATCAATGTGATGAAATTCGTTGTACGCAATTATTTACTTGCTTACAAGGTATTTTATTTTACTCCATATAAAAAGTAAGATCTGTTTAAATAATACCCTTAATAATGGTATTTTCTTCAATAAATCAATGCAGAGGATATAATGTTATCAACATGATTATCGGCAATAGCGATCTCTGGTGGTCGTCAAACGAAAGGAAATTGAGGGGGGGATTTGTTTTCCATCTATATCCCCATTATTTATTACCGGGTATATTGAAAATTACGATGTCCTAATTCTGAATTTTGTGATATAAAGTAAATTTTCATTAAGTTAAAGAAAATATTTTGTATATTTACAGTATTATTATACAATTATACTTGGAATAAATATATCATTTTATGAATGCCTCTTTTATTTTGATATCAAAATTTCTAGAAGATGTGAAATTCTTTCATATAGCAATAAGTATACTTACACGTCATAGTACTTCGATCTTCTTTCGACAAATGACCCGTACATTCTGTTTTCCGAACGATGCCCAATCAGAGGGCTTTTATGTTCCCGGGCATTATACTGACTGATAGGCGACTGAAATGTCACTGAATGACACCTTTCTGTTTTAATTGAAAGATCTCATTACTTCCTGTGTTATCTATCAAAATATTACCGACAAAATAACAATTCAACTTCATGACAAAAGGGATGACTAGCTTTTCCACCGTCAACTTCACATATTTATGTAATAGTATTCCATCATCTCCTGCATGTGGTCTTCATGTCTCTCAAACTGATTCGATTTTCACGAGGTTGTTCTGTGTATGATCAGTTTTTAAACGAGGCAGGCTACTGATGAACAAGTTGATGTTACAGGGGTTTCAACAGTCTCTTTTAAAGTTATCATTTTGCAAATTCTATGGTCGTTATAACGAAAAGGCCAGTATAACAAACAGTATTGAATCTCGTAACTCCTATGGAAAATATAAATCAGAAAGATGGGCAAGCACAGACACCTGGGTATACCAGAGGTGGGATCAGGTGCCTAGGAGGAATAAGCATTACCTGTCGACCGGTCACACCCGCCATGAACCCTACATCTTGATCAGGTAAACGGAGTAATCCGCAGTCAGAATCAATATCCGAAGAACGGCCTAATAATATGAAACACGCCAGATAGCATTTGACTTAATGAAAGTTTGTACTGGAAAACTAGATCGTGATAGCGACCATAAAATTTGAGAAATGCCGACTTTAGACGAGACTTTAGAAACCCCTGTAACATTAATTTGTTTGTCAGTAGCCTTCCTTGATTTAAAAACTGATCATATGCAGAACAGGCTCTTGTGTATCGAATCGGTTGAGAGATATAAACACTATATCCAGGTAATAATGGAATGTTGCCATATAAATAAGGTAAGTTAACGATGGAGAAATTGAAATCATCAAGTTTATCTTAAAGCTGAGTTGTTTTAAAATTTGGCGCCTGGATCCATTTTCAATAAAAATCTAAGTACGAAACAAATGTGGAAGACTCTGTGGTGTCTTTTATTTCAAATTCACTGGGATATATCAAATCGACATGTGAATGAAAATGATCATTGTTAATAAATAAAACCTTGTCGATATATCTAAATGTCAAACTGAAGGCCACAACAAGATATTTTTCTTCTCATGAAGAAGCTTTTGAATGCATTCTGCTTCTTAGGAATATAAAAACAGGTCAACTAATAAAGGAGCACATTTCATGCCCATGAGAATTCGAACAGACTTTTGGAAGACCTGATAACTATAGATTACGAAGAAATTGTCGATGAGGAACTCTAGTATCTTTTTAATATCAACTTCATATGAATATTTCCTTTTACCATTTTTGTTGACGAATCAACTGTTTATGATGTCAAAAAGTAGCACAGTACGTTTGAAGTTATTCCTTCACAGTAGTTGATATTTTCGTGAGGAGTAAAGATAGTAGAAGATTCACTGGATCCAGCAATGTATCTTTGTTTGTAAAGTTTGGAAATCCAGTATAGGTACGGTAACTGATACTCATCCACTCCATTAACTGGGATATGAAATATGCTTAAAACTGAAGTATGATTTTGAAGAAATTCATCTTTTGAAAGGGCAGTTGGAGTAAGAGTGCGATTACTAAATGTGGAATTACAGGAGGAGTAAGCATCTCCTGTCGAGTTGACCGGTCACATCTGCCGTGTGTCGTATATCTTTATCAGTTAAACGGAGTAATCCGCAGTCAGAATTAGTGTGCTAAGAAGGGCTTAACAATGAAATGGTATGAAACAATATGTATCGTTTTAATATCTGGTGAGCTGACTGCTGTGCTAGCGTGTGTCATTGATCACGTGTGTAAATCCAGTGTAAGAAAATGTATATTACTTTCACGAGAATCTTCGTTTACCTGATCGTCAGGGAATGCTGGTATGACCAGATGTCCGTGTTTGCCTATCTCTCTGATTTATATTTTGTATAGGAATTACGAGATTGAATACTGTTAGTTATCTTGGCTTTTTCTTTTCCTATAATACTACAAAGTGCACTGGTACTTATTATATATATATATATATATATATATATATATATATATATATATATATATATATAAATTACCAGTGACAGTCCAGTGGGGGAAGGGGGTCAACGGATAAAGGGAAACGAGAGGAAAGAAGGAAGTGTCTTAGTATTTGTAACATACATTCAAATAACTTTGTTATGTTTATGGGTAATTTCTGTATCTTCTCGTAATTGACACATTCCTCTAAATATATATAAAGGTGTGATCATTGAACCCAGCGAAGCATGAAATGGTTATTGGCGTGTCCCAAGTGATAATCATAATTAGTAAAGTACGATAAATTGGACATTATAGAAATATTCTCTCCCTTGAATATATATAATTTATGAAATTCCTCTTACTTTGAATGCCCAGTGATATCCCAATATTAAAGGGTGAGTAGATGAAGATAATTGTATATTAATCATATGTTAAACGTAATCACCATTGGGTCCAGCACACGCCGTGATGGTCTTTGGATACAGATATTATTTGTATACACAGTTTCAATGTGGATAAAAATCTATGATGCTCCTATCCTGACATTCATTAAACGCGGGAAATATAACGCAATTGACTTAAACAGTGCATTGTGACGTTATATTAAGTACTTCACTTTTGGGGCGACGACGTTCGTAATATTTCTTCAGTTTTTTAATAACAACATTTTATAGACGTTAAATGTGACTGTTTTGCCCTTTGGTACATGACTTTGCATGACAGGGCCTTTACTGTCAAAGAAAATAACATATAAAACCTTCTTCACGGTTCGTAATCTTTTAGCAATATTAGGACATTTTGCATTTTCTGATGCCCAGATTCTATTAGAACTTTTGCATTTTGGCTCTAAATAGTGTACCCAGGTCTCATCACCAGTAACTATACTCTGCAAAAAAAGAAACGCATAATGGATTTTTTAAGATTTTAGTAGATGTATTTTGGATTATGATTTTACAATAAAAAATGTAGATATTCACTAGAATTGTTTCAATTGAAAAAAATTACAGTCCAAACCTTAGATATTGGTGAAAAAAAAGTCAGATCATCACAGTTAAGAACACTTCCTGTCACGTTTAAGTTAGTACCGTGTATGACCACCTCGAGCTGCCAACACAGTTCTGCATCTCCTTGGCATGGAGTCAATCAATGTTCTTACGTTATTGCGTGGAATTGTTCGCCATTCCTGTTGTAACATTTGACGGAGCTGATCGAGGGTCTGAGGCGGAGGTTGGCGCAGGCGCACACGTTTATCCAGTTGGTCCCATAAGTGTTCAATCGGATTCAAATCCGGTGATTTGGAAGGCCATGGTAGCACATTAGTGTTGTTCTGCTGAAGGTAGTCAATTGTTAAGCGGGCTGTGTGAGGCCTAGCATTGTCATGTTGGAATAACTCCCTCTGTCGGTCAATTACGCGCATAAGGTGAGGTTGGAGAATTTCGTCTCTGTACCTTTGAGCCGTTAAATTGCCCGGGACATGTACCAGTTCTGTTTCACGGTCATTAGAGATCGCCGCCCACATCATGACGCTACCTCCACCGAAGCTATCCACTTCTTGGACACACGAGGAAGAGAAACGTTCATTCCTGCGCCGGTATACACGGATTCTTCCATCACGTTTCTGTAGCAGAAAACGGGACTCATCGCTGAACCAGATTCTACGCCAGTTGCGGAATGTCCAGCCCCTCAATCTGTTGCACCATCAGACTCTTTCTCGTCTGTGTAACGGTGTCAAAACTGCTCCAAAATACGGTCTTCTGGGTCTAATGCCATATTGTCGAAGTCGGTTGCGGACTGTCTGCGAGCTGATTCTTCTCAATCCAGGTATTCCGACTGCAGTAGATGTTGCAGCAACGGTTCGATTCCGTAGATGAAAGACCCGGATGTAGCGATCTTGTCCAGGAGTCGTAATGCGAGGTCGCCCACTCCTCGGTCGGTCATTAGTAGAGCCAGTCTGCTGGAATCTGTTCCACAGCCGAGAAATTGTGCTCTGATTTACGTTTTCAGTTCGTGCAATCTCACTTTGGGATACTCCGGCCTGGAGACGGCCAATGACGATATTTCGAGTAGCAGGGTCCAACCTTAGCATGGCAGCATTTTAACGTTATGATGAATTCAAGCTTCAAACTTCGTCCTTTTATACGCTTTAATGTAGTGGTTGAATTAAGCACAAAGTTCTCGTGAAAAACGTAAGCCAAATTCCATGGCGATAGAGGTGATGTGCAATTTTAGAGAGTCGCCGAGCTAATTTGGCAGTGAGCCAAATCAAATGAACAGGCCTTTAAAGTTTCATACTTACCTGTAAAAAATCAATTACTCAATTGACCATTTCAGGTTACCTGGTAAAATACATAATTTGCATTTTTAAAATTTCAAAAGGGCTATGCGTTTCTTTTTTTGCAGAGTATAGATTATAAAAAGTCTTTCTGGTATATTTTGGATAAAATGTTTAATAATTTCTTTGCATTTTCAATAAGGACTATCTTTTGTTCATCGTTGAGCTAATGAGGTATCAACCTAGCGTTTATTTTTCTAAGCTTTAGGTTTTTCCAAAATACCATGAACACGTGCTAACGACAAATTTGTCATCCGAGCCAATTGCATCACGATATACCTTGCGTCTTTCCGTAAGATTTGGTGGATTTTTACGATGTTATTATTGGTTGTAACTGTTGCAGGCAACCTTGGCGAGCAGCATCTTTGAGGTGTTCGTAACCTGTTTTAAATTTAGCAACCCACCTACAAACAAACCTATAAGACATTTGACCATTCCCATAGATATCAGACCTCACGATGAATATCTACGGTTTTAATGCCAAGTAAGGACCTACTTTTTATATAGGCCCTTCTTCCTGTCATTCTTAGTATAGTGTAATGAATACGCTATCAATCAATGCACACTGTAGCTAAGTCCGTGAAATCGTGAACATGGAATTTTGTTCCGCTACGGTTCAGTGATCAATCTAACGTATCATTGTGGTTTCAGTAAGACAATGACACGGTTTCATGCAAAGGGGGTGAAATGGCATTATTGGAGCACTCCTCGTATTTACATGTTTCTGTAAATTTTGGTTGTATAAAGATGTTATAAAAATAACAAAATGGAGAAGAAACAAAATGTCTGACAATCTCAAGTACAAGATTCAATAAAAGTTCCTGCCATTTGCCTTTTCACAAAAATATTTTGTTATAATCATATATTGTTCAACGTTTCATAAGCAACTATCAAGAGAATTATAAAAATATTCTGAAGGGGTTGTGAAAAACAGTTTTAATATTCTTAATAAATAAGGGATTAATGTCATGGAAAATAATTTCTTCATTCATAGATACTTTGTTGAACCGAAAATATTGAGGAGAACAGATTGAAAGAAAGATAAAGTATGCGCCATTCACTTTGTTGTGCTTAGAGTTATCTGCCATAGGGTAAAACTTTGGGGTATTTAATGACTTTACTAATGAGTGTTTTTCACCAAATAAATCTTTCATTTAACGTATGCCATCCTAAGACGAAAATAGGTAGCGATTGCTCCCTCGCCAAACGCTCGGTATTTAGAAGTGAGAATCACGGGTCTTTCGGATATGACCTTAAAAACGGAGGTCCCGTGTCACGGTAGGCGTTGGCACGTCACAGAACCCTCACTGCTACGTCCCTGAGCGCTAAGCATAGGTCTAAATTTGTGATACATCACCTACAGCTGGTGACGTCTCAATATGAGTGAAAAATTCTCGACAAGACGTAAAAAAAGCAAACATACAATACATACATTTAACGCAATGCAGTATAAGTTAATAAAGTGTGTCATTTGCACATATGATTTCATGGTTATTAAAAACATCAATATTGTGTCAGAAGATGCACTATATACGAAGGTAAAGACCTTTGTACCTGTAAAAATGGATAAAGAGCATTGGATGAATATAAAAATTTCGAATTAGACAAGTTGATTGTTTATTTGTTGTTTTCCGCCACACTCAACAATTTTTCATTTATCTGGTGGCGTCTAGTTTTTTTTTTTATTAGTGGAAGAAAGAACTCAGATATAATGTACCAGTGGAGAGACCACCGACTTTCCGAAAGTAAACTGGCAAACTTCCTCACACATATCGGTATCGACTAGAGGTGAGACACCTTGTGATTTTGAGCGCGATACTGTAACCACTCGGCCACGGAAGCCCCTAATTAGACAAGTAAAAACAAAAATACATGGCACATTATGTACTCCTCCGTGTTTAATATACAAGAAGCGAGGAAAGAATTAAAAATGTTATATGAGGAATATGTACTGGTTCCCGTTGATAAGGCTAGTATCTCCATATCTGTTTATAAAGCTCATTAATACAGCAATTTGGGTTTAATTTCACATTTGGTAAAACAAATTTCCCTTTACTATATTCGATTTCAAACTCTTAAAAAGAAAAAAAACTACAATGCAGAAACAGTAAATATTCTACAAAAGTCCCTGTCGTTACTCCTTCAGACGTACTTTGCCACAGCATACTGGAGTTGTATAAATCAGATGTCCATTCTAAAAACAAAATCAGTAAATTTCTCAGTAAAACGTTTCCAAAATCAGCAGTATCAAAATGTGCTTCTTTTCAATAGCTAACACTATCATAAGCAGTTTCTTCAATTAAAATGGAGCAAATGAATGCGACAAATGGGGGATTTCAATTTCCCCATCAGCTTATCTTATCTATGTGGCAATATTCTTTATCACCTGCATATGTTTTTAAATCGAGGCAGGCTACTGACAAAGAAATTAATATTACAGGGGTTTTTACAGTTTCGTCTAAAATAAACATTTCGCAAATTTTATGGTGGTTATAACTACCTTGTTTGCCAATACAACCTTCCATTAGGTCAAATGCTGTCTGACATGTTGAGCACCAATTGTTAGCCGTTCTTAGCACACTGATTCTGACTGCAGATTACTCCATTTACCAGATCTTGATATAAGGCTCACAGAGGTTGTGACCGGTCGACAGGGAATGCTTACTTCTCTTAGGCACCTGATCCCACCTTTGGTATTTCCCGGGGTCCGTGTTTGCTCATCTCTCTGATTTATTTTTTCTACAGGAATTACGAGATTGAGTACTTTTCGTTTTCTTAGTCTTTTCATTCATATCTTGTGATCAGCTATTCAAAACTTAGTTGTGTTAAATGTCATTTTAATTCTACACATATGTATTTTGAAGTTGATATTAAAACGATGCTAGAGTTCCTTATTTACTATACACATGTAGTCTTTGGGAATCAATACTTCGAACATTATGTTCCAATATTTTAATTGATCGGTTTTTGTATTCCTACGAGGCAAAATTTATTCAAAAACAGAAAAAGAAAATTTTTGCTCTGGCCTTCAAGTCGTCATTTACATACATGATGTGTTTTCACTTATCAATAATATTCATTTTCACTCATGTTTCAATTAGTTATAAATGTATTCTAATTATATATTAATATTTTACTGCACGTGAACATTAACAGTAAACTGTCAACTTTATGACAAACGGGACGATTTCAGGGTCTCTATCGTCAACTTCCTGCATTCCATTATCACCTGCATGTGGTTTTTTCCTAGTTAAATCCTGACTGATTGAAGATGATTAATTACTAAATTAACGTAACCTACAAACAAATACGTTGATGTTACAGGCGTATAGTTTTAAAATGGACATTTCTAAATTCATATAGTCTTTATAATGATTTTGTTTGCAGACAGAATGTTGTCTTTTTTTTAATTTTTACTTTTGTTTTAACAGATCAAGACAAAGGTCTCATGACAGGTGTTGCCAAATAAAAAGGTGAAGATAACGAACAATGATCAATTTGATAACTCCTATAAGGAATACAAAATAAGGAATTGGACAAACACGACCCCGATATACCAGAGATGAGATCAGGTGCCTAGAAGGCTAATAGGACGTTTCGACCTAGGACGTTTCGACCTAGGACGTTTCGACCTATTTTGAGTCGAAACGCCTCACTTATATTTTTTCATAAAACTGGGACGTTTCGACCCCATGAATATTTGTCTTAATAATTGAGACGTTTTGACCCTATAAAGTCTTTTTTTTTCATTACTGGGACGTTTCGACGCTAACGTTTATATATATATATATATATATATATATATATATATATATATATATATATATATATATAAAATGCTTATATTTGATAACCGAGACCTTTCGACCCTTAAGTCTATTTTTTGTTTTATTTCATTACTGGGACAAAAAGGTGTTTCAAAGTACCTGAATCGTTTCAATCCAAAAGCATGATTCTTAGCATCAAGCCAAAGTTTTCACACATTTGTGATACCATTTTAACGATGAGAAAACATGAAAATGTATCATGGTAAATTGGATTACTTTAAAGAATATAAATGCTCTTGTAATCTTTTTATGATAGGAAACACGCCAGTTTCCCCAATTAAGTTATATTACATTAATTATGGAAAAGAATCATGTAAAATACATTAAACATTAATGCTGCAGATACGCACATACAATTTGAAAACCATTTATCAAAACAGACCGCGCTCTTGCTTGGCCTGTAAATTATAATACTAATTAAAAATGATAATAATAAAAAGCCTCTTTGTAACTAAATCATTTTATTACTATTGCAGCATTTGAAATTTAAGTTCATGAGTTGTTATAAATTTTACTGTCATCACCACTCACTTACAAATGACTATACACACTTGGTAATCATTATCACTTAACGTCTGAGTTCGAAACGTCCTAGGTCAAAACGTCTTTAGGATCGAAACGTCCCACATTCCCTAGGAGGAGTAAACGACCTCTGTTGACCGGTCACATCCGCCGTGAGCCCTATATCTTGATCAGGTAAGCATAGTAAAAATCATTGTGTAAAGAACGGCCGAATAATTAGTATGAAAAACGTCAGCCAGCATTTGACAAATGGCATGTCGTATCGATCGTTATAAGGACAATACAATTTGCGAAATGCTATTCATAACCAAAAAACTCTTGCGTATCGAATCAGTTAAGATATATAAACACCATATCTAGGTTATAATGGAATATTGCTACATAAATATGGGAAGTTGACGATGGATTAGCTGCAATCATCCCGTTTGTCATAAAGCTGATTTGTTATTTTTTCGTTAACATCATTGTTCAATAAAATATTTAAGCACAAAGCAGATGAGAAAGAGTCTGTGGTGTATTTTGTTTCGAGTTCACTGGGATATATCGATTAGACATATGAATGAAAATGATTATTGTTAATAGATAAAACGTCGATGATATATCTAAATGTTGAAGACCACAGTGTGGGATTTTTTTCATGCAGAAGCTTTTGATACTTGCTCTCCTAACTCCTAATCCTACTTCTGCTGTTTCTAGGGGTCAGTGATTGCGCTCACTTTGATTTTATATTCTCTGTGGGATTTATGGGAATAAGGTCTTCATCTTATTTTTTTCATAATAAATTTCATTTAAGATTTGAAGACAGGAAGCCCACACCTTCAATTTTGTTGAACATTTCTCACTTGTATGAAGCACAAAATAGATGTTATCCTAATTGTCTGTAAGGAATCAAATCCACGTGTATTGCAGAATTACGAATGACATATTTGATCAAGTCCGAATTTCCTTTGTCATGTTTTGGACATGGCAAAAACTTAGGTATATTGTATAACTTTTTATGTTTCGTCTTTTAACTTTATTCACTTTTTTCCGTATGTCGAACTCGAAATAAGACACAAAGGAGTCTTCCGCACTGCATCATATATGGATATATTATTGAAAGTACATGTAGATATTAATGACAAACTAGCAACTCGACTTTATGACAAAAGGAATGCCTTGAGCTTCGCCATTGTCAGCTTCCCATATATATGTAGTAATATTATGTTATCACCTATGGTGTTTATGTCTCAGAAATGATTCGATACACAAGAATATGTTCCGCATATGACCAATCTTTCAAGCGAGGCAAGCTGCTGACAAATAAATTGAAGTTACAGGAATTCCAACAGTCTTGTATAAAGTTGGCATTTCGCATATTCTATGGTCGTTATAGTGATCATATATGTAAATACAACCTGTATGATGTCGTATGAAAAGGCTAAGATAACTAACAGTATTCAATCTCGTAATTCCTATAGAAAATGCAAATCAAAGAGATGGGCAAACACGGACTCCTGGTCATACCAGAGGTGGGATTTGCTCCCTAGGAGGAGTAGTAAGCATCCCCGCCGTGAGCCCTATATTCCGATCAGGTAAACGGAGCAATCCGTAGTCAGAATCAGTGTGCCAAGTACGATCTAAAAATTGGTATGAAACACACCAGACAGCATTTGACTTAATGGTAAGTTGTACTGGCAAATTAGATCGTTATAACGACCATAAAATTTACGAAATGCTGACTTTAGACAAGACTGTACAAACCCCTGTAACATCAACTTTTTGTCAGTAGCCCGACTCGATTTAAAACTGATCATAAGCAGAACAAGCTCTTGCGTATCGAATCAGTTGGGAGATATAAACAGCATATGCATGTGATGATAGAATATTGCCACATGAATAAGGGAAATTGACGATTGAGAAATTGAAATCATCCCATTTGTCATAAAGTTTAGTTGTTAGTTTGCCGCCAGCATCTATTTTCAGTAAACTATCGAAGTACGAAGCAGAAGTCGAAGACTCTGTGGTGTCTTTTATATGAAGCTCACTGGGATATATGAATGAAAATAATCATTGTTAATCGACAATACGTATGATGTCTAATGTGTTTCATACCAGTTGTTAGGCCATTACATACTTAATTTGACTAACAATTACTCCATTTATCTGATCAAGATGTAGGGCTCACGGCAGGTGTGACCTGTCAACATGAGATGCGTAATCACCCTAAACACTTGATCCCACATCTGGTGTTTGCAAATCCGTTTTTGTTCTGTTCCCAGTTTTGTATTTTTTAGGATTTATGAGATTAATTAATGTTCGTTATCTTCACTTTTTCACAACACTTAGAGTGAATAGTCAATTAGAGGAGGAATATTTCTGATAACTTGTTAGGTCATTAACACGAATGTCAGAATTATTGCATTCACTTAAGAATTTGAAGTAGTGTGTTAGGACATATTTTATTGGACTATTTTACATGTGTAATAATATTTTTATGTATTATGTTTCAAGCCAATTGGTATCCACACAGTAATTTTAATCAAGATTTATTATTGTCAGCAGATCCTACCTTCGCTTTGTTGGAGGTCCGTGTTGCCCTAGACTCGAACTTGTATTGTCTCTGGGACATATGTTGAATGCTTTGTTTCATACCCTTTGTTAGACTGTCATTTTTCATACTAACTTTGACTACGGATTATTCCGTTTACGTAATTTCGACTAAGGTCTCACGGCGGGTGTGACCGGTCAGCAAAGGATGCTTACTCCTCCATAGCACCTGATCCCACCTTCGCTTTGTTGGAGGTCCGTGTTGCCCTACACTCGAACTTGTATATGTCTTGGGGATTTATGATTTACACATTGTTTGCTTCGCCATTCGATATCATAAATATAAGATGTATGAGATTAGTCACTGTTTGTCATCTTCACCTTTCTCATGCATACAATTTGTTTGAATCTATTTTTAATTTTAAGTTTTATCTAAATTGCTTTTTTTCATTGTATTTTCAGTATTTTTGAGACCCGGGTTTATACCCTTAATACCCTCTTATCTACGTTAACGTATACTGGTTGGTTGGTTGATTTTATATTGGTGAATTTTTTCACTCACATGGAGACTGATACTGGATTTAACGATACTGCATGGATGTAACTATTAATTTTACAAATACCACCTGTCATTAGATTGAATGCTGTTTGACGCGTTTTATACAAATTTTCAGATCGTTCTTTTTATACTAATTTTGACTAAGGATTACTTCTTTTACCTGATCAAGTCATAGGGTTAAAAGCAGGTGTATCTAATCAACAGGGGATGCTTATTCCTCCTAGGCACCTTATTCCACCTCTGGTGTGTCCAGAAGTCCGTGTTTGCCCTACACTTAATTTCATATTCTTTGTGGGAATTATGAGATTGATAACTGTTCGTTATCTTCACCTTCATTCCTGCATTTGTATTTGTGCTGAAAGATTTTATTTCATAAAATGGTTCATTATAAAAGAAATTTAATTCAGAAATGTTCGCCATGTTTTAAATGAACACTTTTCTGGCTTTATATTGGGAGAGTCTATGAGTCTATGAATTCTATATTGGCAAAATAAGGCTACTCTGGGGTACAATTAGTATGGGCGACATCTTCATGTAAAGGATACATTTTTCTAAGTGTCCAAATATATTCCTTAGTAAAGTATCGAGGCATTAAAGGAAGGTTGAATTATAAAGATATATAATCATTATACAACCCAGCTTAGGTCTTCTATTGTGTTTGTGTGTCGAGAAATGCGACAACTAAGGTCTTCTATTGTGTTTGTGTATCGAGAAATGCGACAATCACTACCATAAATCAAATAATGCATTTAGTCTGGGAAAAGATAACTTCCTGTCCGCACTCCCTCCTTGTAAATTGGTATGATATGAGAAGGTGCCATCCTGTCAATAATGACATTGAAAATACAACATCCAATTATGACACTAAATAACCCCGCTTCTCATTCAAACCTCTTAGAGGTCTTGGACGAGTATCAAGGTTAATAGACAAAATATACGTCATTGACAAACATTTATTTACTCGAAATGCAATTATAGCATTTCTCAAAAAACATTACAGTGCACAACATTATGATTTTACGACACTTATAAGTCAGTCATACCTCATTGTAAGACTGTTTCGATCTACGGCATGTCGTGAACGTCGTTTAATTTTGCGGTCAATGCTCAGCATTTTCCTGAATTTCCGGCGAAAATTCATATTACATAAAGGATACAAAAATGGATTTAATGTCGAGTTTAAGTAACCTATCCATGTCATTGCTATCATTAGCTCTGTATCGACACAGCTATCACAGAAAGCTACCACCAAAAACAAAGTAAAATATGGCAAGAAACACATAGTAAATGCACCCATAATTACCCCTAATTGACGAGCAGCTTTGATTTCCCTTGTGAGTGACGAACTTTGACGAAAGTTCTTGATACGATGCTTGATATTAAACATATTTGAAATTCGACGAGAAGTCACATCCCCCAAAAAACAAACATTTCGGATTTTGTCATTGCTGTCATTTTCATTGGTTCTGTTTCCAGATAACCTGGTGTCCAAAATTTCCGTTTGACAAAGTTTTCCAATTTCATTTGTCAACCCATATACGCTGTTCGTGCATGCCTTCCGGTTACAGGTCATTCCTGTGTTGTTCGGAAATCTTTCATCACTGCTTATATTGTGGTGTGAACTCGAGGGATTGGTTAAATAATCAGCACACAAATTTGGACCCATATGATCCATGGAACGTACAACAGACAGGGGAATGTTCTCTTCGTAGTAAAATCTTTCTAATTTTTCGGTCTTTTGATCTAGAACGTTTTCATCATAAATGTATTCAACCCTGCATCTCCGAGCAACTCTGCACCGATCTGAAGAACCGTTCGTTGACAGCATAATCTTACTAGATTTTAAAACGAGACACTTGCTGCTCTTTACCTTCACCTTTTTGTTCCTTTGGAATAAGCCATTTGACTGGTTGGTGTCTTCAATTCTGTTGGAATGTTGGTCGGTAAAAGTATCAATTCTCGGTTCGCTGTAGCTGCTGCTTCCACCCAACTGCGAATCGCCTTCATAGTTGTAAGCCGCTGGGCTTGAAGCAGTTGGGTATTGCTGCCCAAGTTCCAAAGCAGAACGTTTTCTGATCTCGTGAAAGACTTTACCATAAAGACTATACATAATTGCTAAAGGAAGGTAAAAATTGAAAAACGCTGTTACGACTTTGAATATGGAGTCTTTCGCATATTCTGTGTCACACACGTTAGATGGAACAGTTCTGATTCCACCATGAGCAAAATGATGCCATCCGACAATTGGTATAATCCATAGAGATGAAATAACCCAGACAACTGAGATCATAATTAGAGCCCGTTTTTTCGTTCGTTTCCGTAAATAACGTAATGGTGACGTCACAGACCAGTATCTGTCGACGCTGAGTATAAACAGATTCAGGATAGATGCAGTACTGGCTGTGTAATCCACTGCAATCCAGATTTGGCAAATGGCGACGCCAAAAATCCATTCCTTTGTGAAAATGTAAACTGTGCTGATCGGCATCACAATGATTCCGACAATCAAGTCCGCCATAGCCAGACTAACGATATACATGTTGCTTACCTGCAAAAGAAATGCAAATGGTATTTATTAAATTGAAATCTTAAATGGCTTTCTAGGAGCTACATCAATACGTGTACACATTTTTCTGTATGTGACGCAGATGTGATTTAGAGAAGAAAATTAAATGCGGATTAAAAACACGGTGATAATAAATGCTCACAGTTGACCAATGCTAAATGGTACACATTTTGCGGTATGCGATGCAGGTGCGATGTAGAGTAGAAAATTAAATGCGGAATAAAATCACGGTTTTGCTTACTACTCACAGTCGTTTATAGGATGAATCCATACCAGATGCTCTCATTTAGACGGCAATATCCACAGCATAATGATAGGTATCTAAGACTATTTGTCTCATAGAACATTTTTCTCTGTACGCATTTCTCAAGCACCACCCTTGCAAATATCATCCCTGTGCCCACTCGTACTTGGAATTGAATTTTGCCTCCAAGCATTGAACTTCGTCAATCATTTAAAAAAAAGCATGCGTATGTTGGTATTTGAAGCAAAACTGACCGAATATCGTCTCACATGGTGTCTTTTCATCACTTTACAACTTATAATGAAAAATAATGTTCTCTACGGCCCACTATCCCTCATATATTCCTTTTATTTGAACTCCTTAAATGTTTTGTTTAATTTATGTTGTAAATGACATCGACAATGAATAGCAAAAATGCAAACAATCAAAATAGCATTCATTGACGTAAGAGTCTTAAGAAAACCAGGGTGCCATCATTACTGTTAAATGACAGGATCTACGATGTTAGGTTTGGTGAATTACATAATGTTCTTTTCGACTGGCGTAGTGATATAGGGTTGACTCTGTTCTGACCTTTTTCTTGTATACCTAAATACTAAAGTGAGTTTTTTTCTGGGCAGGGTTTAGCATAAGATTTGTCGTCTCTTTCTTCTTAATTATACTTGGTGTTAAATACCTGGACGGTGCACGTCTTCACACCTCTATGCTTAAGACAATGTTTTTGTGTATGAAGAAACAATATTATTCTACAGGTATTACAGACAATTTTTGTACGATTAACTGAATTGTAAGTTCCTGAAGCATACAACAGGCACGCGGTACATATACGTGTTAAGTTGAAGAATTGCGTGTGATTATGACAGCTGTAGAAACAGAAACAGGCTCACTTAGAGGGATCAAACAGAAATACCTCCATGTTTTTCATATATAAAATTATATGTCCTGGAAATCAACAATCTTTTGATATCTAACATTCATGATTGGATGAAACGTGGTAACCGATAAGTTTCCCACTTTTTCATTTTGTTTTGGTGTCACACCTACGCTTTCTACAATATGCGGATATTTCGACTTGTAAATGCCAAAAGATTCAATTTAAAAATTGAAGCGAGATTATTTTGGGTAGTTTTGTAATCTTGTAAACATATATTGCAGACTAAACTCTTTTATTTTCTACATTCCAATTTCGAAAATATTATGTATCACCCATTGATACACGTGTCTGAGGCTTATCATGCGTTAAACAATTCTTCTGGGGACCCCATGTGTAGCCCTCTGGTGCTTTGTTTTAACAAATTTGAATCTACACTCTTTGATGATGGTTGTATATTGTTTTGATCTATCAAGAGCTGGAAACTTATGATGAACTATGTGTACGCGTTCCTATTTGTTTCTCGTTAATGTTACTTTAGTGTTCCTTTATATGTATGATATAGCTGCTCTCTCAGGATTTTATCAAAATGACACTCTTTCTGCAATCAGCGTCAGGATTTGATAGTTGCGCAGTAATGATAAAACATGATAATAATAACCATGAAAATAACATTTATAATAATAAATAACACCACGACACATACATACCAAATGTACTCCGATATACGTTAAAGCAACTTGTGTTCACTGATTTCCAAATACTTGTGTGAAGCCTTATGGCTTATGGAGGTCTGAAGAAACAAATTATTTGATGTGTGGTCTAGCTTTAGAAAATAAAAAATGAAGTTACAGCTAAAGAAAAATATCAAAACAATCAATGGAATGCCTTAACTCTATCCGACTCCTTTAACGGTACTATACATGTCATCACTTAACAATAATCCTAATTCTTTGAACATATTACTGAGCTGTATATAGAAAAACAAGGAGGAAGTTGTTGAACCAGTTCTTCAAGCCATGGACTACTTTCTCCCGATCTGACACGTACATCTTAATTGAATGTAGGGGAAAATAGCTCTCAGTTTCATGCATAATTGATATTTCATGTCTGCGAGTCCCAAAACAACTGTCTCTACCTGTTACTACTGAGAGACAGCGCTCTGCTATAGATTATCACGAAAATCTTCCGTTACACATAACTAATTACACCTAACGTAAGGCGATGTCGCTGTGGGATTTTTGTTCTATTTAGAAGTACAGCTGATTTGTATTAGAAAGTGTCATATTGATGTTGACGTAGATTTTAAGGCAAAGGCAGTCTACAGTTTGGTCTACTTCCAAATATATGTGGTTTGCCAAATTTTTAACATACTTTTGTTCCTTTAGAGGGAGCTGTGGTTGTGTTTTAGTTAGACCGATCGCTTCATTAGCGAGATTCGGTAGAAATCATGACACCATGAAGCTTTAGAATAAACAGTCGTTTTTCACTGTTCATTTTGATGGATAAATCTTTCTATAATATTCGCACGGTGCGGAACAGCGTCTGTCCATAATTTGCACGACGCCGATAAATAGCCCATTTCGACGCGAAATGAAAACGAAGATTCTCCTGTAAACCCAATTACATAGACAGTCACCGACACCCTTTGCAGATAACCTAAGATAAGGGCATAATGAATTAAACAAAATCGTCAATGGACTGTCATCATAGATTTTGCAGTATAATTATTATGCTTAGTGATCAGATCGAGAATACCGTCGTATATGCAGGTTTCAATTACTTCACGTGGGCATTGGGAAGTCAATTTCAAAAACAAATTCATAAAGTGCACACTTTGTCCCCGACAAAGTCAAGTGGACTTTATACAATGACATAAGGGATTCGGATAGTACACCCATATAAAGAAATAATTGACTAGACCAAACATCTGTGAAACACTGTATTCCTACGAGATTTGACTTTTTCTGTAATGCAACAGAATAATTAGCTATAAAGCAACTGTTACACCTTTTGGTTAGTATCCAAATGTGTCAATTAAAATGTCAAAAGCCATTTGATGGTGATGGGTTGAAGAGTCCCATTACCAATCATGAAGTAGCTATTGCTTGGAATGTCGGTCAATGGCATCGGTTTTTAATATTCAGCTGATATTCAGCTGATAGACACTCCACGGAATGCTAAACTTGTTATCCCTAGCAAAAGAGTTGCGGAGGGATATGGGAACTTCGTCTTCGTCATGTAAATGTTATCAGGCCTACAAGAATGGTATCTCGTATGATAATCTTGTTTTTTTTGTATGCATATTGTTTATATTCCATTTGTGATTTTTTTTCATATGATAAGCTTGCAAACTGGTTGCTATTCGTTTTATAAGATACAAGTGAAAGGCTTAAATCATTCAGTGGGAAATTCCGAGAGTTTTAATGTACAAAATTTTAGGTGTTTTTTTTAAATTCACTTTTGAACTTGTTGTAATGATACATTATTAAGTCATCATTAACGGTTCCAGCAAAAGCTCAATGTATCTGGACAGGGTTTTTCGAAAGTTCTCTTGAACAAAAGTTAAGCAACTTTTTGTCACATTTTCAGTAACGTAATCACTCTCTGTGAGGAACGTAAACAATCTCTGTGAGGAACGTAAACAATCTCTGTGAGACTTGCAGGAAGGATACCTTCATAGAGTAATTAATTCCTACATGTTTCAAGGTGAAAGATGAAAGGTTTCAAATCACTACAATTAATAAATCAATTTAAAAAATCGAAAATATGTTGAAAGAAATGTTCGTTTAGACCTCTGAACTAGAGAAGTCATGACTTATTTATTTTGCTATTTATTTTGCTTATGAATATGTTAAAGATTAAGTTTATTACTACCACGGCAGGTCAGGGTGAGATTTTAAGTGTCTTAAAGCTTTACATAGGAAGATCTGGAAATTATCATTTTTCTATAAAGCTACAAAGTAACAATTTATTTAATTTATTGAATTCTTACACAGTAGAGAAACTTCTTATGACATCTGGGACAGATCCTCGGCAGACATTTGGCCAGAACATTTTCTTAGATTAATACGCAGCATCTCCATGTACTATAAAATCAAGTATGTACTCAACATGATAAACCTTAGGTTACCTTGAACTACGTACATGAAATATATTTTTATGCCCTTGTATCGAAGTTCGGCCAGGTATGTTGTTTTTTTCCTGTCTGTTTGCCTGTCCGAAATTTTAATTTGCTAATAACTTCTGATTAGTAAATGGTAGGGCTATCATATTTCACATGTGCATTTCTTGTGACAAGACCTTTCTTTTGATAAGAAAGTTTTTGACATTGAACTTTGCGTATGACCTAATTTAAAGAAAGTTAATGTCGACAATTAAAGTCAAGGCTTTTATATTTCATGTATAGATTTCTTATAAAAAGACTTTTCATTTTTTTCTTATTTGCCAACTGGGGCAAGTTCGTTGGCGTCCAGTCGATAGACTCTACATAATTGATCCCTGGCGTTCAGTCGATAGACTCTACATAAGTAATAATTGATTGATTGATTATATATTGTTTAACGTCCCGCTCGAGAATTTCTCACTCATATGGAGACGTCACCATTGCTGGTGAAGGGCTGCAAAATTTAGGCCTATACTCGGCGCTCAGGGCCTTTGAACAGGGAGGGATCTTTATCGTGCCAAACCTGCTGTGACACGGGACCTCGGTTTGTGCGGTCTCATCCGAAGGACCGCCCCATTCAGTCGCCTCTTATGACAAGCAAGGAGTACTGAGGACCTTTTCTAACCCGGGTCTCCACGGAACCATAAGTAATGAAAGACCGTAATGAAAGACCGTGAAATTCGTTTCAAGAACCACAGGGTTACAATTTATAAAATTCATAAAGATGTATCCTAATGTTAAATTGTTCACATTTTGATCATTAGGCATGAATGAACCAGAAAGGAGTTGTTTGTTTGTTTTACGTCCCATGGAAAATTTTTCACTCATATTGAGACGTCACTAGTTGTAGGTGAAGTACCACAAAGTTAGACCCAGTGATGGAACATCTGCCGCCACACGGTACCTCCGTTTTTAAGGTCATATCCGAAAGACCCGCGATTCTTACTTCTAAATGCCGAGTGACTAGCGAGAGATCGATCACTACCTACGTTGACGAATACATAACGTTTGGAAAAATCTTCCCTTCTCTATACATTACTCTTGAACACATTTGACGCGCCAACAGGCAATCTTAAATTATGATATTAAAATTGCACCACCATATCACTCCAACGTAATATTTTAGATATCCACCTCCCCGGTAAAATGTCAAAATGTAGAGTCAAAGTCTGAATAGTCAATCTATCGTTGAATCATTTATATAGAGTAAAAAATTCACCGAGGTCGTAGATCGTCCTAACGTTTTTGTGTTGATGATTATACAATTATAAAGGAGGCTTAAACGTTATTTTCGTTGGGGAACATTTCAATTAAGTCCAGAGGAACGCATTTCAAAGCTTCAGTGGAGCGTGTTAAACGATTACCGACCTGGTTTTCAATTATGCGTCAGAATCTAAGATACTATAGGCAACGAATGCTCGTTATAGTGTTAAACATAACAAATTGTAATCATTGGGAATATCATGCGCACCGTCGCTCACAAATTTTTATTTCTTCCAAAATCGAAAATCGATTAGTATCCGCTAAGTACAAATAACATATCTCTTATGGAATATCATTTCGTAGTTTGAAAAAAAAAATATTGTCGATGTTTGGATTTTGTGGTTAATATGTGTTGATTCTCTGTGATACCCCGTTTTCTTATTTTAGTGGACGATTGGGTTACTGGGTAGCGTAGTGGTTAACACTCTCGCTTCTCACCGCTGTGACCCGAGTTCGACCTTCAGGATCGGCAATGGCTGTATGTGAAAGGGTATTGCGGTCGCTCACTCGGTCACGTGGGCTTCTTCTAATTCCTCCGGCGTTTTGTCTACGAGAAGTATTTATACATTTAATAGCACTTGTTTGTTAATCGTCGTAAAATAAGTAAAGCTTACATGTTTAAACATTGGGATACTATAGCAGTAAATAATGCGATTTTAACTGGAATTAAACCATTTAGAGCTACAGTAAACAGATATATCAAGCGGGCTTATTGTTGATACTGTTATAGCAGTAGTAGTGAAATTCGTGTACCAAGGTATCGAATACATAGCATTTCACTTCAGTTGTATATTTAAAGTAACCGAAATATGTAAACTTATATATCAAGTTCTACTGAAATATTTATAAAACTTTTCATCAACATATAAAACCTCTGTATCAAGACCACCCACCTAATTGAAATACTGTATAACAAACCATAGAGACATGAACACAGAAACGATACAATCAACCTTAAATAGAAATATTACTCATATAACCGTTTTATTTTCCCATGCACATTTTTCATTATTTTTTTCATATTGATAATAGGTATCATAAATCATCAATCTATGTCCAACGATGTAAAAGAATAAAACCCGAAACAAATGATGATGAATTTAAGGTACGAAGACAGAGGTCTTATCATGATATCAGCAGGGCGATAGCTAGAAGCACTTTTCTATTAAACTAATTAGGACCTGAGGCGAGCGAATCTCATCCTAATAGTAAAATATCTTAGTATGCATCGTAAGGAAAAAATCGAATCCGTGCGCAGAATTCGTCAAATGATATGTTGAATGGGCATTCAAGCTTTACTTCGTTTGGTTTGCGTATTGGATTAGTGGTCAATAATTTGAAATATCACCCTTGTTATATATAATGCAAGCTTTTTTTTTAATATTCGTTCGTCGTCTTGGCATAGGTTTATTGAATGAAATTTATATTTTCGGCGCTGAAACACTACAACATTCGTGTTACGGCTATTGTGTTTCTACACAACATACAAAAACATCTATCATAAACTCTGCAGATTTAATCTAGAGGTTTTTGATATCTTATTATTATCTAGGGGTTGATGTTTATCAAAATATATTTACCTTTCCAATGCCTTTGCCTTTTATTTTTAATGATAGTCATTTCCTCATGAATGCAGTGCAGCTGAGTACAATGCGCGAATGAATCTGATAAATATAGTACATCTATCTTATCGACTGGGAATTCTGACAAAATTAAAACTAGAATATAAATATAAGAAATAAATTCCATTTTTGAAAATACATGGAAACATGAAAATGCAAGGCTTCACGCCGACTTCGTTTTTCATGAAAACTTTTCCTGTCAAGGAGATAAAAAAATAATAGAGAAAATGTCGGAAGCGTCGCGTATGTCCTTAAATATATCATTGCTAAAGCGTACACCACTGTGGGGATTTTGATATGGATAATTAAATCAATAATCGATTGACGGTTCTTGTTCCATCATTGATTTAAAATGTGTGTTGAAGGATGAGCTGATCCCAACTATTCTGATGAAATGAATATCATATCCTTTTTTAAGCTGTATGGATGAGACGGAACCTCGGCTTTACTGGTATGTCTGAGGGACATTCAATTCTAAACCACAGTAAGCTTCAATACGTTCCTCAGCGAGGATCAATGCAAACATAATACTGAATAAATCTCGTCAAATAAAGAAAAGGGCATTATAAAATAATTTTCCGTGAATTAGGAACTATTATAAAGACAAGTTTAAATCACCTCATTATTTGCTTTTACTAGATTTAACTAAACTACGAGGTCTGATGTGAAAGAACAAAGGATCACGCCAACAACCACGTCTGTCCTTGATATGTAAAATGTCTTATTTTACTCGCACTTTTGGAAGAAAGTACGAGTATATTATTGTTATCCTAGTCCGTCCGTCCGTTTGTCTCTTCCTAAAACTCCTGTTTTATTCTAAGCAGTAACCATTTCATATTTTGGAATATGATAGATGGTGTCCTGTATCCTGTAGATGTTCATTAAGGTTTTTAAACTTTCAAATTTATCGGGGGGGGGGGGGGGGGGGGGGGGGGCAAAATGTGGGTTTTTCTACAAACACCTGATTTCCAAAACTCCTCTGATCTTTTAAGAAGTAGCCAATTTGAATCATCTTAGGGAATATGATTGGTGGTGTTTTGGTGATGTGCAATGAAGGTTTGGAATTTTCATTTTTTTTTTACCCTAGGGGCCAAATTTTGGTAAAAAAAAAACGACGTTTTTCTACCAAAAGCTTGTTCCCAGAACTTCCCTTACAATTTACGCAGTTACTAAATTATCCTTAAGAGGATGATTGGTGGTGTCTTGTAGATGTGCAACAAGGTTTCGGAATTTTCATTTTCACAATGGGGCTAAGTGGGGGTAAAAAAAACCCACCCACGTTCTTCTACAAAGTATTGATTATTAATATTAATTATGGTCTACATGTGTCGACTAAAATTATCTCTTTTAATAGCATCACATGGACAAAGATTAGTAAGTTTTCAGTTAATTGTGGAAGACACATCAGGGTGATACGTTTGGTAGGCAATAGTCCAGAGAAGATTTAACTCATACTGAGACTTCACAAACTGTAGGAAGAGTATCATCTGTGCATGACGCATAATGAAAGGGTTCTCTATTGAGCTAACGCCTGCCGTGACACGGTATTTCGGTTTCACCCGAAAGATCCTATATAATATACTACATGTATTTTTACTTCAAGTGGATCTCGAGCATGATCTCCATCCAGGTCACGAAACAAATGCTCTAAGCCTTAAAATGTAATTCAAAATTTGTTTGTACTAACTCAGTTTCTCACTGTCTGGCTTTATTTATGCAAGGACAGACGCGACGTTTTTGACATTTTCTCTGAAATTATTTATTCATATCTTCGATATGAAGATATCTTGTATGTTTTCAAAATAGGCTGATATTTCATATTGTAATGATATTGCTATACTTTATATATCGGCCTGGGTAATTCCGTAGTTAGATTACCTAACTAGTACTGCAATGGTACCGGGTTTGATACAAGACTGTTCCAAATTTTTGCTACATTTATGAAAGTTACTGTAATACATAAGAGTTGACTTCACATTTTTAACCTGCAACAACCAGGAACTATCAAAATCTGCAAATTCTAAAACAGACATGGTAATACACCTCAATATTTTTGTAGAAACGAGATAGAACACAAGTGAATTGTTCGTAAAATATCATAAAAAATTATATATAATTGAAAAACGTCGCAGCTGTCCTTAACTTAACACATTTTAAAAAGGTACACCTAGTATCTGTTCTTTTGCCAAACCACTGAATTAGACGCAGTTCAAGTCTCGGTTCCTTATGACGATAAGTGCGTTGGCACAATAAAGAAACCTTTATGAGTGGATATATTCTCGAATGGAATGCGAAACAACAAAGAAACGAAGTATCCCAAACACGTCTCTTTTTAATGACGTATGGCTGAAATATTGACAAATCAACTTCCGACGCCAACAATCAACACGACGTCGACGTGTAATTTGATGTTACTAGTTCTGAAAACTATCACCGGCCGGTTATCATTTCTGAAATCTATTTGGCACAATTAATAGTTCAAAGTTAGGATAATTATAAATATTCAGAAAAGTCGATTTATTTCCGATTCATTCATTTAAAAAACATGTATGGTTTGTCTGATGTGAGGTTTGTAATTCCTAGTTATTTCACCAATAACGACAAATGTCCAACTGATCAACCATCACTTTAGAATTACTTGCAGTCTCTGTGTGAGCATTACAATGTCAGAAGAGACAATCACAGATTGTAGGTCTTCAAATATCAGAATGGACAAAGTGTTTCTTAATAATTCTTCAATGCACATATCCTGCACAGCTACATTTTCCTCCCCAAATCCTTCTCATAATTGAGGAAAATCATAGATCTATTAAGCACTAGTACATGTTTTTCATATATACCGGTATATGTGTATATTATATAAAAACTACATCTTTTAAAAGAAATTAATAAAACAATGATGAATTCATTTCGCAGTTCCTCAGGTGAAGTTTCATTAAATATCGTCTGCTAGGGAGCACGTGTAGGGACAAACATTAAGCTTCTTCTCCTTGTGATATTACCTATTTTATCATATAAGCTTAATTGCTTAATTGTAAATTTTTCAAGGTCACTACCAGACGGGTTTTTATGGTTGTGGGACGATGGCGATGTAAGACTGGTAAGATATCAGCAGACGACGGTGATGTTAGACTGATGAGATATCAGGATACATTGGTGATATCAGATTGGTGAGATATCAGGATACGATGATGATGTTAGACTCGTGAGATATCAGGATACGATGGAGATGTTAGATTGATGAGATATCAGGAAACATTGGTGATGTCAGATTGGTGTGATATCAGGATACGATAGTGATGTTAGATTGATGAGATATCAGAATACGATGGCAATGTTAGACTGGTGAGATGTCAAGATACGATGGTGATGTTAGACTGGTGAGATATCAGGATACGATGGTGATGTTAGACTGGTGAGATATCAGGATACGATGGTGATGTTGAATTGGTGAGATATCAGAATACGATGGTGATGTTGAACTGGTGAGATATCAGGATACGATGGTGATGTTGAACTGGTGAGATATCTGAATACGATGATGATGTTAGACTGGTGAGATATCAGGATACGATAGTGATGTTAGACTGGTAAGATATCAGGATACGATGGTGATGTTGAACTGGTGAGATATCAGGATACGATGGTGATGTTAGACTGGTGAGATATCAGGATACGATGGCGATGTTAGACTGGTGAGATATCAGGATACGATGGTGATGTTAGACTGGTGGGATATCAGGATACGATAGTGATGTTAGACTGGTGAGATATCAGGATACGATGGTGATGTTACACTATGAGATATCAGGATACGATAGTGATGTTAGACTGGTGAGATATCAGGATACGATAGTGATGTTAGACTGGTGAGATATCAGGATACGATGATCATGTTGAATTGGTCAGATATCAGGATACGATGGTGATGTTGAATTGGTCAGATATCAGGATACGATGGTGATGTTAGACTGGTGAGATATCAGGATACGATGGTGATGTTAGACTGGTGAGATATCAGGATACGATGGTGATGTTAGACTGGTGAGATTTCAGGATACGATGGTGATGTTAGACTGGTGAGATATCAGGATACGATGGTGATGTTAGACTGGTGAGATATCAGGATACGATAGTGATGTTAGACTGGTGAGATATCAGGATACGATAGTGATGTTAGACTGGTGAGATATCAGGATACGATAGTGATGTTAGACTGGTGAGATATCAGGATACGATGGTGATGTCAGACTGGTGAGATATCAGGATACGATGGTGATGTTAGACTGGTGAGATATCAGGATACGATGATGATGTCAGACTGGTGAGATATAAGGATACGATGATGATGTCAGACTGGTGAGATATCAGGATACGATGGTGATGTTAGACTGGTGAGATATCAGGATACGATGGTGATGTTAGACTGGTGAGATATCAGGATACGATGGTGATGTCAGACTGGTGAGATATCAGGATACGATGGTGATGTTAGACTGATGAGATATCAGGATACGATGATGATGTCAGACTGGTGAGATATCAGGATACGATGGTGATGTTAGACTGGTTAGATATCAGGATACGATGATGATGTCAGACTGGTGAGATATCAGGATACGATGGTGATGTCAGACTGGTGAGATATCAGGATACGATGGTGATGTTAGACTGGTGAGATATCAGGATACGATAGTGATGTCAGACTGGTGAGATATCAGGATACGATAGTGATGTTAGACTGGTGAGATATCAGGATACGATAGTGATGTTAGACTGGTGAGATATCAGGATACGATGGTGATGTTAGACTTGTGAGATATCAGGATACCATGGTGATGTTAGACTGGTGAGATATCAGGATACGATGGTGATGTTAGACTGGTGAGATATCAGGATACGATGGTGATGTTAGACTGGTGAGATATCAGGATACGATTGTGATGTTAGACTGGTGAGATATCAGGATACGATGGTGATGTTAGACTGGTGAGATATCAGGATACGATAGTGATGTTAGACTGGTGAGATATCAGGATACGATAGTGATGTTAGACTGGTGAGATATCAGGATACGATAGTGATGTTAGACTGGTAAGATATCAGGATACGATGGTGATGTTAGACTGGTGAGATATCAGGATACGATGGTGATGTCAGACTGATGAGATATCAGGATACGATAGTGATGTTAGACTGGTGAGATATCAGGATACGATGGTGATGTCAGACTGGTGAGATATAAGGATACGATAGTGATGTTAGACTGGTGAGATATCAGGATACGATGGTGATGTCAGACTGGTGAGATATCAGGATACGATAGTGATGTTAGACTGGTGAGATATCAGGATACGATGGTGATGTTAGACTGGTGAGATATCAGGATACGATGGTGATGTCAGACTGGTGAGATATCAGGATACGATAGTGATGTCAGACTGGTGAGATATCAGGATACGATGGTGATGTTAGACTGGTGAGATATCAGGATACGATGGTGATGTTAGACTGGTGAGATATCAGGATACGATAGTGATGTTAGACTGGTGAGATATCAGGATACGATGGCGATGTTAGACTGGTGAGATATCAGGATACGATGGTGATGTTAGACTGGTGAGATATCAGGATACGATGGTGATGTTAGACTGGTGAGATATCAGGATACGATAGTGATGTCAGACTGGTGAGATATCAGGATACGATTGTTGCGGTATATCGTCAATGTTACAGTGAATGGTTAAATATCAGAACACAATGTTGATGGCACGATAAAAATGACGACAGTCAAAACTACGAGTACTATGTCAAATTCATACAATGAAAACAATGTGTGGGTCCGTCGAATCCTTCATTTAAAAATTCATGAAACATAGTACAGCCACAACTACAATATTTCATCATGTACCAAATGTCATGGCTTAATGTCTTTGGTGTACGTCAATGAAAGGAATCCATTCTCTCCAGCCTGAGGCTTGTGTGTGAAATGAGGAACACAAAGCAACAATCTCCAGGGTCAGATCTGATGATATAGTTGGTGACATAAGCGATAAAACTGGCTGAATGTCATGGAAAGAAGTCAGCAAAAAAGCGCCAAATCTCTTGGCAAAGGGTGTAGGGTGAAATTCAGAGACAAATTAAAAGCTCCAAATTTCTCGAACAAAGTCATTGGTAGGTGTCAGCGACAATGCGCTGCAGGAGGTCTTTGGTGATTGTTAGAGTAAAAGAAAGTGCCAGATCTGTGGGCGAAAGTTTGTGATAAAAGTCTGCGACAAAAGCGCTAAATATCCTGTGTAAATGCCTGGAGATCTAGTAAGCGACACAGTGCTGAATTTCTAAAGGGCTCATAACGCAAAGTCAGTGACAAAAGTACTTAATATCCTAGTTACATGTCTGGACATGAAGCCAGTGCGAAAATGCAGAATTTCTGAGTGAGGTCATTTGGCAAAATCAGTGATAAGAGCGCGAAATATTCTGTCAGAGGGTTTTAGAAAAAGTACCCGAAAAGCGCCAAATCTCCCTGATGATTATCTGGTATGGAAAAGCTAAATCCCCTGGTTTGGAAAAAGGTAAGATACCAAATACTTTAGCTAAATATTTTTAAGTGAAAGCAAATTGAAAGCGGGATTCTCTTGACTGAAAGATCGGCAAACTCCTTGAATTCCCTTGCTGAATCCTTGTATGATATTCTCTGGTGAAAATTAAAGAAAAAACCCACCCAAACAAGAAAAGGTCATGGAACGAACAGTGAATACAAAATTCAGATAATCACGGACCCCTGGACATACCAGAGATAGAAGCAGGTGCCAAGGAAACGTAAGCGTGTCCTGTCCACCGGTCACATCCGCCGTGAGCCCTACATCCCGATCGGGTAAACGGAGCAAACCTTGGGTGACCAATATATTACTAGTAATATCAACATTTTAATCAAATTTTTGAAAAACCACTGGATAGAACTTCAATGAAGCATTTGTGGATCAAGTAGAAGATCAAATGAATTTTCGAAGACTTATTGAAACTCAATTGATACACAAGGACTTGAAGGAAAGTCCCTTGTACAAAAGTTATATACAACAGTTATTTATTGTTATTATGATGAAAAGGTGAATATTACAAACATTGATCAATCTCATAACTCCTATAAAGAACGAAAAATTCAGAGTAGGGCTAAAACAGATCTTTGGACATACCAGAGGTGAGATCAGGTGCCTAGTAGGAGTAAGAATCCCCTGTCGACTGGTCACAGCCGCCGTGAGCTCTATATCTCGATCGGGTAAACCAGTATGCAAAGAACAGCCTCAATTGGTATGAAACATGTGAGGCAGTATTTTACCTAATGACAGGTTGTATTGGTCAATTACTTATATCAAATATTAAATCGTTATAACGGCTATAAAATATGCGAAACGCTGTCGTTAAACGAGACTGTTGAAACTCCTGCAACGTCAATTTATTTGTCGGTAGCCTACCTTGAATTAAAAATTGACCATACACAGAGCAAGTTCGTGCGTATGGAATCTGTTGCGAGACATATTGAAACAGCATATGCAGGTGATAATGGAATATTGCTACATAAATATGGGAATTTGGCGATGGAGTGTGATTGAAATTCTCATGGGCCTGATTGTTCTCCATTATTCTTAGGAGGCAGAACTTATTCAAAGCTTCTACATGAGAAGACAAAATTCTTGCTGTGACTATAAACTCGACATTTTGACATATTGACGACGTTTTATGCATTAATGATGATCCTTTTCATTACTATGTCGATTCTAGATATAACCCAGTAAACTCAGAATAAAAGACATAGCAGTCTTTCACATTTGCTTAATACTTAGCTATCTTATTAAACATAGATGTTAACGGCAAACTAACAAGTCAACGTTATGAGAAACAACATGGACCTCGGCGAAATTTCATACCAGGGGATCAAATCAAAAATAATAATCAGCTAAATTATGACTCCTCAATTGAATTATGGTGTCCCATACAGAAATAAGGTAAAATACATACATAAAACAATCTTAAGTGTTTTACATGGACAATATTCAAAGAGAAATATCCGAGAACGAATCGACGTTCATACCGATACCTAGTAAGCTTCCATACATTTTCATTGATGCAGGTGTTTGATATCACGTGATTATCATGTGTCATTATAAATAGAGAACCAATAAAAATGATTGTAATAATCGCAAAAATGCAACAGTATCGGCTACATGCAATCCACTCATTTTTATATTGAAAAACAAAGCTTAGTTAACATTAACTGAAAAGTCTTGGGAAGACGTTCTCCGACAAAAGGAAGGAAGTTTAAAATGAATCTAACGCAGCATACTTTTTGATTTTCTAGAATATGCAACAAATTATCAGATGCGGAGAGGGATTTCTGTTTGTGTCAGACGTTGCTCCTAACACGTTTCTAATATAACAATGACATAGGAATATAAATGTATAAACTTTAGATACCTCAATACACTGTATAGCGTTGTTGCTCTTTTTACATTGTCTGCAGCTGGTCGCATTAATTAGGTAAATTAGATTTTCTTATTGTGCAGTGATATATATATATATATATATATATATATATATATATATATATATATATATAAAGAGTTAATATATAATTATATGACAAGCATTTGAAAAGAAAAATTTTCACGTATACAACTTTTCACTTGATAACGGTTGTAAATACCTACAAAATATTATGACATTTTCTCCGCAAACCAGTACGTCGTATGATCCGTGGAATTAAATACATTTACAGTATTCAAGTTCTAGGGGGGGAGACTCAAGAAATGAAGCAGAGAGAGAGAGAGAGAGAGAGAGAGAGAGAGAGAGAGAGAGAGAGAGAGAGTGTGTGTGTGTGTGTGTGTGTGTGACATGATTTTCTAATTCTTTTACTGTATTGAAGAGTCAAAGCTGTATTTCCTACATATCTACTTCTAGTATTGCTTACAAACTTTTTAATTACAAAATAAAACTTTGCAGTGGCTAGATATAGACCATCTTATACATAATACACCTATATGTTCTTCTTTCAACTAATTCCCGTGGGGATCCGGGTTAGAATAGATCCTTAGTACCCTTTTCGTGGCGTAAGAGGCGACTAAATGGGGCGGTCTTTCGGATGAGACCGCAGAAACTGAACCCCCGTGTCTCAAGCACAGGCCTATATTTTGCAGTCCTTCAACTGACAATGGTAACGTCTTCATATGAATGAAAAAATTCTTGAGTGGGGCTTTAAACAATATACAATCAATCAATCAAATCAATATTTCAAGGAAAGTCTAGCTGGACATATCATTATTGGTGATATCGATATGCTTGAAAATAAGGACCTAAAATCACCTATTTTAAAAGGTCCTAAATTGAGAAAACATCTGGCGACAGAACTTTGTTAAGAAGTCAGATGATAGGCTAAATATGAAAAAGAACTTGACCTCTTGTGAGAATGGATAGAAATTACAAGAGGCACATTAAAGTCACGTATTGCACACATCTAAACAAAAGTGCGTGCGCGTATCATTCACCATTCTGTATTTATTAAAGTAGAAATGATTTTAAAAAATAGAAAGATTACATGAATATGTTTTGATTTCAGCTGACAAAGCTTGTAACAACAGTGTCTTTGTAAGGCTCAGTATTACAACGATGTTTTAAACGAACTTGTTAAACACCAGTCTGATTCTACGTGTGAAAGCTGGAATTATTCATTGATAGTATATTCGTAATTTTTGGTGATTAAGAGTTTTATATTCTTACGAGTCAGAAATTATTCAAAAGCTTCTATATGAGAAAAACAAATCTGTTGTAGTGACCTTTTAACTCGACATTTAGAGATATCAACGACGTTTTATCTATTAAGAATACTAATTTTCATTCCTATGTCTATTCGATATATCTTAGTGAAATTGTGGGGATCCGGATTAGCATAAGTATATCGTATATCTTGCTTCTCGTAACAGAAAACTAAACTGTTAAATAGTCCTTTGGATGAGACTACAAAAACCGAGACCCTGTGGCACAACAGGTGTGGCACGATAAAGATCCCTACCTGCTCGAAGGCCGTAAGAGCCGAGCATAGGCCTAATTTTTGCAGCCCTTCACCGGAAAGGGTGACGTCTCCATATGAGTTAATAATCTTGAGCGGGACGTTAAACAATATACAAAAAAAACCCATTGAAATAAAACACACTACAGATTCTTCCACATCTGCTTCGTACTTAGATATTTTATCAAACATGAATATTAACGGTAAACTAACAACTCAACTTTATAACAAACGGGGTGACTTCATCATCGTCAACTTCCCATATTTATGTGGTACTATTCCATTATCACCTGATTATGACGTTAATGTCTCTCAACTGATTCCACACACAAGAACTTGCTCTGTCTGTGGTCAGTTTTTAAATCAAGGCAGGCTGCTGACAAATAAATTGATGTTGCAGGGCTTTCAAGAGTCTTATTCAAAGTCGCAAATTTTATAGTCGTTCTAACGATGTAATTGACCAGTACAACCTGTCATTGGGTAAAATACTCTCACATGTTTCATAGCAATTGAGGCCGTTCTTTGCACACTAATTTTGACTTTGGATTACTCCGTTTACCTGATCGAGCGGCGGACCATTTTTAAACGGGGCTGTGGTAAAAGGCTGGGTACTATCTACATGCCCCCATTGGGTCCAGGGCGACGTCCTGGTGGGGACCAAGTTCCCGAAGCTACTGAGGGCTAACAAAAAGAATAGTATTTTTAGACATATTTCTAAAATATGGATCACATTTGTGAAAGGGGCACCGGCGCTGGATGTGACATTGGGTTACGAATGCCAGGAGTTTCCCATCATGATTTATCCTGTGTTAGCGGTCACAACATTCAAGTTGCTAATAAAGACAAAGTTAAATTGTCTCTAAAACTTGTTTAAACGATATTGCAGTTTCTTTTGAAGGGACCAAAACATGGTTATCCATAGTGTTAAACAAAGAAAATATTTGGAGGTGCTATTAATTCTAAATTTCTATCGTTACTTTTTTCAACATAATTTATAACTTTATCAAAATTCTTTATATCGTATAAACAAAGATGTCATTTATCCCCGCTATATGACGTCATAGAAAAGACGTTCTGTTTTTATTTGTTGCTATGGCAATATTGGTCCGCGTCTTATAAGAGTTTTACTTTAACAAATAATATCAAACGCGGCTTCCTAAATTAAATTTCAAAGAATGAAAGTAATTTTTGCTCCTTTTATTTTACACGAAACAAAGTGTGTATAAGTTGGGGCAGTTAATGCTATTTTATCAACCGCTTCCTGGTTTATAATGCAGCTTACTTTATATCGTATAAAATGAGCAAAACTTACTTTCATTCCTTAAATAACACGAAGGTTTCTTTGATATCTAGACTCTACAATTCTATAATAAGAATAATGTTTCTCTTGATAACATTAACGTTTGCCAATTACATAAACTAGTTTTCGCTTCCATTATTTTGATATAAACAAACTTGATCTATATTCCCTTAATAACATTAGGAAGTGTGCAGCAATACGCAAACACATGAATTTTAAATCAACGATCACATGGAGATGTTTGTATAAAAATCACTGCAATATTAATTAAATTGGGGATCATTTTTGCAGACTTATACAATGTAATGATACATCCAGACAAAAACGAAGCTATCAAAATCTAATTAATCAGGCCAATTGTAACGAAATTTGGCACTTTGCCCAATAACAATATTCCCAAGCATTCTGCACTTCAGCGTAAGATTCAGTACTTTTGTCGCTGACAATCACTCCATACCTTATGCACAAAATTTGACGTGGTTTTGTGTTCACTAAATACGTTAGCAAGAGATTTGGCGTTTTTGCTGCTGATTTTCATCAGAAGACTAAGCTCTTTTGTTGCTGATATTCTCCGAAGACATTCAGAAGATATACCATTTTCGTCGCCTACTTTAATACCAAACGTTCAGCCAAGAAACTTTGAGCTTCTGTCAATGACTTTTAGTCTGTAGATGTAATGCTTTTGACGCTGACTTTCAGCCAAAACTTTTGTCAGAATATTTGATGTCTGTTGCTTTGACTTTCATGTCCCAGTTCACACGAAAAGATACTCACTCCGTGCAGTTTTTTGGTTTTTTTTTGATTACACGACTTATCATATGAAGTATTTACCCTCGGGTTGTCTTTTTGAAATCTATAAGGAATCCCACGTTGCTTACTCAAACCAATATTCGAGAGCAATTGTTTCTACAGAATTGGATCAGTCAACAAGATAATTAGATTAATTGATTGTATAATATTGTACATGTCGCTAATGTATAACAACATTGGATATTTTGCATGTTTACAATTACAAATAGTCTGTTCTTTCAAATTAATTGAATCAAGTAAGAAAAAAGCAAGAAGTCTCGAGACACCTTTGTTTCATATAAAATATTAATCCTGTCGTCATATTATAGATTTTTACGGCAATGTGATAGCGGGTGCGAAAGTACCATTCAGCGGGTTTTTTATCTTATAGATATAAAAATAATTTTAACGGAACATATTTTGGAGTTCCAAAACATAGACATTGATAAGCAGTGTAGTGCTAGTCACTTATCTGTAAAACATTTAACTGTTGTCCGAAACAGCCGACATAAACAACTTGTAGTTTATTTACCTCCTAAGCTGAAGAATGCTACATTTGTACCAAAACAACTGGTGCACAGAGTTACATGTATCTTTCTTGCAAAAGTACGTATTATGATTTCAGACAAATTTGGGTGTAAATGTAGCCATCAAAAATTTGGCGGCATGATACCATACTGGCACAGCAGATATGTGAAAATTCTGGTAGAAATGTGCCTTTGATGATACAAACATGAAATTTGGCACAAAGGTAGGGCATACTCGTACAGTGAATTTTGGATATAGGGACATTCCAGATTCCTCATATGTATAAAATTCTACAAAATGGCGACTGTGAATTACATATTTTGCCTACTAGTTCAGCGCTGTCATGTATTTTGGATATGAAACACAATGTAGTGAGCATATCAATATATGTTATACAAATACTATGCATACTCTGCAATAACCCCTAAACTTCAGTGGCTGATAACCACTTACTAATATACTAACAATAGTCTGTTTCCCGTTTTCATGTGGTAACTACACAGAACCTTTTCTCATAGACTATAGCTGTTTGGTTTCGGTTCCCAATTTATATACTAATGAATGGTGAATTACAATGACCAATGGATCCACAACAGTCTAGTACATAGAACAAACTTTTCTAATTTGACAGATGGAACAAATGTGTCAGGGGGACACTGCTGAGACCCATTCCTGTCCAACTGATTCCAAGCGAAACACAGGGCCTGGATACCAAACCCTTGCAGACAATCTCTCAAGCTTCAGTCTGATTGACTGCCTGCTAAATTATTTAGACCTGTCCTGCCTTGGCAATGGTGAGAGTATCCAGTTGACCTTCCAGAGCCACAATGCTAAGTGGCAAGATTAAATAACAAAACTGCACTGCTTCGGACACAGAAAAGGAAAATATCCACTAGTCAAAAAAGTACACCCACTAGAGTGTACATGTAGACCACACACAGTCACTGCCTTAATAGTGTTTCTTTAGTAACAAGCCGGAATGGTACTGATTCTCTTCGCAGAGCTTCCTCCTTCAATTCTAATAAACAAGTCAGGACAGCTGCTCTGAAATTAGGAGACAAGACAGTTCTTGCTAAACTGACTGCAGAAGACCGTATAGCACAGGATGCCTATAATCACATGAAGTGTCTTGTTTCCATGTATAACAAAGCTAGGGCCACAAAAATAACAGTGGATCAGCAAGATGATATCAGTCATGGTATACACGTAGCACTTGGAGAGTTGGTGTACTATATTGATGATGCCCGCATGAATGTTCTTGTGGCACTAGGGTTCAAGGTGGTAGACCTACTAAGATTGTACACCACCCGGCTGGAACAATGTGGAACCGTTTCGACCGGACGTGTTTGCTCGACCAAACTTAAAGATCAAATCGTGATATAGTTTCCACACCTGGGGAGTACAAGTTCGATCGATGACTGGTGTTGTAGAACAAATTGATGCAATTCCAAAGCTCTAGTTCTGGTTCATCATTCTGCAGCTAGAACTGGTAGCCTAATCTATGTGAGATCCACCTGTAAAGGAAACTTCCAATTGTGCATCGATGCTCTAAGCAACCTTGTACCCTGGTTCCTCCTCGCCATGGGACATACAAAATATGCCAGATTGATCCCAGTTCACTTGCGTGATATCCTGAAATCGGAAACCAAGAATCCAAGTTCATACACGCTTTTTTTGGCCTTAAATTTCATAGTGAAGAAGACTACACATATATTCTTTGCTATAGCCTCTGATCAGGCGCACAAACAGAATAATGAACTGGTGAAAGGTGACGAAGGTGCTGTAGGCAAGACGAAGAATTCTGCACCTTGCGCTGAAGGATGGATTCCTATCCAGAGATGGGCATTGATCTCTTTAGTTTCAGGCCACAATAGGGAAGAGAATGAACTCAAGCACCATGAACATACAAAGCATACACAGGTAGCCTTTTTCATGATGTGAAAGCACTTACTCATATCTTTGGAGAGATAGGGAATTCATTATGTGAAGGCAGCAAATATCTTTTGGTGTTAGATAACAGAGACCTGGCAGACCTAGCAGTCATTAACACTCTATCTCATATCGATAAGCTGGCACAAGAACAGTATGACAAGTATGTCAATGAGATGCTTATTCATCATACCAAGCCAATCACCGATCCAATAAAGGAAAACAAGCACTCTCATCCTTTCTTTCTCTCTCCAACCGACTTCCTGCAGACAGAAGTCAAGATCAGAGTTGCAGGTGTCATAGTTCAAGAACGACTGCTCCCTGATGTCCAGGCTTACCGAGACCAGACTCATGATGGAGATCTTGATGAATACTTTGCACATGAGAACCAAACTTGTCCCCCTGCGTTGTCACGAATGAACAAAATCAGACTTCGAACAGAGTCTGATCTGGCTGGGTGCTTAGAAGATCTGATCACACTAGAGAATGATGCTGTTAGTACTTCTCTTGAAGTCATGATCCTGGGTAGAGCAGCTATTGCACCTGGTAATGCAAAGGTTTTCTCTGAGTATGCCTCACTAGTATTATTGCCATACATCACATCTCCGCTACAGCACACGAACAGGCTGGATATTATCTGAGGTGAGTACTTCCCAGACAGTTTGAAAACTGACACTAGAAAGAAGAGGGGTACAAACATCAGGAGACGCAATTGAGTCATTTAGTTCTGTCCCTGGAAACTAGCAGACCTGGCTCTGCATAGACAAAAACAAGGTAGAACTGGTTGCCTTCCTAGCAACGAGGATAACAATCATGGAGGCAAAGATGTGTTTTGTACACAGCCCCAAAATATTGCTGGTCTCGCCTCGTGCATCCATGAGAAGGATACTACGTTGTCACTGTGGAGGAGAGTGCACACAATTATGTGGAAGACTATATCACTAAACTCCAAGACTTTTTGTATATCATATTCTATGTAAAGGTCAAACAGAAGCACTTCCAGAGTGTTAACTGATATTTTAGCGTTTCCTAAGTTTGTTTAAAGTTCAAAAGTATTTTTGTGAAGGATAAGACCAAATAAGTATCATGTAAGCTTTTTCACATAAACTTTTTATAGTGAAACACATCATTGGTAAGCTTCTTCAATAAGTAAGTTTCGCTATATTGATATCACGTACTACTCAAAATTGGCCATTTTGAAAAATGACCGCCATTTTGGTCAAAGGAGAAAATTGAAAAGTCTCCATTTCCAGAAACGTTCTCAGAATGCTTTATCAGTCTACTAAATTTCATGCTTGTATCACCAATAGCACCGTTTTCACACATATCCGCTGGGCTATACCGCTAAAAAGCCAAAATTATCACTCGCCGACAAACGATACTATGGCGGTAGTATGTTGGTCATCATAGCATTATAATGACATAAAATGCATCTCTCTCTCTCTCTCTCTCTCTCTCTCTCTCTCTCTCTCTCTCTCTCTCTCTCGCAGCAAAATGCTTATTTTCATGCATGTCAAAACGTTCTGAATGCTTTCGAGAATAAAATAGCACTAACTAATATGCCGATATCTTAGAAAATGTGCTGCTCAGTAACAAAATAATAAATACTTTGCAATTAAAATACATTGAGTTCCCAAGTCTGTTTCAAAATAGTTTTTATAAATGAAAACGTAAAGACAATAAACTGATCAATCTCATAAATACATCAAAGAATAGAAATTTGAGAATTAGAAAAGAACGCACCCCTGGCGACACCAGTGACGGGATCAGGCGCCTAGAAGGAGTAAACATCCCCTGTTGACCGGTCATATTCTCCCTTAACCCTTTGACTTGATCAGGTAAACGGAGTAAACGTAGTCAAAATCAGTAAGTAAAGAAAGGCCTAACAATTGACATGAAATGCGTCGATTAGCATTTAACTTAATGATAGGTTGTATTTGCAAATTAGATAAATATAATAGCCACAGAAGTACGAAAAAGCTTACTATAAATGTGACTGTTTAAACCCCTAAAACATCAACTTCTTTATCAGTAGCCTGTCTGATTTAAAGATTGACCATACGCAGAGCATGCTCACGTATCGAATTAGTTGAGAAACATAAACATCATATGAAGGTGATATTAGAATATTGCTACATAAACATGGGAAGTTTACGATGAAGAAGCTGATTTCATTCTATCCAGCTGAGTTCTTAGTTTGCCGTGTACTCTGTAGTGTCTTATTTTTAGTTCACTAGGATATATCGAATCGATGTATGAATGAAAGTGAGTAATGGTGTCTGAATAATTGAAATGTCAAGCAGAGGTGTTGCATTTCTCAATTAGCTTAACCTTTAAATGCACGTTTTTGGATATTCAATATCCAATATTCAATGGATTAAAACTTTGAAGGGCAATTATAGATTTATTGATATATAAATGCTGATATCGATACCGGTATGAAATGAAACGGTATTTTACCGGTAATATTAAAACAAGTCCTTGGTACGGTATTGATACCAAGCACCGGTGTCCAACCATAATTGTTGATAGATAAAACGTCGTCGATGTATCTAAATGTCGAGTTGAAGTTTCCTTCTCATGTAAAAGCTTTTGAATAAATTCAGCTTCTTAAAAATACAAAATATACAGACCAAAAATATAGGGACCAAAATTCGTGCCAATTGGAACTCCATCAGGCCTTTGGAAGACTTGATCAGCAAAGATTACAATGGCATTTTCATTAGGAAACTTCAGCATCTTTTAATATCGACTTTAGAGTACTTGTGCGTAGAGTGAGAGTGGTGTTTAATAAAGTAATTTTTGGAGACTGATCAGATGTTAAGAAGCATCATAATCCCCTATTAAATTGATTATCGTTCACTATAATGAACGCACCTTGCTGCCTTTTGAAAAAAAAACATAGTCCACAAATGATTTTACATGTCGAGTAAAATACATTAATGTTTATGAATCTGCTTTGATAGCTTTACTGCGTACTAAGATATCAGATTTGAAATGTGGGATTCTTCATCTGTCAGCAGTCAGTAATGATTAATCCTTTGGTATAATTGATTTCCACATCAAAGCACTTAAATTATTTGGAGAACAGAAAAACCTTGCTTCGTGTAGAATTTCAAAATTAACTAACATTTGAAAAAAGCAACATAAAAGATTAAGTTGTTTAAGATACCACACGTACTTTCCACTGTTACAGTACCCCCACCCATTTAATAACATTGTTATAGTTGTATATATTACGCCACAATAAATCTGAGAGCTCTCTTGTTTCTGTGCCATCAGAGAAAACGGAAGTTTAAAGCTATCCAGACCGGGTACTACGTGCCATAGAACTGGGCGATACCGTTATTATTCAATAGGCTGCGCACGCAGCTGAAACAATCGTTGTCGTTATATAGTACATCAAGTGTAAAGGGAACATACAACAAACGGTCACCAATTTACTAGATCGTCTTCAATATCGAGAACAGGTCAAACACGAATCATTAGAAATACCAAAGGTGGGATCAGGTGCCAAAGGCGACTAATCCTCTGTTAACCGGGCACACTTACAGTGAGCCTGCTGTCTTGCTCACGTGAATGAAATAATCTGTAATCAGAATCAGCATGAAAAGAACGGTCATGCAATTTATATCACACACGTCAATAAGATATGATTTAACGACAGGCTGTATTAGCAAAACTATCAATAACAACCACAGAATTTGCAAAACGCTGACTTTAAACGAAACATGTGAAACCCCATGTAGCATCAACTTATATGTAAGTAGCCCGCCTCACTTTAGAAATTTATCTTGCACAGAACATACCTTAGTGTATTGAATCAATTGGGAGACATGAACGTCACATGCAGAGAATAGTGGAATATTGCTTCATAAATATGGGAGGTTGACGATGAAGAAGCTGACGTCATCCCGTTTCTCACAAAGGTTGACTTAGTATACCACTAGAGTTTCTTCAGTAAAGCATTTCAAATATGAACAGATGATATGGTGTGTTTCATTCAAAGTCCGTAGGGATATGTCAATTCGACATACGAATTTTCAAAAATGAATATTGTTTTATTGAATAGATAAAACATTTTCGATGAACAATGTATTTAAGTGTCAACCTGAAGGTCACAACAAGAGTATTCATTTCATATACTAGTAGATGTGTTTGAATAAATTTTACCTCCATAAGAGTGCAAAACAGTCAAACCGATAAAGGAGCACAATTGTTGCACATGGGACTTGCAAATACTGTTGGAAAGCCTGATCTCCAAAGCATTCATACAATATTGTCAAAGAGGAACATCAAAATTATTTTTAAAAATATGAACTTCAGAGTAATTAGACTAGTTTTTAACAAAAGTAATTTTATGATGACTGATCACAAGCTATAAACATTTCATTGAAGAATTTGTTAATAATGTTATAAAGCCTAGTCTTTAATTTATCGCAAGAAATGGTAATGTAAAGTGTTGAAAAGTATCAAAATTTGTTAATTTTGGAAAGGTTTTGTGATTTAAAATTTACTAAAGGCTCTTTTGAATTATTGAGAACCCACCAATCCTCACAGATGTGGAACCGTGCATCGTAAATTTCTAACCAAGGACGTTCAAGACGGTTCCCCTAATTCGTTCACAGCTGCTACAGCTTGTTAAATGCATAGAATGCTAATTCACATTATTCTATGTGTCTATAGCTGTTTCATACTATACCACAACAGATTTTGTTTTAAAAATTGCAGGTAGTAAATGCTATCTTAAAAGAACCGTTATACGATAAAAGAATACAATGCGTTATGTTCTCATAATCAATCCTACAAAGCAAATGAAGCAATGAAACACGGAAAAGTTAAATATCGCAGCTATTACATTGGCACATCTTCCAAAAGAAAGTGCAAGTTAATTATGTTTTATCTTCGTTCTCAAGGCTATATTTGTTCTATGTTAGATATGACAATGATTTATCTTGTTTCGTGCATTTACGTGTATAAACATATTTAGTTTCTTTATTTCAAATCTGAAATGCGATCTGTTTTTTTAGTGTTATTGGGTGCTTTTTTATTTATGCGATGCGGTATTTAGGTATCATGGATTAATATTAATTCAAAACCAATTGCAAAAATTAATAAACATTTCTGGAGGAACATGCTTTAGGAGAGAGAAAAATCATTATACATGAATCACTTTAGATATTGATAAGAAATGATACCAACACGTCAGAGGATTTCACTTCAATGAAGAACAGTTTGATATTGGTACATTCTTTCCACGTGGTGTAAAATACGCAAAACAGAAGACATTTAAAAAATGTTGGCAAAACTCACTTCCACTTTATCAATGTGTGGTTTTAAGGATGATAAGATTTTCTCATAATGCAGTTGACATTAGGTCATAATAGTTTCACATATTGACAAACTTCCACACGTCTGGGGATGTTTTGGTTAGTTGATACAGGTATTAAGCTACATAATAGGAAATGCTGATATCATTAAAACATTACGTGTACGTTATCGGAATACATATTCAAATTCAGTGAGTAGATTAAGAACATCAATGTTAATTGCTACATGGTTTTCTAATTCCTGAAATAATGTTTGCACATTGTTTATCCCCCATTCATTAAAATGGTGACGCATGACAAAGTACATGATTGGTCATATTGATCGATGTAGCGTGAGATTTGTGTGCATTGTGAATGCATTATTTATTGGTCAATCACATGCGCTTTTCTTGATGCATCTAAATCAATAATGAAGGTCTACCATCTTATTGCAAGATTTACGCTTTGGACTCCTTTGTCTCTACAGAAGCCATCCTATCGTTCGGTATTAATGTATTATATGATAGCCCATCGAAACATTATCGATCGAGTCTGTGCAAATACAAATATTTACAGTCCTTGAAGCGCTCTACATTTTTCAGATCACTCGCCGTTTCCTCAGCATGCGTTATCGGTGCGCTCACCGTTCACAAAGAGATCAGCGATTGCTCACCGTGCGCTCACTATATATCTACCGTTTACTCATCGTTCAGTCATTGTTCATGGTCATTTGGAAGTAAAAAGACCGATCTCTTTAATGACGATAAAGTGGAGAAAGAAATTGTACGCAAGTGCGGAAGGAATGCTAGGGATATTGAATACATATGAATTTGTGTTGAAAATAACATCCACATAGAATAAATAAGTCTAGACTAATGTCAACTTAAACCATTATCGACCTAATTATACTTTAGATTATGTATTTCGTTACCGTGATGAAAACATACAACCAGGTGGTTGATTTAAAAATGAATTTCCACACTCAAAAATTAATTTCGGTTGGGGAGAATAGATACGGCTTACTAACAGCTAACATCGACTTTCAGGAATGATAAGTTTGTAGTGTGTTGTAAAAGAAAATAATCCGATATCACACTAATTTGATGGGTATTCACTGCGTGGACCCCGTGGTCCCTGCTGAAAATGTATAAACCAGTTTAAACCGGATCCTATGGAGAAAACGCAACTTGCGCATGTACAAGGTTTACGTTACACCGGAGCCGATCGGAACATCCCTCGGTCTTTTCCATCGAGTCGAGAATAACGTCTTCCAAACTTGACGGAAAACGCCGAGTGATATCCCGATTGCATATATCAGGATAGCACGTGACTGTACACTTGCGGCGAAAAGTCAGGTTGCTCATGCACAAGTACATGTTTAACAGAATTGGCAATGTTTTCTTAGCAAGAGAATTAAAAGAAAACATGCTAAATATTCTGACTGGTTTGTGAGAAAGAGATCCGCCACTGTCATTGAATTAAGGTTTTCATTGCTAAATTTATATCACTGGCTTATATACATGTATGAAATGAAAGCTGTAACTGACGGTATTTTTCAACTATCCAAGTATGCACCAATAAATACCTATCGGTATAAATAATATCTTCACCAAGATCTGAAGAAGAAAAAAATCGGCAAAATAAACACGGCAATATTTTTTGAGTATCTACAATGAATGTTTCGTATAAACCGGCATTGCACCGTACATATGGACATGGGATCGATTGCCGAACATACTAGGGTTGCTGAGATTGATGTCAAACAAAGATAGAACTGGTGTGAGTAAACACACATTTCGTTTGTTTAAAATATTACATCGTGTCATGGATGCCTTTACGTATAAGTGTAGAAAAGTATCTAACTACGCAAATGTGCCACTCAAATAAAATTTTGATAATTAATTTGCCATAAAATTGTCATATTAAATTGTTTACAAATCTGACACGTGCGCAGTGTCTCTCTTTCGCATTTTTCCGAACTGATGACCTCCGAGGTGAATGCACATCGGATATTACGAGCAGGAATTACTGCCAGTAAGACAATGATTCTTCAATCGACATTTTCTGCTGATTTGACGGGTTTATTGCTTCAGATTCACTCCATTTCTATGAAGTTCTTTGTATTCAATCACAAATATGTTATTAAATTTGTTCTTTTAGTTTCAATTTATTTACCGTCAGTTACAGCTTGTATTGCTCTTTTAATGTTAACTTAATAATTAGACAAGATTGAGTCTACTTTAATGTCCGAATCAAATACAAGAATCAGTGACTCTTAATTCTGAGGTTAAAGGTCAAAACTACCAATATTTCATATCCATTAGGCCCACATATTACAGCATTGAGAATCAAAGTTAGCTGTTCTGAGGCAGTTACCGTTATGTTCATTAAATTTTCATGTTTCATGAAGATTTAAGAGATTTTTATTTCAACCTAGAATGATAGGTTTCTATTAGAAGCACATACATATGTTCCACGTATTGCAATCCTTTTTTATTAAGTATAACAACTTATTATATCATCTTTTACCCCTGTTTGTGTAATGGACATTGTAGTCTATTTATTATTTATTGCTTACGCCGAATTTTATACCAATATAACATTTACCTCTAAGATTGTTTTGATTTTTTTTTTGGGGGGGGGGGGGGGGGGCTAATTTTCCATGCATCTGTATATGTAGTACTGTACAAATATAGAATTCGTTTTCATTTGTGCATGTTTTCTGCATGTATCCATGCTGTTGAATTTATCCATCATTTCATGAACAATATACATTCAAAACATATACTGTCCGTTGTTTGAATTGAATGCATATTGGGAACTATGGAATATGCAGTTCCTCGATTCCGCTTTAATCTATTTCTGTGTGAACAACCGAAGAAGATTTAAAAGACTGGTCACAAAAATTACGTCGTTAGTTTAAACTAATCTCAGTAGCATATAAACAATTCACACGAGATAGGGAAACAAGACAATAGGTTTATATAAATCCTGCTCTCTGATATTGTATCTGAGCTGTTTATTTATCTTATCTGTGTGCTGAAGATATAAATTGTATATAATATAAATATTTAGATTTCAATCTTAATCTGGATGCAGATTAGAACATTGAAAACAACTGTTCTTGAGTAAATATCTTTCTTAAAACAATACGATAGAAACAAAACAATACATTACATGTATTCTTGATTAGAAAAGAAATTACATAAAATTGTACACTACAGGTATTTTTATTTGGTTAGAATGAAGTTTTTGAAACAACGTTAACTAATACAGTTTATATGCATGCACAAATGTTGCAAGTCAACAGGAAATGACATTGCACCATACCTCTACATTTGATGTGAATAATCGTCGATTAACATCCTGAATAAGTTCTTGAATCATTCATTAATCATTTCTCTTATCACCAAATGTTTTTGATTGATCGTATGTTAACTACAATGTATTTCTTCTTAATTCAGGAAACGAGTATCTAGTAAGAAATGTCGATGTATCATCTTTTCCAAGACATTGCATAGGTTTTTATTTATCTTATCTTCCGGAAGTCTTCACAACAAAACTGATATGGCTGTAGATCTAGTCTGGCAATGTGGGAACAAAAACATTATCCATTGATTACGTTTACTTATCTTTTTTTTTTTACCTGCTTGTGGAGTCAATCCGTTATGAGGAAAACATCCGAGACGTTCAGAATCAATTGTGCGTTCACCGATCGCTCAGCGTTCACTTTGTGCTTGCATTTGCGCTCTCTTTGCGCACTGGGTTTGTGCAACGTTTAATAATTGTTCAGCAAGTTGCCTCTAGCGTTCACAGTTCGTTCACTCAACGTATGCTCAACGTCGCTCATCGTACGTACATCGTTCGTTCGCCGTTCACTCATTGTTCATTCGCCGTTCATTCGCCGTTCACTCATCGTTCGTTCACCGTTCAAGTGGGAATGTATGGACGGTGGAGAGGGCAAAAATACTATATAGGAGAATATAAATACTTAATATAATTTCAATGACCAAATAACGTAATAAATTACATTAAATACTTCGTCAACGGACCTTTGTGCAAAATAAATATTCATAAAAGCAGAATTAACGACCTGGTTCGTAAAGAACAGACGTAATTGCAAAACCAATGATTATCTTTGCAAAGCAAACAATACACAAAAACATGACAAACCACTTGATACCCAGCAAATGACTTTATACGTCACATATTTTTGTGCACATCACAAACTTAATGAGATGTAAAAGCCTGAGTGGGGCCGGGATGGAGGTGGTGACATGAGTAAAACTCGCAATATTTCCGGCTATATTTATATAACGGTTATATTTAATGTAATTTATTAACTTTTTATGGTCATTTAAATTATATGAAGTGTTTACTTTTCTCTTATATGGTATAATTATTATTATTATTTTGCCCTTTCAGCCGCCCATAGGAATGTAGAACGTTTCAGGGTTGTTAGACAAACATACCAATATTTACAAGCGTTTTTTCAACGCTAAGCATGTGCTTTGCCCCCATATACACGTACGTGTACCCGGCCGTTTACTGGCTGAATCTCACACGTGCTATGGTCATGAATGAAGACTTGTCATTAAAAACGTTAATGTAAGAAAACTGTCGGGCAAATGAGAATAATACCTTGATGATATATAATCTAATTTACATACTGCTGCAAACGTTCATAAATAAATTGTTTCATGATTATGATATAAGCATGATTTTAAGTAGATATATAATTAATATATATTAATATCGTATATTCTGTGGGAAAATGTTTTTGTTTTAGACCGAATAAAGATTTGATAGTGCCAAAAGATATATAAAAAGTAAATACACAATACTATATCGACAATGAATCTTAATGAAGCATTAAGCACGATAAGATTTTAACATTTACATATCTACTTGAAGACTCCCTCGAGTCGAATTTTACATGTGAATGAGATTTTGTCATCAGCCCAAGGTGTTTGGAAATAGCAGCCCTACTACATCTAGAAGTCTGAAAATTTTCTATCCGTTTAAAGCACAGTAACGGAAAACAAGGCTTCAGATGATAATTAGCGGTGATAAATGACCGGTTAGAACTTCTATCATCATTATTTTTTGTCTTTTTTTTGAAGCCCTTTAGATACGAGGAGAATTTGTATTCCTTAGGTGCACAGAGTTATACATCGTATAGGATATGAAATTCAAATAAATTAATACATAAAAGTGAAATGGTTCTATTTCCTTTCGTTTTTTCTTTATTTTCTGTGCTAAAAAAAATCTTTAAAAAAACATCTATATATTAGTTGTAACATTTTCTCTTTGATGGAAATTAATGTTCATCGTCATCAGCGGACGTCGAATTTGTTTAGAATAATGTAAAATGTAACATTAACACAAGCTTTTAACTGAGACTAAAAGCGCTGGGGCCTTACATTACACTATTAAAGAGGTAGATTAAAAAATTTCTGACATCTGTAGGCACGATCCAACGAGAGGATGGGAGAAATCAAGAACACATTTTAGCTATACTGTAAACTTACTAAGTTTGAGAAATATATGTCCAAGGGTTCTGAGTCTCGCTGTATGAACATTTAATTTTTACTGTAAATGTTCATACCAATACAAAAACAAAAAGACAAAGTTTTCTTTATTGTTTGGATTGCTTGTGGTGTTACACAATTAAGTACTTATTTACGTGATATCTGTCCTTTGTTTAATAGATGGTTAAAGATAAGATGGTCTGAGTTTGTCTCCTTGTAAGGCTATCTCGCTTAGGTCAAGGCGACATCCATTATAGGTGTCTTGCCAAATTATACACTAAAAGAAAGTATGGTCAGGCGACTGAGCTGGCACACGGTGGCAAAATGTCAATTATGTATATCGTTTTTCTCCACATTAGTTAAAATGCTTCCTTGGGACAAGAGCATTAAAGAGAACTATAAACCGGCCGACGCATCACGACACTACGAGCTTCAGATCACCGGTGTACAACACTTCTCTCGAGTGGCAGCGAGGTCAGAGAGAATAATTATATAGAGCTTTAAAAAAATGACCAACGACACGATCAATATTATTTCTCATTGTCATCTCTCTCACATCCACCTGTTCTATCTATCTATCTATCTATTTATCTTTTTATCTATCTGCCTGTCTGTTTGTCCAGACGTCCGCCGTGCCGTTCATCCATCCATCCATCTTTCTTTCTTTCTTTTTTACTTTCTTTCTTGTCAGATTATTTTTCTCGTTTCAATATACTAAAGAGCTATATTCTAAATGTACACTGAATGGTACCCAACTCTGACTCATTGGCTCTTGAGTTTTGCAGTTGAAAAGATAAGTTCTTCACAAAATACATTCTGTTTCCGCTGATCTCTCTCCCATAAACATAAAAAAATGCGCCAAGCTATAATCATCCCCGTGATCCAAACCTTTAGATATGATATGAATCATTTCATCTCTTATTAAACGGCACGTGTCCTTTCAATTTTAGAGCACGTTTGCCTTTTTATATCTGTCAATCATTTTCCTTTCTACTATATAGCATTTCTCTTTCGGGCTTGAGAAGTGTGTGGTATTCATGAAGGCTGCATGATATAGATTCGCGGCTGGTCATTATTACTCCACAAGGTTCCTCGTTGCTTCAATGGCAAGAGGTTAACTACTTCATTCAAATATCTGATCGGAAACATTGACTTGCTCAGATTGATTTGATAAGTAGTGGCAATATTACGAAAGCAATATATTACATGTCAACGATCTTCCAATATGAGACGAAACAGATGAAGTTGTAGACACGCAGTGAAATGACAGTACATATTA